>CM062809.1:657160477-658360477 GCA_031772625.1 Pinus tabuliformis
ACTTCTACCCAATAGAGAGAATTCGAACTTGATGAGAAGTTATACTCCAAATGAATTTGATGTCCTTCCTTTTATAGGCTTCTTGTTGGGTGTAATAAGGTCTCAGGCCAACTTGATCTCCCTTAGGCCAACATGGTGTGGAGTTCCATAACTCATATTTTACTCAATACTAAACCTTTTTACATGATTCAAATGCCCATGAAGAGTCTATTTAAATGTACAATAATTCTATAGACTCATAATAAATTCTATAAGTCCTCAATGGGGACTTTGACCTAAAACATTGTGACCCAAGCATGAAACCCATGCTTTAATAAGTCACGAAAATAATAATAATAAATATTTTCTTTATTATTTTGACAAGTACATTACATTATGACTCAATTACATTATTAAAGATTGAACATAGTTACTTTTCCAACAGTTCCAAGGGTATCACACCGCTTACCCTTTAGGCATCCATGACTATGAAAGGAAAATTAGGCTTGACAATGGAAGCCACTCTCATATGATCATGTTTCACCCTCTATTGTGAAACAACTAGTGTTGTGGATCAAAGAATCTACCTTGATGTGTGCCCCCCAATAAATACTCGTGGGTGACCCAATCCAAAGTCTACCCTCATGACATCGTGAGCTTCAAGGTGAAGGTATCCCAATATCTTCCAATCCAAGTCACTATAGGATTGCTAGAGGGTAGAATCAGGGAAATTTTCCCATCCCTCCCATGAAGTTCCATCTATCTTGTACAACCCCATCACCATGTGTGATTTGTTCAGCCAAGCAACTGACCTATGTCTACAACCATTACCATACCATTAGTAACCATAGAAGAATAAAAATTGTAACTTTAAATTCTAGTATCAATAGTATGCAATCGATCAAACCGGAGGTCGTTGCGTCATCACATGCAAGTGCATTTGTGTGGTATCTTTTCACACTCAATAATCATTAGTAATATATGTTTAAAATATTAGTTATTCATATAATTTCACATGCTAAATTATCATTGTGACATAATAACAACATAATCGCTAATTGTAAGTAATAAGCTAGTCCTCAGAATATGTAAATAATATAACATAATGAATTTGTCAACATCATTACTCATAGTCAACAAATAGATCCATCAAAACCCATCATCATAACCAAAATAACATCAAATTGGTACATCTAAATTGTTATCACATCCACTAATAATAAAAGTAAAATAATCAAATCCTCGAATTTAGGACCTCAAAGAATAATGCATGAACCATAAAATTATCTCAATATTAATGTATGATAAAGTCAATCAACCAAAGCATAAGGCCTCCAAATGGCTCCTAAATTTTTCCACCTGAAATTTTCCAAACGAGGACCACTGGTAAAAATGACCTTTCAATTTGATTCCTCAAAAGTTTTCACTCTAATACCATTAATATGGATGAAAAAATCTATATTTATCCAACCAATATCATACCTCCCCATTTTGGGAGGCCTTTGGTCCCCAAAATATTTCACTAAATGAGGTGAAGGAACATTTCATCTACCTTCTCACTAGAGTACCATTTACCCTTTCCTAGAAGTTGGCATTTCAATCTAATCTATTGAAGATCATGTTTCTCATGTTTTATAGTTCTATGCCTCTTATGAAAAATTGTATCCTCTTTCAACTCTGCCTAAGAATCTACTGCCAAATCCTCTACAAAAGGTAGGACTTATTCCTCTTCTTGATCCAGCATGGAAATATCATAGAGTCACAAATTTTCTACACTCAACACTCAATAAATGTGCATATATTTTGGTATATTGAGTCTATAGGTATTATCTCCAACCTTATATAATATCTCCAAGGGACTATATCACATATCCTTGATTTCCTTACCAAGACCTTGTAGTCTCTCCATGTTCAATTGTATCCATACTCTGTCTCCCACCCTAAATGACTTATTTATTCTATGTTGATCATGCCTAGCCTTGTATTTTTCTTGTGACTTTTGCAATATCTCCTATACATATATATGGATTTACCTAATTTGCTTAACATTGTTTTCTTCCCTTAAGGCATCCCCAGTGAGATACTCTCTCACCCCTCCTTGCTACCCATATGCAATATCCAAAGGTGATGGTGGAAAATATTTCAAATAGGCACTTACCAATAGAAGTGTGGACTATTGTGTTATAAGAGTGTTGTATATGTACCATATATTCATCCTAAGTCTTCGGACGCTTCTGTTTTTGTTGAAATTTGGGGAAGCTATGGGATGAATTTCCCTATAGGAACCCATCTACCCCAAAGGAATCTCATCTAGCCCCAAAGAAGAATTCAAAATTGGATAAGGAAATTATTATTATATTTTCCACTCCTATCATTACTAATTGATGTAAAAAGAAATTGCAAGGAATCATTAATGGCATGTGGTAAAAATATATTATTAAAAGAAAAATTTTAATTATGTTTTCCCTCCAAGTTACATGTCGGCCTTCCCCAAGGGTCGTGTTTTTTCACTCAAAGGAAAAACTATAAATATACACATATCCTCCAACATGCATGGCGATGATTTGATGTTCTCTGGGGCTCGTATATATCTCTCTTTTATTAGTTGTTGACCATTAGACATCAAGAGTGAGGGTTCATTATCATTATTAGTGGAAATCATCTTAAGGAAGGGTGTCAAACTATTTAGCACCCATAAGAAGTGTCTCATTAATTAAGCCTAAATCTATCCACTATGAGCTAGCAGTCCTCCTTGCCTAGGATTCAAGGAATAAAAGTTTATTCCTCCTAAGTCTCCTCTAACGTTCACTATTGAAGCCCATCCTTAGCCCAAGCCTTGCCTATAAAAGTAGGTCTAATGCACCTTCAAAAAAAAAAGCATTCAAGGCATGATCTTTTGATAACACTCTCAAAAAAATTCGGCCACCCTAGAGGAGAAATAATGCAAACATAATTAGAAGGTTAGGGTTTAATTATTCATTTGGTTTTGGGTGATTCATTGGGCATCCTTTCAATTTCAAGTACAATAATTTATTGTAAATTCTCGGCCCTTAGTAGGGCATTTGTTTGAGCAATTATTTTGTGTTTTTACGTCCTCCAACATGCTACATCCTGAAGGTTGAAAACAATAAGACGTTTTGCATCTTTAGCTTGAAGGACAAGGACGCAAGTCTATTTCTCATAAGTTTATGTCTTGACCTACTCAATAAAAAATTATCATTTATGCGGCTACAAGAGACAAGTCTCCATTCATTTGATTCTGAAGGGAAGTGAGGCTACCTTAAAGGATAGTGAAGAAGTAATTCACCTCTGTGGATTGTTTGAGCATAAAAAGGAGGGTCTGGGTTCACTAGGGAAAGGGATAGTTGAGGAATCAAAGCATTTGTTCCATAAAAGACTTCATTCAAACCCTAAAGAGAATGCAGATTAATAATTGAAGACAAATCTGGCTCATTTTTGGCAAGGCAATATTTACTTAAGTAAATTCTCTCTCAAATCTGTGATTGGAATATTTTTTTTATTAATTGGAGTTGTCTATGCAGTCTCATTTAAAAAGTTTGTGGTGGATCTAACCAATTACTTCAAGGGTGACTCACACTTATTCTGAAGGAGATGAATACTATCACTTTTACCAGACAGTGACATGCTTTTTCACATATAAATATATTTTTTCTACATCAAGAGGTCGACTTGAATAAGGACCTTACACCAACATTACAGACAACCTATTCAAGAAGAATTAAAGTTGTATCATGTACTAATCCTTATAGCTACAATGAATACTTAAGAAGCTTGATGACATTATAAGAAGGATGATTGAAGCACCAAATCATCTCAGTGACAGTGTTCAATTTGAATGCTACAACAATCAAGCTGGCAGCTTTCGTATTTTGCAAGAAGAAGGGTTATGCAGTAAACAAGACATAGTTGGTGACATATTCTACAGCAGTTAAGATACATAAGTGTTATAGTAGCAGTGATATTACTCAGTCCTTGAGAGAAGTTGAAAGGCCAGGAATTCATCATTTTGTTACAACAACATCAACAATTTCACCATTCTCTACAACAGTAAGGACACAGTTTCAGTTTTGATAAGACAACTTCATCAAGTAACATTAGTGGGAACAGAAGAAGCATCATTAAGGGCAGAATAAATAAAAACAAAAATCATTCCAAATTTCATCATTAACAACATCAAAAGCATTTGTATGGTCTGTAAGTTCAGAGTCTTGTAAAACCTTGTAAAGACAATTTTTGTACAGGCTGTGTAAAAGTCATTGGGTCATAGAGGTTGGTACAAAGTTTGGTGTTGGGTCACGGGCTTTAGGTCTAGGTTTTTGGTCAATCAAAGGAAAAATTGTTATATATCATTGTAAGTGGACCATTTTCCCTAGTACGAGAGTCCACAATTTTTGTAATTAATTTTTGTCATTTTCAGGGTGGTAGGGTGGTGTTAGGGAGGTGGTTGAAGTCACCTTCAGTTGGGTGCCTAAAAACACTTCAAGGTGGTAGGGTGGTGTTAGGGAAATTTGGTGCTTTCTAGGGTGTTGGTGCATCCATTCAATTGACTGTTGATAAAACCTAGGGTGTTAGGGTGTCCTTCTAGTGGGTGTTGGAGAAGAATGATTTTCTAGAGTTCTAGGGAGTTGTAGTTTTATTTTCAGTTGGAGCTAAAGATTTAAAGAACTTATTAGAAAAGCATTTAGTGGTTTTTGACCCGAGGGGGTTTTCCACCTAAAAATCCTTGTGTTCATTGTGTACTATTTATTTATTATTTTTAATACTGTTGAAGAATAACTAATGCTCTGAAAAGATTAATAAGTTACTAATTGCTAAGAAATATTGATTCACCCCCCTCTCAGTATTTCCAACAATCTGTGTCAGAGTTGGTTCCTTCAATCACAATTTAACAATTGGAAGGAGATCATGGAGTGGAATAAGCCAAGAATTCCTATACTTAATGGAAACAACTATGCATTTTGGGTTGGAAAGATGAAGTCATATCTTCAAGCAAAATGTTGTGTTGACTGAATACAAGGAGTCGTCAACTAGTCCCTCAGATAATGATGGAAAAAGGCTTTACGAAAGATAGGCTAAAGCTAAAAATTCTCTCCAAAATGGTGTGACAGATTATGTATATGTGAAAATAATGCACTGCAAATCAACAAAAGAAATTTGGGACAAGCTTCAAAATACATATGAAGGAGACAAGAAGGTAAAGGAGGCAAGCTCCAAACCCATCGAGGACAATTTGAGCAATTGAGAAATGAAGAGGAGAACATGTCAAACTTTTATCTCTGTGTTGATGAAATAGTTGTTAGGTAAACTTGACTCAGGATAGAGTCAAAAGTTGACCAGGATAAACAGTGATGGTTTTGGGGCACATGGTATTGTGCACCCATGGTATTATGCCCGTGGTATTATATGTAATGGAGCCTATAAAAGGCTAGAAGGACTTCATTGTAATGAAAAGGCCTGGAGGTGAGCGGTGAAGGCTCACTTGGTGATCCAGGTGGATATTGGTGGCCACCTTCCAAGTCCACCTGGACCCCCACCATTGTTTCTCTCAGCATTTTCAGTTTCCTTAATTGTAGCACAACTTACTATTTTTAGCAGTTTTTTCGGGTTGTGAACTTCTGGAGCCGTTTTGAGGCCCTAAACGACATTTTTTGGAAATCTGGGGTAACATGGGTCCATGGACCCATGTTGCCTCCTAGAGTGGTAGTGCTCGGATAGATCTTTCTAACGAGCTATTGTACGCGTCAAACAGAGATCGCATGCCAAAGTTATGACCCCGGAAGTTGGTGTACCAATTTACCCAAACGGGGCCCACAATTTGGTGTTTCATCTTCTAGGGTTAGGTTTTGGAATGTTAAGGGTTTTCCATTGTTTCTCAACAATAAATAGGCCTTCGAGCCTCATTGTAACACAGTTCAGAGGCATGTAGCCACCACATCTCTTCTCAGAGATAAGCTACCATCGCCCTAGCTAGTTTATTTCCATTACTGTTTGTAAGCATATTTCAGTGTTTTACATTAATGAAATGAAGTATTATTTCCGCTGCATATCTGTGTTTATGGTTATCTCTGTAATTTGTTGCGTTCCTGTTTAAGTCCGGATCAGTGGTATCAGAGCGGTATGCTTTTTCTCTGTTTTTCTTTGCATGTCCCAACAAGGTCGGGATATAAGGAGTTAGGGCTTGAACTGGTCGAACCTTTGCAAGACCAGCCTCGCAAATCCCGACGGCCTCCCATGGCGGATGAGAAGAAAGACGAGGGGGCAAGAGATCCTATCAAAATCTTGCTCGAAGAAGCCCTCGAGCGACAACGGAACGCGATGATGGACAGCTTTGCCCAGATCCTTCAGCGGCTACCCAGAAGTGACGCATCGGCTTCCAGCAGCTACTCTAGAAATGCCACACCCTTTAAGGTACAAGTTAATTTTGAAATCCCCATATTCGAGGGTCAGATAGACGCAGATGCTGTAGATAAATGGTTAAATCTGCTAGAGGGTTATTTTTCTGTTCATGAATTTTCAAGTCGGGAAAAGATTGTTTTCGCTCTTCTCAAAGCAGCCCCCCACGTCAAGGACTGGTGGGAAACCTACTGCAAATAGAAGGATGAAAGTATTGGCTCACTATTTTCAGCCGCACCCACCTGGAATTCATTCCGGGATGCCATCAAGGAGCAGTACTACCCTATCGGAAGCTATGAGGATGAATACATAAAGTGGGCGACGCTGCGGCAGGGAAGGGACCAAGACGTGTCGAGTTCACCAATCTTTTCCATACCCTTCGCACAAAGTTGGGTATCAAGGATTCGGAGCAGCATTTGATACTCAAATACCGCGGCTGCCTGCACAAGTACATCCAGGAAGAAATACAATTCTTGAACATCTCCTCGCTCGGCACAGCATACTGATATGCCGTCAAGGTCGAGCAGAAGTTTAAACAAAAGAAGCGAGACTTTGGATCTGTGAATCCAAAGTAGGGGAAAGGTGCCCCTAAACCACAGAACAAAGGACAAAGCCAAGGCGGGGCAGCCCAAGACAACCTGCCGAAGCTGCAAGCAAAGAACAACGCCGCGAAGCCGAAAAAGGACATGGGAAAATGGTGTGAGTTCCATAAGAGCTCCACTCACAACACAAGTGAGTGTCGAGCCAAGCAGTCATTGGTGGCTGAGCTAAAGGTTTCAGAATCAGATGCATGTTCTGACTCTGAGTCAGAACCCGACAAGGGGAATGACAAAGGGAAGCAGATCATTGATGCAGATCCCAACGCCACTGTTGCTACTGCCAAGATCCAGAAAAATGAACCCGAAGATCCAAAGGAGGAGGAGCGTCTCTTCCACTCCTAGATGTGGGTAAAGGGCTCCCCGCTACAGTTCATTGTTGATAGCGGGAGCCAAAAGAACCTCATTTCGGCAGAGGTCGTGAAGCGGTTGGGCTTACCGACCACAGCACATCCACAATCGTACACCATCGGGTGGCTTCACCAAGGACGAGATCTTTGCGTGAGCCAACAGTGTCGCCTTCCATACAACATCAAGCCCTTCACGGATGAGGTATTGTGTGACATTTCTCCCCTTGAAGTTTGTGATGTATTATTAGGACAACCATACTTGTGGAAGCGACATGCTGTGTATGAATCAAGGCCCCATGTTGTTATTGTTACATTGGGAAATAAGTTGTACAGGATACCAGAGATAGCACCACCTACCGCCATCTCTTTGATTACTGCAAAACAATGTAGTAAGCTCATTTCCAAAACCGGGAAATTTGTTTTCCTGATGATACTCCCTCAAGGAAAGAAGAAAACGGTGGCCACGGCCTCCAGACAGGGCCCCTCCGCACAACAACTACAGATGGACAAGGTCGTGGAGGAGTACAAGGACATCTTCACCTCCCCCGCAAGGGTTCCTCTGCACTGTCAGGTCAAGCACTCCATTGATCTGACCCCAGGTGCGCCGCTACCCAATGGACCAATTTATCGGCGCTCTGTTCTGGAGAACGATGAAATCAAGAGGCAGATTCAAGAGCTCCTGCAGAAAGGTCACATCCGTCCGAGTTCATCGCCTTGTGGCAGCCTGATCGTGTTGGTACAAAAGAAGGATGGTACGTGGAGACTCTGTATTGACTATCGAGCGCTGAACAAGATCACTGTCCATAATAGGTACCCGATCCCACGGATTGATGACCTCCTGGACCAACTAAAGGGGGCGAAATATTTCAGCAAGATCGATCTGAAGTCAGGATATCACCAGGTACCAAACGAACACTCTGATGTGTGGAAGACTGCCTTCAAATCCAAGGAGGGCCTTTTCGAATGGTTGGTTATGCCTTTCGGATTGATGAATGCTCCCGCAACCTTCATGAGGCTAATGGATGACATATTGTGGCCATTTACCAACTCTCCCTTAAAGAGTATCGGAATTCAGATGCTTACCCAAACCTCCATTCTTTCTTCATTACATGGAGACAAGAATGGTGTGTTTATCTCTCCCTCTCAACTAGGGACGATTTTTTCATTCCTATAAAAGGAATATACCCAAGATCCCTCTTAACTAGGGACTTGTTTACAACAACATTTATCTAATTTTTGGTGGAGATCATGGTGTTAGAGTCAGTATTTTCATATTGCCATTAGTGATCAAAAATCCTCTTTTGTTATCATATTAGGGTCCCATTCAAAAAATTTTGTCATTCCACCTAGGTCCTCATTCAAAAATTTACTCACTGATGGTTGCCCTAGTCAAAAACCTCACTCTCCCTCAAAAATTCATACTTTCTAACCCACCTTCATGTCTTACTGAGCATACATCAATTACGAAAGCTCATTTCATCATGTCTTTATGTCAGTCAAGTCACCATGAATTCTACTCGCTCAAGGTTTTCACACCATTTCACTGCATAAGGCCAACAAAAGTATGAGAGTGAACACCAATAATATCCCTTTCTCATTTAAATATGATTTGCAAACATGTAAAGATGGTTGCCAAAGTTGTAATTTTGATTTTAAGTATGATTTTCGTTCCAGATTGTAATTTTATTTTTAATTTTCTGTAATTGTATGTCAATCAAATGTAATAAGCACATAATTTCCAAGCTGCTAATTCAGAGTTACAAAATGCCAAAGGACCAAAATGTCAAAGGCCAAAGTGTTCTCAATGTATATCAAGTGATCAATTTGTCAAAGAAAAATTCAAGTGTAAAGGTATAGTTTCCAAGAGTAAGGTGAATGACAAAAGGAAAAAAATGGGTCCCAAGATCAATTTTGAAAATTTAAACAAGGTATAAAGGCCATCAAATACCAAGGGAAGACCCATTTTAACTCGTATCCATTGATATCTCACTCACCTGCACTTCATCTACCTCCCTTGACCTTTTCCATGCCCATTCCTCTCATTTCCCTCTCCTAGGGTTTTGAAGACATTTTTCTTGGTTTCGTTACCTCCATGGTTAAATAATCAACAAAACTTGTATCATGATGCTCTTATGCATTTCCCTATCCTTAATATACCTTCCTAAACACTTCCCATCACTCCTATCCCTCAAAATCATCATTTTTCTACAAACCCTAGCCTATTGCTACGCTTTTGACACTTTTCTAGACTAGGCTTGTGTTTTTCCCTTTTGGACCCCTTCCCCTCACTCAATCCTTGAAATTCTAGTTTCCCCTACTTCCTAACATCCCTCCCTACCCCAAAAATTTTCCTAATAATTTAGAAGCCCCCTATCCCCTTTATTTCTCTTCATTCCTATAAATTTCCCAAATCCCTTGTTTTGCCTACACTAAGCCATAATTTCCTCTCCCATTGAGCTAGGTTTTGCTATGGAATCAGAGACATCTGAGCAGAAGAGGCATAAGGGAGGTAATATCAGAAAGTATGAGGCCATTCCAACTCATAAACATCATGTCTCCATCATTTTTCAAGAAGTCATTCCAAGCGACAAATCATTGGCCACACACAAGGCCAGTTTTTCTTCAAACTATGTTTCTGACCAAACAGAGATGAATTTGACAAAAGTGAGAGAGGTTTTTGTCCATAATATGCCAAGGATGAAAAAAATCCTTCATTTTTTACACAGGTGTCATGGTTTTGGAGAAATTTCAAAAATACAGTTGCTACAAGAGAGTTGTTGCACTTCTGGAGTGACCTTGGGAAAATCATTGTTTCTCCTAGCTGGACTGTCCAAATGACTTTCATGATGAGTCAAATGATAACTAGACGGAAAGATATTTCCAATGAGTTATCATGAGCTCAATTTTGAGTTGAGGAAGACCTCCAAAAAGTTCCTCCAAGAGAACACTTCATTTTTTCACCCTCATTCTGCACTTTTTGACCAGTATTGGGAGAATTGATTTTTGAGGGGCTATATTAATATCATTTTCAGTGCTTTATATGTTCATTGTCTAGCCAAGATAGAGATATTTCCAACGAGCCATATTGAGTTCAATTTTGACACCGTAAGACGCTCAAAATCAAGATGAAACATGGAGGGTTCGTTTGACACAGAGATGGCGTGTTTGACACAAAGATGGTGTTTGAGCAACCTTGGGAGAATCAAATTTTGGGCTGTCAAATCAAGCCAATTTTGGAAACTGATGTATACTTGGAAACTAGACAGGAAAAGTTTTCCAATGAGTTATCCTATGCTCAATTTGGACACCGAGAAGGCAGTCAAAATTATCCTACAAGATGGAGTTTGACACAGAGAGGGCGTGTTTGATAGTCAGCCCAGATTTTCATTGTTTCTCTCCAAATTGATTTTCACCTATGGGAAATTGATGTTTTACTCATGTAATTGATAAGGATGATGTAATTATTATGTTTTTTATTGTTACCTAGGGTAAATACATTAGGTAAGTGGCCTACATGACTTGTAATGAATCAGTTTGCTTAAGTTAGGTATGACTCACTTTGACCACCCTATACTCTAACCATTAGTTCAATCTTTCTTGCAACTGCTCCTCCTCTCATGGATTCGACCCTTGAGGCTAGGATGAGTTGATTTTAGGCCTATTTTATGTATTTTATTAGTCATTCTACAGGTTGGAATCAGTTGGATGTTTGGCTATTGATCAAAGACACTAGTGTAATCAGTATTTGGCAGAATTTAATGAATGAGTTGGAACCATTTTGATGGAATACCTGTGGTATAGAATTTTGACACAGTTTCTTCTTATGTTGCATATGTTTGAATGTTTTTTACTCCCATATTTCATTTCACTTCTATGATATGTTAATTTTCAAGTTGAGAAGAATACATCTTATATGCTCTATTTTGGGGAAATCTTCATAGTTTGTCCATTTTCTTCAGTTTAGAAAGAATACACGCTTGTCTTGCTCTTTCTAGCACCTCACCAGTCTTATCCATCTCACTTCATAACCTTAAAGTGTTTGAGTGCCTACCTACCTTTCTCCATCATATGTCTGCAATCATACCCTCATTTTCCCTCACCTAGTCTTTTTTACCTAATCCTCTTCCAACAACCCCACCAAATCAAATCAAAAAACCTCTGCACATCATACCAAGCCTAAAACCCTAATCCATCCAACCCTTTTGGTTGTGATCTTTTTGAGAGAGCCCTCTCCAGCTTGGTGGGGCTAGCTACCAAGTGAAAAGATTGGTCTGTGGTTACCTCAGCAAGACTCTTTCTCAACCTTGGAGATCCGGAGGAGTGATAACATATTGGCGCCATTGCCAGGGACCGAGGTGATAGACATTCCCTGGGAAAGATCATCAAAGTTTAGATCTGATTGCTGATGGTGAATAGTGATCGGGCACAAGAAGGCTAAAATCATTCACATGGCGGCTCCAAAGTCAACGAATTCAAAGGTTCAGAATTTTCATGGGGACTCCACTTTTCAAGAACCAATAGTTTGAAAACCTTCATGGTGACTTCATTGTTGTCAAGATGAGTTCTACTGCAAGAATAAATCCCAGGTATTCTCCTATGGATCAATCTCAAATCCCTGATTTCAAAATCCTATGCCTCATGTTGACTGGTTTACAAATCTTCCTATATTTAAAAATGAACAAGAAGGTGATGCTACTTTGCATTTAGTAAGGTTTCATGTACATGTATGTAGACTAAGAGTTGAGTTTCCTAAAGACTGTCTCATGAAGTCGTTTATGGCTACCTTTGAAGATAAATCTAGGGTATGGTATGAAGGGTTACCAGAAGGAAGCTTATGTTCTCTAAAATATTTCCATAATGTATTATCCAACCATTATGTGAAGTATTATCTTTATTTACAATGTTTTTGTGATTATAGTGAAGGTTTCATTGCATATCTTGAAAGTATTGATGATATTGAATGTATGGATGATGAAGAAATCATTGAAGCCTTCTCTGATTTTTCCCTTCAACAACAGTCTAAAGAAGCCAGTCACTTTGATACACAAGATCCTAGTCAGCATACAACAGCTTCCTCTTTGCTCGAATATGAAGGAATTTTGCATCTTGATAGTCAAAAGGAATCACATGGAATGAATCAGCCATCTCATGAAAATTTATATACTCCTTTTCTTGAAATTAATGAATATATTCAACATCCTTGTCAAACTTTAGGAGGGAAAGAAGACAATTGTTGTTTTGTCCAAAGAAAACAAAGAGTAATTCCTCCTTTGACTGAAGAAGAAATAAATCAGATTCTTAATTTGCAAATCCATATTCCATCCATTAAGAATGATGATGTTATTGTACAGTCTTGCCAGTTTCCAAGTGATTATGAAGAGGAGAACAGTGATAAAGAAGAAGTTGTTTTAGAACCCCTTACAGATACAAATCTTCCTCAAGGTTCAGAAAATGAAAGGTCTATTAATGAAAAGTAGTTTTCCCTAGATCCCATAGATATGGACACTTATGTTGTTGAAAATATTATGGAGCATCCTTTTGTTGATTTGTTACAGCCATATGGAAATAATGCTTATTTTTCTCCTTTTATTGATTCACAAAAGGTAATGCTTCATAATTTTCAAGATCCCTTGGACAGTATTTTTCAAACATTGGAGAAGATGAATGTTGTTTTGTTTATCAGCATAAATCTTGGTTTTAGTTTTCATTGTGAGTTGCCTACATATACATCATTCTGCCTGCTCGAGGTAAGTGAGAGCAGAATTTCAGTAAGTAACCATCTATTGGATTGGTTACACTAGAAGGATCATTTCACCCAATCAGCAATGGTGGAAGAAGGGAAAAAAGAGGAGGAACATGCCAATGTGTTGCCTCTGGCTCATGAAGAGGAAACAATTCAACTTGACAGTTGTTCTGATCTTTCTGTTGATCATCAAGATCTGTCCTTTGCACATGCTTTTCAAGATCCTTTTACCAGTTTGTTGCAATCATCAGATCATGATGGTTATCTTGTTTCGAATCATAGTTTTCAGCTTCAGTTGTATGTTGAGTTTCCAATCTTCAAGTTTTTTGTAGATAGTGTAAATAGAGGACAACCAGGTATCCAGTTGCTTGATTGGCTTCATTGGCATTTTTCCTTTACCTGATTTAGTAGTCATTTTCAGCAGTTAGAATAGAATAGGGTGTGGATTTTGTTTCAGCAACAACTTTCTTTCAAGTTCAGTTTTCAGCAAGTGACGATAGAATTCATCAAGGTTTGAAGCCTGAGGAGAAGGCCCTAAGGCTTTGATGATCTGATAGTTTGGATTGAAGTTTTCACTGTTCAGTTGGTTGTTAGTTTTTTACCGTATTGGCCCACATGGTTAGGCACTTGGTCTACAATGTTCTTGACACCTCCAAGGAGCTGCCATCCCCAAATAAGGCCGATGTTAGAGTCAGTATTTGCATACTACCATCAGTGATCAAAAATCCTCTTTTCATATCATATTAGGGTCCCACTCAGAAATTTTTGTCATTCCACCTAGGTCCTCATTCAAAAATTTACTCACTGATGGTAGCCCTAGTCAAAAACCTCACTCTCCCTCAAAAATTCATACTTTCTGGCCCACCTTCATGTCTTACTGAGCATACATCAATTATGAAATCTCATTTCATGGTTTTCACACCATTTCACTGCATAAGGCCAGCAAAAGTATGAGAGTGAACACCAATAATATCCCTTTTTCATTTAAAGAGGATTTGCAAACATGTAAAGATGGTTGCCAAAGTTGTAATTTTGATTTTAAGTATGAGTTTCATTCCAGATTGTAATTTTATTTTTTATTTTTTATGTAATTTTATGTCAATCAAATGTAATAAGCACATGATTTCCAAACTGCTAATTCAGAGTTCCAAAATGCCAAAGGACAAAAATGTCAAAGGTCAAAGTGTTCTCAATGTATATCAAGTGATCAATTTGTCAAAGAAAAAGTCAAGTGTAAAGGTATAGTTTCCAAGAGTAAGGTGAATGACAAAAGGAAGAAAGTGGGTCCCAAGATCAATTTTGAAAATTTAAACAAGGTATAAAGGCCATCAAATACCAAGGGAAGGCTCATTTGAACTCTTATCCATCGATATCTCACTCACCTACACTCCATCTACCTCCCTTGACCTTTTCCCATGCCCATTCCTCTCATTTCCCTCTCTTAGGGTTTTGAAGACATTTGTCTTGGTTTCATGACCTCCATGGTTAAATCATCAACAAAACTTGTATCCTGATGCTCTTATGCCTTCCCCTATCCTTAATATACCTTCCTTAACACTTCCCATCATTCCTATCCCTCAAAATCATCATTGTTCTACAAACCCTAGCCTATTGCTACGCTTTTGACACTTTTCTAGACTAGGCCTGTGTTTTTCCCTTTTGGACCCCTTCCCCTCACTCAATCCTTGAAATTCTAGTTTCCCCTACTTCCTAACATCCCTCCCTACCTCCCAAAATTTTCCTAAGAATTTATAAGCCCCCTATCCCCTTTATTTCTCTTCATTCCTATAAATTTCCCAAATCCCTTGTTTTGCCTACACTAAGCCATAATTTCCTCTCCCATTGAGCTAGGGTTTTCTATGGAATCAGAGACATCTGAGTAGAGGAGGCATAAGGGAGGTAATATCAAAAAGTATGAGGCCATTCCAACTCATAAACATCATGTCTCCATCATTTTTCAAGAAGTCATTCCAAGGGACAAATCATTGGCCACACACAGGGCCAGTTTTTCTTCAAACTATGTTTCTGACCGCAAAGAGATGAATTTGACAAAAGTGAGAGAGGTTTTTGTCCATAATATTCCAAGGATGAAAACCTCCTTCATTTTTACACAGGTGTCATGGTTTTGGAGAAATTTCGAAAATACAGTTGCTATAAGAGAGTTGCTGCACTTCTGGAGTGACCTTGGTAAAGTCATTTTATATCCTAACTAGATTGTCCAAATGTCTTTCTTGATGAGTAAAATGATAACTAGATAGAAATATCTTTCCAATGAGATATCATTAGATCAATTTGGAGTTGAGAAAGACCTCCAAACATTTCCTGAAATATCACATGTCATTTTTGCACCCTCATTCTACACTTTTTGACCAGTCTTGGGAGAATTGATTTTTGAGGGGCTATACTTAATCATTTTCAGTACTTGATAGGTCCATTGTGTAGTTAAGATATAGATTTTTCCTACAAGCCATCTTTATCTCAATTTGGACACTAGGAAGTCACTCAAAATCAAGTTGAAACATGAAGGGTTCGTTTGACACAGAGATGGCGTGTTTGACACAAAGATGGCGTGTTTGACACAAAGATGGCGTGTTTGAAAAGTCTTGGGAGAATCAACTTTTGGTGGTTCAAATCAATTCTTTTTTGGAAACTGAATGTAGATTTGGAAACTATACAGGACAATATTTCCAATGAGATATCCTGGGCTCAATTTGGACACAAGGAAGGCAGTCAAAAGTAGCCTACAAGATGGATTTTGACATAGAGAGGGTGTGTTTGAAAATGAGAGGGCACGTTTGACAGTCAACCCAAATTTTCATTGTTTCTCTCCAAATTGATTTTCACCTATGGGAAATTGATGTTTTACTCATGTAATTATTAAGGATGATGTAATTATTATGTTTTTTTACCGTTACCTAGGGTACATACATTAGGTAAATGGCCTACATGACTTGTAATGAATCAATTTGCTTAAGTTAGATGAGTCACTTTGACCACCCTATACTCTAGCTATTAGTTCAGTATTTCTTGTAACTGCTCCGCCTCTCATGGATTCGACCCCTGAGGCTAGGATGAGTTGATTTGAGGCCTATTTTATGTATTTTCTTAGTCATTCTATAGGTTGGAATCAGTTGGATGTTTGGCTATTGATTAGAGACACTAGTGTAATCAGTATTTGGCAGAATTTAATGAATGAGTTGCAGCCATTTTGATGGAATACTGTGGTATGGAATTTTGACATAGTTTCTTCTTATGTTTCATATGTTTGAATTTTTTTTACTCCCATATTTCATTTCACTTCTATGATATGTTGATTTTCAAGTTGATGAGCAAAATACATCTTATATGCTCTGTTTTGGGGAAATCTTCATAGTTTGCCAATTTTCTTTAGTTTAGAAAGAATACATGCTTGCCTTTCTCTTTCTAGCACCTCACCAGTCTTATCCATCTCACTTCATAACCTTAAAGTGTTTGAGTAGCTACCTACCTTGCTCCATCATATGTCTGCAATCATACCCTCATTTGCCCTCACCTAGTCTTTTTTACCTAATCCTCTTCCAACAACCCCACCAAATCAAATCAAAAAACCTCTGCACATCATACCAAGCCTAAAACCTAAACCATCCAGCCCTTTTGGCTGTGATCCTTTAGAGAGAGCCCTCTCCAGCTTGGTAGGGCTAGCTACCAAGTCAAAAGATTGGTCTGTGGTTACCTCAGTTGGACTCTTTCTCAGCCATGTGATAACACATGGTACTATCATCTATTGGTATAGCTCCTCCTTTTTGTGTCATATTTTCATGGATGAACTTCAACCTATTCATAATGGAGCCATCTTCTTCGAGAACTTATTCGTAAGGCTTCGGCCATCTTCTCCATCACTTCCCTTCAACAAAAATAGTGTTGAACCAATAGTCATTTCATCCTTATCTTCATTGGGAAGTGACCTTCTTATCATCATATGGTTATGCTTTATACAACTCCCTCTTCATTATTCTTTCAGGATCTTCCATCCAAACTTAGTTGTAGATGAACTTATACAACCCTCTTTCAGTAGCCCTCCTTCCTTCTTCATGTAGATGTCATAGCTAATCCTTCTTGCTATCATATGTTGATCACTTATCTTATCTTACGTGACTATAAATACATCTTTCACAAACTCTTCTTTCACCTTCTTCACATATTTCTTTCTCAAGATCTTCTACACATGATTTCTTCATCATAGGAACCATATTTGCCAACAACCTCATATTATCCATGAGGTCATGTCATGTCAATATGTAAAAAAGTTCAAGGCACATTGTCTACATGCCTTCATGCATCATTCTTATGAAAGAGTTTCTTCTTCTTTCATCATGCTTATGAGATAGAGCATTTTAACCATTATATCTACAACTATGTGATGACATGACTTTATATATATACCATCCTAGATCCATCTTAACTCCGGATCTATCAAGCACCGAGAGGGATCAAATCTCTGAGGTGCAAACTTTTCCTCAAGTTTTGCACTCAAAAAAGAGGTTTGCACCTCAAGAGATTTGATCCCTCTTGGCGCTTGATAGATCCAAAGCTAAGATGGATCTACGAACGTTGGTTTATCATACATCTTTATACCTCTTTTATATTTATTTATTTACCATACCTCTTTTATAAGTATGGTATGTGTCCCATGGTATTTGGCCCATAGGCTTCACCTAAATAAAACATATTTTTTGAGTTTTTGTAAATATAAATAGATTTATGGCATAAATATAAAAGGAGGTTTTATTTATTTACCATACCTATAGTTTATTTATATTTTATTTATTTACCATATCTCTCGAGTAAATATATAAAATTTATTTTATTTACTTACTATACCTCTAGTTTATTTATATTTTTATTTATTTACCATACATCTTTTTTGTGTGTCCGTAAACTTCTTTATATTTTAAATTTATATTGTGTTTATACATACTAATAATAAGGTTGATTTTTAAATAAGGCTGACATTATATTAAAAATGTTTATGTGAGATCTACCCCTGGGTTGTTTACATTTACGTTTACATTTATGTTTATGTTTACATTTACGTTTATGTTTATATGTTTATGTTTTTATGTGAGATCTTGTTTACATTTACGTTTATATTTACGTTTACGTTTACGTTTACATTTACGTTTACATGTTTACGTTTTTATCTGAGATCTAACCCCATACTGGGTTTTTTACATTTACATTTACGTTTACTTTATGTTTACGTTAACATTTACGTTTATGTTTACATGTTTACATTTTTGTGTGAGATCTACCCCCAAATCTACCCCCAAACTAGGTTATAGATCACCTCTCGGCGCAATTGCCAAATATACATACCTCTTCCTTCATGTGTTCATCTAGAATTCCTTTGGAAGCTTCCTTTCCTTAATTGAAGATGAAAAATGCTTCAACCAATTGACATGTTGCACTCCTTTGTCACCATACCTCCATCCTTCTAGCCAGTGGATCCCACACAAGGTGGAATGTAGACTATATGCGAGACACTTGCTTCTTCTAAGTAGAGGTGAATATTTTAACAAAGATTCCAATGGAGGATCTTGATGATCCTTATTCTGCAAATGCTTCTTTCTAATGATGATGAGGTGTGAGAAACTTTCATCTTCCTATTTTTCTATATGACTTTCTTCAACCATTCAAATCGTTTTTTCGGTTATCCTTCTATGCTTCCAATGAAGATGCCATGAGCTACGTTATTTCTATCATGTATTATGACTCCTTCAACCATATAGACTTCTACTTCGGCTATCCTTTCATGCCTCTATGATTATGTCATCTCATTCTCTATTATAATGCATCCTATAATACTTGTGATACTTTCCATCATGACTAATATCTTCTACAAACTAAAAAGAAATAAGTATATGTTGAGAATAGCAACAAGAAATGATAAAAATAGAATCCAAAATATTCCAATTTTAATTTGTCCCTGAACTAAAATTGTGAATTAAAATTCCAATTTAGTCTCACCATCTGCTTGGAAATAATTAATTAATTCATTATGGATTAATTAGTTGGAGAAATTCAAGTTAGAAGTCTTTTTGAATTCATGCAACAGTTATCCCTTAAATTAAGGAGATTATCCTTTAATTAAGGAGATTATCCTTTAATTAAGGAGATAAGATTGAGTTATATTTGAGTTGTAATTAGTTAGCTCAGTTTACTAAGTTAAGTCCAGTTAAATTAGTTCCAAACTATTGAGGAACTAATTGTGAGTTATTAGTCAGTTGATGCATGCATGCACTCAACCAGTGTACTCCAAATAACTGAAGAGTCCCTCATCAGAAACTCATACATGTCTATTCTGAGAAAGACCCAGTTGAGCTAAATGTTAAGGACAGTGTACTATCAGTTGCATGTGTTTTCTTATAAAGGAAACTCATGCATGCAGTCAAGGTAAGATTCCTTGAGGATTGCGCAGTTCTGATAGTGTGTTAGAGAAGTGTTCCATTGGGTGAAGGAGATCATCCCAGAGGAACTGCGCAAATAAATAGGAGCTTGGAGGGCAGAGGAGAAGGCGTGTGAGAAGCTTTGATTGCCTATGAGCATCCAGGAGGATTGTACTGAGAGATGGCTAGCTGTGAGAGCTAAGGCTTTGTATAATTCTAATGTATTTCCACCTTGTATGATAATACAGATAGTGGGGTTTTTAGTTGAGGCTTTCCCCTGAGCATTTTCTGTGTTTCATGTGCATTGATTCTTCTTCTTATGGTTATATGTGTTCAGCTCTAATTCAGCTCAATCTTTACACTTCCACAAATTGATAGTAGAAGTAGATTATAGTATTTTGCTTTGGTATATTGCATTATCAGGTTAATCTACAGTCAGATTTTTTACATAGGTCTCAAAGCGAGATTTGTAGAGAATTTGCAGAATTTCTACAGTATATGATGTTATCTTAGTCATAGGAGAGGTCTTTCACTTCCTCCTTCTTTGACTTCTTATTTTAAAGTTCTTCGACTTCTTTGGTGAAATGGCCTTCATTTCTTTCATTTCTCTTCTTGTTTTCCTTCTTGAGTTTAGGACAATTCCTTTTGAAATGCCCATAATCTTACATTCATAACATTAAATCTTAGATGTGTCTATTTTCTTTTGAAATATGTTCTGAGACTTTCCTTTCTTCCTAGCCATAGTTTCATATGCTTGAGCTTGTTCACTTGATCCAACATTGTTCTTAGCCTTCAATCTGGTTTCTTCAATTTTTCATAATGACCACATATCATTGAATGGGGTAGTTTCCTTCTTTCCATAGATACTAGACAAAAAGTTGCACCATTCATCTAGTAGTGCATTGAGCACAATGGTGGTCATTTCTCGATCAGACATTACTTCTCCTAAGTCATGTAGTTGATCTCTTATTTGAGATACTCTCATAAGGTATGACGCTACCCCTTCTTCCTTTGATACATTCATCTTGTATAGTTTGGTTCTTGACAATATAATTTCTCTTGCAGTACTTATAGAGAATAATTCTACCATTTTTTCATAGATCTATTTTTTTGTCTTCAACTTTGCTACATAGGGAATGAGGGGATCCTTGATTGACTCAATAAGGATTCTTTGAGCTATTACTTATCCTTTCCTTTACTTTGATAGTGCTTGAAATTTCTCTTGAGAAGGTTTGATGATTGAGCCCGTGACATATTCACTAACTTCATTTTCTAAGAGTATCAAATCTATTCTCTCTTTCCATGCAAAGTAATTTGATGTCCTAACAAGTTTGTTGTTCTCCTTGCAGAAAGAAGTCATTGTATATTGAGACATAAAAATATAGAATACATACTTGTCAAGAGAAGATGCTTCTTTGATGATGATGGTGATGTCTTTCACTAGATGATTTCTTGATAATATTGAATTCCACTACTTCTGTGACAATTGAAGATGCCTCCTTGATGATAATTGCTTGATGATCTTCTTTAAGGATTTTTGAGATGTGACCTTTTCTTCCAAGAGAAGGAGATTGCCTAGATTCCTTTGATGATGGAGTTTTCTTATTTAATCTTTTGGATGTAGTGTAGAATGAGAATACTTCAAGTGTGTAAGTCTTTTGAGTGGAGGTGGGGTGCTTAACGTATTCTTCTTCTTCAAAGTGTTATTCCTTCTAGATGATATGATCCTTGTTGTGAGATGGATAGTCCTTCCAGATTCTCTAATTGTGCTCCACCCTTATGTATCCTTCTTAAATTGAATGATATTCAAGTTGCCTTTCCTTTTTTTATCACCTTAGCTCTAATTCCATGTTGAGAAATCAAGGGCAGCTAGATTAGGTTGATTTCTCTTACTTTGATAATTGCTTGTGATGTTATTTTAATTAACTTGATGTACTTGTAGTTAGCTTATTCTTATCTTGATTATTATAGTGTTCTTTATCATCAAACATTTATAAAACAATGAAGATCAATGAGACAAGACAAAAAATGTAGGTTGTTAGCCAGGGGCAAAACCTCTCCTCTTGAGAGGAAAATACACAAAAATTCTTCTCTTCTTATAGAACCTTCAATTGATGAATTCCAAGACCTACAATCCTTGACAAAGACTCCTCTAGTACTAAGTCAAACCACTTCTTGATGAACTTTCTTCTCATAAAGTAAACCCCAAGTCAACCTGCTTCAGAACTTTAGATTTTGGCGTCTTCTTCATAAATTTGGTTGCTGCTTTAGGACAGCAATTTTCAGCCTCTACTGTGTAAACTCTAATTTGGCACGTGTGATAAAAGGTGGTGAACTATGTCTATTTCTTCCTTCGCTTGGGGAGTTGCTTCTTCTATAGTAACATGACTTGCAACATTATCCTTTTGACACCTGGTTTCGGCCTCCCAATGTGACTGTAATTTTCATTCTTGTTGTAGTAGAATGATTCCCTAGTTTAATCGCACGTGTGAGATGATGATGGCCCAAAAACAACCCTTAAATGTTTCGCTCTTCCCCCCATCGTTTCTCCTCTTCTTCGTTGGTTATTCCTTGCCTTTCTTGTGCTTCAACAAACTTAAGTAAGTGTGTCTCCTTCAAATGAGGTTGGTGGCAATCTTATATATACCATTCGAAGAGCCCTTATGATGCCAACTTATCCCTGCATAGGCCGACTTGTATTGGAGGGAGTCCTTTGACACTTCTTGACTTACAATAATTTTCTTGACTTGTTACAAGATGCCCAATGGGGTCTTTCATATATGACAATGACTCAATTGACTTCTTGACTCTATGACAAATCCTAGAAGCACTCAATGGGTGCTTGACCTATATATAAATTGACCTTGAGCATGAAACCCATGCTACAAAACTAATAATAATAGGAGTTGTCTTTAGTGCGACTTTTTGAACTTTTCGTTGCGTGAATTAGGTAGAAAAAATTGAGGTGAAATCTTTATTTGTGTTATTTAAACTGGTTTTTTTACTGTATATATGGAATCAGCACCGTGAAAACCCCCTTGGGCACTTGGATTGTGAAGGGTTTACCCATCAAACTTGTGATTTCAATAAATTCTTGCTAGATTTTAGAGAAATTAGACTAGAAAAAACCCCTTAAAAACGTCCAAAAAATCGCACTAAAAACAACTCGATAATAATATTGTTTCTTTCTTTTTATAATATACAGGAATCAAAAGTAACTTTCATATTTCTGAAGATTAAACCTAGTTACATACTTCAACATATTAGATATGGAGAATGTGTTATTCATTACAATCTATATATTTATTCGTGTGTTAGGTATATATGTATTCAAGATGTTGTGTTAAATATGCATTGGCATACGGTGTATTGGTAGTCTACCACCACATATTAATTATTTTTACGATATTGCCAATGTTTATATAAGGCCTTGAAATTAGTTTTGTATTATTATTATATGGCGTCGATATTATTTCTACATTAAAACGTTGATATTATAAGCCCTTGCTAAATTCACTTATGCAGTTAAATCAATGGTTGTGTCCTATTTTATTGTCTTCGTGGAGTAGCGTTCTCTTTTATTATATTCCTGGAGCAGCGTTCTCTTTTGTCTCTTTGCAGTGTTATATATCAAGAATATAGAGCTCACACCTGCATTGAACTGCGGCCTTCAATAGTGTGTTCTCAAGTATGAATTGCGGCCTTCAAAGATATATTGTTGGAAGGTAGGATATAACTGCGACCTTGTCAATTAACACCATCGTTGGAACCTTTATTTGACATTATATTATATGATACATACGTGGCCGGCAGGATATATCGTTGTAGCCTTCTCTTGTTTACTATCGCTGACACATATTATGGTATATATAATTGCGGCCTTCTATTATATTATCGTTGCATCCTTTTTCTTTATATTATCGTTGACATAAATAATATATATAATGTGGCCTTAATTTCTCTTCCATTATGTGCTCTTCCATTGGAATATGATGCATTATTTGATGTGCCTATTTCATACTTATCTTTGTGTATTGTTGGGCCTCCATATTAATCCAATTAGCATGCACCATTGTATTGTTCAATTTGAATGAGGCCTTACCATATCCTGACAAGCGAAACTATATTTAGTTTGAGGCCTATGCAGAGAAGGGTTGCTGACATGTACCATATGTTGATAGCATTGTGTCTTTAAAGGCATAGTGAAGGATGAGGATATATATATATATATTATGAGGTCCACAACACAAAAGGCGAATGTGAAATTATTCAGCTGAACTTTCCACTATGGATTGACAACTCCCAAAGGTTTGTGGACTTTTAACTTGAGCGATGAGATTTGTAACTGGAAATTTGTAGATGGGTTTTAAAATGAATTTGGTTAAGGAACTAGATGATCCTCTATCAAAATTCGTCGCCATTTTGGATTTGAAAAACAAACATACAATAGTTACTAAGTGCTCTGAGTGGAATTGTATTTGAGCCTTTTGTTGAAGTCCAAAATGAGCTTCTGCGAGTTTTTTAATCTTTCTTTCAGTCTTTGGCGAGACAAAATTTCTCAGGTGGTTGTGAAAGTGCATTGAATAAACAAATCAATGTGGAATACAATGTTTCATATATTTTTATCATGCTCCCTTCACATATTTCGATAGGGACAATGTGGCTCTGCCAAGCTCTTTTAAGTACTTCAAGGATGTCAGTGACGACTAGCGGGATCATGCAGAAAAACTCATGAAATATCATAACATTAAAGGTGTGAAAGTTAAACTACGGTCCATTTTGATGCCCACAGTAATGGAGTTTGACAACGCTGAGAAGGGTGAAGCGCTTTATGCCATGGAGATGGCATCGTCTTTGGATAAACTCACAAAGCAAAAGCTTGTGAACTTGCATGTTGTAGCCCAAGAGGCTAACGATAGTCAGATGATAGATTTCATCGAGGGAAACTTTCTCACCGAACAGGTTGAAGCTATCAAGAAGCTATCAAAATATGTGTCTCGTTTGAGAAGGATAGTTCAAAGGGTACGCTGTATGAAATTTTGCTCGGATGCTCCTCGACGGAGGTGATGTGGTTGTTGCCCCAGACACTAGAGCTCTGGTTGCTGCTTGAGTTGGTTGAGAGTTTAATTTTTGAACCCTTTCTTGATAAATGGAAGAACCTTGAGTCTTTGAGATAAAATTTTAGCTAGGACATGCTCTTAATATATACATATATGTATATATCTCTCTTAACATGAGTTTCACTGTTGAGATTTATATTTCTGTCACAATTCCAAGGGACACATCATCAAACTGTTGTTCAATTATTCCTTTGATAGAATGCTAGGGGATATAGTTGCATCCATTTGGGTTTTTAATACATTAAAAGAATCGGGCAGAAAAAAAAGGGAAAGAAAAATGTTATATGCATAGTTGGTTTTCCAAGAAAAAAAAAGGAAAAATGGTATACATTACCAGCCATGTAATGGAAACGTTCATACGTTGCCCAACAGAAAGAAAACGCCATACATTGCATAATGAAATCCAATATCATCCATTATGTTAATGCATTGAGATGTGGCATTAAGATTATGGAGGCAGTATAGGGCTATTGACGTGGCATAATGATCGATATGTTGTTTATGCATGACTATAGATTCAACTAAGCAATAATTACATTTTTTTTTGGTTGATAACAATGCAAGGGCACACTTGTTTCTTAGAATCAATGAAGCATTGTCTATTTTCTTAAACAAAATGTCAAATATACATATATTTTATTGATATTAAAAAAGGATCAATTCCAATGTTGTAGTTTTTTCTAGCACCTCTAGCACAAGTGTTTCAGGAGATATAAAAGCCTCCTGGAGACAATCTCTGGGTTGATTGTAGGCTAGTGCCTATGACATCTGAAGAGATGAGTGCTTTTGAATATTATCTTTTTTTTGCACTCTAATTGTCACATAGTTTGAAAAGAAATAATTCAAGGGGTTTGGTACAATAGTCCTTCATCAAGCTAAACTCAAGAAAATACATGGATCTAAATACTCAATGGGTAAATCAGGCTAATATCAAAGAGAAATGTTTGGTTCTAGTGGCTGACACACAACAATAGGCAACCTTAATATTGGTGTTGTAACAAAATGAAGAGGAGGAAAGAAAGGAGAGAATTCGATGCATAGGGTTGGATACAATATAGAATCCTAAGCAACAATGTTCCCACAGAAGTATGGAAGACTAAAGAGGTGGAATGGCAAAAATAGTGGAGCGCTAATTAAGGTCCCAAGATATATACATCATGAATACATTTGTCACTAATTAGAACAAGTAAATTTTTGCTCATACAGGTACGGTAGGCTATCAAATAACACAAGTAAATATGTAATTACCACGAGTACTGTTACTACTTCGTAGAAAATATACAACCATGAATCAAAGTGAAACTGGTACCTTCATTACACTATTTCAGAGGGAGAAAAGCATACATGAAGTGATAAACAAAGGAGAAACATACTGCACATTGCTCTGATTGGAATCACAAAAGAGTTCCATTAATCCTTCAAAATGATTTCAAATCACCAATCCATTACATTTAGCATTTGTATCACTAAAGGACCTCATAAACATGCAAATAGAACCAAAAGTGGAACCACAGAATTTGGACCTCTCTGGTGCAGAATTTTGAAACCTCCTTTAAGTGTTTCTTCCCTATATTTATACAGAGAGGGGAAGCTTTGAATCAACAATTTACAAAATATCTTAGCCAAAGGCCAGCTATCTGCTTGACTAGCTATCTCGGCGTTCGATGATCTGTTGCTCAAAATGATTACAAAGGATTTGATTCATTTCTTGAAAAT
This sequence comes from Pinus tabuliformis, assembly GCA_031772625.1. Taxonomy (NCBI): domain Eukaryota; kingdom Viridiplantae; phylum Streptophyta; class Pinopsida; order Pinales; family Pinaceae; genus Pinus; species Pinus tabuliformis. Next base: position 657,186,821 of record CM062809.1, read on the forward strand.
ACACAGAAATTACAAAATAATAGGTAAAAAGGAAAATTGAATGATGGATAAAGAAAGTATCCCCACGCCATTCCTAATATTTCCCCTGATCAAGCCACATCCACGATGCTCCCCTTCAATTACTTGGTCGATTCGATTGTCGCTTTCCTCTTTAACAGCTTGAATTCACACTTTCTAGAGTTGGGAGCGATTAATAGTGGTGGCCTTAGTGGTATCACAGCTTCCTACTCATCCATCACATAACTCCCTGCCTTTCACTATTGGAGCCTAATATGCCCAATAACACTACCATATAATGCTATTATGGAGCTTTGGCTTCATGGAAATTTTATTCTTAAAACATCACAAACCATTGAATTTTGATGTTCCTTGGCCCCCTTATGTTTATCCCCTTTCAGAATTTTCCTCCATAGGACCGAGGGTCGTCATTGAAGGCTTGGCCTTAAGGCGCTAAGGCCTTTTTCTCCTATCTCGGGGCCTTTTTCCTTTGTAAATAGCTTAATGCCCCTTTCCTTTAAGTTCCTCTAGCAACTATGCACTTAGCCAAATATCAGAGCCCCTCAATTCGATGGTTTCCAATTGGGGTTTTTACTCTGGAGTCATGATATTTCAATTTCTTTGATCACCAATAACCCTTTGTGCTTTGTCGCAACCCCGCACCTTTGGTTCTTTATTCTTTATGTGATTGTGTGCCAGCCCTTATATCGGAGCCCCCTTATTGGCACTTTTTAAAGTGTCCACTGCCGTAAAGTGTCGACATCCATCAACCTCCAATATGCGATTTTCGATGTGATGTCATCCTTTCCACGTGGCACTTACTGATTGGTGACGTGTCACCTAAAAATTCCCCCATAGGCCCCCTCAAAACACAAAAACAAACTGCCACATGTCCTTCTGTACTGCCACATCATGCTGATGTCATCTACCACGTGTCCTTATCGCAGCCAATCCTATGCTACCACACATCATTATCAGAGTCAATCTTGTGCCACCACATGTAGCTTATCGAGACCAACCAGATGTTGACACAAGTCCTGCTAGAGGAGAGATAAAGGACCCGTACGCCCTTGGTTTTGCGGGGAAATCCTTCTAAACTTATTTTTGAGTTCCCCATCGGTTTTACACTATATCAAAACTTTATGTGTTTCACAACCTTTAAAGATCATCACATTCAGAAGTTTTGATTGCCAATTGATGCATCGATCTCTTGATGCCTTGATGCATTAGATCTCTAAGTTTGATCATTGATATCCGATATTACTTGACCTTCGATACTACGATCTTCGATACCACACCTCTGATTATGTGATCGTTGATATTCTGATGTGCCTGAAGTTGTGATCGCCAATATGCAATGTTGCTCTGATGTGTGATCGTCGATCTCCGACATGCCTAAACCTCGAATTTGCGATCTTCGATATCGAACCTCAGATATCCCTTCTTTCCTTGAGGCTTTAATCCTTGAATTTTAGAAGACCATAAATTCTTATCCAGGAGTCCATTTTTGGACTTCTACATACCATTGGAAATCTTTCTCAGAGCACTTTCCAATAGAGAGGTTTTGATTTAGACTTTGATTATTTCTGTGGCTTGGAAGATGACTGCAAACTTCTTTGTTATTTTTCACTTTCAACTGCTTAAAATACATTTTGCAGTAGGTGACAACATTGGCTCCAACTGGAGACAGTGCCTTGCTGGAAAGGTACTGAGAACCTACAGACCAGTAGTCTTCACCCTTGGGCATGGAGTTAAAAATATAATGAACTTATACAACCTGAAAATATCCATGGAACTTTATTTTTAGGGAGTCCTTTCCTCATCAAACTGAAATGCAGAAAAATAAATTATAACAACTGTAAATTAAATGCTCAGCTAATGAGCTTATTTATGTACAAGGCTCAATTCACCCAAGTGAAGTCAACCTTCCAATGATACCATCTCAACATCAGGGTATTGGACCTTATGCCATCATTCTCTAGAAATTCAATAATTAAAACAAGCATGTACCACATAAAAGCTTTGGACAAAAAATTTGATGTGCCTTCAACTTCACAGTTGATACTCAACTCTTTTAATCTCCTCCATGAACCTTCTAATTGGGTTGTGCTCTTGAAAATTAGTGACTGAAATATGCATGCACCCCATAAGAACTTCAGACCAAAGGTTTGGCACATATCTTGGAATTGATATATACTATTGCAGGCCAAAGAGATACCATGTAGTCAACTATTGGATCATGGAACGAATGAGAAAAATGTATAGTTGTCTCTCTTTCTTGAACAGTTTCCAGGGAGGAATCTTTTTGCTAGAGGTAGCCATAGGCATTTCTTGGCTCTTCAACTTTGGGCTCCACTTGAAGGATTTGTTGTTGGTAGTCTTCTCCCCACTTGTTTGTAAGTACCCTCCAAATGTCTGCAACAATCTCATCCTCCTCTAAATCATATGAATCATAGATTAGAGAAGGTTCTTGAACTTGTTCTCCAGGTGAAGGATGTAAATCATAAACTAGAGCATCTTCATTAACCTCCTATTGGGACTCATCTTTCTTTGTAGCTTCCCATGACTAGGAATGTCATATTCCTACTTCGCTAGACTCCCCATCAGATTTATACACATCATAAGAAGGAGAATCATCAAATTCGGAAGAATAATATCTCTGAGGGTTTGTTTGCAGCTCGATGATGTCTCCTTCCTCTCTTTCTTGATCATTGGGTGATGCTTCTTGATGCCATTATATGTATTCTTTTAGTGGAGCCCCACAAACATCTTTAGTAGGATCATTAACCTCAGAAATATTTTCAACATTGAAATATGCACAAAAATCTTTAAAAAGAGCATCTCGTGGATATAATCTTTTTCAATAATGATTTAATGCTATGTGAAAGCTCTTTAAGGAAGATATGCTTCCACGAGGTATTTTTTTGTACCAAACTCTAAAATATTCTTCTAAAGAATACATGAACAATTTCATTTTCGCATCTTCAAAAACAATACCATGTTGCTCCATGCATTCATGAAAATCCTTGAGGTGTTGGTCCGGCCTTCTATCTGTGTTTCCACTGAATATAGGCAAATAGGTATTCCATTCATAAAATGGAGCGACATGATTGGGATAACCAAAAATAGAAGAAAAATCCACTGGGGAAAATATGTTGGACAAGAATGCAGGAAGGGCCATTTTGAAAACCCCTCTAGGTGAGTAATCTCAAGATTAGATGTAGGGAAATTTTTATTCTCTTTAGCATCAGAGCGAGTATGAGGCCCCTTGAAAGCTAGGATGATCAAATAAATATATAGACAATGGATTCGCTCGGGTGTTTATAATAATATTCAACAGTGGAGTCATTAGGGTATTTATAATAAGATTCAATAGTGGAGTTGCTAGGGTGAGAGATCTTCAACCCACAATTCCCTTGCTCACCCAACAAAGGGAATGTAAAAAAATTGTCGTACCCAATGAAAAGATTTCAAATTAGTTCCTTGGAAATGGCGTTAGAAAGATGTTGTAGCTTTTTCTAGTACCTATAGCACAAGTGCTTCAGGAGATATAGAAGCCTCCTAGAGACAGCCACTAGGTTGATTGTAGACCAGTTCCTAGGACATCTTAAGAGAGGAGTGCTTTTGAATATTATTAGTAGGGCTTTCTATTGCACTCCAATTTTCATGTAGTTTTAAAAGAAATAATTCAAGAGGATTGGTTCAATAGTCCTTCATTAAGGTAAACTCAAGCAAATACATGGATCTAAATACTCAGGGGGTAAATCAGGCTAATATCAAAGAGGAATGTCTGGTTCTAGTGGCTGACACACAACAATAGGTAGCCTCAATATTGGTGTTGTAGCAAAATGAAGAGGAAGAAAGGAAGGAAGGAAGGAATTCAATGCATAGGGTTGGATATAATACAGAATTTTAAGCAACAATGTTCCGACAAAAGTATGGAAGACTGAAGAGGTGGAATGGAAGAAATAGTGGAGCACTAATTAAGGTCCAATATCTATACATCATGAATACATTTGTCACTAATTAGCATAAGAAAATTTGTGCTCATACAGGTAGTATGGGTTATCAAATAACATAAGGAAATTTGTAATTACCACAGGTACCGTTACTACTTAGCAGCAAATATACAACCATGAATCAGAGTGAAACCGGAAGCTTCATTTCACTATTTCGGAGGGAGAAAAACATACATTAAGTGATTAAAAAAGGGGAAACATACTACACATTTCTTTGATTAGAATCACCAAATAGTTTCATTAATCCTTCAAAATGATTCCAAATCACCAGTCCATTGCATTTAGCATTTGTATCGCTCAAGGACCTCATGAACAAGCAAATATAAGGAAAAGTTGAATCACGGAATTTGGACCTCTCAGGTGTAGAATTTTGTAACCTCCTTTAAGTCTTTCTTCCATTTATTTATAAGGAGAGGGGAAGCTTTGAATCAACAATTTACAAAATATCTTAGCCAAAGGCCATCTGTCTGATTAACTAGTTGTCTCGACGTGTGATGGTTTGCTGCTCAAAATGATTACAAAGGATTTGATTCCTTTCTTGAAAATACATAGAAATTACAGAATAATAGGTAAAAAGGGAAAATTTAATGGTGGATAAGGAAAGTATCCGCACGCCATTCTTGAGATTGCCCCTAATCATGACATGTTTATTCCACGATGCTCTTCTTCAATTACTCGGTTTATTTGACTATCGCTTTCCTCTTTAACCGCTTGAATTCCCACTTTCTAGAGCTGGGAGCGATTAAAAGTGGCGGCCTTAGTGCTATCATAGTTTCTGACTCATCCATCACATAACTCCCTTCCTTTCACTATTGGAGCCTAACATGCCCAGTAACATTGCCATGATGCTATTAGGGAGCTTTGGCTTAATGGAACTTTTATTCTTAAAACATCACAAAACAACGAATTTTGATGTTACTTGGCCCCCTTATGTTTAGCCCCTTTCATCATTTTCCTCCATAGGACTGAGGGTCGTGACCAAAGGCTTTTCCTTGAGGAATTAGGGCCTTTTTCTCCTATCTGGGGACCTTTTTCCTTTGTAAATAGTTTATCTCCCCTTTCCTTTAATTTCCTTTAGAGACTATGCGCTTAGCCAAATATCAGAGCCCCTCATTCAGTGGTTTTGAATCAGAGTGTTTACTCTCAAGTCGTGATATTTCAATTTCTTCGATCGTTGATAGCCCTTTGTTCTTTGCCGCAAACCCACACCTTTGGTTCTTTGTTCTTTATCCGATTATGCTCCATCCCTTATATCGGAGCCCTCTTATTGGCACTTTTTAAAGTGTCCACTGCTATAAAGTGTTGACATCCACCAACCTTCGATATGCGATCTCTGATGTGACATCATCCTTGCCACGTGGCACTTCCTAAGTAGTGGAACATGTCACCCGAATATGCTCCCTCAAAACGCAAAAATAGACTGCCACATGTCCTTCCGTATTGCTACGTCATGATGACATCATCTACCACATGTCCTTATTGGAGCCAATCTTGTGCCACCATGCATCATTATCGGAGTCAATCCTATGCCACCATGCATCATTATCGGAGTCAATCCTGTGCCACCATGTGTAGCTTATCAGGACCAACCAGATGCTGCCATGAGTCCTGTTGGAGGAGAGGGAAAAGGGACCGTCCAGCCTTGGTTTTGTGGGGAAATCCTTTGTAAACTTATTTTTGGGTTGCCCGACGGTTTTACACTATATCGGAACTTTATGTGTTTCATAACCTTTAAAGACCGTCACGCTCAAAAGTTCTGATTTTTTATTGTGATGCGTCAATATCTTGATGCTTTGATGCATTGGATATCTGAGTGCAATCGTCGATCTCCGATATTACTTGCCTTCTGATAATTCGATCTCTGATATCACACCTTATATTACGTGATCATCAATATTCTGATGTTCCTGAAGCTGTGATCGTCGATATCCCATGTCGGTGGAGCGCGATCGCCGATATTCTATGCTTCATGATGTGTAATTGCCTATATGTGATGCTCCTCTAATGCGCAATCACCGATCTACGACACGCCTGAACCTCTATTTTTCGATCTCCGATATCGGACCTAAGATATTCCTTCTTTCCTTGAGGCTTAATCCTTGAACTTTAGAATACCATAACTTTTCATCCAGGAGTCCATTTTTGGACTTCTACATACTGTTGGAAAGCTTCTTCAGAGAAATTTCCAATGGAGAGGGTCTGATTTAGACTATGAATCATGTGGCTTGGAAGATGACTAAAAAATTATCTTCTCTTTTTCACTTTGGACTACTGAAAACACATTTTGCAGTAGGTGACAACAGTATCAATAATCAAGGCATGCCAGATGTGTTTAAGGATTATTGCTTCAAAATTAGAGAATTATGGTTTGTATTGTTTCCTTCTGAATTGGAGAAAAATGTTGCCACTGTCACAGAAAAGTTGAATCTCAGCAAATTCCACACCTTGCAACAACCTATGTTGTTTTTAATTCTCTTTTAACCATTGAAGGACAAGTTGCTCTACTTTCAATAAATTAAAAATATATATGCTTTGGATGAAAGACCCCTAAGGAGGCTTCAAAATTCATGATGTTGATGAAATGGATGTTCGAGGTTGTTGTTGTTGGACATTGGATAAACCAACGCTGCCCATGTGTTTTGTGACATGGACTAACCACATATCGTGGATCCTTATCTCAAGCTATGTGATCGTTGACTAAAACCTGCAGGTTTTGGTCTAACGGCAATCGTGATTCCCAAAAAGTGGTATCAAAGCATAGGTCACGTGTTTGATACACACCCGTATCGTGTTGGGGGGGAGATTGTTGGACATTGGATAAACCAATGATCCCCGTGTATTTTGTGACATGGACTAACCACCTCTCTTGTATCCTTATCATTGGTGATGCGATCATTGACTAACACCTGTGGGTTTTGGTCTAACAAAAATCATGATTCCAAACAATTCCAATGGTTCAAGTGAGAGACATATCATGTTTTTGTTTCAGAACTTGAAAACATTTTTGAAAATTGTTTTGCTTGCTTCTTAATAAATTAGCTTGAGTTTGTGCATTGAATTTATTGTCAATTAGAAATTAGAAACATACACTTTGGTGAGGTAAACTTCCTGCATTGGTGCTTTGGATGTATTTGTTGTTATTGTCAAAGGTGTATGAAGTAATGGTGACCAATATGATGTTGATCATTGTCATGAGGCATCAAAAGATGGTGACTGAATATTTCCTTGTTATTTTTTATTGTGAAACCCTTGCCATTGATGTCAAAGGGGGAGGTAAGCAGAAGTTAGATATGCACAGGGAGGATCATTGTGTTTCCATCAATACCAAAGGGGTAGATTGATGGAATTGTTGTCATTGATGGTAAAGTAACTATTGGAGGAGCAGGGCAGGAGTAGCTTGGGAAAAGGAACAACAAAGGAGTGGTAATAGAATCAGCAAAGAAGCAACAAAAGGCATGTGATGGATCGTAAAAATAAAGGAGCCAAAAATACCATGGAACAATTAGTGCATGCATAGTTGTATAAAGAGGTGTATTGATGCTTGCATGTGTTGTGTGTTGCATGATTTGAAGACTGGTTTGTTGGAGAAAATTATTGTGATGCAAGGAAAGACTCCATAACAACAAAGGAAAGACTCCCTGACAAAAAGACAAGACTCAAAGTTATTGAGGCATGAAGAGGTAGTGATACAAGATGTTGCAGAATACATATATGGCTTTGGAGAGTGATGCACGTTGATTTTTGGTAGCTTGGGAGGTACTCCAAGCCCTAGGGTTCGGGGTTTGGAGGTTGGAGAACTAAATAGGGCATTATGTGCTTGGAACCCAAGGTGTGGGCTTTGCACCCAAGTTTGTGGGTGTCAATCCATAAGGCCTACTAGACATGTCATGGATGGAGATGATAGAGGATGTCGAGATGAACCGGACGCATTGAAAATCATCAAACTCTGAGTTGTCCATGTGGAGAAATTAATTTTGGAAGTTAATATGTGGGCTTGGTTAAGGTCGGCCTAGTAGTTGGAGGCCTTATGATAGCTAGACAAGCCCTCTTGAATGATTTGTTGAAGCCACATGTAAAGGTAAATATAGTACATGTGTTAGGCTAGAAAGATCAATACCATGTGCAACAAAACATAAGTTTGATTGATCTGAAGTAGACATAGTCTAGGAGGACAAGTTTAAGTTGGACATAGACCTATTTGGCATCCTTTTGATGGACTAGAAGGTCTGAGTTGGTGTAGAGAGGTAGTCACATGCCTTAAAGAGGTTTTGACTGTGTTTTGGGTTGGCTTTTGTGTGGTTTTCATCCTTCATGCAGGCTGCAACTCCTAGATGCTTGTGCAAGTAGGCCGCAGCCCAAATAATCCTTGGAACAGAGTTACGTGGAGTTGTTAGTGAGTGCAACAAGGTTGCATGCCTTATCTCTTTGGAGGAGGAGGACGAAGAGGGTCTACTTGGGGCTGGTATGAGTCCAGAATTGGAGCAGATTGTGGATAGATCTTGAGAAGAGTTGGTTGCAGTTGTAGAATTTTAGATTGGAGAAGAAAGGAGGGTATGATAGAGGATTATTAGATGCCCTAACCAATTCACTCACTTGAAAACACTGCAAATAAGTTCAGGACAATGAAAGGTACGTATGGTTGATATGTGTTTTTGCTAGGAGTATAGAGTCTAGTTGGACAGATTGTATTGGACATCTTATGGATGGTGGATGGTAACAAGTCGGCATCTAAGAGTAGCCCTAGATCAGTAGACTTTGGACAGCTATGAGTTGGGGGAAGTGTGGGTAGCCTAAGTATCCCCTTTATGAACAAAGGAGGCTATTAGAGGAGGCATATTGGAGCTCAATTTTTGGCCAACCAGAGGAGAAGAGTTGATAGACCGTAATCATCATTGAAGAAGTGAAATTTGGTGGTGATAGGTGGAATCCCTTTGTGCCCTTCATTGATCTTCATTGGAGCAATGCAGGAATACCATAATGGGCGATTGAGATTTGTTCACAAACGAAGTTGTGAACAACTCAATAGGAGTCTCGATGTGTTGATGCATTGATGCATTGATGGAAAAAAAATCAACATGAGAGTAGATCGGATAGTTGATATTCAGTGGCCAGATGGACTTGGAACATTGATAGAGGCATGTGTTGCAGATTGGGAGCGAAGGACCCACAGGTGTACAAGATATGACAAATAGGTTGTGATCATCGACTACATCAACTAGACTATCAGATTATCTTGTATTTTTATTCTTGTCCCATTATATATTTGAGGGCCATTATCCTTGGTATGAGAGCCCTAGATTGTTGTATTATTCAGTTGGATTAATATAACAAATATTGGGTTATTGTACAATATTGTGTAAAAATTTGTGTATATTTTTTGCACTAGTAGAATTATTGTTGTTTATATTTCATTGTGCAAAGTAGCTTCATTGTGATTCTTGGTTTGATAACATCAGTGATTTAAGATTCTATCCTAGACACCAAGATCATGGAAAAACAACAATGTGTTGCTTGTATATGTTGCATGGATATTGCTTGTATTGGAAAGTGAAAGTTTTACATGTGTTATGATATTATAATGTGTTGCTTGCATATGTTGGCATATTTGTGATGTATTTAATATCTACAGGTGGATGAAAATAATATTTTGTGGATAAATTATTTATGTTGTAATATTCAAATATGAAGAGCTTATAAATGAATGAGTGGAAGGCAAAGAGTCAATCATGTTCACTTCATATTCTTATGTGGAATACAAACAGCTAGCAAACTATATTTATAAAATATGTGACTTTGGAGGGAAGATTGGTTATAGAGTTAGAGAGAATGTGAGAGCTTATTATTCGTGAGTTACCCAGCACATATGAAGCTTGTGTAAAGTTGATTTGAAGGGAAGAAGAAGCAGAGATAAAGATGGAGGTGTGAAGAACTGATGACCAAGTAAACTAACATGTTTTTCTTGTAGGTATCAAGGGATTGCAGTATCCTTTCAAGTTATAGATTAGTAAATAACATGTTGGAGTCTGTTGAGGTAGAAGCCTATTATGGGTTGTAGCCTACAAAATCTTATGGGAGTTGAAGCTTCCTTGCATTTTGTAGCTTGCAAAAAAATTGAGGTAGTAGCCTCCTATAGGTTGGAGCATAGAGAAAATCATATGTAATAAGGGAGTAGGAGCTTTCCTTTGCATCACAACAATAACAAATCATGGTTTTCTCCCTTTATGGGTTTCCACTTATATCTGGTGTCCATATGTGTTGATGTTATGTGCTTATGTGATGTTTTGGATTACTTATTACTTGTTGTTCACATATTCAATTTGTTGATCATTATGTGTTAAGTTGCTCATTTAAAAATTCAGTTAATGAGTTTTAAAGAAAATAAATTAATGTTCATGAATGTACTAAACTAATTCACCCTCCCCCCTCCCCCATCTTATTTTAGTCAAGTTTTCATCAAAGTGCTACAAATGCAACAACTTTGGACATTTGGCTAAATATTGCAAGTTAACTACTCCCTCAAGGGAATCACAACATAATCAAAATGATCAAGTATAGAAGAAGAAAATTGAAAGATGTGCTTTTGTTCTAAAGGTTCAAATCAAAAACAATGTATGGTACATTGGTAGTGGTTTTTCAACACATATGACTAGAGACAGGAACAAATTTATATATTTGAAAGAAAGAAAAGATGGAACAGTGTCTTTTGGAAATGACAGATATGCAAATGTTATAGGAACAAGTACTGTTAAGATTTGAAGCAAGGATGCTACAGCTGAAGGTGTGCTTTTCTTTGAAAATATGAATCACATTATTTTGAGCATATGTTAAATGTGTGATCAAGGACATACGATTCTTTTTTACTCAAAGAAATGTGAAATGAGGAGATAAATACAACCAACTAGTGGCTACTGCAACTAGGACTCCAAATGACACATACACTTTGGCTAAGAATGTTGCATGGTGTTTCCTGTAAAAAAAAGATGAATGTTGGCTCTATCATAGATGGATGGGACATATAAACTTTGACAACCTTGTCAAAATCAGTAAAAAGGAAGTTGTGAGAGAGATGATGCTAATTTCAAAACCAATCAACGCCATGTGTAAACATTGCAAGCATGGAAAACAAACAAGAGTTGAATTCAAGATGAAATAATATTCCACTCAAAGTTGAATTCATGCAAAAGAAATCTTATAGATGTTACAATCATAGGCTCAATTGAATAGTTGAAAGTGTCAATGTAACATTTGATGAAGAGTGTGGCCCAAATATTGAACAAGGAAACTCCTCCTCAAGCAAACTAAAGACACGAGAGACAGAACTTAAAAAGGTCAAAGAGGAAGCCTCAGAGAAAGCACAATTGAATGAAGAAACAACTAATGGCTAGGAAGAGACAAGAGATGAATAGAAATCACCCTCAAAGACACCTAAAGAGTGGTATCAAAAGAATAATCCTTCAAATCATATCATTAGGGATAACAATGAAGGCATAAGAACCAAAAGAAACTGACAACTTTGTTCGCCACAACAAGCCCATCTTTCTCTCTTGGCCACATTTGAGTCGAATTTTTAAGATCCGACAACAGCAGAGAATTTACATCTAAATCATTTCAGCAATACTATGAGGAACATGGAATAAAGAGGAAATTCTCAATAGCTGGGACACCATAACAAAATGGAGTTGTCGAAAAGAAAATTAGAAATGTAGAAGAAATGGTCAGAACAATGTTGAATGATTCAAAATTGGATAACAAATTTTGGGTTCAAGCTATTGATACGATAGTGTATATTTTGAACAGAGGTTTTCTTAGAAGTAGTTTTGATATGACTCCATATGAACTGTGGAGAGGAAGACAAGCAAATGTCAAGCATTTCAGGGTATTTTGAAGCAAATGCTATATCAAAAGGGAAGATCATAAAATAATAAAATTTTATCCTTGAGCAGATGAAGGCATCTTTGTTGGCTATTCATGCAAAAGAAAATCTTATAGATGTTACAATCATAGGCTCAATTGAATAGTTGAAAGTGTCAATGTAACATTTGATGAAGATTGTGGCCCAAATATTGAACAAGGAAACTCCTCCTCAAGCAAACCAAAGACATGAGAGACAAAACTTAAAAAGGTCAAAGAGGAAGCCTCACAGAAAGCACAATTGAATGAAGAAACAACTAATAGCTAAGAAGAGACAAGAGATGAATAGAAATCACCTCAAAGACACCTAAAGAATGGTATCAAAAGAATAATCCTTCAAATCATATCATTGGGGATCTCAATGAAGGCATAAGAACCAGAAGAAACTAACAACTTTGTTCGCCACAACAAGCCCATCTTTCTCTCTTGGCCACATTTGAGTCGAATTTTCAAGAATCCACTCATGATGAACACTGGCTAGCTACTATGAACGAAGATTTGGATCAAATTGAAAATAATGACAGTTGGGAATTGGTTATGGAAACTAAGGACAAAAAAGTCATTGGAAAAAAATGGGCTTTTCAAGAACAAGTTGAATTAGGATGGATAGGTTACCAGGAACAAAGCAAGGTTGGTCTACAAAGGATATGCACAAGTTGAAGGAATCGATTTCGAAGAGACATTTTCTCTCGTTTCCATAATGGAAGCCATCAAGATGTTCTTGGCTTATGCATGTTCGAGAAAGATCAAAGTTTCTTAGATGGACATGAAATCAACCTTTCTAAATGGAGAGTTAGAAGAAGAGGTATACACAGAACAACCCAAAGTATTTTTGCTAGCTGTCAAGAAAGACTACGTTTGTAGGTTAAAGAATTCATTGTATGGTCTCAAACAGGCTCCTAGGGCTTCGTATGCCCGTCTTGATAAGTACTTGTAGAAACAAGGATTCAAGAGAGGAAATGTTAATAGCAACCTAAGGGTTGAACATGATAACTTGACAATTATTAAAGTATATGTGAATGATATAATCTTTGGAGCGATGATGACATGTTAAGCAATAATTTTGCAACAGATATGCAAAGTGAGTTTGAGATGTCGTTAATTGGTGAGTTGACATTTTTCATGGGACTTAATATATCTTAGGAAGATGAGAGGGGGTGAATCAGTATTTCTTTTCAATTGTTACTTTTACTAGTTAGATCAATTATATTTAGACAACAAAATGAACAATAGGAATAAATGATTTTATTAATATAATCTTTACATGAATCAAGTACAATATATATAGGGCTCCAACCCTAGATGAAGACACTGATCTTCAATCTCCCAGGCTCCAACCTGTTATATGCCAAGCACCGACTTGGACTTCCAAGGCTCCAACCTTGTCAATTTTGAGGCACCAACCTCAAGGGCTTCAACCCTATATCCAGTTCAGTCTCTAACCTAGTTTCTTGAGGACTCTGATCCTCTAGGGCTCCAACCCTATCTTCTCCAGGGCACCAACCTTGAGTTTAGGAGCACCAACTCCAAGGACACCAATCTTATATTTTCCTAGCACCAACTTAGACTTTCCAAGGCACCAACCTCAAGGGCTCCAACCCTATAGGTTCACTTTGTCAATGTATGTTTAGTTGTACTTCACGGCTCCCAAGGTCTTCTTTACCAAGCCTTTTCAATCTTCAGCTTCACTGTAGCCTTCACGCTACGTCATCAATGACAACCTTGATCTCTTAGAATATGTCACCATTTCTCTTCATTGTACCCAAAAAATTTCTTCAAGTCACCTCATGATGACTTCAATGCATCATGGTCTCCAAGGGTGTCTCCAAAACTTCAAGGGATCTTCAACTAGTTGTCCCAAGAAATGAAGGCTTTTCCAAGGTGTGCTCCAAATATTTAAGAACGCTCAAAATTCCAAGAGATAGACTTCCAAGGATATATTTGATATTGCTTCCAAAACACTCTTTAATAGTGCTCCAAGTTGCTTCCAAAATAACTCCAATAATCCTTTCAAGACTGTCTCCAATAGTGTTCCAAATGTATACAAAGATGCCTGCTCTATATCAACTCAATAAGTATTCAACAAATCTGCTCCAACACAATCTTCAAGCCAACACAAAAATTCTTCAAGGCTGCTCCAGATCTGCTACAAGATCGCTTTAGATATGCCTCAAAAATTCGTTCCAAGATTCTGCTTCAAGTCCCTAAACATATTCCCAAGGCAGCTTCAAAAATGTCTTCAATGGATACTCCAAAGAAACCTTTTATGTCAACTCCAAGCACAAGGATGTATGCTCTAAATATGATTCCCAAAACAATTCCAAAGAGTGTGATGCTACCACTGTAATCTGAGCTTCAACAAGTCCGGGCCCTTTTTTTCAAGATGGTTGTCCTTGAGTTAACTCCTAAGTTCTCAACAATGCTCCAGAACCGCTGCCCTTACTTATGTTGTCTCCTTATTTCATTGAGGTGACAGCTTTGATGTGGCTATCATATGATGCCACAAACACACAAAGCAGTCCTTAAAACTTTAGTTTCCACAGCTATACACACAAGTCCGAGATAGAACTATTCTGAGGTCTTCACTTCTTCAATCGAGTTGTCCATTGTTCCTGAGCTTGAAGCCTTGAACAAATCTAAGCTCGTAAGTGACACTGGTCTTCTTAAACAGCTTCAAATTATCACAGAGATGTGAATTGGAGGGCAATCTTTACTAGTCTGAGTTCTAGATTTGACTGTCCAAGCCTCTTCACAGTTTTTCCCTCTCACAAGACTTTGTCATAGGTTTTGCTGCAATGAAGATTGTCCTAGATCCAAGATTGAGGCAAATAAAACAGGTCTGAGTTATGTATATTTAGCTTTGAGTGATAACCCAACATAAAAATTAGCCCAAACATTAAACTTTTATGTCTTCTCGGCCTCCTGTAATTTATGTGCCTTTTCTCTTTGTTTTTCACCAAAATTACTTAAGGGAAACAAAGAACAATGTAAACTTTGAAACGGGAACTGATACTGTTACCCATTTCGTAGAGATAGCAAAAAATTGACCCAATTTTGAAAAGGGGTGATGCAGAATACACATATTTTTTTTAGAACATAGTTTTTGGCACTTTAAATAACCTTAAATAACCGATACGATTACCCGTTTCATAGAGGTAGTAAAAACATGACTCGATTTTAAAAATGGGCGATGCATAATACACATATTTTTTTAGAACATAGTTTTTGGCACTTTAAATAAGCTTAAATAACTGATACAATTACCCGTTTCATAGAGGTAGTAAAAACATGACTCGATTTTAAAAAGGGGCGATGCAGAATACACATATATTTTTTAGAACATAGTTTTTGGCACTTTAAATAACCGATACGATTACCTGTTTCATAGAGGTGGTAAAAACATGACCCGATTTTAAAAAGTGGTGATGCAGAATACAATAATTATTTTTTGGAGCATATTTTTGACAATTTAAATATTCTCATGTATCAAATATAAATATTTGTTTTTAAGTGTTAGTGATTTTTATGTTGATTTTGAAACGTCGTTATACATCATACTTTTTTTCTTAGAGGACTTATTTTTCACACTTTAAAATTTATTATGTCCATTTTTTTTTTTTAATTATGATTACTTAAAGAATTTTTAAGTTGTTTTATTTTTATTTTTTTAAATGTTGATTACTTCAAGAAAGTCATATAAAAATATATATATATAATAAGACAAAATAAAAATGTTAATAAAAAAAAAATTATTTCATAAACTATAAAAGAATTTGGCAAAAAAAAAACATAATTTAAAATATATATATATATATAATTAAGTAAGTCAAAATAGAAAAAATAAAAAAACATTAATAAAAACAAGAAGAAAAAAATAAAAAATAAATGAAAACAAACTAGATTTAAAAAAAAAATAGAAAATTAACAAAAATAGAAATAAAAAACTAGTAAAATTAACATTAAAAATATTTTAAAAAAATTAAAAAATTAAAAAAACTAAAATACACTGAAATTTACAAAAAAAAAACCATAAAAATATAGAAATTTTAGAAATATATGTTTAAAAAAAAACAAAAAAAATTAAAAAAGCATGTATTTAAAATTAAAAATTAAAATTTCCAAGAATTATGTATTTTCTATTTAAAAAATAAAAAACAAAATTGATTAAACACAAAAAAAAAAAAAAAAAAAAAAAAAAAAAAAATTGAAGAAAATTTAAAAAATTTTAAACTTACCTTTTTTTTGTTTAAAACACGCCAAAAAAAAAAAAATATATTTTATAATAAATTTCATATTTATAAACAAATTTGTTTTTTTTATTATTTAAAAAAAAAAAAAACAATTATTAAATTATTTTTTTTTTTTTTAACACGATTTTTGTTGTTTATTTTAATATTTATTAAAAAACAAGGATTAAAAAATTTATTTTAAAAAAAAAAAAACAAACAAACAAACAAAAATAAAAATTAAAAACAAAAATTTATTTTCGAAAACAAAAATTTATTTTTAAAAACAAAAATTTATTATTATTTTTTTTTAATTTTTTTTAATTATTAGAAGAAAAAAAAAAAAAAAAAAAAAAAAAAAAATGCCCCTCGGGTGGCCCACGGCGGAGGCCTACGTGCAAACCCTCCGCCCTGGGCCGCGCCGCCGCGGGCCGCCCGAGGGGCAAAAAAAAAAATTGTTTTTAATAATTTAAAAAAAAAAAAAATAATAATAAATTTTTGTTTTTAAAAATAAATTTTTGTTTTTAATTTTTATTTTTGTTTTTTTTTTTAAATAAATTTTTGAATCATTGGTTTTTTTAAAATAATAATAATAAGCTCAAATTGGTTTATGAGTTAATTTAAAAAAAAAATTAATATATACTTTTTTTAATTAAAAAAACGATATGTATTAAAAAAAATTAATTTTTTTTTTTAAATAGAGAAATAAATGTTTCTTTAAAAATTTTAAATTTTTTGGTTTTTTTTTTTAAATTTGAAAAGACATATTTTTAAATTTTTTGGTTTTTTTTGTTTTAATTTCAGTGTATTGTTATTTTTTTAGTTTTTTTTAAATGTTTATAATGTTAATTTTGCTAGTTTTTTATTTTTAATTTTGTGGATTTTCTATGTTTTTTTTTTTTTTTTTTTTTTTTTTTAAATCTAGTTTGTTTTAATAGTTTTTATTTTTATTTTTGTTAATTTTCTATGTTTTTATTAAATTTAGTTTGTTTTTAATTTTCATTTTTTTTTAGTTTTTTGTTAATGTTTTTTAATATTTTTTTTTTTTTTTTTACCTAAATTTTATAATTTATATATATTTTTTTTCTTTTCCATATATATATATATAGTTTCTTTTCTTTTCTTTTGACAATGTTTTTTTATTGTTTACAGATTTTTGATATTTTTTATTATTATTTTTTTTTCCCATTTTTTTAAATATGTTTTTTATATTATTTATTTGTTTATAATTTTTAATTGTTTTTTAGTTTTTTTAATTTAATTTTTTTTGACATTTTTATGATTGATTTTTTTTGTTTTTGTTTTTTTTTTTTTATGTTCTTTTTTAGTATATGCTTGAATTTATGTTTTGTTAATTTTTAAAAAAAATTGTTTTGTGTTTTTTCATTGTTTTAATTTTTTTATTTTTAATTTTATTTTATGTCTTCATTATTTGTTTGAATTTTAATCTTTTTCAGGGTCATGATAAAATATTTTACGCTATTATTTCAAAATGTTGCAATATTACCCTTGAAAAAAAAAGGGAAAAAAAAAGTGGTATTCCAACGTTAACACTTTTTGTTTTGAGGGCATTTTTGAGACAATTTTTGCATAAAAAATTGGTTTTCACCACCATTTTTAAAACACGCTCAAAATTTACCCTTAAAAAAAAAAAAAAAAAAGTGTTATTCCAGCATCAACACTTTTTTTTTAGCACTGTTTTTGATGTTTTTAAGGGGTTTTTTGGCTAAAGTTCTCGTTTTCAGTTTACAGTTCCGTTTCAAAGTTTACATTGTTAAAGGTATGAGCCTCTCTTTATATACCCTTTTCATCCTTGAAATGAATAGTTGCGTCCTCTGTTTGGAGGCCAACTTGTGTAGGCTACTCAAGTTAGATCCATGTCCAGTTTTAATTAATTAACTTCAAAAATTCATAACTTTCAAACACTTGGAGTTTCGGGTTGTGTAATAGCTCATTGGAAAGGCAAAATTATGCTCTAAAAGATGGTCTAGGTCTCATAATGAGATTCTTCCTCTAAGGAGGTGAAAAATAATTTTTTTTGTGACTGGTTGTTATTTAGTGCAGAAATGATTAGGACAGTATGGGCTTCTTCTTTGTCACCAAGTGTTCTTAAGTGAGGTTTCCACTTGTTATGTCTTTAATCATCATGTCATCAAGTGATCTCTAATTCCCTTATTTTCCATGTCATCAAATGTAATGTCACCATATATGTCATCACGACAGTGCAGTGATCCATTATGAACAATAGGCATCTAGGACAAGACTTCTTCTTAGTGGCTTGACATATTCATTCATAGTATCCTTGTCAAACAAGAGTCTTGACTATCATTAGCCATCTCAAGAATATTGACATCTCGGTCAATGCCATATTGACATCAATGACAACCTAGATTAACAATCTCCCCCTTTGTCATTGATGGCAATATTCTTGTGCTTCCAACATTCTCTCCCCCTTTGACATCAATGGAAAACGAGGTCCCCACGTACTCCCCCTGTCAAGTTGCTTCATTTCTTCAAAAAGGGGTTCTTCATAGGTACATTACTCCCCCTGTCATGGTGCTCTTCTTTCTCACAATGTGATCTGTTGGGCAATTTAATTTCTTAAATTGCTTTCATTAAATTATCAACCAGGGATACTCATAAGCTTGTGATGATGCCAGCAAAATATATGCAGGAGAAGGCAACTAACTCTATGTCTAACTAAATGATTTCTGATTCAATATAATATGCAAGGGAAGAGGCTCCTAATTGAGGAGGTCCTAATTGTCCTTCCCTATAGTATTATAGATTGAAAAGAAATCATTGATTACATAAAACCAGAAACTTGAAATAAAGACAAGAGAATGAATTTTAATTGTTGTTTATATTCAAATAGAGAGAAAGACTAACTTAGTCCCTTGATTGTCCCCTCATATACTGATCCAAACTAAACTAAGATTCATTCATAAGCATAAGAAATGAAATAACTTGAAACTTAAAAGCAAAAGAATGAATTTCAATTATCATGCAAATAAAATAGAGAGAGAGCCTAACTTAGACCCTTGGTTGTCCCTTCATATGCTGATAAGATTTTAATTTAAAACTCATTCATCAATCACAAACAAATCCTCAAAGATCTAGGAAATTAAATGAAATGAGATCTATTATGAAATAAAATGTTTCTTTGATCTTTTCAAAGTGAGCTCAATTCTCTTAAGAACAAAGTGACAAGCTATTCCATAAATTCATATACTACATTAACACAATCTATATCTAAAACTATAGAAAGAAAATTTATGTAAAATGAAGCTTTATTCTATTCCATCATAAGTTGGATACATGCTCCAAGAGTCCTCCTTTTGGAATGGAGGAGGTGCTCCTATTTATACAAAAATTTAAGCAACTAACTCATTAATGGGGATCCACTAATCCCTCATATGGCTACAACCAATATGAGGCACATATTCCTTTATCCATGATTTTTCTCCATAAAATATGCTTGACCCCTATCCCAAATCTCTTTCAAATCTTGAAAAGAATTCGAATTTGAGTCTTGGAGGCCACATAAGAGTATCTTGGAACCTTCCAAATCACCTACACATGTCACCAAACTCACTCCACCTTTAGGTATAAGCAAATACATGTTATTTGTCTAGCTTTTAATCATAAATTCACTTTAAATGCATAGAATAAATAACTTTGGAAAATGAAACTATGAACCCATATGGTAATGAAAATATAATGATAATGTGATGAAATGAGGTGAAAAAATGAGGATAAAGGTGAAAATGGAGTGAAAATGTATGCTAATTTGGCGGCCCAACATACCCTCCAACTTAAGTTATTGCATGTCCTCATGCAATCTATTGCATTGATTTACTTTAATCATGATTTGATCTTTTGAATTGTCTTCCTTTTATATGAACTTTGGCTTATGTTAATTCTTATTTCTTCTTCGCATAATCATTTAACATCGTTGTTCCTTTTGCAAAGTGTCATGTTGAAAAACATTTGATTACAACATATTAATTTGGTTGGTTCTTGTGTGGCAACCAACTTTTATTAGTATTGGTTCTTGTGTAACAACACTTTTGTTATTTTTGTGTTGCATCAAAATATTTTGAAAACATTTAATCAACCATTCATTCTATGATCATCATTTGCAAAACATGTAACGTTTTGAATCATAATGCAATAGTAGTTGTTTGGAAAAGTATGTTGGTTAGGATGGCATGTGTATAAAGGACATATATGACATATGAAAGGTGATATATCGTGAAATGTGAATATGAGGTATGAACATGAATTCCCCTTCCAACTAGAGATATGACAATGTGAAAAAGGAAGTGAGGAAATTTCCAAAGTTACAATTTTAAGCATTTTAAGGAATTGCATGACTAAAAATTAGAAAACCACATACCTTCACTTACCCTCAATGTACATGAGTTGTGGACGCTGAAGAGTGTGGTTGTTGATGCTGTTGGATCATGGAGTATGTAAACAAAGGAATTTGGATCTTCTTCTGTGTTCTTTTTGCTAATGACAAGGGTTGAATCTTTATTGCTGTTATGACAAATTGATCTGTTGCAAACTTCTAAAATGATGTAGTCTTCAATCATTGAAACACCCAATTGTACAATTATAATCATGCGAATAAATGTGTCGATGTCGAGCATGAAGAGAAGTCATTGGATTACCAAACATTGATGCATGTCGTTAACCAATGCGAGGCAACTCACCATTAATGCCAATGAGTGCCAAGGTACCTAAGTACATCTTGTGAAGGGTGAATAGATGAGCTGATGTCGAGCCGCTTTCTAGATCCAATGATCAAGGGAAATTGGTGTATTCCCATGATTGCTGGCGAGAGAGCCTGTCATTAAGGCATACAAGTCTCAAGGTACTACTAAGGACTCTAGCCTTGAACCTAGATAATGTGCTAATGTCGATAGGCCAAGACTTGTTAGAAGGGAGGCCTTAAGGAATCCTCCATCATCTAACTCAAGCATGAAACAATAATTTTGAAGGATTATGGATGAGAAATTTTGTAGTGGATCAAGGTTTATTTGGAAAAATGAAAAGGAAATGGAATGAATCAGCTTTGTAGAGGAGTTGAATGTTTTTATTGATGGGTTACATGTTAGTGAAAGTGAGGCAGGAAAATGACTGTGAAGGAAAATTTATTGACTGAAAAAGTGAGAATGCAATGAAGGTTTTATTTACTGAAAAAGGAGTAGAAATATAATGGCAAATGTAAAGGGAAATGAGGCAAATGTTTATTGACTGAAGAATCATGGATGCAATGGAGACACTGGCATCTGAAAGGCTTGCAAGTGATGGATCTGATCTGACATCATGTGCTCATGCATTGATGTTTAATCTTTGTTGTTGCTTTGATCATTTTCTTGTGAAAGAAATGTCATCTTTGAGAGGATTTTCAATGATTTGATAGATATGATGACATTCTCCCCCTTTTCTTACCCAAAAGCATGTCCTCATGCTTGAAATGGGGTCTTTAAAAGACAATGTTTGCTTGTGGTCATTTGTTTATCTTCCTGGAACCTGCAAAAACTTAGTACTTTTTCTGCAATGAAATGTAAGTTTATCATAAGAGAGAGGTGATCAATCTCTCTATTTATGACATTTACAAAAAAACTAAGAATTGGTACTAATAAAACAAATTCATGAAAGAAAAACTAGAAGAATTTATACCTGTGTCGAAACTAGTGCCTCATTTTACCTGTTATATCTTGTCAGCAATTTCTTATTTCTTTAACTATTTCAAATTCTGATGATATATTTCTCATTCTGTAGATCTCGTCGAGATCTTTCCAATGACGCTTGAATCGTCGAAATCCGATGTCTTATGAGAAAGTTGTGCTTATTTGAAATTTGAGTGAAACAGTGAAGATTGTCATAAGGTTTCTCAGTTGCAGGATTGCGCCCTTCCTGCATCTAAAAATATTATCTGTCTTCTTTGGCTGAGCCATGACATAAAATTTTCCCGTTTGTGATGTCATTGGCTTCTGTACCTACAAGACTCAAAGAAACATGATCATATAAAAATATTTTATGAAACGAAAATGCATGTATACAGGATTCAATCTTCCATCTACAGGATTCTCTTCAAGGCAATTTGTAAACCAATAATCATGTAGATGAAGCACCCTTATCGTTCCTCTTCTTGATCCATTTTCAGTGTTGAAAAATGAGCTGGCAGATGGAGGGTCATTGTGTAATAGTGATGTGGCAGTGGGTAACATGGCAAATGGATGATGTGACATGTTGACTGATGATGTGGCAGTGAACGTGCAATATTGGTCAATGTTGTGCTGCCACATGTGGTGGCAAAATTGTTGTTTAATTAATGTTCTATCAAAATTGAAGAATAATTAACAAATTCCAATCCCTACAAGATTTGAACTCATGACCTGCATTATGTAATTTGAATGACTTACCAATAAATCACAAGTCACATTTATGAATTCAATGGAATTTTGGAAACTTTAACTATTCTAAAATGAAAATTGAAACAACTTAACAAGTGGTCAATCTAAATCCAAAATTTTTAGGAAATATGATTCAAAAATATTTGCCAAATCATTCATCATATATTTTGAATTCATCCTTTCCAAGATTCTTAGGAAAATGAAATTCCAAAATATTTACCAAATTATTTTTCATATCTTTTGAATTCATCATTTCCAAGATTTTTAGGAAAATGGAATTCCAAAATATTTGCCAAATTATTTTTCATATATTTTGAACTCATCCTTTTTACCTAGAAAGTGTATTTTTTAACCAAATTTTATTCTATAAAAGCTTGAGAAATGTTTATGAGTTTTTTTATATTTTTTTTTGTTGCAGATTGTAAGCATGGAGAAAATCTCATCTTTGTAGTAAGAAATTTTTTTAATAATTAATATTTTTTTGTTATTTAATTATTAAAAAAATTTATCTATTTTTTTTAATTTATTGATTGATTTTTTTCTCTACAGCTTGGCAACACTACTGGGTGGCTGGCCATGGCTCTGTGGCTGAGCCAATGGATGGTCGTGGCCTTGGCTGCTGGCTGCATTTAATTGAAAAACCATTTTTTTTCACGCAACCTCACAAATAACACTCCATAGAACCCTAAAAATCTCTCAAATGGTTACGAATTTTGCAAAAATATTCGGCATTAAACATAATTCACCCCGTTCTAAGAAAACCCCATGTTTTAGATTTTTCAGATTCGTTTTCATTTGGTCACAAAATGCATTTTAAAAATGACGTTTTTAACCTCTGCGAATTTGGCCTCTGCTCATTTAACTGCCGAGTGAAATTTGTTTTTTTCTTTTTTAAATAAGGACAATGCACAACTATCTTTCATTTTTTCAAAATCACACATAACATTTGCAGCAATTTGTTTCCTTGGCTTCCATGAATTTTTATTTGTTTACTTTATTCTCATTTTCGTTTTTGTGTTTTTATTTATTTTTATTATTTTTAAAAGAAACAAATAATGAAAGAATTTTTTTTAACAAAAGATATACTAACATGAAATCCTTTTTCTGATCCTCCAGGTCACACAAAGCGCAAGAGGAGAGCATACTTATGAATTCTTTATGTAATTGAAATCTGAAATTTGAAAAGAAATATAAGAAGAATTTGATTTCAAACCTCAAATTTTAACTTTCTAAACTCCACTTGTTTTCCTTCTTCACAAATATCCCTTTGATTGTAGATCTTCCTGCCAATGGTTAGTGAATGAGGTGGCTCTTACTGCACCACCAAAATTTCCAAGAAAATGAAATAAAATTTGAAAATCAAAAACTTAAAAAAAACTCTCCAAGCTTGGTTTTATATTCCTATTCTATACTATTCTATTTTGAGAATGAGATTTTTTTTGTTTTTAAGTGTAGGAGTATTTCCAATGAAGCCATTTATGGGTCAAAATATCTAGTATGCTCACATCAAAATGTGAAAAATATACTTGAATGTTTACAAGGATATGAGAGATCAATTGCACATTTGGATTAAATGCTAGGATTCGTTGAAGAATGGAAGAATGTTGCGGCGTAGTCACCTTTTGAAACCAATCTTCAATGTAGTCCTCATTCTCTTGTCTTTCTTCCAAATGAGTGAATATTATTCTAGATCTCCTGTCCATAAATGGATTAGTTCGAAACTCTTATAGTGAAAAGATTGATTGAAATTTATGCATCCTATTTATCATGATTTATATGTGCAGCTAAAAATGAGATTCAAAGCTAACTCCTATGTACACTTCCCCATGTTACTAAGATCTTGTTGTCACCAAGTCATCCTTTCAATATGAGTTAGTTTTTCCAAAGAAAAATATTGGTACTAGATTAAATTTATAATGCCTAATCCCTTAGCACCATCCCCGGTAATGGCGCCAAAATGTTGGGCAATTTAATTGCTTAAATTGCTTTCATTAAATTATCAACCAGGGATACTCGTAAGCTTGTGATGATGCCAGCAAAATATATGCAGGAGTAGGCAACTAACTCTATGTCTAACTAAATGATTTCTGATTCAATATAATATGCAAGGGAAGAGGCTCCTAATTGAGGAGGTCCTGGTTGTCCTTCCCTATAGTATTATAGATTGAAAAGAAATCATTGATTACATAAAACTAGAAACTTGAAATAAAGACAAGAGAATGAATTTTAATTGTTGTTCATATTCAAATAGAGAGAAAGACTAACTTAGTCCCTTGATTGTCCCCTCATATACTAATCCAAACTAAACTAAGATTCATTCATAAGCATAAGAAATGAAATAACTTGAAACTTAAAAGCAAAAGAATGAATTTCAATTATCATGCAAATAAAATAGAGAGAGAGCCTAACTTAGACCCTTGGTTGTCCCCTCATATGCTGATAAGATTTTAATTTAAAACTCATTCATCAATCACAAACAAATCCTCAAACATCTAGGCAATTAAATGAAATAAGATCTATTATGAAATAAAATGTTTCTTTGATCTTTTCAGAGTGAGTTCAATTCTCTTAAGAACAAAGTAACAAGCTATTCCATAAATTCATATACTACATTAACACAATTTATATCTAAAACTATAGAAAGAAAATTTATGTAAAATGGAGCTTTATTCTATTCCATCATAAGTTGGATACATGCTCCAAGAGTCCTCCTTTTGGAATGGAGGAGGTGCTCCTATTTATACAAAAATTTAAGAAACTAACTCATTAATGGGGATCCACTAATCCCTCATATGGTTACAATCAATATGAGACACATATTCCTTTATCCATGATTTTTCTCCATAAGATATGCTTGACCCCTATCCCATCTCCTTCAAATCTTCAAGAGAATTCGAATTTGAGTCTTGGAGGCCACATAAGAGTATCTTGGAACCTTCCAAATCACCTACACATGTCACCAAACTCATTCCACCTTTAGGTATAAGCAAATACATGTTATTTTTCTAGCTTTTAATCATAAATTCACTTTAAATTCATAAAATAAATAACTTTGGAAAATGAAACTATGAACCCATATGGTAATGAAAATATAATGATAATGTGATGAAATGAGGTGACAAAATGAGGATAAAGGTGAAAATGGAGTGAAAATGTATGCTAATTTGGCGGCCCAACATGATCCATGATATATGTATTTCTTCATGTGATGAACCAACTCCCTCTGCCTGCATAAACTCTTCTAGCTCATGAAAACTTGTTGCCTTGTAAACAAGTGGAAGAAGTATTCAACAATATTTCATTGGATAGATAATAGATCATGTTCTTCAATGGAGTGTTCCTGAGAGATGATCTATGAATGTCCAGATATGACTCATCAAGGTTTTCATAGGATCCATCCATGAATAGCTTCTGCAAGAATGCCTAATCATCATAAGCTCCCCCTAACTGTATGCATGATCTTCCTTTTGGCAAAGTCTCCCCATAAAATGCTTAGATTGTCAAAGATCGGGTCAACAACATGTGTTGTTGGCTGGAGAGTTCAGGAGATTTTTGGATTGTATTTGCTTCCTTCTCCATACTTGTGTAAATTTCTTCTCTGGCATGGTTCTATCTTGTGTAGGAGCCCAAGTCAAATTACAATCACGTGTCATATGCCCAATGTTATGACACTTGAAGCATTCTATGTTGTTCATGAATAAGAATTCATCATTTCTTGCAAAATTGCTTCTCAGAGATTGACGGGGACCATAATATTTATATTTGTGATATGCCCTACAATCTTTTTCCATGTGTCCAAAGTTCGTACAAGCATAAAAATAACCAAGAAATAAACTTTGGTACCTGGGAGATGGAGATTTACTTGATGTACTTCTGAAGCTTTTCTACCTTGGGATTCCTTGATAGTATTCATCACCTTTTGTATTCTTGACACCATCTGCAAGTCTTCTTGGAGCAATATTTCTTCCATTGTTGTCTTTACTCTTCTCCTTGCTTTTGCTAGAACTGGGAGCATCATTATTTCCATCAAACTTCCTCATGTCCTTGTTGTTTGAAGTATGGTCGCCCTTTCTTGAGGATTCACCTTCATAGCCAAGACCTAATTTATCAAATGGAGATCTTTGATGATTGAGCATGTCATCTAGGGTTTGAGAACTTTTCAAGTTTTTATTCAAAAAGTCAACTTCCTTTTTAAGAAAGACAATTTCTTCCTCCATTTTCTTGCATTCTTCATCCTTCTTTGATAGAATGATCTCCATTTCCTCCTTCATATTGGTTGCTTCACATGATTAGTCCTTAAGAGAAGTGATTTCTAATTTTAACTTGGTGATGTCATCATCCTTTTCTTCTAGTTGGCATATCATGGTGTTCCTCTCCTTTTCTGCTTCATCAACTTGTCCTTCTATGAATGTCAAATCTTCCATCGCCTTCTCATCTCCTTTTGCTTGTTTCCTTTCTTCTTCTAGTTGAGATCAAAGGGAGGAGATCTCTTCCTTGTATTGACCAATCGTTGCTTCAATTTTGTTCAAGGTGGCTTGACAAGGTATCTTCTCATTTATTTGCCTTATCCAATTGATTTGTCATGGATATGACTTCTTCATGATGATTTCTCTTGTTTTGATGAAATTCTTCCTTAATTTTGGTGAGATCCTCATCTCTTTCATGTACTTAAAGCTTGACAAGGTCTTCCTTCCTTCCTCGTCTTGTCTTGGTCACCAACTCGCGCTTTCTTCTTAAGTTCCTCATTTTCCTTTTTCAAATTGTTAATCTCTTCCATGGAAGCCATAAGTTTAGTGAGGAGACCTTCTTCGAAATATTCTTCATTTTCTTCATCTTCTAAGTCTTCTTTAGCCTTGACGTTATCACTCTTATATTTAGCTTCCTTGATGGGCTCTAGATTTCCTTCTTGTTTTCCATCATTTTCTTGACTAATGATCATTGTCAATGCTCCTTTTGAGTGAAGATCATGAAGTTTATCCCATATCCCTTTTGCGGACGAACATTTTTCAAAATTCGCCTTCATAGAATCAAGTAGCCCATTCAAGATTTCTTTCATTGCTCTTGTATTATGTTCCTTGATTTCTCCATCCATCATGCTATCAGTAATCATCGATTTCCAGACTTCAATGCCTTGAGTCTTTAATAAATTCCTCATTCTTGCCTCCCATATATCAAAGTTTCCATTGAACAATGGAGCCTTCACAAATTGACTAACTTCAATTTCGGTGGTCAAGGGAGACACATCTTTAGGAGGATTGGAGACTTTCTTTCTTGGCTTCGCCATTTGTGTTCTAATGTAAACATTCAAGTTGTTAGGCTTTGATTGAAGGTACTGGGTCTGATACCAATTGTTGTAAACACTGAGAGGGGGGTGAATCAGTATTTCTTTTCAATTGTTACTTTTACCAGTTAGATCAATTACATTTAGAACACAAAATGAACAATAGGAATAAATGATTTTATTAATATAATATTTACAATGAATCAAGTACAATATATATAGGGCTCCAACCCTAGATGAAGACGTTGATCTTCAATTTCCCAGGCTCCAACTTGATATATGCCAAACACCGACTTGGACTTCCAAGGCTCCAACCTTATCAATTTTGAGGCACCAACCTCAAGGGCTCCAACCCTATATCTAGTTCAGTCTCTAACCTAGTTTCTTGAGGACTCCAATCCTCCATAGTTCCAACCCTATCTTCTCCAAGGAACCAACCTTGAGTTTAGGAGCACCAACTCCAAGGAAACCAATCTTATATTTTCCAAGCACCAACTTAGACTTTCCAAGGCACCAACCTTGTCAATTCTGAGGTACCAACTTCAAGGGCTCCAACCCTATAGCTTCACTTTGTCAAGGTATGTTTGGTTGCACTTCACGGCTCCCAAGGTCTTCTTTACCGAGTCCTGTCAATCTTCAGCATCACTGCAGTATTCACGCTATGTCATCAATGACAACCTTGATCTCTTAGAAGATGTCACCATTTCTCTTCATTGTACCCAAACAATTTCTTCAAGTCACCTCATGATGACTTCAATGCATCATGGTCTCCAAGGGTGTCTCCAAGACTTCAAGGGATCTTCAACTAGTTGTCCCAAGAAATGAAGGCTTTTCCAAGGTGTGCTCCAAATATTTAAGAACGCTCAAAAGTCCAAGAGATAAACTTCCAAGGATATCTTTGATAGTGCTTCCAAAACACCCTTTACTAGTGCTCCAAGATGCTTCCAAATTAACTCCAATAATCCTTTCAAGACTGTCTCCAATAGTGTTCCAAATGTAGACAAAGATGCCTGCTCTATATCAGCTCAATAAGTATTCAACAAATCTGCTCCAACACAGTCTTCAAGTCAACACAAAAATTATTCAATGAGGCTGCTCCAGATCTGCTACAAGATTGCTTTAGATATGCCTCAAAAATTCATTCCAAGAGTCTGCTTCAAGTCCCCAAACATATTCCCAAGGCAGCTTCAAAAATGTCTTCAATGGATGCTCCAAAGAAACCTTCTATGTCAGCTCCAAGTGCAAGGATGTATGCTCTAAATATGATGCCCAAAACAAGTCCAAAGAGTGTGATGCTACTACTGTAATCTGAGCTTCAACAAGTCTGAGCCTTTTTTTTCAAGATGGTTGTCCTTGAGTTAACTCCTAAGTTCTCAACAATGCTCCAGAACCTCTGCCCTTACTGTTGTTGTCTCCTTATTTCAGTGAGGTGACAGCTTGGATGTGGTTGTCATATGATGCCACAAACACACAAAGAAGTCCTTAAAACTTTGGCTTCCACAGATATACACACAGGTCCGAGATATAACGGTTCTGAGATCTTCACTTCTTCAACTGAGTTGTCCATTCTTCTTGAGCTTGAAGCCTTGAACAAATCCAAGCTTGTAAGTGACACATGTCTTCTTAGACAGCTTCAAATTATCACAGAGATGTGAATTGGAGGGCAGTCTTTATTGGTCCGAGTTCTAGATTTGACTGTCCAAGCCTCTTCACAGTTCTGGCCTCTCACAAGACTTTGTCACAGGTTTTGATGCAATGAAGACTGTCCTAGATCCAAGATTGAGGCAAATAAAATAGGTTTGAGTTATGTATATTTAGCTTTGAGTGATAACCCAACACAAAATTAGCCCAAGCATTAAACTTTTATGTCCTCTCGGCCTCCTATAATTTTTGTGCCTTTTCTCTATGTTTTTCACCGAAATTACTTGAGGAAAAAAAGGTATGAGCCTCTCTTTATATACCCTTTCCATCCTTGAAATGAACAATCACGTCCTCTTTTTGGAGACCGACTTGTGTAGGCTACTCAAGTCAGATCCATGTCCAGATTTATTAAATTAACTTCAAAAATTCATAACTTTCAAACGCTTGGAGTTTCGGGTTGTGTAATTGCTCATTGGAAAGGAAAAATTATGCTCTAAAAGATGGTCTAGGTCTCATAATGATATTTTTCCTCTAAGGAGGTGAAAAATAATTTTTAATGTGATTGGTCGTTATTTAGTGTAGAAATGATTAGGACAATATGGGCTTCTTCTTTGTCACCAAGTGTTTTTAAGTGAGGTCTCCACTTGTTATGTATTTAATAATCATGTCATCAAGTGATCTCTAATTCCTTCATTTTGCATGTCATCAAATGTAATGTCACCATATACGTCATCATGATAGTGAAGTGATCCATTATGAACAATGGGCATCTAGGAGAAGACTTCTTCTTAGTGGCTTGACATCTTCATTCATGGTATCCTTGTCAAACAAGAGTCTTGACTATCATTGGACATTTGAGGAATATTGACATCTCAGTCAATGCCATATTGACATCAATGACAACCTAGATTAACATATATTATTGGCGGTATCATGTATGTAATATCTTCTAGGCCAGATGTGATGTAGGCAGTTGGATATGTAGCACCATTCCAAGCAACACCAAAAGAATCCCATGTCATCATAGTGAAAATGATCTGTCAATATCTCAAGGGAACATCTAAATATGGATTATGGTATCCTAAAAGAAATGAGTTAACCATTGCAACTTATATAGATGAAAATTGGGCAGGAAGTGTTTATGATTGTAAAAGCACTGTTGGAGCAACTTTCTATCTAGGTGGTTATCTTGTTCCATGGTTGAGCAAGAAGCGACCTTCAATCTCCTTATCCACAGTAGAACTAGAAAGCCGCATATCGGCAAAATATTCTTGTAATTAGGTCCTCTGGATGAAACAAACCTTGTAGGATCTTCAAGTGAAGTTTGATGAGCCCATTCTGATATTCTACGATAACACTAGCACCATAAGTATCTTTGATAATCTTGTGATGCATTCAAAAACAAAACACATTCCAATCAAGTACCATTTTGTTAGAGAACAAGTTGCAAAGAAGAACTTCAAATTTGAATATATTGGAACAAAAGAACAAAACTTTGGCATCTTTACCAAACCTTTACCGCGTGATACATTTGAGTCTCTTCACCAAAAACTTGGGATTCTCCTAAGTTCCCATTAGACTATTTTTTTATCTCATCAAGTTGATAAGGGGAGTAGAGGTAGGTTTCATGTCTGCAAGAAGCAGGTAGGTTTTTGGGGGGAGTCGCCCTTTGCCATTGATGTCAAAGGGGGAAAGAAAGCCTTAGGAAGGTTAGAAGAAGCATGACGTCAGGGGAAGTTATGATTGTAGGGAGAGTCCATGTGTTTCCATTAATGCCAAAGGGGGAGATTGTTGATAAGTGGTTGTCATTGATGTCAACCTAAGCAGCACCAAGAGATGCCCCGCTTCCATTGACCAATATGACATGGCACCTCATTTTTTCTCGCATCCATACCAGTCTAGATGGATTCTCCTCATCGAGATGTTTTTGATGGTATGTGGCATGCAACATGTTGGATAAAGGGCTTTAGGTCTAGGTTTTTGGTCAATCAAAATGAAAAATCATTATATATTAGTGTAAGTGTACCATTGTCCTTGGTACGGTAGTCTACAATTTTTGTAATTATTTTTTGTCATTTTCGGGGCAGTAGGGTGGTGATAGGGAGGTGGTTGAAGTCACCTTTAGATGGGTACCTAAAAATACTTTAGGGTGGTAGGGTGGTGCCAGGGAAAGTTGGTGCTTGCTAGGGTGTTGGTGCATCCATTCAGCTGACTACTGATAAAACCTAGGGTGTTGGGGCATCCTTCCAATTGGTGATGGAGAAGAATGATTTTCAAGAGTTATAGGGAGTTGTAGCTTTGTTTTCAGTTGGAGATGAAGATTTAAAGAATTTATTAGAAAAGCACTCAATGGTTTCTGAACCGAAGGGGTTTTTCATGTAAAATTCCTTGTCTTCATTGTGTGTGGTTTATTTATTCTTTTAAATACTAATGAAGAATAACCAATAATATGAAAAGATTATTGAGTTACTAATTGCTAGAAAATATTGATTCACTCCCCTCTTATTATTTCCAACATGATGGCCATAATGATAGGGGGTAGAGCTCATGTTTGGATTTTGCCCACGTACTAAATTTTATTGTCCTTGCCATCTTTTTCATTTTGTGGTATGTATCTTGTTGTGTGTGGACATATTATGCTTTTATCTTTCTTTTTAGCTACATCAACCTTTGGAGCATCGTTCCAAGCTGACCGAAGGTGTGGACAAAGGGATGGGGAGGCCAACACCTTGTGGACCCAATGGACAAATGTGGACCCAGATTGGGAAAATGTGAAAAGGGCTTGTAATAATAAAATGGGAGTGAGATATATGGTATCAAGAAGCATGACCATGCAACCAAAATCAGGGTTTCTCATGTAGTGCCACTCCTAAATCTAGTATCCAATAAAGGAGATCCCATGAGACTAGGATACAAGATTAATCTACCCAATTGAGGTAAGGGAACAAGGGTATAGTCAAAGCCCTTTCTTTCCTCCAATTCCCCCCAGTAATCCATGCCCAAGTGTGCCCAAGAAAAGCAAGCATAAACACCCGATTCCATAATTAAAAATCATACCTTCAAGGTTAGATGGCCCACCTTCAAACATTTGATCATGAAAAATGAGAGAGGGTACACAATAGTTGGCTCAGGTGGCAGGAATGGAAGCACATTGAGCTATCAAGTGGCTGCAATGGGTCGTTGGTTGTCAGATGAAGACAAATATTAGGAAAAAAATCTCCTACAGGGGTCACCCACTGGTGGTGGGTAACATCTGGCTCCAACTAGGACATGAGCTCTCAGTAGAGTGCATGAACCATGTACTCAAATGGGTAACTCATGAGAACACTAGAAATCTCTTGGGGCCGTGGAATTTTTACCTGCACATCACAGACAAAGAAAACGTGGGCATATTGTATTAAAGGCGTACTTTGATCGCCCATGCTTTTGTTAGTCCTTGAAATCAAACGGGGAATAAAACTTACTCTAAAGTGAAAGTCTAATCTAAATGCACCTAATCTAGTATGAGAACATAATATGATATTAGATCCTAATGCAAAAATCAATATGTAATGCATCCTACTCTAGCATGCATATAAGATACAAATGCTAAGTGTAATCATAGAGCCAATGTAGCCAATATATCGTTATATTAATATAAAAATATTTTCCCCTATGATTACTCACGCAACAAATCCAAGAACAAATATAGGAAGAATCGTATGGAAGGTCACAAGGGTGGGAGGCGAGAAAATATGATATCCATATATTATAGAAGGGATTTATGGATGAAGGAAAGGGCACCCACTTGGAGAGTCAGATCCTTTCCTGCAAAGAGAGAATATATGATCGGACAATTGAGCTCATGAACTCTTTACCACGATCCTTCTTAGTGGTGCCAAGACTCATGCTTTCTTTAAAGTTAGTGTGGGAAGGAAAAGGAGGAGGTTGGCCTAAAGGGGGATGGTCAATAAGAGTTTTTTCCCAATAATCATACTCAGGAGGGGTGAAAGGCTCCTCATCAATGATCATATGAAAAGGGGTGAGGTAATGTATCATTGAAGACTCCCTAGGATCATGAAGAAATAAAGGAGAAACAAGACCCCTATTTATGTCATCATCGGTATCGCAAATGGGAATTTGTATGTTATAACAATCAATTGTTTCCCATTGTCTGCCTTCCTAAGGGAGGAAACAATGATCCTTCTTTTCAAGGTTATCAATAGATATATCATTATAAGTAACATCATGTAAAAAGGGAAGATCAACCTTAACCTCATCCCCCTTGTTGGTATCATAAATAGGGTCACTATCGAAATGATGAATGTTGATATCCCACTTCCCTTGTTTATGTGGAAGAAGCTACAAAATTCAAAATGAAGACATGATGTTCATACCCTCTATATCTTCATTAAGTACAATATTTAGCATGCCTTCTTGAATTGGGGGTCCAACTTTATTAGGTTCGTCATTGTGGACCTGGGTTTCTAGGGGGCTTTCATATATACTATAGTCGTACCCAATTCCCCAATTAGCAACCCAAAAGTCATCCATAGATTCTTCATCTGCTTGATTATCATGATATTCTTTGGAATGATCCCACTCTTCATCGTTAACAAGGGAGAGCACCTCCTCCTCCTTTTTATGAAGAATATCACCACAAGTATCCACTAGAAAATCTTGATAACAAAGTTCAAGGAGAAGGTCATTGGTAGGATTTATTTAATATTCATGTTGCATCTCATGGATCATTTCTCCTTGTTGGAAAAAATGGGAATGAAAATCTTTGGCTTTATATCCTTCCACCAGTTTCTGGTATGATTTATTATATTCATTCATTCTCTCCTACTGTATTTGGCATCTTTCGGGATCCATATCTTCATCAACATCCTCAGAGGGCATGATTTTCTCTTCTATATTACCTTCATAATTGATCTAATCTTGATGATTCGGAAAGGGGACTTCCTTTTCCTCATTTTCTTGATTGTCATCCCACCTTTTTTTTAAAATATCTTCAAATTGATCAACATTGATGATGCTTCCTTGAGGTAGATTGGTATACCTATCTCCAACTTTCCCTTCAAATGTTAAAGAGAAAAGCATAAAATTTACATCTATATTATCTTCATAAGGAGCCCATAAATCATTTCCTACCCAAAATCTTGCACATGTTTCCTTGCACTAGTAATCCCGCTTCCATCAAACTTAGGCAGCCACTTATTCCATTGTTTACGCAATTCATCAGGGGTACCAGAAAATTCATTAGAGATTATTGGTTCAAATGAAATGAGCTTTGGGTCTTCTTCACTACCATTAGATTGGAAAACCTCCTTCTCAATATCCAATGGTGGAAATGACTATTCCCGATCATACATTGTTTCAGGCATTACATGTTAACTTTGAGGGGAGTCACCAAGGTGAATTTAAAGTGCCTAAAGAGATGCTTGCTTCATACAAAAATCATTAACATTGAAGTTCAATACACATGTCTCGTGTCCTCATAAATGGTGCCAAAAATTTTGTTGCGCAAACTAGCATTCCTAGTGAATAGGCAAGAGCTAGTGGGCACAACACCCTGGGATAAAGGCCCACTATCACCGCAAGCTAAGGCCCCTTCTATTCTTGGATTTTCACCGACGGAAGGAGTCTTAGTATGACTCACTTGTGATAGATATGTGTCTATAATAGGCTTGAAGTGATGGAAGGTGGCTTATTCAATGGATAGGTTCAATGAAAGTGAAATCTTTGGGAGAAGCTAGTAAGACTTTCCACAAAAAAACCCCTGAAAGGAAGGCTACAAGTGACCTAGGGTTGAGATATTTGATGAGATATGAGTTCATATAAGGTCAAGGTAGACAAGAAAAAAGGATTTGAATGATATACTTCAACAATTACTAAATCACATGCCTTTAAATTTTCCCCAAGTTGAAGAATTAGCTTCTAGGGTTCCCACTTGGTGTGTTAGCTAGGGCATCAAATTTCTGGATATCGTACCATAGGAATTGTATCAAAACAATAATATCACTATAAGATACATTAAGGAAGAGATCTATCCAATAGAAATTCAAAAATGAACTCCTTTATTGGAATTTGCACCAAGCCCTAGAGAGACCTCCTTATCCTTAAAGGGACGATGAAAAGAGGTGAAAATAAGTATGATTTTCGAGTAGAGAGTGATTAGGAAGGATTTAAGTCCCATTGCATGACTATTGGGAGAACTAGAGTCAAGTATAAACCAATAAATGAAAACTCACTCTTCAAGGAGGCCTAAAGAAGTAGCTTCGCTATTTATAGAGGTAGCTACACAGCTACTTTAGGCTTTTACACTTCAATGAAACTTGTTATGGAGTTTCAAGGATGCAAATGCAATCAATCCTCTAGGAAAATTCATTCATTCATTGCCTATGAGTAACGCATGTAAAATTCCCAATAGTTTCAATTATTTTAAATAATTTTCATCAATTAGGGCACATTAATAACCATGAGATAAATATTCCATGCATTATACATTCACCAAATCAGAAATATAGAATTAAATAGCACTTACAAGACAATTAAGAATATATCCATCCATAAAAATGCCAAAAAGAAGCTCCAAGAATGATAGTGAAATTATCCAAAGAGAAAAGTTCATCAATAACTTCCAAATTAATCCTCTTATTGCAGGTATGAAATTATCAAGAGAGAGATCGAATGTCCAAGTGATGATGATAGAATGAGACTAGGTCTCCTCTATTTATACATTATTTATGAGACAAAGTCTCTCCAATGCCTAAAATGTCTAGTAACCCACCCATTGTTACTAGCAGACCATGATAGCTCAAAATTTAAATCGAATAAGCCTTCTTAAGCCCACGTAAGGCTGACATGGAGGCCTAGAAGGGCAACATTGAGGCCTCAAGCGCTACAGATGAGATTGAGGTCTCAAGAATGATGAATAAGAATTGGATGCCCTCCAAATGTTGCAAAACATCTCCAAACACCAATTTGGACTTTTTGGGCTCCAAATGGGTCTCATGGGTCTCCAAGTGGCTCATAATAAAATTGATGCTCCATTAATGAGGGCCATAATATGACACATTCCCTTGGCATGGCCCCCTAGGAAAGACAAAACTTCTTATGTGCCCTAGATCAACTATCAAGTTTCGGGTGCAATGTGTAGCCAGCTAGGCAACGCGGTCCAAGTGCATCATTATCTCTATATAATTGGGGCACGAATAAGAAAGTGGCGGTGCTAAAGAACCCCATGGTGTAGCAATCAATGATCCTCATGGATAGAGGCCCATGTCTCTCAACGCTTACCCTACAAGGGCCACTATGATCCTCTTGAGGGCTTAGATCTCGTATAGGGAGGCTAAGTACAAGATTAAAACCCACCTGCAATATTGTATCAGATCCAATGTGTCTCCTCACCTTCCAATACAATGATTCATTAGTGCAATTGAGTAAATAAGCTTTCTAATAAAGGGTAGAATTGGACACATCATAGTGGATTTCCCTTCCAATTTGGGCTTTGAACATGTACTGGTTTTACCTCACTAGAAAATAGAGGTTAATGAAGGACCCTACTAGGTGTTTTCAACCTTTAAGGCAATGACAAGTCCTGGTACAACCTTCAAGTGGCAAGTGGTATGTCAAATGATGATGGAATGAAGTGGGGGATGAAGGGAATGCTCCAAGCCACATGCCATGGTACAAGGGTAGCTATGATGAAGGAGGCCCACACCTTGGGTATATGAATATAGGAGGGAGAAATCATGACACGTGAATTACCCAAACCTTCATTTTTCCACCCTTCTTCATTTGCCTTTTGCCTTGTATTGATTTTTCTTCATTTTACTGCTCAAGGCTCAAAGGGATGAGAGCATGATGTGTAATATGTAGCAGTGATTACCCCCCTTAAGGTAGGTTGGGACATTCATGGGTTCCTTAATGATGCAAGGGGAACTCATAGGGGACCTAATAACTATGGTGATGGCCATTATGATAGGGAGTAGAGCTCATGTTTAGCTTTTGCCTTCGTGCTAAATTGTATTGTCCTGACCATATTTTTCATTTTGTGGTACATTTCTTGTTGTGTG
The DNA here is from genome assembly GCA_031772625.1 of Pinus tabuliformis. Classification (NCBI taxonomy): domain Eukaryota; kingdom Viridiplantae; phylum Streptophyta; class Pinopsida; order Pinales; family Pinaceae; genus Pinus; species Pinus tabuliformis. The sequence goes on from CM062809.1 coordinate 657,224,384, forward strand.
TGGCCATATTGTGCTTTTATATTTCTTTTTATAAAACCTCCAGGGCATCATTCCAAGCCTAGCCCAAGGTGTGGAAAAAGGGAGGGGGAGGCCAACACCTTGTGGACCCAATGGAAAAATGTGAAAAGGGCTTACAATGAGCAAAGGGAAGTGAGATTTATGGTATCGGAAAGTAGGACCACACAACCAAAATCAAGGTTTCTCATGTAGTGCCACTCCTAAATCTAGTAGCCAATAATGGAGATCCCACGGGCCTAGGATACAAGACCCCAGTTGAGGTAAGGAAACAAAGGTACAATCAAAGCCCTCTCTTTCCTCCAAGCCCCCCCAGTAATCCATTCTCAAGTGTGCCCAAGAAAAGAAAGCATAAACACCCAATTTCATAATGAAAAATCAATGCTTTGGGGTTGGGTGGCCCACCTTCAAACATACGATCATGACAGATGAGCGAGGGTACACAATAGTTGGCTCAGGTGGGAGAAAATGGAAGCACGTCGAGCTATCAGGTGGTTGCAAGGGGCTACTAGCTATTAGCTAAAGACAAATCTTAGGAGAAAAATTCTCTTGTATGGGTCACCCACTGGTGGTGGATAACAAAGCCTTGAAAGATAAGCACATACTATTTAAAAAATTGTCTACAACAAATTGTGTTCATCTAAGGCAACTTTATTCTAGATAAGTCATTGTTTTCGAGTGAGGAATATGGTTGCAATCCATGGGTCTTGATGCCCTTTCATTGGTATAAAGTTTGAAAAGGCTTATGATAAATTTGGGTGGCCCTTCATATTGGCAATGCTCAAGGTCCTTGGGCTTTCCAAATTCTATTTAAACATATGGAAACATCATTTGCAAAATAAACAACTTGCCTCTCCATCAATTATTCCAAGTCTTAAAAAAGTGGCATGTTCAACTCAATGCATCAAGGATTGTTCTTGCCCCTTGGCCTTCACCTTGTATGTCATGGTTATTCAAGTTTTGGGATATATGTGTTAAGACAAATTGGCTCAAGATCTCATAACAAAATCCCTCTCCTTGACCCAAATGTTGGCACTCTATGTATCAAGCATTTTGTTGATGATTCTTTCATCACCATTTTTGATGACCATAGCTCATTAGAAAACACAATGCATTGCCTCTATAACTTCTATAAAGTTGTGGGCTCGAAGATTTAATGGGCTCAACTTGTGTTATAAGAAAATTCAAAAACATGTTCTAGCCTATTTTGCCACACACAAATGATCTTGGTTACAACTTGGAAAAGTATTCAAATTTTTGGGTATCCCTTTCACATTCCAAGCCTCTAGCAAAGAACTCTAGCATGTGATCGTCCAAAGAATTGATAATAAAATCAACAAATGATCATCAAGGTTCTAACTTTAGCCACCAAGTTTTAAAAATGCACTTAAGTCCTAGTTTCCACCCATGTTTACTATTCCTCTTGTTGGGTCCCTTTGCTCAATGCTTATCAAAGGCTAGAAAAATACTCTAAAACTTTCATTAGGCCAACATTGATGGAGCCAAAAGCTTTCATAGAATCAATAAGAACTTACATTGCCTCCACCAAGACTGGGAGAGAATGCAGAGTATTTGAAGCCACAATTAAGTACAAACATTATGTACTAAATGAATCATTCAATTTATTGATGGGAAGGAGGTCTTAAATTCCTTAAACACCTCATTTAAGGTACTGGTAAGAAATTGAATCATGCTCTACACCTACTTGTACAAAAGTACTTGGGAAGGCTTAAATCTCTAGACCCTTTTTGTTACCTTGCATATGTTAAAGTAAAAGGAAAATGTGGCTAAAAGAATATCGAAACCCTAATAGGTTATCAATCCAAAGTTTTGTTCAAGTGCTTATGTAGGTTCTTCCTATAATTCAACCCTGGACTCTTCATCTAATGTGTAATAAGGTACTGCAATTTTTTTCCTTGCAAGTACTTCTTCATATTCCCCTTTTGCCCCTTCTTTCTCAGTAAGAGAAGTATTCTGCAATTTTGTGTTATTTTTCTTGTACCAAAGCATCAAAAACTTCTTTTGCACATTCATATTACCTGTACCAATTGAGTACATCCAAGGATATCCAAAAACAACATCAATATATATAGCACAAAAATCTTAATGCAACACATATTTAATAATGTAAATCTTCAAATCTTTAAAAATTTCAACATTTTCACCCTCAACCTGTGTACTTTGAATATTCTTTTTGGAACTTTGTGATATTTTAGCCAAAATAACATTGATGAAATTACGTTTGCAACTAGGGTTAAGGGAAATAATCGCTTTCTTTTGTTGAATATATCCAGAAACTTGTAATATAAATTTTTCATGTGATAATAAATCCCTAATGCTCTTCTTATCCTTCCCTAGAACATGAAGCCACCTAACTAGAAATATATTTTCAAATTATTCATCTAAAAGTGCTTCCATCTTATTATGGTTACACAGATTCCACCATTTGTCTGCATCACATCTTAAATTCCAAATCTAACCAAAATATCCACTTCTTTCCCCATTTTGACCTCATTTATTTTATGTAGTCTTCAATATAAGGACCATCATCTTTTCCATCCAAGTCCCTTTGACATAATTTTGTGGTCATTAGTTGGAAATTAATAAAATTAGCTCATCTTTCTAAAAATAAAACTAGTGTTTCAAAGAAAAGCACTTACTTTTCAATTGAGCTCCTTTATGTAGTCAATGTTTGAAGCCAAAATGTAAAATCATCATAACATTGGTTACACTTCTTTGATTGGCTATTATGACCCCAATTATGAAATTTCGCGGCTTATTGGAATTTATTGGCATTAGTTCGATTGAAATATGTGCACTCTATCAAAAGATATCCAATCTACTAAATTTGTGGTTGTCATTGGAAAAATCCCTAAAAAATTTCCAATCTTAAAAATTGTCGATAAATTCACTTCGTGACCTCCATTTTGGATTTTTTTTTTTTAATTGGGTATTTTTTTTAGAGCAATTCAACCCTTGGATTAATTTCTCCCAATTATACAAAGAAAATTTCAGAAATCAACTTGAATGTTGCCATCCTCTTTTTGTTGAGAAATCTAGGGCATCTAGATAGGTGTGATTTCTCTAAACTTGATAACTGTTTTTGATGTTCTCCTACTTTGACTTGTAGGAATTATAATTATCTTCTTCTTCTCTTGATTATTATGGTGTTCTTATTATCAAACAACTACTAAAACATGAAGATAAATAATACAAATGGACACAGGATATAGGTTGCTAGAAAGGGTCAAAACCTCTCTTAGAAAGGAAAACCCACAACTAATTCTTCTCTTCTTATAGAATCTTCAAATGATGAATTCCAAGACCCTTTGGATCCAAGACAGAGACACCTCCAAGATCAAGTCAACCTTCGTTCTTGATGAGATTTCCTTACACAGCTTCTAGTAACAAACTTTGACCTTCTAGTAACTTCTCCAATAACTTCGACCCCCAACAATGATTTCAACTTTCACTACAGCTCTACAACTTTTCAGCCCTTCTGCAGCAACTGCAATTTCGTATGTGTGGGATAGATAGGATATTTTAGGCCTCCTTAATCCTTCGCTTGACTTGCTTCTCCTTTCTTTGACAATTGGATGATATGTTTTACCCTTTGACCATTGATTTCGTACTTCCCTAAAGATCTGAAATTTCATCCTTGATGTTGTAGAAAGCCTAGCTTCTTCTTCAAACATGTGAGAGAAATTTACCCAAAACTTTCAAATTTGTTATCTTCTATTCCTTGACTTTCTTTTCACCCTTCTTTATTGTTCTTCTCCTTATGATCGAACTTGCTTGGATGGATCTTTAAAATGAGGTCAAGCTCTTCTTATAAATAGGATTCTTAGGAGGTTGAGTTACCCTTCATGAGGCCGACTTGTTCTCTTGCAGGCTAACTTGGTCTTGGAGGGACTTTTGACACAATTTTTTACTCAAATAATTGTTTTGACTTGATACAAGATGCCCAATGGGGTCTATTACATATGACAATGATTATTTTGACTCCTTGACTCTATGACAAACCCTAGAATCCCACAATTGGTGCTTTGACCTAAAACAAATTGACTTTGAGCATGAAACCCTTTACAAAATTATAATAATAATTTTTTTTCTCTTTTACAACAAATACATAAGATCAATAGTACAAGAGACATTATGAAGACCGAACCTAGTTACATATTTCAACACTCCCTCTTAACTAGGGAGGTATTCATAATACATAGATGGTACATGGGCATTCTCATATTGAATAATTCTCATAAGAAGTGTTGGATTGGTAAGTCATATCATAAGCCATCTTATCAGCTTATATCAGTGCATCTCATCATATCAACCATCATTTTCATATAGCAAGGCCGTGACTAACAGCTCTATCTCTCTACTAGATTAGAGCACAATGTTGAGACAATGATTTATAGACACCTTCATCATTGTCTCTCAGAGCACATACCCCATTTGGATGTTCACAAGGTATGTCCTTTTAGGACCATTCATGTATTGGATTTACACATCCTCAAGGAATTTCCTCGTTGACTAATCTTAGATATTAGATGCCCTACCTCATCCTCAAAGAGTGTCAGTTCTCAGATGCTTACCAAATACTCTGTTTTTTCTTCATGATGTGAAAACAAGAATGATGTTTCTATCTATCCCTCTCAACTAGGGAGGATTTACTCATTTATTTACATAACAGGAATATACTCAAGCTCCCTCTTAACTAGAGAATTGCTTTCAACAACAGATATCTTCTCTTTGTTGGAGATCATGGTACTATCAACTAATTTTAGGGATCCTTCCTTCTGCATCATCATGTCTTGGATAAACTCCAGCTTCCATATCATGGATCCATCTTCTTTCATAACTTATTCGTAGGGCTTCGATCATTTTCTACATCACTTTCCCCTTTCAGATAATACTAAACATGTTGTCTTTCTTTTGTTCAGAAAATGACCTTATTCATCATCATCTCCCTATCCTTCATACTGCTACCTTTTCCAAGTCATGTTCCTTTCATAATCTTCCATCCAACTTTATGTGTACTAGTTGTAGGTGAGTTTCTACAACCTACTACTGGTAGCCTTTTTTCAATCCAACCTGATGCTTTGCTTCAAAATTCAAAAAATAAAACTTCAAAAATATAATTACCTCTTCATGATGGCCTTTCATTATAATATTTTCTTCTGCAACATCAACATTCTGCATACTATTTGGACCCATCTCCAAGACATTCATTACCAAGGTTCTTCTTTATCAGCGTCTTGATACCTTTTTCATGGAGATGACATAGCTAATATTTTTAATTGTTATTATATGTTCATTACTCATTTCATCTCAAGTGGTTATAGGTACATTTTTACGAACTCTTCTTTCAACTTCTTAATATGTTTCTTTCTCGGGATCATATATAGCTCCTTCAGCATAGGAACAATGGTTTCCAACCACCTCATATTCTTCATGAGGTCATGCAATGTTTGTTCCATCATTTCATCATGTAGAAGAGTTCAAGGCATGTTGTATTTATGCCTTCATGTATCATTCATAAGGAAGAGTTTCCTTCTTCTTCAATCATGCTTATGAGATAGAGCCCTCTAACCATCCTATCTACAACCATGAGATGATATGATTTCATCTATCTATTAATATCTACCAAACATATGCATACCTCTTTCTTTCATGTGATCATCTAGACTTCCTTTAGAAAATGCCTTTCCTTACTTGAAGATGAATATGCTTCAACTAAATTGTCAAGTGGTTATTTTTTGTCATTGTACCTTCATCTGTGTTAAACTGTGGATCCCACACTAGGGGGAATGTAGACTCTCTATGTGACACTTGTTTTTTCTAAGTAGAGGTGAACCCTTTTAACAAGGATTCCAATGTAGGATCTTTATGGTCTTTATTCTGAAAATTCTTCTTTCTAATGATGATGAGGTGTGATGGTATTCTTTTTGATCTGGCAAGATGATTTCTTTTAACCATACAAACTGCTACTTAGATAATCCTTTCAGGATTTCTATAATGATGTCATCTTAATTCCTACTATAATGCATTTTGTCATGATTGTAATGCTTCCTACCATGACTTGTTAATTTGTATATACTGAAAAATAAGCTTAATGTTTGTGAGACCTTCAATAGTAGAGGTCTTTCACTTCTTCCTTCTTTGACTTCTTTTCTTCTGGTTCTTCTACTTCTTCGGTCACATGGGCCTCACTTATTTATTTTCTTTTTCTGTTCCCTTTCTTGAGTTTAGTACAATTCCCCTTGAAGTGTCCATATTCATTACATTCATAGCATTGAATCTTAGACATGTTGATTTTATTTTGAAATCCTTTTTGAGGCTCAAACTTTCCAAATTTCCCTTTCTTCCTTGTCATAGTTGCATATGCTTGTGCTTTTTCATTTGATCCAGCATAATTCTTTGCCTTTAATCTGGTTTCTTCAATCTTACATAATGACCATAGGTCACTGAATGGATTATTTTCCTTCTCTCCATAGATACTTTATACAAAGTTGCCCCATTCATCTGGTAATGCATTGAGTACAAGAGTGGTCATGTTTGGATCTGACATTATTTCTCCTAGCTATTGTAGTTGATCTCTTATTTGAGATACCTTCATGATATATGAGGCTACCCCTTCTTCTCTTCATACTTTCATCTTGTATAATTCGGTTCTTAAAGATATTATTTCACCTATTGTACTTGCAAAGAACAATTCCATCAACTTGTCATAAATTTCTTCTGATGTCTTCAACTTTGCTACATAGGGAATGAGAGAATCCTTGATCGATTCAATGAGGATTATTTGAGCCCTTACTTCTACTTTCATATATTTTGATAGTGTTTGATATTTCACTTGTGGAGGTTTTGTGATGAAGCCCTTGACATACTCAAAAACTTCATTTTCTGTGAGAATCAAATCTATTCTCTTCTTCCATGCAAGATAGTTCGATGTCCCAACAAGTTTATTGTTCTCCTTGCAAAAAGTAGTCATTTGGTTTGTAGATTGAGACATAAATGTAAAGTACTTACTTGAAAATTCAAGATGCTTCCTTGATGATATTTTCCACTAGATGCTTCCTTGGTGATCTTCCTTCTTTGAAAATACAATGCTACTTCTTCAAGATAAGAGGAGATGATCTTATTCAAAGATGCTTAAGATGTGATCCTTTCTTAAATGTGATGGAGATTAATTTGATTCCTTTGATGATGAAGTGATATTCTTGCTTCATTTAGATATAGAATGTGGGATATTTCCCAAGATGCTTCAAATGTGTAGAGTCCTTTCTTTAAGATGGAGGTAGGGTCCCTGAGGTCTTCCTTTATTCTTCCAAGAGTTCTTCCTTCGAGATGATAGGAGCTTTGTGATGTGATGACTAGATCTCCTTGATTTTCTTCTTGTTTTATTTGGCCCTTATGTATCATTTTCAATTGAATGATCTTCAAGTTGCCTTTCCTTGTCACCTTATCTTTCATACCATGTTGAGAAATCTAGGGCAGCTAGATAGGTGTGATTTCTCTAAACTTGATAATTGCTTGTGATGTTCTCTTACTTTGACTTGTAGGAATTATAATTAACTTATTCTTCTCTTGATTATTATGGTGTTCTTATCATCAAACAGCTACCAAAACATGAAGATCAATAATACAAATGGACACAGGATATAGGCTACTAGCAAGAGCCAAAACCTCTCCTAGAGAGGAAAACCCACAAGTAATTCTTCTCTTCTTATAGAATCTTAAAATGATGAATTCCAAGACCCTTTAGACCCAAGACAGAGACACCTCCAAGATAATGTCAACCTCCCCTCTTGATGATATTTCCTTACACAACTTCTAGCAACAAACTTTGACCTTCTAGTAACTTCTCCAGCAACAATTTAGACCTTCACTACAGGTCTACAACTTTTCGTCCCTTCTGCAGCAATTGCAACTTCGCACATGTGGGATATATAGGATATTTTATGCCTCCTTACTCCTTCATTTGACTTTCTTCTTCTTTCTTAGATAATTGGATGATATGTCTTGCCCTTTGACCATTGATTTCGTCCTTCCTTGGAGATTTGAAATTCCATCCTTGATGTTGCAGAAACCCTAGCTTCTCATTCGGACTTGTGAGAGAGATTGACCCAAAACTTTCAAATTAGTTATCTTCTAGTCCTTGACTTGCTCTTCGCTCTTCTTTCTTGTTCTTCTCCTTATGATCGAACTTGCTTGGATGGATATTTCAAATGAGGTCGAGTTCTTCTTATAAATAGGCTTCTTAGGAGGTCGATTTACCCTTCATGTGGCTGACTTGTTCTCTTGCAAGCCGACTTGGTCTTGGAGTGACTTTTGACACAATTTTTTACTCAAATAAATTATTTTGACTTGATAAAAGATTTCCAATGTGGTCTATTACATATGACAATGACTCTTTTAACTTCTTGACTCTATGGCAAAACCTAAAAGCACACAATGGGTACTTTGACCTAAAACAAATTGACTTTGAGCATGAAACCCCATGCTTTACAAAATGACAATAATAATTTATTTCTCTTTTACAACAAATAAATAAGATCAATAGTACAAGAGACATTATGAAGACTGAACCTAGTTACATATTTCAACACTTTTTCCCCTCAAAAATCAGCAAAATGAGAAAAAATTCTTCCACTTTGTGCACAAGAAAGAGCTTCATACCACTTGTAGTAAAACTTTAAAAATATAAGAAATTATCCACCATAAAACTTCCAAGATAAACCCTTAAAAAACAAAGATATCCAAGACATTCAGCATATACAACACAAGAATATAGAGAGGAACCCTTAAGTTATGGTAACACCATCAAATACTCCTTGTGAAATTAATCAATCCACAAGCCATGCTTTCTACAAATCAATACAATCCAACACCTCTCCAATACAATGATACTCATGTATGTATATTGTCTAATGAATATATTCCTAGGGGGCTTGTGCCAATTATCCCTTATTATTATAATGGGCCTATTCCATTATTATGGCCATATCACATTCATCATCCCTTTGGGTGTCTCCCTGAATACCCACATTATCCTCCTTCCTAATTGGGTTGAAAGGACAACTTCCAAGCAAAGCAATATGGTACTCCAAGGAGAAGGTAGGAAATATTTCTTCACCTCATTCCATAAATATTTTGGGGACCAAATGCCTCCCTAAATGGGGAACTATGATATGGATTAGATCATCATACAATTTTTCATCTACCTTTTTACTTTCTGGATATAAATTTTGGAAGAATTGGCTTGCATGGCCTATTTTAGTGGCAAGTCTCAAATTAGAAAATTGGAGTTCATAAACCTTTGGATCCATTTTGAGAAATCAAACAACTTTTAGGGTTACAACATCTCGACCTTGTGCTCACCCACTCGATGTTGATCTACACACTTAGACTTTTCCAACAGTGTAAAAATAACCTCAACTAGAGCTTGTACACAAAATTTATGCCTCCTGCAAATTGACCTACGTTGTTGACCAACATGGTATAAGACTTAATTGGATGCCACGTTAGTCTCCATTACTCACACATATGCAATTAACCATGTGTGGACTTTCAAGTAGATTTTATAAGTTTCAAAACTTATCACTAATTGAGGATTGAGGGCGTGAAAACCATAACCCTAGATGGCTATCAAGCTATGTTAAACATTGAATCACTAGGAGGAGAAAGGGTTGCACTCTTTAGCATTGAACTTTTTATACAACTAAGCAAAACATTTAGGAGGGGTATTTTGAGAGCATAATATAGGAGGATTATATAAGATTCGTTCAGACCACAATGTCAAAAGGAAATTCCATACTGAGTTCCCATTCCTTTGTATGTGCATTTTTGTAACAACAGTAAAGAAAGAATAGCATAGGCCTCAATTTCTAGTTGGCTTTTCTCTCATGTCTTGTTTGCTAGGATAACTCTTGTGTTCATTTGTGTGGATGGAGTGTAAATTTTTGTTCCTTCCTTTTCGTATTTCAATTATTCATAAATTCAAACAAACAAAGTAATTAAATAATCTAGCAACATAGTTACCGATCAAACGAGAAAATGAATTGGTACCCATTTTTTTAAGGTAGTAAAAAAACACTTGGTTTTGAATAGTGGTTATTTAGAATAATCTTTTTTTTAAGCATATTTTTGGCACTTTAAATTTTCTTATGAACATTTTTTTTAGATGTGTGATTTTCATGTTGATTTTGAAAAGTGTTGATGCAACATCAACCCCCTTTTTTTAGAGGGTTTATTTTTGACAATTTACATTTTCTAATGTCTTTTTCTTCCCTAAGATACTTATTTTTAAATGTGTTTATGTATTTGTGTTTTTTTAATTTTTATTTTTAATCTTTTTTGTAATAAAATCTTCATTTTTTCGAATAGTTAAATAAATTTAAGAAGGGTCATTATTTTCAAGTTAGGATTTTTTATATGTTTATGCATTGTTAATTAATATTTCAATGCACATCAAATAATTGTCGCTAAAAACCCAGTATTTTTAAACATATGACAGAAAAATACACATTTTCAATATAAATACAATGAAAAAATACACATTTTGAGACTTTTTGTTAAAAACGTCATGTTAAATAAACATTTTTATGGGAAAATCTTAACAAAAAAAAACTTCAAAAATAGCATTTTTATAAATTTTGTGTCAAAAATTAATAGTAATCAATGTTTTTTTGCAAAAAATTATGATTCACATAAAAATTAAAGTGAAAATTAGATAAAACAAATATTGAACATATAATAACTATAATGAAATACTCATTCTTCTCATAAAATCTCAGAGTCTAAACATTACAAGTAAGATTGATGAATAGCTCTCAAAATTGAGCTTTATTTGCAAGCATAACTTAAACTTAATCAATAATATCAACTAATCCATGTTCAACATCTTCTAGCCCTTCATTAATGTCTTCTTCCACAATATTTTCTAATTTGGTCATTGTCCTCTTCTAATGGATCTTTCATGTCTGCAAATCTTCCAAAGTGTCATTTTCCAATCATTCCATGTAACAGTGGTTGATGTTTCTTCGTTTTTTTTGCCACATGTGATTTATTAAAAACCTCTTTCCTCAAACAAAATTCTTACATTGTATATGGAAGAAATTGAAGAGCATTAGTTCTTTGTTGAATAAAATTGCATTGTAATGAGCCTTTTTCAATGGCAATGCAATTTCTTCCTTTTTGTAGGCAACATGCTAGTGCCATAACTAATCATCAAGCACAAAATAAAAAATTAAGTAAATTAGTATAAACACATAAAAACTAAAAATAAAAATATTAAAATTGAATTTTATATAATAAAACTTACCTGAACCTAACAATAAATCCAAAACTCAATCTTCTTCATTTCAACATAAATCTATAAGATAGTTAATCAATGCTTGTTGTTTTTTATAAATGTTAACTATCTCTCATTTTGCATATTTATCATAATTCTTATGACAGCATAATGAACCAGTACTTGATTATGGCTCTTTCCATCTACTCGATTCAAAAGAATAGGCTTATAGTTATCATCTTTTGTCCAACATTCAACATGGATGAACTCACAATCATTTATAATAGTCTGATCTTCAGAAAAAACAAGATTTGACTTTTGCCTATAACATGACATACTAAAAGTTTAATTAACTTGTACATAAATTAAAAAAATTAACATTAATCAAACATACAATGTAATTTCTTATCATGTAAGTTGCATCCTTGAGTTTGTTTTTCCCTTGAAGCTTGTTAATAACATTGCAAATTGTGTGTCTGAATGAAATGTCATAAATCTTCAAAGTGGTGTTGTTGTGACTTCTTGAAAACACACAACCACTTTGCTAAAAGCTTGATAAGTATAAGGTTCACTAACATATCCAATGTCTCGGAAATTGAAACCATGAAGAATATCTTTAATAGTTAGGGCATATTCCCTTTTAGGTATGAGTTTTGCAATGTCTTCACGAGCACCTTGTATTATTTGATATTGGATAATGTCGAGCTCATTCCAAATGAAATGAGTAAGAGTAGGATCAAATTCAACATTCTTAAAACGTTTTTTCTTAACCTTTTTGTCTTAATTTTTTCAATAAAGCTTTTCAAAGTGTTTGGTACTCCATTTGCATCTTTCTTCGACATCCTTAACGAAATAAAAATTATATATGTATAAGTAATAAAATAAAAATAGTTTACATATGAATAAAATGAATGTATAAATCAATATATCTTATTGAATGCACGATAAAAATCTTTGAGTGTTGTTGTAAAAATTGATTCTGGATAGTTGCGCACAACATCATCTCAACTCTCTTCATTCAATTTTTTAACCATATGTCCTTGTATTTTCATATAAATCTTCTGACTAGATAAATAAAGTAAAAATTGTTTATGTAATGATATGTATAACAAATACTACCAACAACAATATGTTATATTTAAAAGAAAAGTATAATCCAAGAAAAAAAAAATCAACAAACTTACTTTTGAAATTTTGTGCACATTTCATCCTGGATTGATAATTCACCTAATTTCACATGGCAAGTATTGATTTGATTAATTTTTCATCACATTGCATTGTTCTCCAAGGTGTGATAGTCATATCATCTGGAAGTTGCTTCATTTTAATACCTGTATTACTGCTGGTACATATTATGGGTTTACACTTTTTAACATTCTGATTTTTTATGGAAATATTTTTCCACCGCTCGAAAATCTCATCAATCAATTCCCATATCTCCCTAGTTATAAATGTCAACTGAAAAATGTTATCCTTCTTCTGAATAAATATGAATTTACTTTGTCACATTTTGAATTGATTTTATCCTCAATTTGATAATCTGTTTCCATTAAACATTCCTTCCGAAAGCTTAGACTAACTTTTATCTTATCCCCACCACATTTTTCTACAAATTCATTATGAATAAATCTAACCCTATGGATAAAAGTCATAGACATTTTATACTCGTTATTTGCATTATGATGTCATGTCAATAACTTTGCTTCTGTTTCTATTAAACTAGCGTAAATGATGCATCTCACTGTTTCAAAAAGAGATTTATTGGGAAATTCCTCAATCAATTGTCTTTTTGCCTCTGTTGAATGGTTCCCTCCAATTACATAATATTTATATTCAAAAAATTGTGTCCTATCAAATGCATGTTTGTTGGGAATTTCATTTGGATCAACAAGAACCACATAATCCACCACATGCGCATATGGATTGAACTTGAACAACGTTTTAAAATTATGCACATGTAGGTGATGTGCTTTTCTAATTTGATATTGAGATTCTCTTTCATTTGGCCTATAGAATTGGCTGACATTAAGCTGAAATATTTGGCCACCATTAATTAATTTATTCTTCATCAAGTGAGCTTGAATGAGATTTTGTTTTATTTTAATAATATCATCCTCTAACTCAGCATCTGGTGTTATGATTTCTCTACTTCTTTTGGACCTTTCACTTTGTTCTGCATTGTTGCCCATGATTTTTACATATTGACAAACATTTGATTTTTTCTTCTTACCAGTTAACATATCTTCTTCTTGATAAACAAACTCTTCATTATCAACTCGAAGAGAGATATATGTGGCCATTTTTCTTTTTGGTGTCTTATTTCTTTTCTCCTTTGCAATAATAACTCTAACCCCCTCCTCACTAATGGTAACATATTTTTCAGTTTCAGTTTCCACATCTTCAAAAGCAACATGTTTACCTTTATTAGATATACCTGCTTTAATGATTATTTGCTAATCCCTTGTATGTGCTATTGTAATGTCATGATTTATTGCTCTTTGTTTCCTTCTCCTTTCTTCTTTTGTCTCTATGTGGAAATTGTTGATCACGGTCATATTATTGGCTCCATATAATAAATACCTTCCAACATGATTGAAAGACTCTCAGCAAAATCCTGTGAAACAAAATACAATATGTCAATGATCAATAATTTATAAAAAAATAATGATCCTTACAATAATCTTGTGAAAAGATAATGATCCTGTGAAAAATTTAATGATTCTTACAATAATGCATAACACATAAATATAAATAAGCATACTTAAAATGTTATTTGCAATGTTGCTTGTGATTTCTTCACACAACTATGTAGATTCTTCATATGTGTCATATTGGACCTTTGAGAGACGATATCTAACATTTTCACATGTATTGGCCAATCTTGCAAGAACATAAATAGTGTTTGTATTCGGCACCAAACACATCTCGTACTCTACCAATCACCTCATATGATTCACTAAAGTTAACCTTACCACAATACATATAGATATGTACACCATCATTGGTTTCACTATCTTTAAGATGTCGTGAAAAAACTTATTTTATTTATTTCTCATGCATTCTTCCATTTTGAAATAATCTTGATTATACTCACTTGACTTTTATTATGTTTCTCAGTTGGAGTGTGTTCAATAGTATCCATGGTGCATCCAACTGCAACTTTACATGATGCAATTGTTGCCCTTTGTCCAAAAACATTCCCTAAGATCTTCTTTGATGACATCTTCCTCATAATATATATATATATATATATAAAAAACACATCTTAATTAAACGAGATTTTTTTTTAAATAACAATATAAATTTTTTTAAAAATCAATTTAAATCACAATCTAAAAAAATGTTTTTCTTAACTATATAAATAAATAAAAATAAATTTTTTTAAACAAAAAAACTATTTTTTAGTTTGATTTAATATAGATAGATATATATATATATATATATATATGAATTTAAATTATAATAAATATATATTTTTTTAATAAAAATCTTATAAAATAATTTTTTTAAATGAAATTTAAAAAAAATAAAACAAAATGCTTTATATAAAAAATAATAATAATAATTTTTTAATTTAATTTAAAAAGAAAAAAAAAATTCTAATCTTGATTATTGTTTTTTTTATGGAAATGGTTTTTTTTGTTTCGTGGATGAGCTCATTTTCTTCGCTATAAAAACATAAAAATAGGTTTTTTATGTGGTTTTCCCGTAAAATATGATGTTGCAAAAAAAAAAAAAATGGAGTAGGGAAACAATACAAGAACATATTTTCCCCAAATTCATCTTTAAAAGGTCAAAATAGAAGGAAAACTAACATTTCAAATGCAAAAAACTCTCATTCAATGTGTTATCGATGCCAATGCAGCACCTCCGCAAAATTGCTCCAAACGTTTTAACAAAACCCAGAAGACTTGATGTGATGTGATGAATAGAAACAATGATTGTTATTATATAGCGAAGATTGTGGGATTGCTTTAGCGTTTCTTGAATGTGGGATTAAAATTAAAATTAAGAAAATTAATATGTAGTTAATATTATAGGTTTACATTAACTTTTATTCAATGTCAGCTAAAAAATAAAATATAAATTATAAAAATTAATTTAGTTACGTAGTCAATGTTAAACAATTTAAATAAAAAAATATTTTAGTTTCGAAGGAATGCATTAAAGGAATATTTTGTGGATATTTTGAATAGAAAGTAGGGTGAAATTTTTAATCCCAAAAGTTCAATAAAATGTTTTCAAATACATTTTAGATGAAAATTTAGGAGGGAAATATTTCAAACGAAATTTTTGGAGGAAAATTTTTTAGCGAAAATTTTGGGGGGAATTTTGGAAGGGAAATTTTTAGCAAAAATTTTGGGGGAAACTTTGGAGGGAAAAGTTTTAGCGAATTTTTTTTTTGGGGGAGGGGATTTTAGAGGGAAATTTTCAATCTTTAAACTATATATTGTCATTATGGGAGAGTGCATTTGTATCATTCAACATCTTTTGTTTGAAAGTCATGGATTCTTCTGATAGTGAAGTTTTTCTTTCTGCAGCATCAACATCTTCGTCACACAACAACTCTATTCATATTGATGAACATAACAGGAATTCGTTCACTATGAATAAAGAGTCAAATTTTCCACTTGGTCCTAATCCTAAGGATGATGAGAGGAGCATTGATGAAGGGCAGCAAAAAAAAATATATGTAAATCGAGAGTCAATTATTCCACTTAGTCCTAATCCTAAGGATTATGAGAGCACCAGTGATGAAGGGCATGATGAAGAATTTCCAGAGTCAAAATTTCCACTTAGTCTTAACCCTAATAATTTTGAGAGCACCATTGATGAAGGGGCGATGAAGAATTTCCAGAGTCTAATTTTCCACTTCGTATTAATCCTAAGTATTATGAGAGCACCACTGATGAAGGGGGGAATGAAGAATTTATATAGTCAAATTTTCCACTTCTTCTTAATCATAAGGATTATAAGAGCACAATTGAGGAGGGGGGGATAAAGAATTTCCAATAAATATATATTCAAAGCTTCCACTTAGTCCTAATCCTAAGGATTATGAGAGCACCAATGAAGAAGGGTATGGGAGGATGAAGAATTTCCAGTGAATAGATATTCAAAGCTTCAAATTAGTCCTAATCTTAAGGATTATGAGAGCAGCAATGACGAAGGGGAGGATGAAGAATTTCCATTAAATAGAGATTCAAGTTTCTACTTAGTCCTAATCCTAAGGATTATGAGACCGCCACTGATGAAGGGGAAGATGAAGAATTTCCTGCAAATGATGATTTGACTAAAAATAGAGTCATATTTTCCAATTAGTCTTAATCCTAAGGATTATGAGAACACCAATTATGAAGGTCAGGATGAAGAATTGAATCCTCTAAGGGAAGATTTCAGTAGCATGGATGAAGATGGTGAAGAATTTTGTCTGAGTCAGGATTTGAAAAGAGCAAATGATGGTAGTGAAGAATTTTCTTCAAATGAGAATGGTAATGAATATTTTCCAAGCAATGATGGTGATGAATTTCCTAACTATGTTTAGAATGATCATAGTGAGGATAACATTCCTCCTAACTGTGATGAAAATTCTTCTACATAATGATGAATATGTTGCAAGCAAATATTGTATCAATCCCGAATATTCCAGTTATACAAGGCTTAGAACAACTTATCTCACAAGCAGAAGTTCTATTGGTGATCTGATTTCAAGTGAATATTTTCAAAAGGATTGCATGAAACATATGGATTTCAAGTTTGATATGGAGAAAAGGAAAAGATATTTGTCAATAAAGAAAAGCATGCAAAATTCATATTTAGTGGATTGCATGCAATCTACACTAGCAAGTTATGATTATCATATTGGGAATGTATTTCTCTGCAGAAAGGCTTTCAAAATGTTGCATTCAATTGGTAATTTTCATTTGTCAAGAACCTAAGAAAGACTAGAAAAGGATCCTGCATATTATTCAGAAGTATGTTATAAACGAGAGGTTGGGTCGTTAGCAAACAATGCAATGTCATCGCTAAAAGACTTCTTTTCAAAACATAGAGAATGTATGCCACATAAAGACACAATACATATTCCAGATAATTTCTTGAGACGATAAATCTATAGCTTATACAACGAATATGCAAAAGGTGTTGAAGGAGTTGGTAATTTTGTTACATATTCATATTTTACAAGGATATGGAAGAACGAATTCAACAATATTTGTATTCCTAAGAAGACAAGGATGGAGGTTTGCAGTACATGTGCTTCTCTTAAAGCAAAAAGGGATAAATGTCATTATTTTTAAAAATTGGATAGTTATCAACTATGAAAATATATTTTCATAACATTATTTTTAAAAATTGGATAGTTATCAACTATGAAAATATATTTATTAATAGCTTTATTTTATTTTATGTGCAGATTTCATTGCCAAATAACTTCAAGAGCATCGCAATCAGCGAACAAGTGAAAGGCAAAAATTGTATAAACATCGAAAGAAGTGTTATGAAAATCCAAATAGATATTTGGGTTTGATAATTGATGGTATCGACCAAAAGAAAACACTTCTACCACATTTTGTCTGCACACCAAAAAAATTATAGGAGGAAAAAATTATTCAATTTCACTTGGTTGATTATATGGTCTTTAATGGGAAGATGTTGCCAAGGGTTCACTTCACAACTTCAAATATTCATAATGATGCAAATCTGACCATAACTATAATCCATTATGTGTTTTCTCATTGGTATGGTATTCTTCTTGAAGTTTTGCATCTGCAATTAAACAACACAAGCCGTGAAAACAAAAATCAAGTTCTTTTTTGGTATCTAAACATGCTTGTTGAATTGGAAATTTTTAAAAAGGTAAAGGTTGGTTTCCTTCTTGTTGGGCATACTCATGACCATATTGATCAGATGTTCAGTCGTTTTTCAGTAACATTAAGAAGGAAAGATGTTGGGAGTCTGCCATCATTAATTGAATGTATTAAGAAATCATACATTCCATAACATGTTTTTCATGTGTTGGAAGAAACTATTGGCATGCAAAGGTTTATTCTTGGATCGCATGGTGAGGAGAAATGCATTGAACAACTTAATGACATTAGCTTCCCACATCAATTTCGTATCAAAAAAATTAATGGAAAAACACTTATATGGGGTAATAAGTATTCAACTGTTGCAGAATGAGGGTCGTCATCAGGTTTAGCATTTTTGAAGTTCATTCTAGAGCATCCAATATTTGCATCAAAGATATTGTTATTACAATCAGTTGTTGAACTCCATAATGCACAAAGGCATAAGAGAGATATCAATTATTCTGAATGCCTAGAAGAAATCAAAAGATGTATTAGAGATACATATGAGTACTTTGATGTTGCTGATTCAGTTTGGTGGGAGTATTTTTCAATAATCAAAGTGATATGATTTCAAGATCAATAAATGAAGATACACTTTTTAAAACTCAACTTATTTGGCCACAAAATCTCAAATGAGCATGAGGAAAGACACATTGTTGAACAGCAACAATCTCAAGGTATTATTAATTCTCCACAGGTAGAGGAAAGAGAAATCTATATTGGTTCTAGAAGATCATGAGCACAATGTGAAGTCGTGGAAGACCTTTACAGGGGTTCTGTGCAGGCTGTTAAGGAGGGTTGCATGATAGCAGTGTTAACAGATGGAGATCCACTTGGTTATCCATTCTGGGTTGCCAAGGTTATAAAGATCATTAAAGAAAATGAAGATATTATAGTTGTTGAAGTACATTGGTATGCCACAAATACTCGCTCATTCAATGGTGTGTACAAGCCAGAGATAGTAGTTGATTAAAAAAATTGGCAGAAAGAGAAAAAGAAAGGGTACAAATATTAATCGTCACCGCACATACCTCTTAAAATTGAAGGATGTTGACATACTTGTGTATGACTTCAATTTAACAAAGAAAGGAACTCTTTGCTTGAAGGCCATAGAGATTTTGAAAAAAATGCTTCCAAAAGAAATGGCGTTGAGATGGGAGTCCGTTGAACCTAGTCCTAGCTCTAGAAGACTTTTAGAACCTGAAATGGTGGGCATGGATGTTGACTCAAATGGGGCACTAGTTGATGAAAGAGAAGAACATGGATCGTCTCCATTTGCATCCAATCAGTCATCTGAAGATGTAGATTGTAATGGTGTGCTAGAAGCTATGAGTGATTTTGAATAAAAGTCTAAGACATTTTATGTAAATGATGTTTGCATGGTAACTTGAAATAAATATTTTTACTTCCATATGATCTTACATGAAGTTATGAGTCATTTCTATCTCTGTTGGATTACGTGTTTTAATTATGAAGAATTCATCTCTTTATAATATCCACCATGCAACAATGAATTACAAAAATAATTTATGTTATATTCAATCTACCAAAGTTGATATTTTGATTAAAAGTAAAAAATATTAGAAATTAATGTTGAATTTTCAAGTTATGCAGTGATATTGCCATCAAGGATAATTTTAGGGGCGAATGTTCGCCCTTTGGCGAAATTAAGGGGTTTTAAATTTTTTGTGGGCGAATATTTTGTATCATAGTACATTTTTACAAATCACCTCAAATAGCCCACCTTATTTTAAGGGAGAGGGTAAAAAAGGTAAATTTAGCCCTTGAAATTAGGACTTACAACCTTCCATTCGCCCATTTTCAAGAGTAAGTTTTATTTAAGTGAATCCATTCGCCCATTTTCAAGAATAGGTTTTATTTAAGTGAATCCTATGAGCCAAATACCGTATTTATAAAAGAGGTATGGTAAATTAATAAAAATATAAATAAATGAGAGGTATGGTAAATAAATAAAACATTTTTTATATTTACTCCATAAGTCACATTATATACATGTAAGGGTGTAAACAAATAAAAATATAAGTAATGTGGAGGTATGGTAAATAAATAAAACGTCTTTTTATACTTACTCAAAAGGTATGGTAAATAAATAAAAATATAAATAAACTAGACGTGTCGTAAATAAATAAAATCTCTTTTTATATTTAGTCCATAACCCTCGTTCTATTTATGAAGGCTCAAGAAAGAGTTTTATTTAAGTGAATCCTATGGGCCAAATACCATATTTGTAAAAGAGATATGGTAAATTAATAAAAATATAAATAAACGAGAGGTATGATAAACAAATAAAACATTTTTTTATATTTACTCCATAAGTCACCTTATATTTACGAACACTCAAAAAATGGGTTATATTTAGGTGAAACCTATGGCCAAAATACTATGGGACAAATACCATGGACTAGATTGTTATTAATACCATGAAAAAAACCATTATTAACCTTAATATTAGAATTAATAAAAATAAAAATGGCACATGGTATTGACCCGTGGTATTCACCTGGAATGCAGCCCATTTAAATGAGGAAATTAAACCAGCATGTAGCCTATGCTAAGATTCACTAGGACTTTACAAAGCTTTATTATTTAGTGAAAGACTCGCCAAGATCTTACAAGATTTTATAGTTGAGTAAAATATTCTAATAAAAATAAAAATGGCACATGGTATTAACCAAAATGGCACATGGTATTGACCCATGGTATTCACCTGGAATGTAGCTTATTTAAATGGGGGAATTAAACCAGCATGTAGCCTATGCTAAGATTCACTAGGACTTTACAAAGTTTTATTATTTAGTGAAAGACTCGCCAAGATCTTACAAGATTTTATAATTGAGTAAAATATTCGCCATGCCTGGTGAGAGATTCGCTAAAAAATTATATATACATATTATATTATTGATAACATCGCCTTCCATTTTTCCTATATACCATGGAGATTCGCTCATTTATTATATTTATAAATTTAGGAGGGGTTCGTAAAATTTTCCCTGATTTCCATGATATTATTAATGGTTATCATTTGTTCATATTTTGATTAAAAGTATAAAAATATAAGATATTAATGTTCAATTTTTAAATTATACTATGACACTGCCATGATATTACCTATTTTTATCATTTGTTCAAATTTTGATTAAAAGTAAAAAGAAAATGTTAGAAATTAATGTTCAACTTTTAACTTATACAATGATATTGCCATGATATTATTTATTGTTATCATTTGTTCATATTTTGATTTAAAGTAAAAAAAATATTAAAAATTGATGTTCAATTTTTAAATTATACAATAATATTGCCATAATATTATTTATTGTTATCATTTGTTCATATTTTGATTAGAAGTAAAAAAATATTAGAAATTAATGTTCAATTTTTAAATTATACAGTGATACTGTCATGATATTATTTATTGTTATCATTTGGTATAAGATACTTCTAAAAATGTTGAAAAAGTAATGCCTCATTGAAAAGATAAGTTGTCTTAGGCTAAGATTTGAAAAGAGTTATAATACTTTTAGCCTTCAAAATAAAAATTACTCTTGGAATAATGAATCTTTCATTTACTTGTTCATTTTTAAAAATTGTTTTGTCATATAATTTGTCCAGAATTTCATGGTTCAAATATGTTAAAAACTTAAGGTTTTCAATTCCGTAGTTGAAAACTTGTCAAAATATTAAGGTTTTTTTGAGTTAAAATATTTTATCTTTAATGCTTGGTTGAAAACAATTACAAGTTTAGAGTTTTTTAGAGTCAAGATATTTTATCTTTAACAAAATGGATGAAAATTGTTAGAATTATAAGGCTTTGAGACATGATATTTTATCTTTAACATCATGTCTAAAAATTGTTGGAATTATACGGTTTTTCAAAGTCATAATATTTTATTTTTAATTACATTGCTAGAAAGTGTCAAAATTGTAACCCGATTTATTTATTTTTGTTATTCCAGCATCAACACTTTTTTTTTGAGGGTGTTTTTTCAATTTTTTTTGAAAAAAAAAAAAAAGAAAAAAGTTTTTAATAAAATGTTGAAAATTTACCCTAAAAAAAACATCGTTCTGAAATACACACTTTTCGTTTTTGGTTTTTGTTCATGTTTTTTTGGCATTTTTGGGCTAGAGTTTTTGTTTTAAAGTAATAGTTCTCGTTTGATCGGTAAATTTGTTTAGGACCTAAGGAGTATCATTTTGCATAGTTTAAGATTTCAAAATATTATAAGACTCGTGACGAACTATTCCAGTGGAATATCCATGACGGTGTATAGATCACTATTATCGACATCTTTGTCCAAGACAAAGATAGGGTAGTCAAATCAAGAAAAGGGGAAAATTAACAATAGAATGACCCTAATATGTATAGTCCTTTCAAATTTCTATGCACAAGGACAAAGTGCTACCGTAGTCCCTTTCCAACCTTGAGGGTTGTTGCTTCTAGCTAACCATTGATGTGGTTTCAAGATTTTTTTAAAGGCTTTCCTTAACAGATTATAGCCTACAATCCATGAATTTAGACTTGTAGTAGTGCATACTTCAAGTTATGAAAATTTATGGACTACACTCTCTATGATCCCCTGTCTAGTTTAATTCACGAAAGTCCACACATCGCAAGGAGAAATGTCAACATACCTTGCCCTAGTGTATATATATGGACATTGGAATATAAATCATGGAGGGTCAACCCACAAAGTTGAGTAGATTAATTTATAGCATAAATTCTATTTAAGCCAACCTATACATGTAATCTTGGCAAACTAGATAATAAATATTGTTGTTTGGGGCCTAATGCCACAAAATCTAGCCAGCTTGGTGCAAAGCCTCTCCAAGCAAGGGCCAACCCTTATGGCAACAAACGGAAGGGTTTCCATTGTCACCACAGCATCCTTCCTCCTGCTCTTTAGTGAGATTTAAAACACAAGGGAGGCTTCCCTAAATTACCTATAAAGATTCATACTAGGGCTCAAAGTGATGAGTTTTTTAAAGGTATATTGTTAGGTAGAGCTCTTGGAAAGGCCTAAGATGGCCTAGGTTTTCTATGTTATGACTCAAGTTCTCTAAGTCTAGACCACTAAATGGGCTACTATAAGTTAGGGTTTGGATGATGTTCAAGAATATGGCATTCAACGTTATATAGTAGCCTTAGAAAAGGCCTAAAATGATATTCAACAAGGAACAAGGCCTTCAAATAAAGGTTAGGTTTAGGCTATAGTAGATGATTCTATGGTTGTCAGATGCACACAAACGATAATAAAAGGGATGACTTCAACCCTATTTGGGCATATTAGACCATGCCCTATGTTGTATTTTGCTTGTAGACAATTTCCAGATGATATTCCTAAATTATGAGCCACCCACATGCATTCAAATTACACTTTAGGTATAAATATGCCCTAGAAAACCTAGTGGCTACCCTAGTCATCTAGTAGAGAGAAAAAACGATATATTTTATCAAGTTTTGTAGATGATCAAAACACTCTAGATCAGTGCCTTATCTCACTAGTGTTAAATGGTGTCTTTAGAGCTAAAATGCAAGGGAAGGATACTAATGGAGTAAGGAGGATGCCTTAGGGAATCCACTTCCAAAACCTTAGCTATTGCTATTTTTAGGGGAGAAATTAAAAATAGGATCTGCACATTAAGAGTTTCCCCATAGGGCTTAAAGAGAACAATTTCACATGTAATAATGAAGCAAAATTTCAACAATAATGAAACATTTAGTCATGGGATAATAGAAACCCTACTTTAAAACATTACGCATGGAAAATATCAATGATAAGACAATAAACTAAAAAAAAAATTCTCCACAAAAGGTAGTGCTTTCAATCCCATAACAACATCTCCATGCAAAAATCACATCCACAAGAAAGTTGCACCATAAAAGACTACATATTGCCCATAGTAGTGAAAAAGGCTAGCTCGCACTCTCTTAAAGACAAAAAGAATCAAATGTGTGATGATGAGAAAATGAAATGAGGGGAGATTCTATTTCTATGAGACCCATCCCACTTATTTTTACAATAATTCAACTAAGGAAGCCCTTTTCATAAGTTTACTTTAAGTGTTCCACAAGAAAAGGGTTACAATCGAACCTCATAGCTCAAAAACATAACAGAAATGCCAAAAATGCCCACTTGTGTGGGAGATACTTCGGGTTGTATCTCTTAGATCATGGGCAAGCCTCCAAATTGCCTCTAAGCCAACACTTCAACTTTATGGTGCACAACGTCACCCTCAAAGGAGCAAGAGGGGTGACGTGTCACTCTATAACTCAAGAGTTGGGGCTCCAAAGTGATGTGCAAGCCATCCCCTGTCATCTCAAGGACGACCATCATCATCTAGGCTCTGGAACAAGTGATTCCCATCAAACAGTGTCAAGGCCAGCCTGGGGGCATCCTAGTTCCACTGGACACATCATTAATATCTCCAACACAAGCTCCCAGCGCTCTACTCTGGATAGGAAACATTGCATCAACAAGATCATACTCTCTCTATCTCTCTGCAATGGGTAAAATGATCGTTATTATTTTGTTGAGAAAGTGGGCAATCACCTCAAGAGGTTTTTGTTGTTGTGATGAGAACCACCTAACAAAACCCTCTCAAGATCAAGTGGAAAATCAACAATAATTAGGTACAATAACCATGGATGCATCATAGTGGACCATACCTAATGTTAGGGGCACAATAATACTTCATACAAAGATCACCTTCAAATAGCTAACTAGATCAAGTCTCATATAATTATTCCTTATGTTAGGGATGGTTAGATGGATAAACCTATTAGGTGTTTTTAGCCCCCAAGGGGAAATGGCAAGTCCTAAGTTAGCCCATCAATCCATAAGTGTGAGAGAAAATGGTGGCAATGGAGTGGGCATGACTTCAAGGAAAAGTGTCATAGCCAAGTGACTAGCTAATGGTGGTCCAACATCCCAAGTGTATAGATGTGAGGGAGCAATCGAGGAGGCATGAGTCACCCCTTTCCTCAACTTGCTTTTTACACCCGTTTGGTGCATTTTTTACTTCTTTATGATTATGTTTTGATTTGGGTGCATAGCTTAGTCTCCCAAGCTTGCTTTTTGAGATTTAGCATTTAATAACCCTTAATGATGAGGCAATTTATTGCTCATTAGGGTTAGGTTTATACAAGGGTTCCTTTTTATAGATAAAGCATCATGTGCTCGAGGAACCAAGTGATGGCTAATTAGGGGGGTAGAGCTCACGCTAAGCTTTTGCCCACATGCTAATCACATGTCCCTTCTATCTGTTGCATTTTATATTTTTCTTTCATTGTGGCTTTCTTTTTTAACTTTATTTTAGTTACATCAACCTCCAAGGAATAAATTTTCAACCCAAACTCGAGAATGAGGACGAGAGGGTGTCAATCCCCGTGATAAATGACTACCAACCCAAAGAATGGAGATGGAATAATGGGATAAATAGAAAGTGGTAAGTATGGGATACCATGGTCACGTTACTTCAATCAAATCCTCCCCAGTAGTGCCCTTCCTAAAACCCTAAGGCCTCATAGGATGTCCCACTAGACTGAGTCAAAGACTAACCTCCCAATTGAAGCAAGGGAACAAGAATACAGTTAAGATCAGTCAATCATCCAAGTCACCCCTTGATTCGTATTAATATGCCTAAAACATTAAGTGAAAGCACGTAATTACAAAATGGTTAAATTACATGTTGATGGATGACCCACCTTCCTTCAAGAAGGAATGTTGGATGGGAGAAACAAATATGACTAGAGCAAAAAGTGGAGGATTTATGGCATTATTCATGTGCTGATCAATAGGGTTGCGAGTTGGATGGTTGTCTAAGGAGTAGAAAATTTCCTCCTATGGGTTACCCACTTTTTGTTGTGTAGCAAGGCCAACTCCTGTCTCGATCAGATTGGTGTATTTTTAGCACTAAAGTGTCTACTTGAAACGATAGTTTTGCACCTTTGGAGTGATCTTGGAGGATTGTTTCATTTTGTGTGTATTCATTTGTGAGGCCAATTGCCTTGTGCGATGAAAGGGACCACCTTGGAGGGTTTCAGAGTCTGTATTATTGGCTCGCAAGCCCATATGGGGAAGATTTTAGTTCATATTTGGAAGCCTTCACAAAACAAGGAATCCCACCTTGAACGATACTTGGAGAACATATTAAGTGATGGCATCGCAACTTGGCAACCCACATATCCATTTGGAAGGGGGGTTATAGGTTATCTTGCTTGACACAAGTTAGATTGATATACGTCTATGTGCTTTAAAGGAGGTTTCAGGGGTTTTTATGGTTAGAAACCCACTTTTGATGACCCACCTTTTGTACCATCTAAAGTGTCCAATTTGATGAGGGTTAGTTACGCACTGAGACAACCATATCCAATGATTTTTTGGCATTGTTGGGCCTGTGCAGCCACGCTTAAAGGAGCCTAACGACCGATGGATGACAAATTTCAAGATTTATGGGAGAAGTTATGTTGTTGAAGGGCCTTTGAAGGTTGGACACTTCACCAACAATGGTTCATTTGAGGGAAGAGACATCTTTTGGGGGCTTGACCCCCTAATTTTTGTACAAGTGGCATAAATGCCCCTAAAATTGTGTAATTTAGATCAATTAATTGGTAGAGAGGGCCTTTTGCCCACCCTTAGACTAATATAGAGGATTTTAACTTAGAAAATGGAATTTTATTGTAATAATGAGTTGAGGTTCTCTCCTCTAAATAGAGAGAGCTCAGACCCCATTTTCTCATGGACTTTTGGGGGAGAATCCCGTAGCAATCTAAAATTTCTACAATTTTTCCTTATAAAATTTGGCTTTGGATATTTCAAGTGAAGCAAATTGTCTTGGGGAATATATGTTTGAGATGGATGAACTTTCTTTGGATTGGCAAAGTGATGCTTGGGTGATAGTGCTACGTTATTGTGAGTACCATCTTCCATTTTCCTAGAATTGTTGGATTAGAATTTTATTGAGCCTTCTTAATAAATGATATATCCTTTATTGAACTTTGATTCCTTCCTATGCAAAATTTGTCTTCAAATATCCATCAAGAAAAGTAGATTGCATTCCTTGACCTTAAATCTCCTATTTTGGAAAGTCTCTAGAGTTAGAATGAAAAGTTATCATTTTCATCTTCCCACTCCATCCAAGGTATTCAACCATTGGGTCACTCCTTGTCTAACTCCATATGCGGAGAAATTCATTAATAAGCTAAGGCATTGATCCTACAATCTCCATTACTTTATACTTTTCTTTTGTAAATCATTAAATTTAAAGTAGCATGTATTTGAGAATCTATTTGAGCATCTCTAAGACCTATATCTTGAGCCATTAGTTCTTTGACCTCGCTACTTCATTTCACTTGGAGCCATAATTATTGAAGAAACTTCTAGGGTGTTAATTAACAAACACCTTAGAGAGCATTTTGGCTTAAGATCCCTTAGTGTTATATAAATTTTAGAGCATTGCAACCCCAAGCATAAAATGTCCATAAACCAAGGGCTCCTAAGTCCCTAAAAGTGTTGTTCCAACCCCTAAAGGAACAAGGTCAACTGATTACAGCTTCTCCCAAAATTTCTCCATGAAAAACCACTCAGAACTGGTCAAAACATGATCATTTCACCTGCTCCATAGGCAAAGTGCGTTGCATCTCACCTAAGTACACTCTGTGGGTGCGTTGCATTTCAAAAAGCCCTTCTATGGGGTGCGATGGGCGAGAAGAGACAAATGGCAGTATCAATCCGCGAGGTGGAGAAGCATGGAATCTTCCAGAAACTTCTCCTGTGACACTTGCCATTCTGAATTCGACCAAGGATAAGTAAGAGATCATCAATCTCCAAGTGGAAGCAAGAACTATCAGAGGGAAGACACTAATCAAATCACAAGCTGACTCATCTCCCTTAGAGATATCTATATATGGATCCCTCGTCCCAGAGATCCAGAGGCTGGAATTTTGCATCTTGTAAGTAATTGTTGTTGGTTTCTTGAGGCAACATCATAGTGTTGGGTGATCTAAGCTTTGCATGAGGTGAAAAAGGGCTTACTTGCT
The DNA here is from genome assembly GCA_031772625.1 of Pinus tabuliformis. NCBI lineage: Eukaryota > Viridiplantae > Streptophyta > Pinopsida > Pinales > Pinaceae > Pinus > Pinus tabuliformis. Next base: position 657,252,603 of record CM062809.1, read on the forward strand.
GAGAGGATGATGTTGGGTCAGAACAACTGGTTGTAACTCTCTTGGCTCTTTCTTGATTATCAATAAAGCTATTCAATTTTTCCTCCATACTCTTGTGTAATTTATGTTTTGTGCATTTGTATGGTCAATTTAAATCTGATCCTAGATTGTTTATGATAATATATCCATGTTCTTGTATAGTGTTATGTTTCTTTGATTCTACAGGTCCTCTATGAAGCTGGGTATACGAGGAAGCAAGTACCAAAGGACTATCAGAAGAGAGAGGAATCGAGCAAGGAACCAAGCGCAAGACAAAGTTTGGTCTCCTTTATTCTTCTCTCATCTATCTTTCATAAAGGAAAACGAAAGTAGTTTTACTTTGTTTGTTTCTAAGGTAGCTACCACACCTTAGTGGGATTAGCAGTTCTGCATAGACACTTTTCCCTGTAACAAAATGGCGACTCCGCTGGGGAGCGAGTAGGTTGTTTGTCTATCTATCTTTGTTTATTTTATAAACTTACAGAAGGAGCCTGAAGTTGAGCCAAGTAGCTTTCGAACTGCATTTGCAAAGTAGATAAATGCCGCTTCAGTCAATCTCCGGGTTTTGTTTATGAATTAAACAACTGATTTACAAACTCTCTAATTGCCCTTGTGGTGGCTCTAGTAACCTCCTTAGATCTACCCCTGTTGTTGATTTACTGATTACCACTTGCTCGGCCAAAATCCCTAAACTGAACTGCAAACTGTGACCCGGAACCCAAGCAAAGTCTCATCCCTGGCCCAGCGCAGTCTCTGTTCTGTGAATCTGAAATTCAGCGCACTTCCCGAGTGTATTAGGTGCACTGCATTTCGAATTCAATGTGTTACAGGTGCGCTGATCAAACTAGGCATTGTTCCTGAATGTTGGTTTCTGTTCACTCTTTTCAGATCTATTCAAGTATTTCTTTGCCTGTAGTCAATATACCTCTGTTTGAAACCCCTTTCCTTGCTGTTATTCCGCCTCCATTGTGCAAAGAACTGTAAATGTTTTTTTTTGTATTTGTTGAGTCATTTTCAGTTCTCCCTTGCAAAAAAGTAACGTAATTGTACTGTCGTTTCTTGATTTGAAAGTGTCGCAAGTGTCGTTTTCAGTCATAGAAGAGAGTCTGATTGCTCTTGATATTCGATTACCCTGTTACTGTTGTATTTGATCTGAATTTGTAGTTTTTCTAGTGTCGAAAGTAAGTCTTCATTTCTAAATCGCAAAGTGTTGTCATTGTCTTCATTTTTTATTTTGAAAAAAACTTGTTAGTAATTGTCACTTGAAAAGTAATTCAGAGTTGCGCATTAGCTTTCTTTTTATCATTCACATATTAAGAAGGTTGAAAACAAATACATGCATGTGCATTTGCATTTAGAATGTTTGATTGGTTTGATTTAGGACAATGCATATAGTGTGTGCTCTTTGCTCTTTGTTGAAAGAATATTGTCTTTCTTTCCTTAGTAGCTAGGATTTTCATTGCACAAAGAAGATAAAAAGATTGTTTATCATCTTAGATTGCATTTTAGGAATTGTACATCTACATCGCGCGGTGAACCTGAAAGGCAAATTTCTTAAGCAATATCAACTTAAAATAAATTTAATGAACCTAACAACGCTTTAGAACCTAACGTACAACATCTAGAAGTCTAGGCTAGAGACGTATTCCGGCGTCGTAAAGCCTGGTAACCGTTGTTCTCACTGTTGGTTGGGTGATTCCTCCACTTTGAAACGATAAGTGCCAGTACGGACTTGTGCTCCCACGTACCGTCGAGTATATTTTGGGAGACCACAATAGGCTTAATCCTTTATCCATAGGGAGCCGTGTCTGCCGCCCTATCGATCGCAATGCACTAAACACAGCATTCGGGAAGATTGACTGTCGTACCGTAAAAAGTATTCTACAGTTTTGCGATTGGTTTGGTAATCCCTCTGCCTAGATTTCCGGAGCAGTCCCTTTCGTTCCTTTTCAGACTCCTTAACTGAAAAGGTCCATCTGAGCACTTGTCACTTCAGGCTCATTAAAAATCGAAGGCAACTAGAATCATCTTTTGTTTTTTCTCGATTCTTTAAAATTGAAAAAACAAATTGTGTCAAAAGCGTCTAAAATGCATCTAATTCAGAAACATACTTCCCCTTGATTTTTAGTTGATCGAGTAATCCGCAATCGTGGAAGAAAGTCAATTGAAACCCCGTCGTTCGCGGAGGCTTACGAGTCAACCGTCTTTGTCTCCGGAATCGAAACTATTATGGACAAAGCGAACTCATTTAACCGGTTCCAAATCTCCTGGTAAAGTTAGAACAAGTGGTCCAACAACATCAGAGACTCCGGTTACTCCAAACATTTCTGGTATCCCTGCCTTTACAGAAGAAGTTCAGCAGCCACTAGAGGACAGTAGTATTGATCCTAGTCTGAGGGTAAACACTTGTATTACTGAACCAGTTCCATCTACAACCGGTTCGGAGAGTGTTGTTCCCCAAACATCTATTGCTGCAGATTCCATACCTTCTTCGACATCAGAAATATTCTACGGACCTGACAGTCTACCTCTTCCACCTGGTCTGATTGCTATAGAAGAGATTGTGGAGGATCCTCCATCTAGTACTCCACCACAATTTGGATTCGGGATCACTCTGTATCCTTCTTCATCAGAAATTAGTCTACCGCCATTGGAAGCTCCTGTAGAATCACTAGGTAATCTTTTGGATAGACTAGAAATGTCTGAACAACCGTCAACATCTAGGACTGTGTCGTCCGACACAGCGACGGCAGAACTTCCTGCTATCACTCCAGCAATGTTCGCAGGTATACCATCTGTCCCAACTAGCTCTCAATCGCTAGAAAGAGCCCACTCAGGGGCTATGTCAACGATATGGTTTGTTCCTGTTTGTTCATCCGGAATAGTATCCGGAAACTCTTATGTTGAGTCTCAACAAATTGATCCATTTGGATGTCAATTTGGGCAGCCCGTTCCTCAAGGGAAAACCATTCCCTTAAGTACCGGATTACCACCGTATGGGGGGCGGTATACCCTTTCATTGTCCCCTCCGGGAGGACAACCATACGGGAGTTCACAACAAAGTTCGGGTTATGCTGGAATTACGTCAAGCGGTTGGGTACCGATACTACCTCAACAACCAAGAGTTGTATATTCGATGCAACAATGTTTACCTATGTCAAATATACCAACTACGCCAGCTATTGTGACGGTGTCGCAAGTACAAGCGTTGCCTGTTGTATGCCAACCTCAGGTTTCTCAGGTCGTAATGCAACAGCCTCTTGACCCTACACTCAACCACAATCGCTGACTGGTGGAATGACACAGGTCCAAATGGATACAATTACCCCTCATCTTGGTCAAACAGTTAGTATCGGACAACAGCACATGGCTTCACAACCATGGCGAGTGCAATACCAACAACCGCAATTCCAACAATTATACCAAGGATCTGAGCAACAAATCTTTGCAAATAGTGGGCAGTCGTATATTCGAAACAGTCAAAATGAACCATTCTACAATGGTCATGCCCACCAACCTTACCAAAGTTACCAGCATCAAATGCATTATGCTGGCATGCAAAGACCAACTGCTCAGGCGATTCCATCTTATCCTGGGTATACTTCACCTAACCTGAATCAACAGTTGCCCTTTGTGGCAACTTTAGAGTTACCTGATTTAAATCGGTTAACAAACGATCCAATCGCTTACGCCCCTTGGTGGCTAGCGATTCCGCATAAACTTCCATCAGATATTCCTAAATTTAATGGAAATCCGGGTGAAGATCCGTCGAATCATCTGATGACCTTTCATCTGTGGTGTTCATTAAACACCCTAACCGATGATTTGATTAGGCTTCGCCTTTTTCAGAGGACGTTAACTGGTCCGGCAGCAAAATGGTATACCGAATTGCCCAAAGCTTCGTTTGACAACTTCAGTACCCTAGCCACAACCTTTCTAACCCATTTTTAGTTACCGATAAGGTACGAAACGGGAACAGAACTTCTTACCAATTTCAAGCAAACAACGGCCACTCACATATCAGATCATATACATGAGTGGCGACGTCGTCGTAGAATGGTAAAAACGTATGTTCTTGATCAGTTTTTAGCTGAATGGTTTATTAAGTCTTTGTTACCTTCTATTACAGAAGATGTGGCAAAAGGTGGAGTCGTCACCGAAGAGCAAGTTATTGCTCGTGCACAATATTTAGACTTGATTTACACTCAGTCTGGCACGCTCTACAATAAAATACCTGATGCTCCTAGACCGGAATTCTGAGTCCCTCCTCCTCCTAATCAAACAATGACTCTCATGCCGGCAATGGCGTGATTGGCGCAACAGACACGAGATCGACAAAGGCTACATCTAAAAAGGCCCGTAAGATTTCCAGTCAAAGTGCAAAAGAAGAACTTCTTGCCAAGAAAGCCGCTGCCATCAAAGCAGAAGTTGAAAAGCTTCTCCATGCTGGTTTCATTTACCCGGTTCCTCTAACCGAATGGGTATCGAATATTGTTCTTGTTATGAAAAAACAAGGAACGATTAGAGTGTGCGTCGATTATAGGTATGTAAATCAAGCTTGTTCAAAAGACAACTACCCTACACCCTTCATTGACCAGAGAATTGATGAATGCGCCGGATGTGAAATCTTTTCATTTATGGATGGATTCTCCGGGTATAATCAAATAAATATCCGCCCACAGGACCAGTCAAAGACTGCATTTATTTGTCTGTGGGGCACATTCGCATATCGAAAATTACCCTTTGGTTTAAAGAACGCAGGGGCAAAATTTCAGAGGGCAATGAATTATGCCTTCCATGACATTAAAAACATCGTTCAACCATATCTTGGCGACCTTCCAGCTCATTCGTGAAAGCGGACTGATCATCTGCAGCATTTAAGAGCAATATTTCTACGTTGTCGACACTACAAGATACGACTCAATCCACACAAATGTGTGTTCTGTGTCAATTTTGGTCGTTTACTTGGCTTTGTAGCCTCAAAGGATGGGATTCGTCTCGACCCATGTAAGGTTCAGGGAATCATAAATTTGCCTCCACCTTCGAATTTGCTTCAGATTCAGAAACTCCAAGGGAAAGCAAACTTTCTGAGGAGGTTCATTCCAAATTACGTCGAACTTGCTAAAGGTTATACTCGTCTATTGAAAAAGGAAGTGCCCTTCGTTTGGGATCAGGTCGTGCAAGCTTCCTTTGATGCTTTGAAAGACTCCCTAATGAAAGCATCATTAATGTACGCTCCTGATTATCAAAAAGACTTTAACCTGTATCTGGCTGCAGCGGATACAACCATCGCAATGGTTTTAGTTCAAGAAGACAACGGAATTGAACATCCTATATATTATTTAAGTAAGAACTTAAATGATACAGAAAGCAAATATTCTTATGTTGAAAAGCTAGCGCTCGCAGCTGTTCAAGCGATACAGAGATTTCGACACTATGTCCTCTTTCGAAAAACTACCATTCTGTCAGATTGCAACCCCATGACTTATATGTTGTCGCAACAGTTGCTGAGGGGCAAATATTCAAAATGGATAGCAATTCTACAAGAGTTTGATCTAGAATTTGTAAAATCCAAGTCAAAGAAAGCACTGGTTTTCGCAGAATTATTATGCGATCTCCCATCGTCGTCCAACGATGAAACATCCGAAGAAACAATCGTGGATGAATCTTTGTTTATGATATCTTCAAGCAATACATGGTATGGAGATATAATCATCTATCTCCAAACCCAAAAGTATATGCCTAATACCTCCCGCTCCGAACAAAAACGTATTCGATACCAATCAAAAGACTACATGATCGTCGGTGATACACTTTACCGTCGTGGTGTCGACACAGTTCTGAGGAGGTGCCTCACACATGAGGAGGCCGAAAAAGTCCTGAATGATTACCATTCAGGCGCGTGTGGGGGGCATCAATCTGGTTACGCTACGGCGCAAAAAAATTTACGAGCAGGGTACTTCTGGCCAACAATGTTCAAAGATTGCATAACCGTAGTCAGAAGTTGCCATGCCTGTCAAATTTTCGATAGCAAAACCAGAAGACCACCTGCACCTCTGCAGCCAATAGTTGTTGTTGGGCCATTCGCCAAATGGGGCATCGATTTCATGACATGTAACCCCACCTCGACCGGGGGGCATGGGTATATCATAGTCGCAGTTGACTATTTTACCAAATGGGGCGAGGTGATGCCTACATTAGATAACACTGGTGAAACAGTTGTCCTCTTCTTTTTCAATCATGTAGTCGCCAGATTCGGCGTCCCGCAGGCTATAGTCACAGATCATGGATCGCATTTTCGCAATCACATGATGGTCGAATTAGCTGCCAAATTAGGGTTGTCTCACGACAGCTCTACTCCATATTACCCGCAAGCCAACGGACAAGTTGAAGCAATCAACAAGGTCCTGAAGCGCATGCTGCAAAGGATGATTGGAGTTCACAAAAGGAGTTGGCACCTGATCCTGTACTCAGCCTTGTGGGCATACCGAACATCGGTAAGAAATGCAACCGGGTTTACACCTTTCCAACTGGTGTATGGCCTAGAAGCAATTTTACCTGTTCAGTGCGAAATCTCGTCCCTCAAACTCGCAATCGACCTTCTCCCCGGGACTTCAGAAGAGGAGGCTCGTTTCTTGGAACTAATCCAATTGGATGAAACCCGTCGTGATGCCGCTTTGGCTAACGAAGCCCATAAGAAACGAGTCAAGGCGCAGTTCGACAAGAATGTCAAACCCCGTGTCTTCTCAGAAGGTGACTTGGTCTTGCTTTATGACCAAGAATCCGATAAATTGGGAGCAGGAAAATTCAATTCTTTATGGATGGGCCCCTATATTGTTAAGCGAGTGTTAGAAAAAGGAGCCTACGAGTTAATGGATTATGACGTGATCCCACTAGCACAACCTCGTAATGGGTTGTACCTTAAGCGTTACTATGCGTGATTCGGTGTGGTAACCTATATGCTTTTGTTACATTTTTGTTTTCGCTAAAGTATTTGTTTTGGTCAAGTAAATCCACTTTTTACATTTGTCGCAGATGTCGAACCTATTGGAATCTTTTGTTGGATATGCCGACGGAGCAAGTCGTAGTTCGCGGAACCTATCTTCTGCGGCCTGGGCCATTTTTTATCCAAGCGGCGAGTTAGTAAGTTTCAGAGGGGTATGCATTGGTCGGTCAACGAATAACATCGCTGAATATAGCGCGTTGATAGAACTTCTCTTTGATGCCATCACACATGGCATACGCCGACTGGTCGTCAGGCTAGACTCACAACTCGTCATACTACAACTCACTGGTATCTACTCCGTCTGAAATCCAGCTATCTATCGCATGTTCCTAAGGGTCAAGATTTTGGAAAGACAATTTGATTTTATTCAATATCAGCATATTTCCAGAGCCTTAAACACATTAACTGACTCATTGGCAAATTATGTGTTAGATAAACATTTGCAACATTTATAAAAATAAGCATTTCATCACTATTTGCATCAGGATCATACAACTTAACCAAAATAAAACTCCGAAAATCAAAAATATATATATAATTGTTTATGGTTTACACATAATGTTCTGTAACCGAGACAAAATTGGTCAAATGACCCAAAACTCAAAACGCTAGGGGGCACCCTAGTCTAATGATGCTCATGATAACAAGTCACAGCCTGTGCGATCATGCGTAAAAGCCTAGTCCATCGTCTTGGCACACCAGTAGTATGCCGCTGCAACCTCAAAGGCAGCTCGTCAGTCCTCACATCTGGAATACCGAGAGTGAGGCCCTCGACCTGATCCTGTAATGCTGAAAGAGTCTCGGCCACATCGAGGTCGCGAAGGATAGCCCTTCCAACAGCCTCTCCTGCTGGGGCGGCAGCTGGCACTCTCAGGCGTACTACTGGCCGAACAGGACCGACATCTGCATGAACACATGAGTTTTGATTAGTTTTGACAAAATAAAGCATAAGGACATTATAAAATAAAAACGATAAGCAGGAATATGGTCAAATAATTTACCAATGGCACCCCACTGTTCGCCAGCCGGCAGTACCAAATCTGGGTCATCCCGGAAGTCCATACCAGCATATGGATACTCGGAATAAACCATCTCCTGACGATCAAACCACCCGAAGAAGGTATCAGAAAAGGAAATATGAGATTAACCAGCATGCCTAGACATATGGTCAACCCATCTCTGCATACGTGGTTCAGTCGGTGGAGGTAAACCGAGTGCAATATACTGCGGTTGCATCAGTAGTATTTTTTCCAAGGCGAAGGCGATCAAGATAGAACCATATCCAAAGTTCTTCAGTCTCCCGCTCTTCACCTCGGTCACCTGTTCTTTCATCACAAGGAGTACTGCGTCACACCAATTGAACACCTTCGGTTGGAGACATTCCAAGGCATACTGCATATAAGATCGGTTGGCCACATGAAGAGCCGCACCACCAACCATCCTACCAAAAGTGAACAAAATAGTCCTCAGGGACCTGTTAGTGACATCTCGGATGATGATCTTGCCGTCTTTACTCGGCTGAGATCCCTCTCTGCAATACCTACGAACATAATCTCTTACAGATTCACCTCCTCGGGCCAAACCTGATAAAAAGATGGGGGCACCCCGCCTCGATAAGTCGGTCAAAAAATAGATGTCCACTACAGTCAAAGGGATGGATTTGCCCCTAATCTGGAACACATGGCTGGTGGGATCCCAAGCATCAAGCAAATACTGCAGCAAGTTGATTTGTTGTCTCATGCTAGAAATGCAGAAAAACTTCAACAAGCCACAGTTCCGCAGTGCGTTTACTGTAACCGGATCATGTAAAGCAAGCATGTCCTCTTCTTCATGCTCACGTTCTCGCCATGTAATAGTCATCTTGCTCCAAAAAATCTCTGAAAACAAACAAGAGAAGAGTTAGATCCTGATTTGGTGAGAAACAGACAAAATTTCCATCAAAAAACTGTGCATAAATTTCCTTCCTTGCGCTCATCGCACCTACAGTAGTGTTCTGGGTGTGTTGCATGTCAGTTGGCCAGTAGACAGGCTAACATCCAACGCACCTTTCGATACACAAAGGGTGCGATGGAGCCAGGGCGAGTTTTTCAAACCCTAGAGGCTCAGAAAAACCAGAAATCAGGCTCAGAATGCAAAATGGAAAGCATGAAATGAAAGAGCTCAGGTTTAGCTCCTACCTGGTCTAGACAGCGCCGAAAATCGTCCACAGAATCTCCCAGAATCAGCTGATGAAAACCAAGGGGGAAAAGCACCTCCAAAGCTCCAACAAGCCAAAGTTCAAATGAAATGGTAAAATGAGAGGTAAAAGCACTTTTAAATTACTTTTTCTGTAATTCGAGTAAAATATTAGTGTTCTAACTCATTTTTCAAACATATATTGTTCATTTCTAACTAGTTTGATGAAGCAATTGAGCATGCAGTACAATCTTTGAAAGAGCAAAGCTATTTATGGTAAAGTCAAGCAATGACCGTTGTATCGAGCAGTTTTAACGCGGACTTCATGCTCGTTAAAAAATAAACATAAGCAATGAGCAAATGTTTCCCCCAGCGTTTAAGCTCAATAAAAAATGAACCAATTCCTGGTAAATAACCATCGTGAATGTAGTACTTCAGCCTTTAAAGCCTTCATCGTGTTCTCATCATCACCTCCACTTTGTGTTGGTCGATCATTCACCTCCATTTGATTGTTTACCCCTTTTGAGAAACAGCTGCGAAGAGTGATCCTATTAGCCATCCTTGTAACACTGCCGTGATTGGAAAATTCCAAATCTTACCTGGAATCAACTGATACCCAATTTTATCACTCGTTCCTCAAAGAGGAGTCTCCTTTAAGCTCTTTTCAACTGACTCGTAAAATATGAAAAGATTGCCGAGCCATTAGCCTCTCCAGCTCGTTAAAGGGACCGGAAGTGTTATCCCTCCTTTAGATTTTACTCTTTTTGGACCTGAGGGATTATTACACAAAAAGATCGAGCGCTTGTTTTGTTCGGCTCGTTAAAAGTATCGAAAATTCATCCCTTTTGTATTGTTTTATATTTTTTCGGACTTAAGGGATTAGATGACGAAAAAGGATTTTTGGAGTTTTCTTTACGTTCCTTTTCAGACTCTCTAAAATTGAAAAGGACCGAGTTATCTTTGTCGTTAAACTCGTTAAAACCTAATAGCGACAAACTTGTCTATAGACGAGAACGAGTTTCACTATCACTAGGCTCGTTAAAACATAGCGATGGGTTTGCCCGAAGGGCAAATTATAGAACAAGCACATGTTATCCTCCTCAAGCTTGACAAAAATAAATAGGTACTGGTCAGCAATGACTGGGGAAAAATTGGGAAGAAAACTTGAAGAAACTTTGTTGGTAGCAAGTCGCTCTTGAACATAACACTTTCACTCCGTATCCAAGTCGGGTTGGGTTGTTTCATTCACCGGTCACATCACCATGGTCACATCACACCATCCACATTTGGGGTTAATGCTACCAATCCATCGTGTCAGTGTCGCCGATATGTTCAAGAGAAGTCACTCAGAGAATTCACCTATGTCTCACCCGCTGCAATACATCTAAGCTCCATTCTTTCATGACCGCCACCCTGAACCTTATATCACCAGATCGTTTTCACCTCCATTAGAATCATTTGCTCCGTTCCATGTCATTGATGTGGGATTCATTAAGGCCCTCCTATGACAGATTGCTTCTTGTCGACATCAGCTCATTATCCAAGAAGTCGATCTAGGGACACCCCTTTCAGTACTTTGAAGCTTGCATGCCTCAATGGCAAGTTTCTCACTTCCGGCGACAGGTTTACATCAATGACCTTCGACCGAAAGATTTTACGTGGTGTTCGATGCCAAGTCCTTTATTCACACCACGTGAATTGTACAGTAGTACCTTGAGGGTCATTATCATTATCGGTGATTCCTCTCGCGCCTGTTAACAGCTTACATCATTGGCTGGTAATCAGGCGATGTCTTTCCATGTTCGACTCCATAACATCTCTCACATGGATCGACTTGTACTTTGAGTGAAGATCGAACGAGATTGAAGACCCCGGATCTAGTTTCATCCATCCGGGTTGCGATATATATTCAGGGAAATAAAGACATCAAATGTACATCATTGCTGCACAGATAATCATCCAATCAAAGGGATGATGGCTCTACCAGAATCATCAGTGTACACTCAGACGATTGTCTGTCCTATGTACATGAAAATTAATTTATAAAGCTGAGCATGGGAATGCCCGCCTCAGCTAGATCATGAAATATTATGAAGATAATGTATTGTATTGTATCTTATTACAGGTCTCCTCCCAGCTTGAAAAAACTTCGGATCCTCATGATAAAGCATTTCACCCGACATCAAGAAGATTAACGACCTCATGCTTTAGGGGGCAATTGTTATAGACATTTTTGGGCACTGCAAACCCAAGCATAAAATGTCCATAAACCAAGGGCTCCTAAGTCCCTAAAAGTTTTGTTCCAACCCCTAAAGGAACAAGGTCCACTGATTACAGCTTCTCCCAGAAGTTCTCCATGAAAAACCACTCAGAACTGGTCAAAACAGGATCATTTCACCTGCTCCATAGGCAAAGTGCGTTGCATCTCACCTAAGTACACTCTGTGGGTGCGTTGCATTTCAAAAATCCCTTCTATGGGGTGCGATGGGCGAGAAAAGACAAATGGCAGTATCAATCCGCGAAGTGGAGAAGCATGGAATCTTCCAAAAACTTCTCTTGTGACACTTGCCATTCTGAATTCGACCAAGGATGAGTAAGAGATCATCAATCTCCAAGTGGAAGCAAGAACTATCAGAGGGAAGGCACTAATCAAATCACAAGTTGACTCATCTCCCTTACAGATATCTATATATGGATCCCTCATCCCATAGATCCAGAGGCTATAATTTTGCATCTTGTAAGGAATTGTTGTTGGTTTCTTGAGGCAACTTCATAGTGTTGGGTGATCTAAGCTTTGCATGAGGTGAAGAAGGGCTTACTTGCTGAGAGGATGATGGTGGGTCAGAACAACTGGTTGTAACTCTCTTGGCTCTTTCTTGATTATCAATAAAGCTATTCAAGTTTTCCTCCATACTCTTCTGTAATTTATGTTTTGTGCATTTGTATGGTCAATTTACATCTGATCCTAGATTGTTTATGATAATAGATCCATGTTCTTGTATAGTGTTATGCTGCTTTGATTCTACAGGTACTCTGTGGCGCTGGGTATACGAGGAAGCAAGTACCAAAGGACTATCAGAAGAGAGAGGAATCGAGCAAGGAACCAAGCGCAAGACAGAGGTTGGTCTCCTTTATTCTTCTCTCATCTATCTTTCATAAAGGAAAACGAAAATAGTTTTACTTTGTTTGTTTCTAAGGTAGCTACCACACCTTAGTGGGATTAGCAGTTCTGCATAGACACTTTTCCCTGTAACACTTAGTCATCTAACCTCTAAGACTTTGTGCTTGCTAGGTGAGGCAAGCACCACTAAGGCATATTTGAAGCTCACCTTGGCAAATCCATGGTGAAAAGGTACAAAGTTGCACTTATGTTCAATTTTGTATCATTATTCTTAAGATGGTCGGAAGCAATCTACATGAAATATATGAAGCTTGTCATGATGAGGATATTTATGAATATCCTAGCATATACCCGATAACTTGGTGGAAACAAGGTCCAAGATTTCAGCAATATACAAATGCCGAAAATCAGGCTTGGCAAGGAAATGATCATTTAGGCCCTTCTACTGAAAATGAAGATGCAACCCAACAAGAAGCCACAAACAGATAATGAGGTTTTCAATCAAGAAAACTTCCAAGCACTTCAAAAGAATGTTAATGAATATAGGATGTTTTGTGAACAGTTGGTAGAAGATTGTTGTGATGTAGATTCCCTAGTGGGCCTCTATGTCAAAGGAAGGAATTTAATATGGTGTTGCAGAAATATCAAGAAGAACCTAGAGACATACTCCTTTTAGAGCTTGCTTACAAGTAACATGAGGTGAACACCTTGTGTGTTGTTGTATAGAAAAGGTATTGCAACTCTAATCAAGTCAACAATCAGCGTTTCTTTGTTCCCAAAGAAATTCTAGAGCTTGACACACCAAAAGAAGACTAAGGTGGTCCAGAAGAAACCACAAACATGGGAGACCATTGTTCCCTAGAATGCAAAGCAAATGATGAATCTATGGAGGAATTATGGGTTGCAGGTTGGGGCATCAGTTATGAGTGTGAATACTTCCATGGCCACGATGAAGAGGAAGGTACCACAAGGGTCATTGCTGATGATAATTTTTTTGATAGCAAAGAGGAGCAGCCACTTCTTTACACAAAAAATCAAGGATACATAGTCAATCAATATGCCACATCCAATGAGTGGAAAAGCCTCTTCTTTGTGTTTCTTGATGACTTCTAGCACAACATAGAATAGGTTGTTGATGCCAAAAGGGAAGGTAATAATGAGAGTATTGTTGATCAAGACTGAAGAAGTTACAGCAGTTGGTATGAGGAACAGTGGATAGATGATGAAGAATCTTCCCAACCCTTTGGATTTGGTGATAGGGCATCTTCTTCAAGACAACATTTGTCGTGATATTATAAGAAGCCCGTATAAGCCTCTTGAAGACAATGGCATTGAAGATCAAACAAAAGGATTGTGGTTATTTCCAAAATATGGTGATATTGCTACAGTTCCAAAAGAATTATGTTGTGGCGGCAGCAAAGATGATGACAAAAGTGCTCAAGAAACATCCTTAGAGCAAGATGTCTTGGCTTCCCATGAGGATGATGTTGGCTCCATTAAAGAAATTGATCCTCATAGGTTTGATATGAATGAGGTTAAACCCTCAATTCCAGATTGAAATCATAGCATTAACCTAGCATCTCTTATACGACTGGAGGAAAGGGACATAGGTGAAGGACAAAGGCATATTTTTGAGACACAAGATGAATATGACAATGATGCTTGCGCTGATGAAAATAATAGAACTCTTTCCTCTAGTGATTATCAGAATAACATTGCTTTGGGGGCAGGGGGACCTAATTTTGATGAGTTTTTTTTCTTGAAGGAAATAATGCAAATTTGAAGCCATACCAAGAGGACAAGAAAGCATTCTAGTTCTGAGAGAGAATTTTCTCTATCTTTTCGTTGATGATCCAGGGTATAATGATTTTCTCATTCCCCTACAACAGGATGTAGATTATGATGGGGCTTCATGCACAGATGAAATCAGTGATGTCAACCTCTGTGGCCTTCTTAAAATTGAAGTGAATATGATCAGTGTTGATGTTTGTAGCTCGGGCAGGTACTTTTGCACAAGCTTAAGTGTCTAAGCGTGCATAAGCTGCCCAATATCTCCTTAGACACTTTCTCTAGTGTGAGCAACTTGTTTTTGTAACTTAGCCTAAGTTAAACTTACGAAAAGCACATAATTATTATGTTGGCTTATTGAGCTAAAGTAAACTTTTAAAAAGTAGAGTAAATTACTTTAGTGAATATGTTTTAATCTCGGCGCTTGATCTCAATTGAGGCAAGATCTAATCTTAGTCGTCAATCACTTTGGAGATTTGGGTTAGGGATTTAGCTCAAAGAAAGTTATAAAAGCAAGACTTGGGAGAAGGAGACAACACCATACAGCAACACAAGATCAATAGAGGCATCTTAGTAAGTGTGTTGGGTTCAAGGAAGCGGCAGCAAGGACATCCAGATCAGCGAAGGAGGGCTTGATCAGTGGTATAAGATCCAATGTTGTATGTATTTCCTCAGTTGGGCCATTTTCCTAAGAAGGGAGCCCAAGTAAGTTCTGAAGACTTTAAATGAAAAACTCTAATTGGATAGAATTTGTTGTGTCATTTTTGTGATAGATTGGTACATTTTTCTTTCCACTGAATTCATTTTGTTAATACCCTAATTGTGTTATTATTATAGTAGCATAAATATGCTCGGAACTAACTGCTCAATTGTGAGGATAAGAAAATTAACAACCAGTTTATGTGCAGCTTATTAATGAAACTAGATGTTGGCGAGGGATTGGATATTGGCTACAAGAAAGGTAAAATGGTTCCTAGTGACATTAGCCCCTTATACATGGGCATGAGTTATGTCTCAATAGCCCATTTTCCATTTCGCAGGTTTGAGAATTTTTCTTTCCATGATACTTGTGATCAAATGAAGAGTTTGCATCAACACTGCATTAAGGAGATTCAGCATGGTACTCTATAGATGTACATATTTTGTATTCTAGTGGACCACTTCGGCATTCAAAGTCTTGATATATACAGTGTTTTTGGACCATAGAGCATAATGCAATACATAATTTTCCAAAGGAATCGATCAAAAAGGCCAAAAATTATTACTATTTCAACTTACTACTCATATGTCAATTATGGAGAACAATTCCTTGAGTATAGGTGCTCAAGATGCTTTTGATTTCCAAAGCCACCAGAAGATTTGTATTGGAGATAATATCAAAGTAAATTCCAAAAGGATGTGGATGGAAGGAGACAAACGATTCAAAATACATTTGATAGAGTTCTCAACAAACAAATATTCTAGTTTTGAAATTTTCCTCTTCTAAATGATGTTAAGCAAAAAGTAAAGGGCACTGCACCCTTGAAATTTTAAGGTGGTTACGCTAGGTTACATATTTTACCTTAGCATATTGAAGTAATAAGCATATTCTAGGGAGCCCATGGGGGGCAGTACATTTGGCAATTGTTGTGTTATGAAGTATTATGTAAATTGTGAGATTCAAGGTTCAAATCACCATGTAGGTGTTTACCTCACAAAAATAAATGATGAGATTCTAACGTTCTCAAGTGCTCCCAAAAAGAGCACTTGTCCCACATTGGAGCCAGATATTACCTACGTCTTTCTCCAAGATATAGATGGGGTAACCAAATGAAGAAAAAAGAAAATTGATTGTAGAAATATCCCCAAACATGTCTAGTTTTGTCCAAAAAAATTGCACAAGGTCCAAGTGCTACCAAAGTCCCTTTCCAACATTGAGTGTTGTTACTTCCAGCTAATAGCTGAAGTGGTTGCAAGCATTATTGAAGGGATTTCCTGAATAGATTACAGGCTACAATCCATGAGTTCAGAGTCATGTTGCACTAGTTGTGGGGACGGGGGACAGGGGGTACGGGGGGGGGGACGAATTTCCAGGACAGCTAGAGCACACCCCCAAATTTTCAGAGGACAACAAGTTGGGGACGACAAGTGTGGCAACTAATTTTTATATTTATTAAAAAATTAAAATTAAAATAGAATTTAGCAATCTAACATAAACATCAATAATAAATTAAAATATAAAAATTATATTCAAATTACAAAATCAAATAGTAAAATCTAATACTATGTAATCATCATTGTGCATTACAAAAACAAATATCGTCATCATTGCCCATTGTCAAGAACTTAAGAAGTAGTATTAGTTTGCTACAGCCTACAATCTACTATTGTATACATAATCATCCTATGATGCATGATGAATCATTTCAAAATTTAAGCAACAACTAAACTTTAAAGACTAAAAGTAAAATTTAATAAAATTATAGACATGAACAAGTCATCAAAATTTAATTATAAATCCAAAATTAAGAGTCTAGAAATTAAGAACCTTGCGGGACCTATCATCAACGTAATGAATATCATAATCATTCAGAATCACTAGTATTTACTGAGAACAAAGAGTATCACCATCCCGTCTATTTACCTTATAACATTAAGTGTTAAAGATGAGTTAGCCATTGTCCTTCAAGATCCCTGAAATTCAATTACATAAACAAGCCCTAACTTTGAAGCAGAGTTTGTCCGGACACCAAGCGAAAGTTTCAGAGATGTCCTGAAGCTCAAATTCAGATTTGAAGCTTGTTGCAGAGGTTAGTTACAGTATTTGTTTTGGTCTGCAACAGCCCCAAGCCATCCACACGTGAAGGAAAGTGATTCTAGTCAGGTCAATGAGGGTTTATTGCGTACATTGCATTGACCCACAATCGCCTTCCACAGAAGCAACTGAAGTGGGTAGACGAGAGGTATAAACTAGTGATTTGAGCCTACTCACGGAAAGAAACCTGGAAGCCAACATAAATTGTAAATTGTGATCGAGTAAAGCACGTGTTCCCTGTAAGTAGAAGTGTGTTGCGCCCAAATCATGCTAGGTTGAGTTTTCGGGATGACGAGTTGGGGATTTAAGTTGCATTGACACGTTCGTGCTTCAATTACAGTGACGAAAAAATCTTGTGGGTTTTACTGCTCCTCACTAGCTCAAGTAGGATACTTTGATGTTATCAATTAAGTTGGTTTGTTACTAGAGGTAGTGTCATAATATTGTATGTGATTCTAATATTATTTGACACCTTTCATATTATTAGGGATCACTTTTGAGGAATAAAATATATTATTTGGAATCATTGGGGTATTGAATAATATGATATTGTTTAATCAAAATTATTGCTTGGTTGTTTGAAAAAAAAATGGAGCTATTGATTGATATAACTTTCATGGAATGAATCACGCATGCAATTAAACTTGGCGACTGTGTAGAAGAAGAAATTAACTGCTGCAAAAACCTTAGGGCAAAAAAAAAAAAAAAAACCTAGAACACTACAATGGTATCAGAGCAGAGGTTCTGCCAGCCTGGTTGTGGTTTGATAATAAAACAATTGGAAACAATTTCAGGCAAGGAATATGCAGAGTCGTGGAAGAAACTACAAGAGAAACAAGCAGACACAATGAAGGATTTGCAATATTGGAACAAAAGGTTTTTCGAGAAATTGAAGAAGTTGGAGGTAAAGAACAAAAGAGATCAATTCTCGAAACATAATAGCATGCCCCTTAGAAGTACTCAGCCATTTGGAATAATTCAATCTTCAACACCAAATTTTGGCCAAAGTACCCCTGCTTTTGACAGCAACTTGTTCCCTTGTGACACATCAACTCCAATTTTTGGGCAGGGCATGTTTGGGCAGCCCACTCAGCAGAATAGAATAGAGGCCACACTTGTGACATCCAAGTTTGATCAAACACTAGAATTAAATGAGGGCACAGAGCAAAAGATAGGCGAATGGAATGATTTTAAACCCAAGCTAGTAAAGCAAAGCACAAGGCAAACTGACGTAAAGATACAATCCAATGTTTGGTCGTGGTTATACAAGAAGCAGACAAGTGCCTGTGAAGACCTAGCAAAGGAAGAAAGCACATGGTCAAGAGACATTGTTTACAAAAGTAGTTGCTAATGATTTTAAAGATGCATGTGTTAAAATGGACAAGGATTTCTCGGCAATACAAACTAAAAATCTTGAAAAGGAGGGAGAAATTGGATAGCAAGAAGATGAATGCCATTATGACAAAGGTGGAGACAAATCACATGATTTAGGCATTGTCGATGAAGAATTTGTGCAATTTCAATATGAGGTTGTCCAAGTTGCAAACAATGAATCAACTGAACAAAGCAATGAAAAAACTACAATTGCTTTTGTTGTTTCCCTAGAAGAGGAAATCCTTGATTATGAAGAGGATGGGAAACTCAATGATGAATATTAGGTCAAACAATGGCAAATTCTTCAAGAATCTAGAAATTATCGAAGGGAAAAGGTAGAGGAAGCAAATAAGCCGCCAGCCTAATTGCCAATAACAAATTTGGACATAAAACATGTGATGACCAAATCTGGAACAGGAAAATCTAAACTATCTTGGTCAAATCCACTGCAAGAGCACAAACCAAAAAAAAAACGTAGAAATGTATTTTCTTCTCAACTAAATATTTTTCTTAAGGAAATGGAAGCGTTAGGCAGCAAAAAGGGAACACAATATGCATCGAATGAAGGTTGTTGAATCCCTTAATTCTCTCTTTTGGGGCCCACCTGTTAGGTCCAACAAAGTGAATGCATATTCTGAAGAATTTGTGGCAAACATACCCAGGTGTCCTCCATCGGCGTTAGAGGACAAGATTGACCAAATTATAAGAGAAAGACTTCAAAGACATGAAAGAATGTGATCAAGGCTGGATACACCTGAGATAATCATGCCTATTTTTAAAGTGAAAGATCCTCAAGCCAACCGTCTATGTTAGAAGTTAGAGACATGTTCTCCAAAACGGGGAATAATTGGTCCATTCTATAGAAACATGTAACCTTCAAAGCACCATGGTGAGGCGATGGTTGTGTGTTCAATTAATAAGACATGGTGAAATGGACATCAATGAGTGCAAGTCATATATGGCTATTTGAAAAAATGGATTGCCATGAATACTTAATATAGTGGCACTCATGATTTGTTAAGTTTGTCCATTTTTTGATATGTGGCATTCAATGCAGACAATCTTAAAAGCAATGAGGCTAGCCTAGTAGGAGCACCCGACCTTTTGTCGGCCGATAATGACAATGTTCGATGGGATCTTGAACAAACAAGACTACAGTGTTGTTGCATATGTGATTGTTGTTGCAAAGTATTTAGGAGCAACATTGGTCCTCGCATAGATCAAAGGAATTTCAATGGGTAAAAATAGTAAATTTGAGGAAATTTATGATCTGGATAATCTTATCTACAGTCTTTGTGGTGTGGTTAAAATGACAAGGCAATTGCCTAATGACAAGATAGCAAAAAGAATTGTAGTAATTAAGATTCCACATAGAGTCACAGAAGAATATATAGCAAAAAAGGTGGGGAAAATGTTTAGGAGGGAAAGAAGCATCATGCTCAGTGTATTCTATCCATCTGTAGATATTGTTGACACCTAATCCGAAACGGATGGGTGAACTGGACAGTCATCAGGAAGATGAACTGATCCGTTGTATTTATGTATATAAATATGAGTTAGCTAATGAATAATAAGATCGGTTTTCTCTCCCGCTCATTCTGGAGTTACCCTGGCCTGACATGGTATCAGAGCACAGGTCCCAGAAATAGTTGTAACTACTGCCTCTGTCCTGAGCACTGCTCAGTCCTGAGCGCTACTCTGCCCTTGAACGTTAGCGCATTGATTAATTTCTGTTGTTGTCCTCTGTCTCTCTGCGCATTAACTGCCAGCGCTCTGACCTGCATCTGCTACACCTGCTCTGCCTCTGCCTGGCTCTGACATTGATTCCCTGCGCATCTGCATGGTAACGTTTTCAAGCAAATTCTTCTTGCTATCCGAATTGATTTGAAACTTTCGAGGGGAATTCTTGGTGCGCTGCGGAACATTCTCCAGCCATCGCAGTCCCTCTGCTCCATGATCGTTTCAGACTTCCAGACAATGTCCTCTATCCCACTTGAAAGATTCTTGTAGAACTTGTGAAATTCCAATGTGTCACCTCCGGCTTTACGAAGCTCAACCATGAAAAGCGACGGAGCTACTTCAAATATCTCTGTAGCTTCGGATAAGTGCCCCTTTCTTCCAGTCGTGGCAGCTTGCAGCTTCATCTTATAATTCCTCTTTTGGACACTGAATCCAAGAGGTCCGGCAGCTTCTTCAATTTTTGATATTATCTCTTTGGCAGGGTGTTTGGATGTGAACCTTGTTTCTCGCTTAACAAGACCCATATTGCTCTCAAACAAAATGCCAAGGTTGAGACCTTGTGACTTGGAGATAAGTTCAAATGCATTCATTAACACGGGCTGTGTCTCTTTCTTCTCTGTTACAAGATGGTCCTCTGAGTCATTGAAAACGGCATCCACATCATCCAGATTTATATCCACGTCTTCTTGAAACTTGGGTGGCTTGTAGCCTTTCTTAAACCATACATCCTCTAAAATATCGGGTACTGTAATACGCGTCTTTGGGTTTGGATCCAAAATTCTTGAAATCAGATTTTTTGCACTTGAAGAAAACCATGAAGGAAAGGTAAAATCGGCTTTACAAATCTACAGTATTGTCAGGCTTCAGTTGGAGCAGCAAGGCGGGATTTTAGTTTCCCGTGGGCTGGTTTGTTGAACGCAACAGCTTTCAACTGACATCGTAGGTATATGAAATCGTATGTCTTCAATGCGTTGTTTCAATAAACTTTCTTTTGCGATGGTTGAATAAGTTATTGAATGCGTTTTTGGACGCTGTTTTGGAAGCTGTCTGAATATTTTATGGAGTCAAATATGGTTGTTGTGGGAAGATTGTAACATCGAGTGGCGCCGTATGTGTGAATGTCTGGTATGTTTAAGAGTGAACATTGCTGCGTATGGTAAGCAGTTTTCAAAGCAGTAAGAGTGTTTATATATCAGTCAGAGTGTTTATATCAGTCAGAGTGTTTATATATCAGTCAGAGTGTTTATATCAGTCAGAGTGTTTATATATCAAAGCACTTGTAGTATTGCATGATATATTTTAATATATTGAAGTGATATATTAATAGAATGAAGTGATCCATTGCGCACTTTTTCATAACATAGTAATATTGCAGTAATATAAGAAATGCTGATGCAAATGTTAGAAGAAAATAAAGTGCATAAGGCTGTGGCATAAGGATTTTTTTTTCAGCAGAAATTTTTTCTATCAACAGAAGTTTTTTTTAGCAGAGATATTTTTTTACAGAATGCATTCAATCATTTCTATGGTAGGAATAGTTCTCACTGGCAAGGAGAACTATTCTGAATGGTCTCGGATGGTAAAACACACCCTCATCTACAATGAGTTGTGGAAGGGAGTGTGTGTTGGAGAAGAAGACAAAGACCATGTGCAGCCTACATCAGACAAAGAACTCGCCATTTGGGAAAACAAGAACAGCAAAGACTATGCATTGATCGCAGCATCTGTAAATGAAGAAATAAGTCGTCATATTTCATCCTATTCCACTGCCTTTGAAGCTTTACAAAAGCTGAAAGAACTCTATGATTCACATTCTGCACTTGAAGTTGTTCAGCTCATGATTAAACTCTTCACTCTTGAACTGAAAAATAATGATCCTCTTGCTCTTGCATCTGAAATAAAGTCTATAATGCATGATATTAAATCCACTAAGGTTGAGCTGGAT
Source organism: Pinus tabuliformis (assembly GCA_031772625.1). Classification (NCBI taxonomy): domain Eukaryota; kingdom Viridiplantae; phylum Streptophyta; class Pinopsida; order Pinales; family Pinaceae; genus Pinus; species Pinus tabuliformis. The sequence goes on from CM062809.1 coordinate 657,274,564, forward strand.
ATCTCTCTTATTGCCTTTCTCAAAGCACTCTATCCTACCTACTCCAATTATCTTGAGTCTTTACAAGCAAATGGAAATATTAAAGACATAACCTGAGTCTCTTGTGAAAAAGTTTGCTGAAAGAGAAAAAGCCTTTGGAAAGAAAACAGTCCCTGAATCTTCTGAAGAGACTGTTTGCCTTGCTCATAAAGAAAAGCATCCTGCTCAAGATTCTACAAGAGGAAGAGGTGGACGAAGAGGAAGAGGAAGATACTTCAGAGGCAGGGGGGGCAGACATTCTCAAGCAGAAAAGGCAGATCTGCATTGCATTCGCTGCAAACGAAATGGATCACATGATGCTTCTACATGCAAGCTACCATGGGACAAAATTGAGCAGAGAAGAAATCAGCAGAAAGGTAAAACTGATGACACAGACAAAGGTAAAGCACCTGAATCCGCTCACTATATTGAGGCACAATGTAACATTGGAGTAAATGAAGACTTGTTTAATGCTTCACTTGCTTCTTCGAAAAATGATTGGTTGCTTGATTCAGGAGCAACCTGTCATATGACTCATAGGAAAGATTTTTTTGAAGATTTCACTGACAATGTTGATGGAGCAGTATACTTTGCAGATCAGTCAAAAATCAAGCCATCAGGGCTTGGCACAATCAGGCTTAAACTGCCTGGTCTTCCAGATTTTCTTCTGGATCATGTTCTATATCTCCCACAACTCAAGAGAAACTTACTGTCTCTGGTCCACATCCGCCAGCAAGGTCACTCCATTCATATGTTTGATGGAAAGCTTGAGGTAAGAAAGGCATCTGACCATTCACTTGTCATGAGGGGTATAGAAGAAGAAATACTTCTTAAACTGCAAGGAACCTCTGCTCATGCACAACATTTTTCATATATTTCTCATCATGAAGAAGGTACACTTCCATCAAGTTTATTATGGCATGCTAGATTTGGACATTTAAACTATGATAGTCTCTGCTTGTTGAAGAAAAATGGTGTTGCTGGTTTGCCTACAATTCCTAGAAAACATAAGCAATGTGATGCTTGCATTCTAGGAAAGCATAGCAAACAGTCTTTTCATGATTCACATTCAAGAGCACATAGGAAGCTTGAACTCATTCATTCAGATTTATGTGGTCCAATGCCTGTTTCTTCTGCAAATGGAAATAAATATATCATGACATTTATTGATGATTACACCAGAATGTGTTGGGTTTATTTATTGAAGAACAAATCTGATGCTTTTCAAACATTCAAGAATTTTCATAAATGGATTGAAAATGATGCACAATCTCATATTGGGTCTATTCGCACTGATAATGGAAAAGAATATACATCAAATGAATTTGAACACTATCTTCGCCAACATGGGATTAAACATCAAACAACTGTGCCTTATAATCCTCAACAGAATGGTGTAGCTGAAAGAATGAACAGAACAATTTTGAATATGGTACGATCCATGTTTTTCTTCAAAAATGTAAAGACAATGTTTTGGGCTGATGTTGTTCTATGTGTTGCATATATAAAGAATAGATGTCCATCTAGTGCTATAAGAAACAAGACTCCTTATGAATTGTGGTATGGACATGTTCCTTCGGTAAAACATCTCATGATTTTTGGTTCCACCTGTTATGCTTTAATACCAAAGGTACATAGAAACAAACTTGGTGCTAGAAGTCGTAAGTGTATCTTTTTGGGGTATTCAAACACATCTAAAGCATACCGCCTCTATGATGAAGTAAATAAAAAGTTTGTTTTATCTAGAGATGTCATTTTTCTTGAATCATCCAAATCTGACAGTGTTGTTGAGCGGCAACTTGATCGCTTGGATAAATTCACAAAACCGAAATCATTTCAAGAGTTTGATAATCAGATTCCACATCTTGAAGGGGGGATTCCTATACTAGATCAACATGTGGAATCTTCTTCTGAAGAACAATCTCCCCTGCATGACACTCCAACAACGGATGATGCTTTAAGTGATGTAATTGATAGAATTGGGAGACTCAATCTTGATTCAGACCCAACTCAATCAACAGAGCAGCCTGGACCATCTCAGAAAGGTCCCCCAAAGTGGCTGACAAAGACACTTGAAAGTGTTCATCCTGATGAAATTGGAAAAACAGGAACCAGAAATACAAACCGACAAGATGGAGGTGATGTAGATAACTCTAATTCACCTGTTGATATGGATGTTACTTATGATTGTGAATTGAACTTGTCTACAGATTTTGAACCAACTTCCTTCAAAGAAGCTGCTTCTCATGATGAATGGAAAGAAGCGATGCAGAAGGAGTATGATGCCCTCATAAAGAATGGCACTTGGAAGCTGGTTGATCCTCCATTTGGAACCAAACCAATTGGCTGCAAGTGGGTCTACAAGAACAAGTACAAAGCTGATGGCTCACTTGACAAGCACAAAGCTAGGCTTGTGGCAAAAGGTTTTGCACAGAAGGAAGGGGTCGATTATGAGGAAACTTTTGCCCCCACAGCAAAATGGGCAACCATCCGGACACTCTTTGCACTAGCTGCTCAGAACGGTTGGAAAGTCCATCAAATGGATGTAAAAACTGCATTCTTGAATGGAGATCTAAAAGAGAATGTTTTTATGTCCCAGCCTGAAGGATTTGCTGTGAAAGGACATGAACACAAAGTATGCAAACTTGTGAAGTCCTTGTATGGCCTCAAACAAGCACCACGAGCCTGGTATGAAAAACTAACTGAGCATCTTCTGAAACTCAACTTCAATCATTTTGATCTTGATGATGCAACTTTATTTGTCAAGAAAGTTGGCAAAACAGTTGTATATCTTGTGGTATATGTAGATGATCTTTTAATGACAGGGAACAATGAAAGCTATATTGCATCCATAAAGAAAGAATTAGGAAAAAATTTTGAAATGACTGATTTGGGCTATGTTCATTACTATCTTGGCATTGAAGTAACCCAACATCCAAAGTCCATATTTCTTTCTCAAAAGAAATACATTGGAGATTTGTTAAACAGATTTGGCATGACAGAGTGCAATCCCCTTTGTACTCCAATGGAACAAAACTTGAAGCTCACATCTATTGAAGGAAAGGAATTTGAGGATGCAACAAAGTATAGACAGCTTGTAGGAAGTCTCATCTACCTCACTACTACCAAACCAGACATTTCATTTGCTGTTGGAATCCTCTCCAGGTTTATGCAAAAGCCTTGTGAGGGACATTGGTCTGCTGCAAAAAGAGTTCTAAGGTACTTGAAGGGAACTCAAGACCTTGGAATCAAGTATACACAGGTGGACGACTTCAACTTGATTGGATACTCTGATTCAGACTTCGATGGAGACAAAGAAACTGGGGTATCTACTTCAGGATATGCTATGAGTCTTGGATCAGGAGCTGTCTCCTGGAGATCACGCAAACAATCAGTACCAATAGATTCCACAACAGAAGCAGAATATGTGGCAGCAGCTGAAGCAACGAAAGAAATTGTGTGGCTCAGGAAAATTCTTGAAGATTTGCATGTAAAACAAATACAATCAACTCCACTCATGATTGATAACACATCTGCAATAAAGTTGGCCAAGAACCCAAAGTTCCATGATCGTACTAAGCACATCAATACTAAATATCATTTGATCCGACATCATGTTGAGGCCAAAACAATCCATCTCCGTCATTGTTCCACAAACGAGCAAATTGCAGACATCTTCACCAAAGCGCTTGGAAGAGAAAAGCTTGAAAGATTCAGAACGATGCTTGGACTCACCAACATCCCTTCAGATTAAGGGGGGGAATGTTGACACCTAATCTGAAACGGATGGGTGAACTGGACAGTCATCAGGAAGATGAACTGATCCGTTGTATTTATGTATATAAATATGAGTTAGCTAATGAATAATAAGATCAGTTTTCTCTCCCGCTCATTCTGGAGTTACCCTGGCCTGACAGATATGAAAATCAAATAAGGGTCAAACCCTAGGGTTGTCCATTGCTTTGGCATATATGGTGTTCTTGAGTTTCACCCCGATATTAGAAGGGTGGGAGATAAAATGCTAAAAAAAAATCATGATGCAAAGAATGGATCACTAAGACACCTTGTTGCTCTAGATTTGAGAATGCATATCTTGCTGAAAAAAATTGTTTTATAATTTTCAATCACTCATTATAAAGTACTGAGAGTGACATTGTTTCTGCAACTCAAAACAGTTTTCCTGGTTGGCTACTACTGGAAATTAATGTGCTTCCTGATATTGAGAAAGGTACAATTCTTGGGCATGCAATTCCTCCTCCTTGTATGTTGTTGGAGTGGGGATCAAGCGTTTGTTGGTACACATAATGTATCGAATTCACAAAAGGATGAAGCTTGGAAGGTGAATGTACGTCTTCAAGGTTGTGATCTGGAACATGAGTATTTATGTGGTGGCATGGAAGCTCTTAATGTGCCTTCAACAAAGACACATGTCGTGACATTTTAGGAGGGTGAAATTGTTCACAACAGGAACTATACATTTTTTACTAGAAAGAGGGAGGCAACGAAAGAGATAGACGTGAGACATGTTGAATTCCCACAACCTTGGGTCTAGGTTAGAGTCTTAAAATAAAATCACTAACACTACCAAACCAAGAACATCAACCATAAACTACTTTGCATATCGGAAATATAAAGCAGTAAATCACATATGCACAAATATACACGATTTTTAACAAAATTGTACAATATTGTACAATCCCAATCTTTGTTATATTAAACCAAATCTGAATAATACAATAGTCTTGGTATACAAGATACAATGACAAACTTTGTTCCATAACTTCGATGTCGTGTCTTGTCCTGTCAGTCCTTCGTTTCCGTACTACTCACTAATAGTGACTTAGTCCATCAAGGCCACTACACATTAAGACTCCCAAGAGCGTTGCCACCTAACACTGTTGCAGATCCATCTGTAGAGTGTACATGGGCTGATCCAATCTGCTCTCTCGGTTGGCCAATACTCGAGCTCCAATCTGCCAGGCTAGCAACAACTTTCATCCATCAAAGTGTTGCACTTTGGCACCTATCTTCACCCAACCTTCAGCTGCTCTTCATCCTTCAAGATAGCTCGTCTAGGGCTACTTTGGGTAGCCAACACGCTACCCTCCAATAGACCTATGGCACCCAATCCAATCACTGTTGAATCTACTCCTAGTATGACAATTCACCACCTCGGAAGGTCATACACATGGCATCAACAGGTTGATCAGCAAAGTGATCCAATCCGGTCACACCTTGACCGAATACACCTCACAAAACATTGTTGTTTCACCACGTTGCATTGTTGCACCACTGTTTAGGGCATCACCTACATCCCTACTCCTCCACGCAACTCAACAAGATAGCCCTCTAAAGACTGCAGTCTTCCAAGGGAGATGCCCTCCACTCCTACGATGTCGCTTTGTGCTTTGTTTCACCCAAACGCAACACCGAAGGATGGCCCAGTGGCTGGATATGGCTTGCAGCCTAGCACAGCAACTGTTGTAGCCTTCGACCTCCCTCCAAACCTTCACCAACTGCCCTCAAAACAGCATTTTTTTGTCCTCCAAACATGCGGCCTTATCTACCCAGAAAACAACCCTTTACTGCCTCCTAGACAACCCTTAGACCTCAACGTTGTCACCTACAGCAAACAAAAACCCTTACGCTGCCCTTGGCTCCTCCACGTTGTCCCTTCTTGGCTCCCTTGTTGCGGCTAAGGCTCCTTCTGTTTCAGAGGTATATTGCCCACACTTGGATGATTAAAATGACTCCAATACACCTTGTATTTATACACATACAAGGGCTCCAATGAATCTTGAAGAGACACATCTATTGGAGTTGTTTTACACCAAGCCTACATGACTTGGTAACCAATAATTACCTTGTCAACTTCAAAAATTCATTTCTCTCTAACGAAAACTCAGATTCGGACGATTCTCAATGTGTTGGAATCGTATCATCAAGCACTATCATCCTCATCCATCACATGTCGTACCTCCATCATGGTTTTGGCCCAAATCACAATGGGTGCAAAACCCCACACTTGGGTTCCAAGCCCACAAGTTGCCCTTGTGGTGCTTTGCCCTCCAAACCCTGAACCCTAGGGCTTGGAGTACATCCCAAGCTACACAAATCAACATTTCCTCTTAGCGAGGGAGGTACTTCCAAGACTAGGAAGTCTCTCGTCATCATTATCACTGCTCGCAACACTTGCCCAACTCCTGTCGCTCACAATCGCAGCAATCCCTGTACGATTAACTACGCCCTTCTCAGAATTGTCGTTGTCACTATTGGAAACACCCTACTTCTTCTCATCCTGTAGCGTCTTCCACTCTCTCCATGAGTCCTTCTTGGCAATTGTGGGAGCACCCTTTCTCCCCAGTAACAACGCGCTCTTCTTGGACTGCAGAGTCTCCCTCTAAATCTGCAAGCTCCCTCTTAAATTAGACTCCCTCTGAGTCTCTAGAACCTGGACCTTCTCGAGAAGGTGTACCTTCTTCTCGAGAACCTGTCCCTGCTCCTCTAAAGCCTACACCTGCTAATGCTTCTCTGGAACCTGCACCTACTCCACCTGCTTCTTTCCATGATCCACAAGCTTGCCCGTCAACCTATATAGACGGTGCTCTCTAACTTCAAGTACAATCCCATCGAACTTAGAGCCTCTAGGCCTGAGTCTTGCCTTCCCATCCTGGAACAAGACCTCAAACCCCTTCCTCTCGATCATCGAGATGGAAATCATGATATATCTGAGTCCTGGTACAAACAATACATCCTAGACCCACATCACACGTCTTGTCTCCATCTTGAATGGCACAACACCCGATCCTCAGATCTCCAACTGACTCTTGTCGCCCAACACCATGTGCAACTTCGAGTCCCATTCAGCTAGAGTCTCAAAAACCTCTTGTGACCCTGTCATATGCTTTGTCACACCACTATCCACATACCATCCATTCTCATTGACAATACCCTACAAGAAATGAGAAATCATAGCAAAGTCCTCTTCCAATCTCTTGGAGAGATCATCTATCTCAGCTGAAGTGGCAATACTAACGGCCTGCTTTCCTTTCTTCTTCTCATCATTTACCTTCTTCATCGGACATCTCGACGAAAAACGACCCATCTCGCCACAGTTAAAACACTTGACTTTACACAATTCCTTCTTTTGCTTACCCTTCATTCGTTATGCAAGTGCCATGTCATCATATGAAGCCTTCTTCTTCGGATGAAGATCCTCATCTCGCAACTCTTCCTGAATGAAGTCATCCCACAGACTATCCCAGTTTGGCAGCTTCTCCCTGACAATGATCCCTTTGATGAAGGGCTTCCAATCCTCGGTGAACCCTTTCAAGGCAATACTTACCATATCTCCATCTGAGGTAGACACACCAATGGCAACAAGCTCATCTTTAACTTGAGACAATCTCGTTAGATACGAGGTCACGCTTTCACTCTTTATCATCTTGGTGGACTTCAACTTATCATCCAATACCAGTACCTGGTTCTCGTTCTTATTCTGGAAAAAATTCTGAAGAGCCATCCACATCTCATGTGCATTGTTCTTCCTAGACAAATGAGGTATTAGGGCATCCTTCACACCATTTAGGATGATCAATCTCACCCTTGCATCTAAATCTTCATATATTTCCAGCTCCTTAGGGTCGATTGGCTTCTTGATCTCTTTCTCAGTGAACTCCCAAAGCCTGTTGACCTGTAAGACCAACTTGATCCTTTCCTTCCAAGGACTATAGTTGGACAACCCTTCTAACCTATCGTCATACCAAAGACCTGCCTGCAACTTCGACATTGTAGTGAGCCCTTCACTTACAATGTGACCAACTCCCTCTCATGATGTACTTCATTGTGCACAATTCTGATTTACTTACTTCCAAAGTAGCTCAGACACACTTTTGATTCCATGTTGAATTTCCACGACCTTGGGTCTAGGTTAAAGTCTTAAAATCGTTGATGCTACCCAGCCAAGAATCTCAACCATAAACTACTTTGCACAACAGAAATATAAAGCAGTAAATCACATATGCACAAATATACATGGTTTTTAATAAAATTGTACAATATTGTACAATCCCAATCTTCGTTATATTAAACCAAATCTGAATAATACAACAGTCTATTGTATACAAGATACAATGACAAACTTCATTGCACAACTTCGATGTCGTATCTCGTCATGTTAGTCCTTCGCTCATGTACTGCTCACTAATAGTGCCTTAGTCCATCAAGGCCACTACACATCGAGACTCCAAGAGGGTTGTCACCTAACATTGTTGCACGTCCATTTGTATTGTGTACATGGGTTGATCCAATCTGCTCTCTAGGTTGGCCAATACCCGAGCTCCAATCTGCCAAGCTAGCAACAACTTTCGTCCATCAAAGTGTTGCACTTCGGCACCTATCTTCACCCAACCTTCAGTTGCTCTTCGTCCTTCAAGATAGCTCGTCTAGGGCTACTTTGGGTAGCCAACACGCTGCCCTCCAACAGACCTATGGCACCCAATCCAATCATTGTTGAATCTACTCCTAGTATGACAATTCACCAACTTGGAAGGTCATACACATGGCATCAACATGTTGCTCAAGAAACTGATGCAATCCAGTCACACCTTGACCCAATACACCTCACAAAACATCATTGGTTCACCACATTGCACCATTGGTTAGGGCATCATCTACAGCCCTACTCCACGCAACTCAGCAAGACATCCCTCTAAAGACTGCAGTCTTCCAAGGGAGAGGCCCTCCACTCCTACATTGCCTCTTTGTGCTTTGTTTAACCCAAACATAACACCAAAGGATGGCCCAGTTGTTGGCTATGGCCTGTCGCCTAGCACAACAGTTGTTGTAGCCTTCGACCTCCCTCCAAACCTTCACCAACTACCCTCAAAACAACATTGTTTTGTCCTCCAAACATGCGGCTTTATCTGCCCAGCAAACAACCCTTAACACGTACTTGGAACAGCCCTTTATTGCCTCCTAGACAACCCTTAGACCTCCACGTTGTCACCTACAACAAACAAAAACCCTTACATTGTCCTTGGCTCCTCCACATTGTCCCTTCTTGGCTCCCTTGCTGCGACTAAGGCTCCTTCTATTTCAGAGGTATATTGCCCACACTTGGATGATTAAAATGACTCTAATACACCTTGTATTTATACACATACAAGGGCTCCAACGAATCTTGAAGAAACACATATGTTGGAGTTGTTTTAAATTTACACCAAGCCTACATGACTTGGTAACCAATAATTACCTTGTCAACTTCAAAAATTCATTTCTCTCTAACGACAACTCGGATTTAGACAATTCTCGATGCGTTGGAATCGTATCGCCGAGCACTATCATCCTCATCCATCACATGTTGTACCTCCATCACGATTTTGGCCCAAATCACGATGGGTGCAAAACCCCACACTTGGGTTCCAAGCCCACAAGCTGCCCTTGTGGTGCTTTTCCCTCCAAACCCTGAACCCTAGGGCTTGGAGTACCTCCCAAGCTACACAAATCAATAAGACATTGGTCAAATTTTTAAAGCTTTGCTCCACTTCTTAATCAAGTGGAACTAGATGGAGGCAGATCAGTGGAACTAAGTAATTATACCAATATTTTCATGAGATGGAAAGAGAAGTTCTTTTTCAATATTGGACAAACTGTGAAAGATCAATTCCTGCAGCATGCAAGAGAAGGAAATACACCTTATCTAATTAAGCTTGGCAGCAATCAATCATTTTTTCGCTCTCAGATTAGAGAACAAATTGGGCAATACCCGAACTTGCAATTGCTTGAGGGCAAGCAATTTTGGGCAGCGGGGACTGTAATGTCCTTTACAAATTGAGGTCAAAAGGAACTCATTAGCCTATCTATCCTCGTAGGTTGTAGTCCATCATAAAGGGGAAAACCCCAAAATAGCGATCGTTGGGCAAGTTTTGGGGCAGTTGGGCTTAGAAAACCCAAAAGTTGGGGTTGGAGTAAGGATTACTCAATCACTCAAGGAAGACGAAGCCCATCTAGAAGTCTATAAATAAAGATGGATTGAAGTCATTTGGAATCATCATGGTGGATCAATTTATCTTTGTTTTTCTTGACCCTGAGGCTCTGAGGGTTTTAAGACCCCTTGTTTTCTCTTGTCAATTTTGGTGGTGAAAGATTCCACCCTAGTTGACATTTCTCTCATTTTTTTCTGTTAGGCACAAGTTTTATCTAGACAACGAGTTACGTTGGCACTAGTCTTTGCACAGGACTACAACTGAGAAAGGAGCGGAATTCTCATTGGAATGACTTCTTGTTTCTGGGCATACAGTTATAATTGAGCTAGCGAAAATCTGTGGGTTTTTCGTACTGTTGGAAACAACGAATCCTTGTTTGGAGTTTTGGCATAGAAATATATTCTAGGAGACAGCGAGGGCATCCTAGGGTTTATGACTCTGTTCTGTCACAGACCCACAGGGAAGACTAGAGCACGTTTTCACTTGAAGAAAGTGGGTCCTTTAGGATCCCTGAAATTCAGTTACAAAAACAAACCCTAGCTCTGAAGCAGAGTTTTTCCGGACACCAAGCAAAATTCTCAGAGATGTCCCGACGCTCAAATTCGGATCTGAAGCTTGTTGCATAGGTCAGTTGCAGTATCTGTTTTGGTCTGCAAGAGCCCCGAGCCATCCGCATGTGAAGGAAAGTGATTCTACTTTAAGATTCATTTTCAGAAGTGCTTCCAATTAGTTATAGCTGGGAATTAGTTCTTTCAGTGAAGAAGATGAAAACCTTTAATGAACACGAGTGTTTGTCAGAATTGTTGCAAAACTTTGAAAACTGTGATAAGAATCTAACAAAATTGCTCTAGCATTATTGGGTGTTGGAATCTCAATTATCAGTTGATGCAAACGAAAAGAATTATTTCCAGTACTAGAAATAACGAAGGCAGCAGAAATAAACTAGGAGACAAAATCTTTGTTTTTCCTGCAAAGAACCTTGGGAGCCTAATCACCAATGCACAGGAAAAATGGTAAAGCTACCAGTGAGGAAGAAGGGAAAAGAGAAACAGAGTCACAGACAGATGGTCCAAATACCTGTCCAGACAGCATAGTTGAAGAATGTGCTAATGAACCTGCAATATGTACGGAAATAGAAAGAGAAGGCAGGCAGATAACATTAGTTCAACTTGAGAAAGAAGCATGCCCAGATTTAAAAGAGACAGCAAAAGAGGAGAAATTTCACAGTTTTGAAGAGAGGGTTTCTAGCCCCGTTTGCAAAGAGGGAAAGACAAAAATTGATGCCAAACAAATACCTTTGCAGTCCAGAAATTGATTTGCATCTTAAAAGGATGCTTAGCATTTGTAGCTTTGAGGTGAAGTTGGTCACTGCTACAACAGAAAAAAGTTGTTACAGCAAAAGAGGTTTTGGAGATGGGAATTCAAGCAGAGCCATTTATGGATATAGCTCTCATGTCTCTAGGACATCTTGCGGCATCAAGTGAGAAGGTGGAGGAGGTTGTTTTTATGAGATGTGCAATAGCAGCCATAAATCCTGCACACAGGTCATTGATTTGTGCCATACTTGATCGTCTTTCAAAACAACTTCAATATGCTACAAGGTTCAAGTATCTGGAGCAACTCAAAGGATCTATCCTCATACGTTCGATATAGGCACAACTGAGCCTGGAAGCTTTGGTTGAGATTAGAGGGATTTTCATCATGAAGGCAGAATCAAAGTGTTTTGCACTAAATTGTTGTCCAGTACTTCTTCCACAACTACTCTTGAATGGAAATGATTATGATTTGAACTGGCTTGCAAAGGTTGCTAGTGGAGCAGCATTTTGCATCCATTTTTGCTGCACACAAATCTTTACATTGTGGTAACAAGAAGTTCGATCAGGAAAAAGATGCAGCTGTTCTTCACGGCTCTCTCTATACATTACAAAGATGTCAGCAGATGAGAGAGATGCTCTCATAAAGAAGCAGATGATATCAATAGTGAGTTCATTGATTTCACTCTGCAGCTGTAATTCAGAACCCCAGTTTCCTCATTGTGCCAAGGGAGCAGTTATTTTGGCAATACAAACCATTGTGGATGGTTTTTAGAAATGGACCAACTTCCTTCTGATGGAGGTATTGTGGATAAGATCTATGTTTTCCGATCTGATAGAGTGTTTATATTTCTATTAGAGATCCATTATCAGATTGATTCTGCCATTCATGCTCGACATCAATGCCATCCCTTGACTAGGCTGGGTGTTGTTATTGATATTATCAAGCATAGCTTCTATTTCCTGCACTTGTCGCTATCTATTCCACCTTATTCTTCTTTCATTAGGTTTCAACGATTTGCAAGATCAATGTTGCCATCTGTTGTTATCCCTGCTTGACATATTTAAGCTACTGCCCTCTGAAGAGATCTCTCATGTAGTAGGCAGTCAACTCAGACAGTAGTATCAAAAATGGATGCATGTTACTTTAGTTCTGATCATGTAAGAGCTGGTGAAAGGACTGTAGGGCCATATTCTCAAGTATCATCATTGCTGCATCAGTTAACTGTGGATGCTGATCGTTTGTTGTATGATTACATCAAGAAACTCGGTCATTTCCCTGATATGGATTGCTTTGAGCATACATGGAAATTCCATCAAGATCACTGTTTGGGTCAGACTCCGGCAGATGAGTTTATCAAGTTTGTCAAAAGGACATTGAGTTTGCCACAACAGTTATGTCTCAGGAGTCTGCAGAATCTTCATAAAAAATTGCAATCAAGAGAAATACTTTGCTTAAGAAATGGCATGGATATGCAGTCTTCTGAGTGTAAAGGATGGCTTTGTAATCCTGGTATTGCTTTTGCTCTCTGGAGACTTGTTGAACTATGCTTCAATGATGATGCCAATGATATTAGAGACCTGGTTGGAGATTATATTGCAAGAGTTGACATTGGGGATCCATGTGTTGTTACATTTTGTTTACCAGATGATTGTGATAATGGTTCTTCCTGGTCAGAAGGTAGCGATGGTGACACTGTTGTGAGCATCAATCCTGATGTGGGGGTTTGTGAAGAACTTGTTACTGCAATAATTAAGTTTCTGGTGCAATACCTGTTGTATGATTCTGTGCTAATAGTTGAAATGGCATCAAAATGCCTTCAGGGATTGCTGTCAACTGACAAGGGCCGGAAAGCTCTCCAGTCCCTTGGTGCAAATGAGAGGTCATATGTTGGGGTATTGATAAAAGGAGTTGATGTCAAGCTTGCAGAAGACTTATTAACTGAAGATCAATCAAAATCTACTGATAATATTATTCCTTTAGAAGATGCCCCCCTTTGGCAGACTCAAGGAAAAACATTTGAGGAATGGATTTGCCAACTTGTCTATTCTCTTATACATCATACAAATGATATAATCCTATGCTTGTGTCAAGACATAGCACTCCTGAAACCATCACTTACAGAACTTATTTTTCCTCATGTCCTTGGAAATCTAGCGGGAAGAAATTATACACGCTCCCAGAACTGCCAGGTTGTTTCAAATCAGGTTGGCAAAAATCTTTTTATTTGATCCAATGAAACCTTAAGATCAATTCAAGTGTTTTTGGATGCAATGAATGAGCTACATCTTTGCTACGTTTTGGAGAAAACAGGATCAACACTAGAACCATCCAAATGGAGAGAAACTTCAAAGATCTATTGGTTGCAGATTGACTATCTTCTAGCTGCAAAAGCCACAATATGATGTGCTTCATATTTCACTTATGTTTTATATGTTGGAGCATTCTACAAGCATATTTGGGATCATGTTATTGATATGCAAGCTCTGGATTTCTTGAAGGCAAGCAATCTCGGAAAGGGAGAACTATAATGTCCCTTTTTAAATGATCACTTATGGAGAACGACTCAATAGCCTATTTGCTTGGTAAAAAGGGAGATCAAGTAATTTAATTGTTTAAATGTCACTTGAGTGAAAAAACAATGGTGTCGTCCACTGAGGTGGAAAATTAACCCGAATGGCAAAAAATGGCCGGAATCCAGCAAATAAAAATTCAAAAAAATTGTCAGTAGAAGTGTTTGATCATATTTTTGATGGTGGAAATAGATTCAGCACCATCAAAAACCCCTGCGGCACCCAAAATCTTGAAGTTTGATAGCCATAACCTGGATTTACGAAAATTTCTGCCGGATTTTATCACAATCTTGCTGGAATTTCCATGATTTTCTGGGCAAATTTGAAGCCAGGTTAGACTACAGCAAAAACATGTAAAAGAGACATTGAATAAGTAAACTAAAAAGCTAAGTCACCTGACATGTGGATTCGGGATTCGACGGATACGGGGATTCAAGTGTCAGATACGGACACGTTGACCCACCGGAACAGAACACGTTCAGATACATTATATATAATTTTATTAAAATATATATATATATATATAGATATTAAAAATTAGATATTTCTTACACAAATTCTCATTCATGGTACAAATTCATTGATTTCAAACATAGATCTTCATCTAGATGTAAGTTTCACTGTTTACAAATGTTGGACACCTAATCCTAAATGGTTAGTATGGAAGTTGAATGGACAAAAGCAGTCCAAGAGACCTTGGGATCTGAAACCCAAGAGTCACATAATGTACTATAAAATTTAAATGTATATCTTCTGTTAATAAAAAAAATGTATTGCATGATTTATCTTTCATATTTTCTCTCGTTCCCATGTGTGTTTAACAACAAAGTAAAATTATGCGTAGTACATACAAAATTCAAATACAATTGTGACATAAATGATAAATCATAATACATATTCAATTCATCAATGATCCAATAGGAGAAAGACAAGATAGTAAGATAAAGATACTGACAACTGTAGTTTTCTCATTAAGTCATCAAAATCAAAATGTGTTACGTAGGTATTGCAATGCCAATGGCAAATAGAAATAGAAAATACAAAACACCTACAAGTACACAAGCCTCAAGGCAGTAGGTAGCTCATGACTCATGAGTCATCAATCCTCATAGTCATCATCAAAATCAGCATCACTGTCCTCATCATCATGGTCACCACTGCTCTCCTCTGCTGCATCCTCCTCCCTTGTATCCAAAGTCATCTTTGCATCTGCTGGTGTGGAGGATGACCCCTCTACAGTATCACCATCATCAAATGTGACAGGCTCTAGCACTGGATCATTGAGATCCATGTTGGCCAATGCCAACTCAACACTGTTGTCCAAACCCATATCATCAGGAAAGACATCCCACATCTTTGTCTTTCCCTTCAACCACTCATCCTTTTGCCTGTAAATAAGATGAAGGTTGGTGTGCACATACACCATTGTCTCTGCCCTAGACTGCTCAAGCCTGCTCTTCTTGACACTATACAAATTCCCATATGTGCTCCAATTCCTCTCGCAACAAGAGGATGAAGTCACTTGAAAGAGCAGCCTCATAGCTAACTATTGTAGAGGAGGGCTTGTTGCCCCATGATTTGCCCAACAAGAATAGGGCTTCTTAAACCCCCTGTCTCTAATCATATCATATCCTGCAAATCGACCAATGCCAGTGAAAAACTTTGCAAAGGCATCCTCCACCTCATCAAGGGATGCTCTATCTTGAAAAACCCGCCTGAATGCATTTTTCCTCCCCTGTGAAATTTCACCATTCATGTGAGAGGGGAATATGCGGGAAGGTCCACCATTCAACCACTCATGGTTGTAGTATTTTCGATTCAATGAGTGAGCCAAACAATGTAAAGGTCTGCAATTCTTGTCCCATCTGCTGACAAGAATATCCTGTATAGTGGTGAAGAAGGCCTCTAGTGATGTATCATACTCGAGGCACTCACTCTGTAAAATAATGCTCCTCACAGACTCAATCATGGAATCCCATCCCTCATAAACCTCTCATAGGATGGGTTGGTCTGTATCTTCAAATTGAAGCAAAGAAATGATAGGGTCCATGATCTGAATAAGTAGATCTACCTTCTCCCACCAAGCATCATCTAACATTGTGTCCTTCACTCTTTTAGAGGCTACTTGATCTGTCTTTCTCCAAAAAGACCAAAACTCTAAAATAACCATGGCCCCAAGAACAGTCTTGACCTCCCTCAACCTCTTCAACATGGTGAATGTGAAGCCAAACCGTGTATCCGCAATCTTCAACAATGATAGATTGTTGTACTCCTTGTAGATAGTGAGGGCATTTGTATGATTTTGTACAAAGTTATGGATATGTCGTGCATCCTCAATAATGTTACCAATCCAAAGCACATCAGAAGCAATGGATTTCAATGCTAAGTTCAATGAATGGATAATGCAAGGTGTCCAAAACACTTGTGGATATTTAGCTTCCACAATCATGCTAACAGCCTTGCAAACAGGTGCATTACCTGTAATGGTTTGCACACAAGAATCAACACCTACATCTTCAATAACTTTAATAAACAACTCACCCATATATTGTGCATCCTTATGTTGTCCATGTGAATCCACTGCTTTCAAGAGAATTGGACCATTCAAGGAAGATACCATGAAGTTGATGAGTGGGTGTCGTGCTAGATCTGTCCATCCATCAGAAACAATGCTAACCCCAGATGTTGGCCATGATGTTTCAATAGGCTCAAGCATTTTTTCCACCTTTTTTTTTGCCTTCGTCAACAATGTGGTTCTAAGTTTCTTTGACCCAAGAGGCACATACCTTGATGGAGCCCCCTTGAGTTAGAGCTCGGGACATATCAATAAATAGAGGTGAGTATGCAACGTTAAAGGATATGAAGTTTTGATAGAAAAAAAAGGCAATGGTGAGATTAAGCTCTTCGCGTTTCTCCTTCTGAAAAATCTTGTCCATTGGACCAAGTGAAATTGCCTTTCTTTTTGTTGCTTGTCCCCCACCAGAACTCTCAAATGGGAATTTGTTGTTGTCTTTCCTCAAGAACGGAAAGGGGTCATCATTCTTGGCTTTTTTTTATTTTGCAGCCACATTTACCATACCAACATTGGACTCTCTTTGCACTCCTTTCCTCTTTGTTAAAGGCACCTTTGTAACAAGCTCCAATCCCACAACCTGGTAAAGCCAACAAATGACCTATCACATGAAAATATGTGCTCCTGAAAAAACTGTGGTAATAGCTGCATTTCCAACTCACATTGCCTCCTCCCTTCACCTTGCTGGGTGGCCCTTGCTCTCTTGTGACATATTTCCACAAGGGATATTTGTCAATGTTACATTGACGAGGAAGTCTTCCCTCAACATTACTTGCAATAGAGGGAATACTTGCAGTAGACTGATGAAATTGGGGGAGGAGGGGCATCTCCAATGGGGACATTCTTCCCCTTCCTTTGCCCCTTCCCTGTTGCCCTTGATTGAGCCATGAATACTGTCAAAAAATGAACCAAAAATGCACAAATTTGTAAAAGAAATGCATATGCAAACTATTGTAATAAAAATGCAAAAAAATAGAGAGAAAATGCACTTACCTGTTGCTTGAATCTCCTTGAAAACGCTCCCACACCCTTTGCTCTTTGCTCCAAAACACCCACAGCAAACCCATAGCAAAATAGAAAAGTGAAAGTGAAAAAAAAAACGAATCCAGTTTCTTAGTTAAAAAGGTGTTATTAAGTAACTGCGTAGAATTTTTTGGTTTAGACCCAACCTGGTTTCATGTTTAGTGAATTCTCATCATGGTGAATGCCCAACCCACATGTTAGTTTGTTGTTGTCATACACATGAATATTTTCAAAAATTGAAACACGAGTCTAGTATCTACTCTATTTTTAACTTTTGTTGAGAAAACACAAGCAACCCACAAATTTTTAGACTAGAGATTTATTGTCAATAGACCCTGGAAAAACCCCGAAGGGAAAACCAATGAGAGAGAGAGAGAGATTCTTATTTCTTTTAGAGAACTATTACAGCGATAAATGCAACAAACACAGTCAACTTATTTCTTTGAATTCATGCACAGAATTCCTTGAAAAATGTGTTGACAATCTCCCTTGAAAATAGTGCCAACTGCTGCTCCAAAAATTATGCAGTATAGACCTTGATTTCTGTGACCAGACTCACTCGGAAATCAGTGTCTAACAGCGTCCTCAAAATTCATGTCAGCTACATGAATTTCCCAGCAAAACTTCTCCCTCGAAAATCTCGCTCAGTCCCTCGATTTTCGTGTTGGTCTATTGTACTGACAGACTGCAATAAATGCATTGTCAGACCTCCTCGAAAATCATGCCCAGAACCTCAATTTTCACCTTGTTGTAGCAGCTCTGACAGTGTGCAATAAATGTTTGTCAAAACTCCCGAAAATTGCATTGACAGTTACAATTAAAGCTGGAAAGGTGCCTTGATTTCAGTGCTCTACTCAGCCTAGAAATGTGTGCCTCTCTGCTTGGAAATCATTGTACTCTCATGTACTTGCTCCTCTATCGTACTTTGCCTCTTCTCTGCCCTCTTCTCCTCTTCTCCAAAGCTAGTGAAAAATGAATGCATATGATGCCATTTTCCTCCCTTGAGTTTCTTTTTGTTCTCTCTTAATGAAGAGAACTAACTCTAAAATCCAATGGTTGAAATTAGATCTTAGCCATTGAGATCAAGGGTGGGGATTTAATCTCTCATTGATGCATAAGTCACTTTATCCCCTAAGTCAAATTTTCATTAATTAACCCAAAAAGTCACTCTATCACTTTATGTCTCATAAAGTTACATTAACTTTATTTATCATTAAATTAACTAAAGGGGATCATGTTGGACACTTTTTCCTAGGCTAGACACCAAGCCTTAGAAAACACTTGTCCTTGGTACACTTTTTCTAACACTCCCTCTTACAGACGAAAGTTTTCTCCCCACTCCTAGCTTTCTCTAAAGTAGACATGCTTGCCTCTTGACAAGGACTTCGTGAGAATGTCAGCGTCCTGCTCATCAGTAGATATGTACTCAAGTTGCACTGCCCCTTTCTGAACATGGTCACAGATGAAGTGGTATCTGATCCCTATGTGTTTTTACCTGACATGAAAGACTAGATTCTCCGTGAGTTTTATGCAACTTTGATTATCATTGTAAATCACTGTAGGCCTCAATTGTTGATCAAATAAGCCCACCAACATCTTGTGAACCCAAATGGCCTCACAACTGGCCTAACTAGCTACCATGTACTCTGCCTTAGCAGCACTCAACGCTTTTGACAATTGCTTCCAGTTGAACCATGACACAACTATCGAACCCAACCTAAAGCAGCACCCAGAAGTGCTTTTCTTGTCAACAAAACATCCTACCCAATCTAAGTCTGTATAGCCAATCAACCTGATTCCATCCCCCTGAACATAGTCAAAACCATAATCCACTATCCCCTACAGATACCGAAGCACATGTTTTGCAGCCACCCAATGCACTCTCCTAGGGTCCACCATAAACTGACTAAGATTGTTGACTGCAAAACATGTCTAGTCTAGTGTTGACCAGATACATCAATAAGCCTATCAATTGACGATACATCATGGGATAAACCAACTCAGACTCAGAAGCTTGAAGCTTCTTCCAGTTGGTAATCATAGGTGTGGACATGGGCCTATAGTCCTTCAAGTGAAATCTTATCAAAATGTCTGCTACATGCTTGCCTTGTCCTAAAAAGATATGCCCCTCCTCGGGCAACAACATGTAATCCCAAGAAATATTGCATCAGTCCAAAATTTGTCATCTCAAACTCTGAAGCAAGATCTCGCTTGCAGCATGCTATGAGTCTCTCTGTAATGTAATAAATAAATCATCCACATACAGTATTATATTGAGAGGATCCCCACCAACCATAATGTAATAAAGGTTTGGATATGCATCACTCTTCCTGAAACCCAATTGTTGCAAGTATTTATCCAAGAATACCAAGCTCTCGAAGCTTGCTTCAGTCCATAACTCCATAAAGCGCCTTCTTCAATTTGCAAGCATGGGACTCCCTCCCATGCACCTCAAAGTATTGTGGCTATTCAATGTAAACCTCCCCCTAAATAATCACATTCAAAAATGCAGTCTTCACATCCATCTGGTAGATCTTCCAAGCAACTGGAGCGAAGGTCTCCTCATAATCGACTCCCTCCACCTATGAGAACCCTCGAGCCACAAACCAAGCTTTGTACTTCTTGATGCTCCCATCCACAGTATACTTAATCCTGTAGAGCCACCTAGAGTTACCACTGACTTCCCCTCAAGCCTCGACACAATCTCCCAAACATCATTCTTCATGATGGAAACATACTCTTCCACCATGGCATCCCTCCAGATATGTTGGCTTGCTACCTCCTCATAATTAGAAGGCTTGGACTCAAAAATGCTAATCACCATAGCCAAATAGCTACCAAATTGCTTTGGTGATCTGCTCTCCCTAACTAACCACTTGGGTTTTCCCACTGATTCCTAGGCTTTCTTCAAGGTCTCGTGAAGCCATCTTGGCTTCCTCTTCCTCGAAGTAGCCTCATGTACTAGAGTGGGTATATCCTCCTATGAAGATTGTACCCCTGAAGATGATGCACGTGTGGTTGATGGTGAACCTGTGCCCTGCGACCCTGTCACCAACAGACCTGTCACACCTGAAGCCTATAATCCTCCAGACCCCTGTGGTCCAATACCCTGTGGTGAACTCCCCTACTGAAGAGTATGTTGCTCTACCTAATCCAACTCTCATGACCTCCTCAAGGCTCTCTCCTCAAATCTCACATCTTGTCTCACAACCACCTTCCTCTTGGTAGGAACATATATGTGGTATGTTGAAAATTGTAACTAGTGTCGGTCTTCGAGTCATGATGTAATGAATTTGTCAAAAGAAAGAAAATGAAAAAAAAAAATTATAAAAGAAAATTATTTATTAGCATGGGTTTCATGCTTTATTTATTTTATTTCTAGGTTAAAGCCTCCATTGTAAGCTTCTAGGGTTTGTGTTTTGATTCCTAATCCTTGTCATCATGTAATAGACCCTTCTTGGGCTTTGTATATCAAGAAAGAAAATTTATGTTGATGTAAATTGAGTCAAATAGGCCTCCTCCACCAAGTCGGCCTCAATAGGAGCCTCAAACCACTATATATTGGCAGCTACTTGACTCATTTGGTGGAGACAGACAAGCAAGTTCAATCTACAATTGCAGGAGAAGAAAAGTGTGAAATACCTAGAAGAGGAAGTAAATACCCTAGCTAAGAAGAAGGAACACTAGCAAAGAAGTTTGAAGTCCATTTTCTCTCTCTTTTGACTTACACGTGCACAAATCTAAAGCTACAGGAAGGCCAAAGTTGCAAATCTGTAGTAGGGTAGAAGTTCTGGTTGTTAGGGGCCAAAATCTGAGGTGGAAGCAGAATTGAAGCAGTTTGACTTAAGTTCACTCTTGGTGTTTAGCTAAACATCTTGGAAGGCTGACTTGGTGGAGTAAGGAAAGTCTTTTGGTCTGGTCTAAGGTCTCAAATTGTCTCATTTTAATTTGAATCTACTAGTGGAAGCGTTTGACTGGGTTTTCCCCTTCTTAGGGGTTTTTTCCCTAGATGAGTGCCTATATGTGGTGTCATTGATCTTCATGTTTTGATTTGATAATTACTTAATGAGAAGAAGATAAAAGAAGAACACAAAGAAAGTTAATAAGAATACTAGAATATAACAAATAATTGTCAACATAAGAAAATATTTCTTTCTTTCTCATTTTCTAACATGGTATCAGAGCTAAGGTAAAGAAAGAGAAGGAAAAAGGTAGCTTGAAAATCTATTGAAGGAAGGGTCAAGAAAACAGTTTCAAGAAAGATCATAAGGAGAAGGACCATATGAAAAGAGGAAGGCCTATTATCTACATCAAATAAGAGAGACATTATAAAATCTATGGAATCTTCAATGAAGACTGAAAACAAACTAGAAGGAGACACCAACTACAGAGCATGGAAGAAGAGGATAGATCTCATCCTTGCAAAGCACAAAGTATTGGATTTTGTACTAGGAAAAGTTAAGGAACCCGCAGATGATGCAGGAAAGGAAAAGTACAGGGAAACAGACATCTTGGCCATGAATCTAATTGTAGATGGAGTAAAGGATAACCTAATCCCCTACATATCCAATATAGACACTGCAAAAGGGATGTATGAAGCTCTCTCCAAATTATTTACCATCAAAAACATTGGACAAGTAGCTAGTCTCAAGAATGAACTAAGAACAATAAAGATGACAAAATATGACACTGTGTCTTCTTATTTTGTAAGGATCTCTCGAATAAGAGATGAGCTCCAAGCCATTGATGAAGTCATACTAGATAAAGAGCTTGTGATTGTTGCACTACTAGGTCTACCAAAATCATGGAGCTCCTTTGCATCAGGTATTAGCAGTTGGAAAGAAACACCATCTTTTGAAGAAATGTGGAATGCATGCAGTCAAGAAGAAGCTCACATCTCATTAGTAAGTGACAAGAAGGAAGATGAAGATAACAACACATCCAATGCATATTTTGCTCACTACAAGAAAAAGGGAGGACACAAGAAGTTTAAAGGACCAAAGAAGAAGATTGACCTATCCAAAATTGAATGTTTTAATTGTCATAAGATGGGACACTACAAGAGCCAATGTCCTGAAAATCCAAGGAACAAGAAGAGAGAAAGAGAACATGCAACAATTGTTGATGAAGCTCCACCCAAGAAGAACAAGGTTGAAGAATCTGAAGTCAAAGATTTATATTATTGAGCCTTTCTCTTGCATATCCTTTACTTACAACATAGACTATTGTTTTAAGTTTTGTAAAGTTTTTCTTTTATGTTTTGTATTTCTAGATCTAATATGTCTTGTTAGAAATTCTTGAATTACTTTGATAAGTTGTACGTATCCCTCAAAAAGATTGAATTGATGTAAATTAAGAGGGAGCCTCCACCATTTTACTAAAGATAAGTATCACGTTCTTTGTTTCCTTTTTTTTTCATGTTTGATTTCCTCCATACACCTAGAGTTGTTTGTCTTACATACTTATAATCCTTTATTTGAATTTTCCTTGGTAGGAAAGCTTGCAAGAATAAACGAGGATTATGGAGAAAATTTCAACGAAAGATTTGTATCACGAAAGTAACCTTGTTGTTAAAGAAACAGGTTTGTTAAAGGACAACTCAAAGTATGTTTTAGACTCTAATTTTTGTCGCAAAATCTTATTCATACAAGAAGGTATGATCATTCTTTTTTTCGAATTTGCTTTACTAACTCTCTCATGTTTATGGTTTTGAATCATCAAGATTCTTGTTTAAGGTGATTAATCTTTAGATTAAGTCAACCTTTGTCATACTCTCTATCTTTTGTTTACTTTAGTAAAACCCTAACCTTTAGGGTTCGCTATAAAACCCTAGCCTTTTGGTGCTTAGGGTATGTTAATGTTAATAATGAAACCCTAGTATTCTCAGGGTTTATAACTCATGATGAAATCCTACTCTCTTGATGTTTAGGGTTTTGTGAATGTTATGGTAACACCTAGCCCTTTAGGGTTTGTTGTTGATGTCTAGGTTATATGACGAATATCTAAATCTTTAGGGTTTGATGAGTTAAGATTTACGACAAAACCCTTGTAATAATTAATGAAAGATCCTAGGATTGAAACCCTAGGTATATGTGCTTCTGTATATTTGAAATCATATCTTGGTCGAGTTGTTGTATATCTAACATTGGAGTTTTTTTCTAGGGTTTACGACAAAAGCCCTAGTAGAGATTGATATAAGTTTCTAGGGCTTGATAATGAAACCCTAGATATTAAATGCTTTTGCTATGATTGGATTGCTAACTTGATTTAGTTGTTGATATCTAAGGCTTTAAGTCTCGATGATGGAATCTAGGGTTTGTGACAAAACCCTAGCAAAGTTGTTGAAGTCTAGGGTATTTAAGATGCAACCCTTGTTGATTGTAAACCTGACTAGGTTTAGGTTTTGGATATCTAAATTTTGATTTCTTATTTTGATAAATGCTCCCATTTCTGATAACATGCTAACCCTATATTGATAAAGTTAACTTCATGCTCTTGTATATCTATACTTGGTTGTACTTGTTATTGAAGATTTGTAGGTACATAGTCTTCAAGATGTTGAAGATGTTCACCTACCTCATACTTAATGATAACTTGATGATAATGTTGAGCATTATGAAAAAAATGGAGCTATAAAAATCTTGATGGAATTAAATTTTACATAAAAGAAATGATGTTCCTGAAGAAATTAAGTTTTGGAAGATCAAAATTCTCCGATGATTATGATTATGCGAGAGAAAGAGGTTGTGTGGTTGGAAGAAAGAGGTTTCCGTTGGACTTATCCCAGAAGAAGCTTGGATAAAGAAAAATGTATATCTCCCCAGCTGAGAGGGACGGCATACTATGACAGCTATAGTGAAGACCTTGAAGAAAGAACAATCAATTCCCTCTTGATGTCTACTCTCACACAAAAGTACTTGAACTCATTGGAGGTATACATGCCCCCATTGTCGAACCTCAACACCTTGATCTTCTAAAGCGAACAAAGTTCCTCTACAAATTAATTAATCCAAAAGACTTGGAATATGTAATTATCCATTGAGGATATAAATATTATATTAAATATGTGAATAAGAATAAGAATGAATTACAATGAGAACGAGAGGCTTGCTTTCATATCAAGCAAGTGTCTCTTCATGAAGAGTCATGTCTCAGTTAGACATGCCTCTTCAACCTAATTACTAGTTAACTAATCATTATTACCATTATCTTTATTATTTATATATATTTTATTCATTACATTGCCTCCTTCCTCAAAAAGCTTTGTCCTCAAAGCTTGTCAATAAAAAAGGCTTGATCTCTTTTTTGGCTTCGAAAGTCTCTCTTTCGGAATATTCATCCTCGTCGAGCTGATATGATCTTCTAAGTGACAAACAAAATTGCTGCCCTGAGAAGGGATCAGACCATCCTAGATTAATCTTCTGTGTAATATTCTGATCACTGGAATTTTGTAACGACTTGTTAGCATAACACTGGATTGAGATTACATCACTCTTCTCTGGAACATCAGTTTGGTTTTTCTGGTCTGAACGGTCATGATACGTAGCATGGTTGAGTTGTCTACTCTCATGATTTGGATGTCGATAGGGTACTTTTTTTGTTTGACTTTCCCTTATTGGGCATGTGGCAATTTTTATATTTTCTTCTGGCGAAGATGTTGTTGAGTTGGTTATGGAACATTCACTTGGGATGTTCACAGTTTGAACTGCAACATCTAAGTGTGTCGTTTCTTCAATTGACTTGTCTTCTTGAGTAATCATATTCACTGGATTGGTATTTGTTCCCTTATTTTCAACATGAACTGTTGCGAATGTAGATTTCGACACTTCTTCTTGAGTGAATTGTTCTAACTTATCTTTTAATGCTTTCTTATCATCCTTAAGTGTCATAGTTTGATTGAGCAGACTTTGATTATGGTTTCTCAGACTTAAAAATTCTTTGGTTTTTGATTCATCAACTTTATTTTCACTGTTTTGACTTTTAAGTTTTTCATCTTTTAGATCTCTGATTTGTTCTAATAAATTTTTATTAAAGTTCTTTAAACGTAAATTTTCCTCTTCTTGTTCTGATAAAGGCTGCTTGAATTCTTTCTTTGAGACTTTAGTCTTCTTCACTTGTGCCAGTGATTTTTCGACGTGGTCCTTGAGACAAGAAATTTCTTCATTTTTTTCCATTATTTCTTTCTAATGCATATCCACAAGATTTTTATGTTCGTGTTCTAACGCTTTCTTGTTTTGCTGAAGTTTAGCTATTTTCCCATTCTCTTGATTTTTTTGCTGCAATTTCTTGGTACATTGGATTATATCGTTTGGTAGAAGTGATGATGGGCTTTCAACTTGAAATGTGGATTCTGTTTTCTTCATTTCCTTATATCTTGCCATTAATTCTCTCATTTTTCTTGCTATTAATTGTTTATCTGCATCACTAAAAAGTTTGACTAAGGTAAAAGTTTTGTAACATTTTGTGCAAACCACATTTTGATTTCTGAATGATTCCTGACAATTAGGGTATCCTTCTAAACAAAAAGGACATAGTGCAAAGAAACCGTTGTTCTTTGTGGACAACATCTCTCTTTTTTTGTTGTTAATAAACTTTTTTTATATAATTTTTTTAACTCTCTTTTTATTTTATATATATCGCTCTTTTCTTTTTTTTCTTTTTTTTAATTTTATATATTCTCTTAATCTATAAAATATATTTCCACTTCTCTCTTATAAAAAATCTATTTTTTTTTCTCGGTAAATGCTATTCTATTAAAAAAGTAAAAAGATATGTACAAAGATCAGAGCCGCACAGGAGGCCGAGGCCAGTCCTTTAGCAAAAACTCAGGGATTTTACAGTAGGTGTTGTTCACAGGATGAACAATGCAGATCTTGAGATATTGATTGCTATCCCTGACATCCTGACAAAAAATATCCGGACTATGATATGCCCATCCTTCAGTAGTTTCAAAAATACATTGATATCTATCAAGACTGACTGTATAACAGAAAAAGAAGTCTGAATTTTCTAGTGTTGCTATAACCATCTGAAGCCTAAGACAAAACAGACCCGAGACTTAAACTGTAAAACCATAGACACAGAGTCAAAAAACATAACAGGCACCCGGAGTCGAATCAGTCGGCTTGACTTGGAGAGGCCTGCCTTTCTTCCTTCACCGGACTTGGAGAGGCTACCCATGTGACATAGCCTTCTTCGTCCATCAGCGGTTCTCCAGCCGAATCCGTTACCAGGTGTAAATTTCCAGAAGGGAAATGAGCTGGTTCTCTGACTTTGTCTTCTTCCATGGCCTGAGCGGGTTGCTGAGGAACATTCGAAGCAGGGGCTCCCTCGTTGATGAAGTCCGGGTGATAAACCAGTCCCGTCATATCTCCGAGCAGAACGCCTTCATTCTGAGAACTGGGGGAAGCCGGAGGGGTCGAGCTGGGATGGTGGGTTTCCTCCTCAGAGATAAACACAGAAAAATTCACAGTGACCGTCGGTTTATTAATCCGACTCTGGAAGACAAAACTGGAAGACTGGTATGAGTTGTTTGGGTTGGCTCTCTCCTGGTCAGACTGCGGAGAAGAGGGCTGAGCCAATGCAATTGGAGTTAGCTGTCGGGGCTCTGAAGGCGAGGGGCTTACTCTGATACCAGAGCGACCACCCCTTCGCGGAATACCTCGACTGCGAGGCATTGGGGAAGCGCCAGGGAAACTGAGAAAACAGCTGAGACGGAGAAGAACCGGCAGAGCAGGGATGCTATGGAAGCCAGAATTGCAGAGCCAAACGACTGAGGCCACAGGAGGGACGAGATGGAACATCAGAGACCACATGGTGATATAAAGGCCGAAGGCAAAACCCGCAGCGGGAAAATGAAGGCGCGTCATGTTGAAGAGCGCGAACCAGGACGAAAGGGCCATGCGCGCATTGAATTGCAGCGCCGTCCGAGACTGAGCGGACATTAATTCACTTACCATGAGCCTTAATATGGCGTGTTTCATGCGGGCCGGATGATCACCCTCCTGCCGACTGGCAATCCAGATGGCTGGGCAGAAGGCCATGTCCTTAAATGCTAAGGTTAACACCCGCATCCGGGTTATAAAAAATCTAATATTAATATATGTATATATTTCAAATATTCTCTTCTTCTTCTTTTCACTCTTTTAATAAAATAATTTATATAATAATACTTTTTTTATATATATTATATAATTTTAATTTATATATATTATACAATTATAATTATATAAAATTTATATATACTTTTTTGAGACCCACTTTTCCTTTTATATGTAACTATATAAGGCTTATATAGTATCCTTTTTATAATTATAATAATATTTTTTTTCTCATAAAATTTGCATGAGACGTGACTCTTGGTATGGTCACAATCTTTAGATTTGAACAATTAAAATTATTTAGATCACACCTTTTTTCTCCAATGTTATCAAAATATCTTTTACTTTTAAAATACCATGGGCAATTACCATGGGTTGTTTCTAAAACCTTGGTTAATGTTCTCCACGTAAAATGTAAAACTCACCATTGGTTTCTAAAACCACCAGCAATTACCATTGGTTTCTAAAACCACGGGCTTCTCCACGTAAAAAGTTTTAAATATACTTGAAAAGATTCCCGCTTATCTTTATTATGCACTTTTTATCAATAATGTAAGACCTTTATATATATATATATATATGTTCTCCTTCAAAATTTAATTATTTATTTTTAAATCTTTATATGTACTTTTTTTATATTTTTTATTTTCTTTTTTCTTTTTTTAATTTGATTTTTTTCTATATTTATTTTTTGAATGGCCAAATAGTTGATAGTGAAATGGAGAAACTCCAAATTCTTGTAGCGAAACTCTTCAACGACAACAATGTTAATGAATTTGATGGTCAAGGACCTGGATTGGAGAACGAGTTCTCTGCACCAGTTAAGCAACCTAGAGGACCGAACTGCTCTGGTACCAAATGAAGTGAACAAAGTTCCTTCTACAAATTAATTAATCCAAAAGACTTGGAATATGAAATTATCCATTGAGGATATAAATATTATATTAAATATGTAAATAAGAATAAGAATGAATTACAATGAGAACGAGAGGCTTGCTTTTATATCAGGCAAGTGTCTCTTCACGAAGAGTCATGTCTCATTTAGACATGCCTCTTCAACCTAATTACTAGTTAACTAATCATTATTACCATTGTCTTTATTATTTATATTTATATTTTATATATATTTTATTCATTACATCTTCTTACCTATTTGGTTTTCCACAAGAGCCTTAAACTCCTGGAACCTCTTGAATACCTCACCCATAGTCTTCATGAGAAAAATCCAAGTCTTCCTGGTGAAGTCATCAATGAAAGTGACAGTACTCATATCCACTCAACAATACAGAAGATATGGGATGTTATGAGTGTAAATAATTAATAATTAATAGTTGACAATGATTAGTGTACTGAGGAGGCATGTCTCAAAAGACATGACCATTCATGAAGGGGCACCTGCCTAGGTATATAAGCAGGCCCTCATTTGTAACAATTCCATGTCTCATATCAATTATTTTATATACTATTCAATATCTATTTCTATCCTCAATGGATGCCTTCATATTCCAAGTGTTCTTGAGCATTTGACACGTACACATACGAACTTTGTTCGTAACATTTGGTATCAAGCGTATACAAACTTTGTTCGTAACATTTGGTATCAAAGCCCCGGCCTTTGGCCATCAACCTTTGTCAACTTCGTTGTCGTTGTGAATGAAGCATTTAGCTACACAGCTTTTGGAGTTTCTCTGTTTTGCTAGTTTCATCATTCAAGCCCTTGGCCATTACAAAAAAAAATGGATATATATATATATATATATATATATATATATATATATATATATATATATAAAATAAGAAAAAGATAATAAAGACAAAAAAAAGTTAAAAGAATAAAAATTATATATAAATAAAATTATAAAAAAATAAACCAACCAACTGTCGCAATCGTACAGTTGTCGACCACTACCACAGTGACCACTGCTGCCAAAACCACCACCCAAACCGGAGCCACTTCCATGTCTGTTGTCCGAACCAGAGCTCGCAGCGTAGCCATTACTTTACACCCGACATTCCACCTAAAGCAGTGTCGCCCATGCTGAGCCAAGATAGGCTGCAACAGCCATTGCTATATCCTTTGCCATCCCCTGATCCATTATCAATATGTCGTATGCCTCAGTCGCTGCATTCGCTCATAGCACCAACCGCTAAAATCATTCTTGTCTACACTCTGTCTGCAAATCGCAGACCATAATTCTACAGGTCTTCCTATGAACTGTAAACAACCAAGACATCCAATTGGGAGATAATAAGGGAAGAAGAATCGTTTCCCATCATAAACCATAAGTAGCACAGACTAAAGTTTACTGCAAGAGAAGGTAGCACTGGCAGAAATCAATTTTGGTACACAATAACCCAAGGTTACTTCACATGAAACATCGTCATTAATGTGACAGCGACACTATTGTCAACCATCCAAAAGACGTGTCAATTGAACCTTCAGCTTAATTAAAAGTTAAACTTCAAATTCAATCCATATTAATTATACAAGGATATATTTTGGTAGGATTGACAAAGAAGGCAGAAAGAGGTATTAAAGGCATAATTATTGAAGTTCAATTTTTTCATTAAAAAAAAAATCAAAATCAAAATAAATAACGGTATTTTATTAAAAGGTGTTGAGAATATATTAACCTTGTATAACGAGAAAAATAAAATAAGGTGGAAATATATTTTTATAGGTGGAAAATTAAAAAAACAAAAAGCATATCTCTTTATATAAGTATAAAAAGAAAAATTCAAATATGTACAAGTGGAATTATTAGGAATTATAAAGGTGAAGGAAAGAACTTGAATTCAAAGATTTTTACAAAAAAACAAAAAAACAAAAAAAGAAATAGATAAGTTGAAAAGAAGCAAAAAGATGCATTCCATAAGGAACCTTGGTTTCTTTTCAAAATGTCCTTTTTGTTCAGAAAGATATTCTAATTATCAATAGTCATTTATAAATCAAAATATCATCTGCGAAAAATGTCACAAAACTTTTACTTTAGTTGAATATCAATGTGATACACAAAAACAATTGTTAGAAGGAGATATGAAGTTTTGTAAAGAGATAAAACAATTACTAGCGACACTTGAGCGACAACATGCAGATTCTAATAAAGAATTGAAGAAAATAGAATCCAACTTGCAACTTGAACACCACTCCTACAAGACAATGTAATCCAGTGTACCGATAAATTGTAGTTGGAAAATAAAGAGAATTCACATATTAAAAATTCAGAAGATAAAATAGCCAAACTTCAGCAAAACAAGAAAGCGTCACAACAGAAATATAAAGCTTTTGAGGATATGCATTATTAGCAAGTAATATAAAAGGACAAAGAAATTTCATGCCTCAAAGGTCATAGTGAAAAATTACTCGAACAAGTCAAGAAGGCTAAGATTACAAAGAAATAACTCAAAAAGCACCTAACAGAACAAAAAGAGGAAAATTTACGCTTAAAGAACCTTCATCAAAGGCTATTAGAACAAATCAAAATTTTAAGAGATGAGAACGACGCTAAGAATAAAGTCAACAATCTAGAAAACGAAGAAATTTCATGTCTAAGAATCATAATCAAAACCTACTTACCCAAATAAAGAAGCTTAAGAGTGTTAAAAAGCCGCTAAAAGAAAAGTTAGAACAACTTATTTGAGAAGAAGCATCAAAATCTTCAAATGTGAAAATTCAAGTTGAAGAAAAGAGAACAAACATTGATCCAGACAATACCACAATTCAGAAAGATCCCAATCTAATTGAAGTGAATATGTACTCAGAAGTTGCAGTTCAAACTTCAAACAACGAAAATTTCAAGTGAATATCCAGCGATTAACCAAGCAACTTATGTACTTGAAGAAAATCATATACCTCCAGTGAACCAAGAAATCGCCACAAACACATTAAGGGGAGATCAAACCACAATAACTCCTTATTGACACCCAAACCATAAAAGAAGACATCTAAACTAGTTTGCATATCCTTATCACTGAAACCAGAAACAAGTGACCAGTGTTCCCAAGAAAGTCGATGCCAACATAATCCAGTCTTATGATAACAATTCATCCCAAGTTTCCAGTAATCGGAAGATTCCACAGAAAATTAATTTGGGATGGTTACATAGTTTCACAGTACGACAATTTTGTACCATTCAAAAATTCATATTGTCTTGTATCATCAAGGATGACCATTCCAAGAATTGAGAAAGACAAGAAGACATTACGAGACAAAAAAGATATCAAGCCTTTTCATTAATAAACTTTGAGGATTAATTTTTTCTAAAGGGGAAGGCAATGTTTTGAATGCAAATAATTAATAATTAATAGTTAACAATGATTAGTGTACTGAGGAGGCATGTCTCAGAAGACGTGACTATTCATGAAGGGGCACCTGCCTAGGTATATAATTGGGCCCTCATTTGTAACAATCTTATATCTCATATCAATTCTTTTATATATTATTCAATATATATTTCTATCGCCAATGGATGTCCTCATATTCCAAGTGTTCTAGAGTATTTAACTCGTGTATACAAAATTTGTTCGTAACATAGGACCACACACATCAAAATCAACAAAATCAAGGATCCCTGCTACCCGACTGTCATTGCTTAGAAAATGCAGTCTTGGTGTACTTTCCTGATGCATCCCATGCACACATCCTGGTGTTCAATACTGAAATCTGGTAACCCTGTAACAATCTCTCTCAATAGTCTCAGAGCCCCATGGTGCAAGTGGGCCATCCTCCTGTGCCACAACTCACATAAGTCATTGTTGTTGGTGGTAGAAATCAATGCTCTAGTTGGTTGAAACATAAGCTTGTATAGCTTCCCATGACGAGCTCCAATCACTTTAGCCGAAGTGATAATAGATCCCCTAGGACACATGAGAACTTGCCTATCACAGAACACCACCTCATATCCCTTGTCCTCAATAGTGGAAACTGATATCAAGTTCTTTTTCAATCATGGATCATATAAGACCTCTGTCACTATCATGGGAGGTTGTCACTCCCTCTGAAACGATACAACCCCAATACCAAATGTCCTGACTCAAGAGTCATCACCAAGCACAACCTCAAGATATACATCCCTCTCAGTAAGACCTGTAAAATGCTCCCTAACACCTGTCGTATGGCGTGAAGCTCCACTACAAATGTACAATATACTAGAAGATGTAACACTAGTGGAAAAACTAACCATCAAGGAAAACTGCTTATCGAACTTAGCGAAAAACTTATCCACCTCAATTGAAGTTGCAACACCCTTCTTCTTCTTATTAGGACACATAACAGCATAGTGTCCCATCTTCTAACAAGCAAAGCATCTCACTTTGCTCGTGTCCTTCTCCTCCTCCTTTTGCTTACCCCTTTGCTTGGTCCCACTCGTGGCACCCTTCTTGTACTTCTTTTTTCCCTTTGCCACGAGAAACATTCTTCTCATCATCCCCACCATTCTAGCCTCCACTCTTGGAAATCATCCCACATTCTCTCCCAATCTGGAAAGTTCTCATAGGCTGCAATTCCATCAATGAAAGCATCCCACTTCTTGAAAAAGCCACCCAAGCCTGATCTAACCAGTTGCTCTTCCAAAATGGCCTCTCCCACAACTGCCAACTCATCTCTCACTTGAATGATTTAATGAGGTATGAGGAAACTGTGTCAGTCTTGGTCATCTTGGTTTGCCTCAGTTTTTCCCATAATACCATTTTCCTATTCTCATTGGTACTTTTGTAAAGCTTCGTTAAGGATTCCAACATCTCAAAAGCATACTTCTTCCTTAAAACATGGGGAATGAGGTGATCTTTGATGGCATCTAGAAGAAATTTCTTTGCCTTGACATTCTTCTTATTGAACTCAAGCAACAAATCTTGCAAAGTGGGTGCTGTCACTGTCTTCTCAACAATTTCCCACAACTCAAATTCTTCAAGTACCAAGACCATCCTCTCCTTCCATGGACTAAAGTTATCAGCCCCATTCAACCTGTCCTCAACCCTCAAACCTATTGCCATTTGAAATTTTGACCTGCTCAACCCGACACAAAGTCTCAGAACTTTCCAAAGGCAAACAATTGCTCCCTCTCAACCACAAATTCCTGTTTTGCTTGTTGTTTGGTCACTTTCTCAACACTTTGGCCAACCAAGCTTTGATACAATGTAGAAAATTTTGGGTTTAGAACCAACCGAGTTTCAAGTTTAGTGAATTCTCATCATGTTTAATGCCCAACCCACATGTTTGTTTGTCATTGTCATAAACATGAATATTTTCAAAAATTTAAACACGAGTTTACTCTACTTTTTAACTTTTGCTGGGAAAACACAAGCAACCCACAGTTTTTTACACTAGAGATATTTAGTCAATAGACCCTGGAAAAATCCCAAAGTGAAAACCAGAGAGAGATTCTTATTTCTTTCAGAGAAATATTACAGCAATAAATGCAACAAACATAGTCAACTTATCTCCTTGAATTCATGCCCAGAATTCCTTGGAAAATGTGCTGACAGTCCCTTGAAAATCATTCCAGTCACTGCTCCAAAAACTGTGTAGTGTAGACCTTGATTTCTAACCCAGTCTCACTCATAAATCAGTACCTGACAGTGCCCTTCAAATTTGTGCCAACTACACACATTTCCTAGCAGAACTTCCTCAAAAATCGCACTTAGTCCCTCGATTTTCATGCTAGTCTATTGTACTGACAGGATGCAATAAATGCATTGTCATACCTCCTTGAAACTCTGCCCAAAACCTCGATTTTCATGTTGTTGTAGCAGCTCTGACAGCCTGTAATAAATGCCTATCAAACCTACTCGAAAATCAATTGACACAACTGCAATTAATGCTAGAAAGGTGACTTGATTTTAGTGTTCTACTCAGCCTAGAAATGTGTGCCCATGTCTGATTGGAAATCATTGTACTCTCCTGTACTTGCTCCTTCTTTGTTGTACTTTGCCTCTTCTTAGCCCTCTTCTCCTCTTCTCCATAGCTCATGAAGAATGAATGCATATGGTGTATTTTCCTCCCTTGAATTTTCTTTTTTGTTCTCTCATGATGAAGAGAGACCTAACCCTAAGATCCAATGGTTGAAATTAGATCTTGGCCATCGAGATCAAGGGTGGGAATTTAATCTCTCATTGACCCACAAGTCATTTTATCCCTTAAGTCACTTTTTCATTAATTAACCCAAAAAGTCACTTTATGACTTTATGTCTCATAAAGTCACATTAACTCTATTTGTCATAAAGTTAAATCAAGGGGGTCATGTTGAACACTTTTTCCTAGGCTATACACCAAGCCTTACGAAACACTTTTCCTTGGTACACTTTTTCTAACGCTATGGAAGATAAAGCAAGGAAAATCTTTTCAAGATTAGTTTTGCTCACAAAATAAGATACTTACTTGATATGATGGTCCTTGATGCTTTTCTTTGGATGGCTGCCTTGAGGAAGCTTGTATGTGCCTTGAGGAAGCTTGTATGTCTGTCCTTCAACTTGAATGTGAGGGAACTTGATATCTTATCCTTGAGGATCTGCTCTTCAACTGGAGTGTGAGGATGCTTGTTGCCTTCCTCTTATAGATCTGCCCTTTAGAATAGTAGATCTTTCCTTCCCTTTGATAGATCTAGGGTTTTGGAATGTAGATCTAGATCTTGTTTTGCCTTCAACTTCAACTGCCTTGCCTCTTCTTTAATGTTCTTTGTCAGCCCTTCCTTGATGTGCTACCATACGCCTCTGATACCATGTTGAGAAATCTAGGGCTTTGATATGTTAATGATTTCTCGATCTAGGTAACTACTTGTGAAGTCCTTTTTAACTTTTTATTTATACAAACAATTTCTTCCTTATGTGTGTGTTCATTAACTTCATCAACCAGCTACCATGAACAATAAACAAAAGAACAATAACACAAGATATAGGCAGCAGCCAGGGCAAAACCTCTCCAAGACCTTGAGAGGAAAACCCACAGAAAATCTTCTTATAGAATCTTCACTTGACAAAATTTCCAAGACCTAGACAAAGACCCTTTGACTGATGTGTCTCCAAGATCAAGGCAAGTACCTTTGACTGCTGTTGTCCTCTTACTGCTACTGTCCTCTAACTGTTGTACAGTGAACTGGATCAGCTTCTAGATGAGCTAGGAGCAGCTTCTACCTTCCTTGTACCTTTCCTCAAATTGTACTTGTTTCAAGGGTGATTACAAATCAAGTTTTTACCCAACAACTTGATCTTCCTCTTGCAATTTCAGTCAGCCCTGTAAGTCTGCAATTTCACTGTGAATGACTTCACTAGATGTCAAGGAGTGGCTCTCCTAGCCCTCCTATATCTTCGCTTGCCTTAAGGATTAGTCTTGTGTATCAAGATCCTTACCCTTGACCTTAGAACGAACCTTTTGGAGACCTTTTGGATGACTGCCCTAGCAGCCCTAAATCAGATAAGAAAGGATCTGCAATTCAAGTTCACATGTGGGAGAGGTTTAGGGCTCTTCTAGCCCTCCTAAACCTTCGCTCTTCTAGTCGGATACTTCCACTTAATTTTTCCCTTCAAACTGACCCAAAAACAAACCCTTTCCTTGCCAAAACGAGCACACAAGATGACGCCCTAGTCTCAATCTGTTGTTGCACATGTGGACAAACTTCTTTCTATTTAGGATGGCAGAACAGACTCCTTTTTTTCGCTGACCTGCAGCTCCTTGTCTTGACCTTTTCCTCGCACCTTCATCTCTGATTTTGACCGAGTTCTTGAGTATAAGAGAGTGACCGAATTGATTTCCTTGAACGAGGTGAGTGGGGTCCTTTTATAGTCTTTTTGTGATGCCTCATTAGGCCGACTTGATGACTGCCCCTAAGCCGACATGAAAACTTCCTTGAAGTCGTTCTATCAATGCATGTGTAAGCCTTCTTTGTGCCAAATTAATCGCTCTTTTGCCTTGCTTTTGGAGGAGGAATTTTACATGGTTATTGCCCTTGATCTTGGAGACACAACTTCTCATTTTGACATATTATTTACAAGTGTAACAATTACAATAATGACACAATCCTATCACCTAGCCTAGAGCTCACAATGGGAGCTACTAAAACAATTTTGAGCATGAAACCCATGACTCAAATTT
This sequence comes from Pinus tabuliformis, assembly GCA_031772625.1. NCBI lineage: Eukaryota > Viridiplantae > Streptophyta > Pinopsida > Pinales > Pinaceae > Pinus > Pinus tabuliformis. The sequence goes on from CM062809.1 coordinate 657,311,235, forward strand.
TACAAAATAATTTGCTAGATACAAATTTACATCATGTGTCATTATAAATACCAAACCTAGTTACACTTTCTTCAACACTCTTGTCCCATTGATCTTCATAGTTTGGTAGTTGTTTGATGATAAGAACACAATAATAATCAAGTAAAACAAGAAAGTTAACTACAAGTACATCAAGTAAAAGAACATCACAAGCAGTTATCAAGGTAAGAGAAATCACCCTAATCTAGCTGCCCTAGATTTCTCAACAGTCTAAACCTAGATAGTGATATAAAAGCCTTGAAATTTCAGTCTTAAAGAAAGGAAATTGTCTACACCATTGAAAACAATCAAGGAAGCAATAAGAAGAACTTGTTTAAATTGTCTTGCACCAGCTTTTTGCAAGAAGAAGCAATGAGCTCTATAACATCAATCCTTCAATCATGGAAGCTAAAGGTATGCAATCTTGAGGTGTGTATAGTTTGTTCATTCCTTAAAGATCTAACATTAAAAGCATTAGAGTATTGTAATATATATAAAGTTTAGGGTTTTTATTATTAACATCTAGGGATGGTAAATCCTAAGCAATATGTAAGAAACCCTTGAGGAAAACTTAACCCTAACTTGTTCTCTTAAAATTGTAGCTCTTGTTTCACTTTCCTAGGGCTTGTAATTAATCTAAGGTATATTTCAAATCTTGTACTTGTACATTTCGTTTTGTGGTACTTGTTAGTAAATATTACAGGTACATATAAAAATAAGAATGTTGATGGAATAGGGGAATCCCTCCAAAGGGAGCTTCCATCTTCTCACAAAAGATAAGTATTATTTAACTTTCTATTTATGGCTTTATCTTTTGTTGCTTAACTATTTTCCTTGAAGAACTAAGCTTACAGATATATTCTTAAGAATAAGTAGTAGATTCAGAGGGATTCCTTTAAGAGGAAACCTTACAAGGTTTGTAAAAGTAGCTCAAGGTATGTCTAAAACCACTTGATTTGTAACTAGTCCTCTTCATATAAAAAGGTGCGATCATTTTTGAATTTGCTCTATATTACTAACCTTTTTATGTCTAGGTCTTTTGAATCATAAGGATTCTTGTTTGGGTGATTAATCTTTGGATTAAATCTACCCTTATCACACTATCTCTTGTTGGTGAAACCCTAACCTTTAAGGGTTCACTATAAAACCCTAGTGTTTTCGATGCTTAGGGTATGCTAATGATGAAACCCTAGTCTTCTTAGGGATTTTTGACAAAGTTTAGATCTCATAATGAAATCCTATTCTTTTGATGTTTAGGGTTTTGGTAATGAAGTGGGAAAAACCCTAGTCCTTTAGGGTTTACTGTTAATGTCTAGGTTACATAATGAAACCCTAGATTTTTAGGGTTTGGTGAATTAGGGTTTATGAACAAAACCCTTGTAATAACTAAAATTAAGGTCCTAGGAATGAAACCCTAGGTATATATATTGGTCCATAAGATTGAAACCCTAGCACTGTCAAAATTGTTCTATATCTAACTTCGATGTATTGATGTTTGTATCTTGGGTTTACATAGTAGATATTGATATAAGATGCTAGTGGACGATAATAAAACCCTAGATATGTATATGCAAGTATGCTAACTTAATTACTGATTACTAAAATCTAGGGTTTGTAGCAAAACCCTAGTAGAATCTGTTATGAATTCTAGTGTTATGATTGGATTGATATCTTAATTGAAGTCTTGATGATGGAGTCTAGGGTTTGTGACAAAAACCCTAGCATATTGTTGAAGTCTAGAATATAAAAGATGTGACCCTTGCTAAATATGAACCTAACTAGGTTTAGGTATTTGATGCCTAAACCTTGAATGTTTTGATGCTTCCAATGTAATGACATGATTTTGATATAGTTAACTCCATGCTTCTATGTATTTGTATTTGGTTGTATTTGTTATTAGAGTTTTGCAGGTACATAATCTTCAAGATGTTGGAAATTTTCGTAATTAAAGTTGATAATAATGATGAGCATGGTGAAGGAAGTTATAAGAATGATATTGATCAAGATAACCTTGATGCCATGAGAAAGACATGAAGCCTTGAAAGGATAAAGTTACTTTGATATTATATAAGAAGGAAGTTGTTGATCTCCCTGAGTTGAGAGGGAGCTCAGATAGAAGAAAGGGTATATCTCCCCAATTAAGAGAGAGGGCATATTATAATTGTCATAGTAAATACCTTGAAGAAAGAAAGAATGAAAGTACTTCAAACAAATGTTCATGATTCATAAAGTTGCAAACAAAAGACTTAAGAAGTATTGGGGCTATATTTGGTGCTACTAAAGAAATGAAAGAAGAAAGCTTCTGACAAGTTGTATTTGGATAATATGATGAAGATATAAGTAGCATCAAAATGATTGAGGACCCCGAAGGTTTGTGTTTACCCATATACATATTTGAAGGTTTATTACTGATTGGGGTTGTGATTGTGCGAGATCTCTCCATAAAAAGGTTGAATGTTTGAAGCATGCTTGGATTGGTGGATATGTCTTATTAGGAGAGATAAAGCATCTTGTGGCGACAAGATGCTTGGGAGGACATCTGGTCGACCTATGTGTTGATGTCTAGATCCCGAAGTAGGGAGGGTGGCGTTGGTCTTGGAACTCCGACCTTCAATACGCACCTAGATCACTGGGTTAGTGTTAGGGCTTAATAGCCTGGCGGTACCTAGAGTAGCTAAAGCTTGAGTACACCTTAGTCCCACCAGATTAGAGTACTCTAGTCAAGTATCTAATCTATAGCACTGCATGTGCTATAACTCTTCATACAGTATATCATTTTGAGATCTTCCATGTAACTTTGTATATATGTAATTATGAATACCTCGCTACTTAAGAGGAAGTGTTGAAGAATGTAAGTAGTGTCGATCTTCATAATTATATTTGTCAAAAGAAAATTTATTGTAAAAGAAAAATATTATCAAAGCATGGATTTCATGCTCTTTCATTTATTTTCTAGGTCATAGCCTCCATTGAAGGCGTCCAAATTTTGTCAAGAGTCAAAAGATTCATTGTAATATTTATTAGAACCTTCTTGGGCTTTTGTATCATGTAAAGAAATTTATTTTTGAGTCAAAGAAGTCATTTTGTCCCTCCTCACCAAGTCGGCCTTGTCCTGGAGAAGTCGGCTCTATTGGAGGCAATTCAACCTCATCAAAGTAGTATAAATAGAGGGAGCGAGATTCATTTGGAGACACACACAAAAGTCTTATCTTCATAGAGAAAGAGGACGAAAATGAGAGCAAAGTGCTAGAGAAGAAAACCTAATCAAGGAAAGAAGAAAAACGAAGTATTTTGGGCATCTCTCTCACACGTGCGAAGTTTGCTAGGATTTTTGGACTGAAGCTAAGAGCCAAAATTTCTGAATTAGTTGCAGGTCCGAAATTCTGAAGCTGGAGTCAAAATTCTGGATTGAAGCTGCATTTGAAGAGCTGACACTTGGAAACTTTGACAGAGATCATCTACTAGAAGGAAGGGTTGACTTGGTGATTGGAGGAGGTTTGTGTCTAGGTCTAAAGGGTCTTGGATTGTCTCATCTTAATTTACTAGTGGAAGAGTTGGACTGGGTTTTCCCCTAGATAGGGGTTTTGCCCTGGCTGAGTGCCTACATCTTGTGTCCCTTGTGATCTTCATTGTTTGGCATTTGTCTTGATGAAAGGAACATAATAAATTGAAAGAAGAACTAATAAGAAGAAAAGAGCAATCACAAGAAAATCTCAAAGTCTAAGAGAAATCTACCTAAAGAACCTAATCCATATGATGCCCTAGATTTCTCAACAAACTGGCCAAAACAGTCTGATTCACCAGTCCAAACAGGTTTTGCCCTCCAATCGGTCAAACAGACTGGTTTTGATCAGTCTAATCTGATTCTAATAACATTGGTTCCAGATGGCAAAAGTACCTCCCTCGCTAAGAGGGAGTGTTGATGTTTGTAGCTTGGGCAAGTGCTTTTGCACAGGCCTAAGTGTCTAAGCATGCAGAAGTCGCCCAAAGTCTCCTTAGATACTTGCTCTAGTGTGAGCAAGTTGTTTTTGTAACTTAGCTTAAGTTAGACTTAGGAAAAGCACATAAGTATTATGTTGACTTATTGAGCTAAAGTAAACTTAGAAAAAGTAAAGCAAATTACTTAGTGGATATGTTTTAATCTCAGCCCTTGATCTCAAGTGAGGTGAGATCTAATCTTGGCCACCAATCACTTCAAAGATTAGGGTTAGCAATTTAGCTCAATGTAAAGTTATAAAAGCAAGGTTAGGGAGAAGGAGAAGACACACCATCCAACAGCACAAGATTGATAGAGGCCACTCAGCGAGTGTGATGGGTCCGAGGAAGCGGCAGCCAAGAGATCCAAATCAGCCACGGAGGTTTTGATCTAATGTCGTATGTAATTCCTCAGTTGGGCCATTTTCCTAGGAAAGGAGCCCAAGCAAGTTCAGAAGTCTAATGAAGAATTGTGATTGTGTAGAACATGTGTCATTTTTGTGATTGAGATTGGTAAATTTGCTTTCCACATCAGTTTCTTTGGTTAGTTGGTGCTTTTATTCAGTAGATGTAAATTTGCTCAGAACTAATTTTAGGTTTGCTAGGGTAAGAAAATTAAGATGAAGATGTATCGAGGCAACACATGCGCAAACACTGCCGAAATTTCAGGGAAAGTCACAGGGGCCATCAGGGTCCCCCTAAATTTATGACCCCGCCCAAGATGCTAATGATTTATAATTTAAATATTTGAAATACATAAATGATACATAATCATTGAACAATAAAATTTAATCAATCACAAAACTGAAACAATCATCATTCACACGTCATAATCAACGATCACCACTGTATATCTCTTTATATTTATAAAACTTCCATCAAAAAATATTGATGATACATCAAATGACAAAATAAAATACTATGATACTGATACATCAGATCAAAAAGTTGTAAAGTGCTAGAAACTGTAAAGCAAACCTAAAATAACTCAGAAAAGGTGAAGACAGCCAGCCCTACACTCCCAGCCACTATTCTTATATTTCCAGCAATAGAAGCACAAACATGCTGCATCTCCTCCATGATTTCACAGAGAGATGAATTGCTGGGTGTTTAATGGAATGATTCTCTCCTCTTTTCTGATTGCTGCCCACAAAATGCACACTCTTCTGCGGTGGCTCCTCAAAGTCCACTCTCACAGTCATGCATTGAATTTTCAGTCCACTCACCAAGAAAAGGTAAATGTAAATTTGTATTTTGGTGTGTAGAGGGATTTATATGAATTGTAACTCGGGTTTGGGGGCTACATGCTTTAGGGTTGGTTTTTTTAGTTTTTTTGTTTTATTTTTTTGTATTTTCCCTCCATGGCATGCTTTTATGGGAGAATCAAGAAGTACCCTTAGACATAGTTACCGGAGAATCCACAGTAAAACTTATTTTTCGTCAACATTTCAAATCCCAACTGGGATCCATCATCGGGACTTTCTTGAATGGTACCCTTGTTTATCAGGGTACTTGCTGGCATCCCTGAAACATTATGTTTGAGAGGAAACACTCCCCTTTGTCATGGGGGTGTTCCAATTCCCGTTGCATTCCCTGGAATACCCTGCAAACAGACACATCTGGGAATATTCCCACTTGAGTACCCCAGTCACAGAGAGCCTTTCCTGTCCCTGGGGTTATGTCCATGTGGAACACTGGTTCCTCTAGGAGACTGTTAAAAAGGAGAGAACACTGCTCTTAACCCTGACAGGATTGATTACTGAACACAGGAAGCAACTTCTTGTAAAGTTTTCTTCATATCCTATCTCCCAATGAAAGAAGAAATTACTTTAACACCACCTTGAATGATCAGTGGCCACTAAAACTGGACTGGTTTATTAAACTGAAGCCAAATCTGACTCTAAATCCAGTTCTAAGACTTCCTGAGATTAAGCCCATATATGGAAGCCTTTTTCAGGGTACTTGATGGCATCCCTGAAACATCATGTTTGAGAGGAAACACTCACCATTGTCATGGGAGTGTCAATTCCCACCTGCATTCCCTGGAATACCCTGCAAACAGGCACATCTGGGAATATTCCCACTTGAGTACACTCATCACAGGGAGCCTTCCCTGTCCTTGGGATTATGTCCATGTGGAACAATGGTTCCTCTAACTGAGAAGACTGTTAAAAAGGAGAGAACGCTGCTCTTAACCCTGAAAAGGTTGATCACTGAACACAGGAAGCAACTTCTTGTAAAGTTTTCTTCATATCGTATCTCCCAATGAAAGAAGAAATTATTTTAAAACCGCCTTGAATGATTAGTGGCCACTAAAACTGGGCTGGTTAATCGAACTGAAGCCAAATCTGACTCTAAATCCAGTTTTAAGACTTCCTGAGATTAAACCAATATATGGAATCTTCAATGAAAATTCTGTTAAAACTTGAAAAACAACACACCATGCCGGAAGTACTGTACTTTTTGAATAAATCTGTGTTAAAGATATGTAAACAAAAAGGTAACGAGCTATCTTTTCTGAATAGTAAATACATAAAGAAATGTACTTGTATTCATCAGTTAATTATGCAGCACAAGTGGAAAGGATGGACAGAGCTTTGAAAATTGAAAACCATTGCGGCTAGGGTTTTGCCCTAGCTGACCGATCTATGCTTTGATTGCATGAATCTTTTGCAGATCTGCCCTGCAGTTCATTCAATGGTGAATCTCAGTGATCCGGTGAAAAAGACAGTTTCTCTTGCAGGCATGGTTGCCGGTCAAGCAAACTCTTCTTCGGTTTCGTATAGTTCCATGCTGAAATTTGGTTCTGGTCCTTCAGTGGTGCAAGAAGTTTCTTCCCTCAATGTTCCTCTGGATGAGGAAGCTTTCAGTTGTGAAAAATATTTTGCAAAGCAAGGTTGGGTTTGCAGGTTTAATGGGTTTTGGCCGCGGCTAACAGATCTGCACAAATGGTTCTATGAGACATGGAAACCTCTTTTGAGAGATGAACTGAATATCTACCTTATGGCATGGAGTTTTTTTGTCGTGGTTTTTGATAATATTAAGGACAAGCAGGCCATTTGCGAAGCCGGGCCGTGATTTTGGGGTAGTGTCAGTCTCTTCATGTAGCCCTGGACTCCCACTTTTGATCCGGTAAAGGCATCAATCTCCACGGCTCTAGTGTGGGTAAGGCTTCCGAACCTTCCCCTACATCTTTGGAATCTTCCATCACTATCCTCTATTGGAAATGCATTAGGAAAGTTTTATTGCCGTAACCTTGAAACTAAAAAATTTTACAAGACTACTTATGCCAACATATGTGTGGAGATGGAATTCAACAAGGGTTTTCCCACTGAGATTAATTTGACAGCTCCAAACTATGTTTGGGTCCAAAAGCTCGATTATGAAAATGTTTCATTCCAGTGTAGAGCATGCTATGAAACAGGGCATGTAATTAAAAATTGCCCCGAGCATTCACAGAAAATCAAAGATTGGAAAAAGAACCGAAGGTCCAAATGGTTGTTAGGAGCTTAGGGTGATCACTATATGGGATACAAACAGGAAGAGACTAAGGATAAGAAAGAATCAAAAGATAAGCAGTAAACAGATTCTACCAAAGAAAATGCATCAGCGGCAACAAAAATCAAGCAGGGAAAAGCACATACCAGTGAGGATTCTCCAGAGTCGGCAAAAGTGGAAAATCAGCAAACCCTTGTGGATCACAGATCCTGTCCGGAGTCCACAAGGATTTTTGCTGGAAAAGCATCTTCTTGGGAAGATCAAGCAGATGAGGAAGAATTCCAAAATAGCAGCATTCACTTGCCAAAGAATGATCTGCTGGAATTAGCAAAAAACGTGAGCTGGACTCAAGTTGGAAAGAAAGGAAAAGGTATTTGCCAAGGAAAACAAGAAGTCGGACTAAATCAAAATAAAAATAGTGAATAATGGAGTGTAAATGTATCTAGAATTTAGATATTGGGGGTCTTTTGGAACAATTTTAGTTTAAAAGGGACTGAAATTTTTGTGTTATGGGGAACAAGTTTGAGGGTTTGGATTGAGCCTCCGCGCTCAATTTCAAACCTGCAAGGAAGATTGGAATATGTAAAGGTTCTGGTCTTGTAGCCAGATTTTTTTTTTTCAAAATACAAATCTTTATCCGTTTCTTTAAAAAAAAAAAATAATGCAGCACAAGCCATGTGAAATAGGAAAACTGCAGTATACAGATGATCAGTAACCAAAGTCAATTGATGCTTTATTCACTGCAATTGCGAAGGTCAAAAATTCTTATAACAACAAAGAATCCATATTGAGATGCTTCTGAAAAGGCAATGAGAAAATGGTGAAATACATGAATGAAAAAATGATGTCTCATTCATTTTAAACGCCAATTTATATATCTCCCAGAAGGAAGATGCTTATTTTCTTCGACAAGGACCTGACTTATTGAACAAAACTGAGGCCCTTGCAAATTAACCCATTCTTTCCTTTTCCAGTTTTTCTAACTCTTGTTGCCTCTGAATCTCTTCTTCTTCAAGCTCCCTCTGCTTGTCATATTCCTCTTCTTTCTCGTCTTGATCTTCAAACTCTTTTTCTGCAGCCATTGCCTTCACTATTGGATCCCTGAGCTCAGAAATCAATCCACCTCCAATTGTGTACTCTTCTTCATTTCCAATCAAGAATATCCGTTGATCTGGTCCACTAGACATGGGAATGTCTACTGCAAGTAGCTTAAAGTCATACTGCAGAAAGATTTCAATTATCTTTAAGGGCAATCAATTGTCACTTAATGAAATAATGACCCTTCCAAAAGTGACAAAAATGTTATTTTACTGAAAAACAATTATATCAATCATGCATGACATCTGATCAAAAACAGTTTCTGGCCTAGAATAATAAACTTGAAACATCCTCAGTAAAACAAATGCTTCTGATAGCTCAGTTGTATCAAATTCTAATAAAGATTCGAGGCAAACCTGGCCCTTTTTCTTCTTAACTTCCACACTAACAAGACCTCGCCTTTCAGAGCCATATATTGGGAATATCAGGAAACAGCGTTTTCTGCTTAGCGTGGGCTTAAAGTTTTTTAGTCGAATCCTGCCTCCAGACATAATATATGCCCGGACATCTGTTCCAGAAAGAGGAGCTCCCATAACCTCCAAAATTCCAGCTGATGTGTTCAATTTGCGCATTGCAATCCTGTAAACTTTGTCAGGATTGACTGTATATCTTGCCCGTACATAAAGACCCTGCAAACAATCAATGTCTCTTTATCCTCTTCCAAGATGCACAGTGACTACTCTGCTTCTGTTCTCTTCTCTGATGAAAATTGAAAATAAACCAGAAGAGATGAAGAAGAAGAAATGAAAAACAAGAGAAAAGTGACGGAATCATAAACTTGAAAAACTACCACAATTTCCGCAATTGATTTGTTCCAGAGCGCACAGTTTTGACAAAGGGCAGTCGTAACTTGTGGAGTTGAATATTCTCACAGAATTCTAATGTTTGTTGAAAACTAAATATAAATTTCTTGATAATACAAAAGTTCATAATATTTCTACAAAGGCCAGTAATTTGAACACCGTTACACCACAATACTGTGCATGCTTTGGGGCTTGAAATTGCAGTAGATGTGCCTGCTTTACAGTTTTTGGCATTGGCATTGATCGTTGTATATCAGACCAAACTAGCTTAATCAAAACAGATTTTAATTTTAAAAAACTGCATCTCAACCTTGTAAACTCGCTCCTGCAAATAGGAGAAAAAGAAACTGCAGCACATTTGCTAATTAGTGGTAAAATTAAATGGCCTAATTTCTTCGCCAAATCAAAAAAATCCCGGTAAATCTGTATGCCAAAACAGCATAAGGGACTGAAAAATCAAAGTTCAGCAAAATATTCCCAAAATTGGGCAGTTAGTTCTTCATAACAGTTTAGGGATTAAGGATACGTCCCATCACCCTGGCTTTAAGCATGGATGCTGTATGGTTTGTCACAAGCATAAAAATGTTAAACGTTTTATGTGGAACTGCAAGGTTACCAGAGCTTTTTGAGTTTGGATTCTTGCTGAGTACAGTACTCCCTTTGTTGCCCTTCTTCATTGAAGGGGGGTTATTTGGGGGGTCAAATACATGATCCAATAGGCAGGCAGGAGTCTCTCAAATGATAAATCTGAGTTACTCACAGGCATATCCTTCATAAAAAAAGATGCCAAGCAACCTTTCATAAAGCAGCTAATCCATTCCATATTGGAGAGGTTTCAAGCTTTAGATCCGAGTTGACTATGTAGATTTTGGCAAGGAGAGATTTCAAGCTTTAGATCAGAATTGACTTTGCAGATTTTGGCCAGGATTGGCATTTTTGGGCAAGTTGCAGATTCTCACTTCCATTCAGCACCATGATGAATTTTATATATATATATATATATATATCCTAAGGAGTTAGCTCAGCTCAATTAGTTGTGTATTTGGCTAGTTACATGCAGGTGCCTGGTTTTGAATCCCTTGAGTGAACCCACTAGTCTACCCCTACAGATTTACTAGAGATGCCATCCACAAATTTGGGTAACCATCAGTTAAGTTTCATTGCAAGATCTTCTTTAGAAAACACATATAATGTAATGTGGATAACCATCACATGAGTTAATCTTGCGGGGAAACTCAAGTGATGATAACCCACATTCTATATATAATGTAGATAACAATCACTTGAGTCAACGAAACGAATGTGGTGGTTACCCAGATTTATATATATATATATATATATATGAAAATTCTAAAGAGAAATTTAAGCAATGGTTAGGAAAATTTCTGATTGGTATTCCTATTAAATCCAATGTATATTAATGTGCTTCACCCCAAGGGATTCGAACTAAACACCTACTGATACGGAAATTATATAACTGTCAGTTTGCAAATTCAACAACCCCATCCGCAAAGAAAGAGAAGTCAACAAAAAGTCTACAAACCTGATAACTTTAGCTTGAATTGCAGAGATCAGAAAACACGAACATTCAATCCTCAAACAAAAGTAGGAGTTGAACAATAAAAACGCACCGCAAAGGCGACGATTGCAGTAGCAAGAGCAAGGAATCCATACTTAGCAATGCCTTCAGATAGTCCAATAAAAGTGCTCGCAATTCCGAACATAATCCTCCACAGTAAAATACAGAGACCGACTCCCAGCAACCCTACCAGTACCAGAGTATTCCTCCTCCAGAATGCCTCCAACTGAAGCCCAAACGCTTCTCGGTACCGCGAAAAATTGAACTTCGCAGCACCAAGAGGCTTATGGAGCCCTTTAGGAATCTTCTGAGCAGCATTTGCAGCGTTAAAATTCACTGCCAAGTTCTGTTTAACTGTCTGCTTCAGCCTGAGAGCTGCAGATTTCCATTTCTCTGTCAAGGACTCTGTGGATAGCAATCTCCGATCATATGAAAAAACTTTCTGTAAAGGGCTTGATGGGCAATTCAGGGACGGGGGTTTGGGGATCGAGTATGTAAATGTGGGATTAAAGATGGAGTGATTTGAACCCGCGTTTCCATATGACCGAGAGGAGAAAAGACAATGGGTTTGTTTAGTTGTGGAATTTGTATGAATCCAGAGGGTCTGGAGGCCTCTGTAGAGAACTTTACACGACCTATGGGCAGTTTCGGATGCCATTTTAGCAGAACAATACCCACATTTCTTAACACAGAGACTCTTCTGTATTGATTTTTCAGAATGAATAAATATATATGTAATCTTAAGAATTGATCTATTGTTCCCCTGTTAACTCTTTCATCGTGGTTACGAGTTGCTGAAAAATAGAGCTCGCCTTCACCAGCCCACCCGCTATATCTCTGCGTAAAGGTGCTCGAGGTCCACCCGCTGCAAAAGGTGTAGACATTTTATTCGAGTCATCTTAGAATTGGGTGAATTGCGTTGAAATTAGCGGAAATTACAGTAAATTTTGGCTGCATCTGACGGAAACGGAAGATAGTTTTGACCTCGTATTGCTAAGAGCGGAGTATTCCGTTCAAAGATGGGGATTTAGGTTTGCGCCTAGTTTGACGTTTTAATATTTTTGAAAAGCCTAAAGTGATTTGTTGTCCGTTGGAAATGCATCTGTAGTTGTGGTTGTAGGCTCGGTTCCACGGGTTTTAACTTCTCTCGTAGCGCATTTATTTTGATTACACCAATTAGTAGCTAGGTTTGTTAAGTTCTTTGATTCAATTCGCATGAATGCCCTTGCATTGAATAGTCTTCGAGAGCTTGCCACATCATCATGGTTAGTAGTTCTTTGGGAGGACCTCTTCTTTTTGTTCCCGTCAAATGTTGAAGCTTTTAATGCTCTCATCTTAACCTAGGCAAAGCCACAACAATTGCAATTCATGAAAAGATTAGTAGAAGTTCCAAATAGTTCTATCACTATCACGGTCCATGGCTCTTTGTCTAGCAAGAAGGGGCTTCATCGAGCAATTCACGAGTATCTAGTCATCATTGCACTCACTCACATCCTAGGTGGAAAAGAATTGGAAATCACAAATAAAAGGTAATCTAGCGTTATCCTTTTGTGGGAGAGGTTTTTTCACCTTTTTATTCGAAGAAAAGTTAGTTAGAGATTTGATCTTCAAGAGCGGGCCATATTTCATGGGGCCTCGGGCATTATACTTAAATAGAGGAAACCCAAACTCTAGCCCTAAAAATTATGTACCCTCAATGATCCCAATTTGGGAAAGACTTACATGTTTCCCTCTCTATTGTCGGAATAGAGGGACCTTTAAAAATATAGGAAATGCCTTGTTGAACCTAAAGATGGAATGTTTGCAAGTACTAGAATATGTTGGAAGTAGACTTAGAGAAAGGGATACCATGAGCATTTCAACTAGCCCTGGACAATTGGACCTTCATACAACAAGTGGATTATTATCAGATTCCGTTTAAGTGTAAAACTTGCCACAAGTACGATAATTTCACTCGTGACTACCCTAAAAAACCTGCAAAAGAATCTCACCTAGAATAGAGAGAACAATGGCAATAACCAGAAGAAGAGTTAAGCATGACCCCTGTTCCCCCCTCCCCCCACGAAGCATCCTCAACCCTCGAGTTCTCAAAGTCCACAAACAGAACCCTCACCCTCCAATTTGAACCCTCCCTTCTCTCCTCATACTAACAACCCCTAGTGCATTTGGAGGCCCTAAAGGAATCAAAGCAAGGAGAAAAATAATGGGTAAAATTAGTTGAAATATCTTTTGTGGAAGATGCTCCTTTCCATTCCTCATAAATAGGATCCCCCCTTCTTAAGAGGCAAGCCCTGTAATCTTTATAAATGAGAGGAACTCCATATTAGGGATAGGTGTTGTTCTCCTAAAGCCTAACCAAATATAGGAACAAACAAAAGATGAAGAATTCAAAGATTCAGTGGTCAGTTAATCTATAAAGAAGATGAGGAGAAAATTCAACAAAGAAAAGTGAGAAGAACATCCAAATCGGGACAAACAAATGGGTACATAGCACACTATAGTAGGTTGTTATAGTAGAAACACATAGAATCTCTAAAGGAGTTTCAATTCCTCCTACTTGAGGAGCTCCCAAAATAAATAGTAGATAACTGAAGTCATCTCCTGCAACTGCAGAGGCATGGGGAGTATTGAAAAATGAAAACTAAAAAAGAATCTAATTAGAGATGAGAACCCTCGAGCTCTTCTACGCCAAGAGACCAATTAGACGAAAAAAAATATTTCCAAAGAAGCAAAACAATCTGGGCAAACAACATGGCAAAAGCTAATAGTTCAAAAAGGAGCATTAGATGGCATGTGCATGATATGGTCAACAACGCACTTCCAATTCATTCAAGAACTAATTTTTCTCCCATTGGATTGTTGCATGTATGTTACACAATTCACAAAGTAAGACGATCAATTTTGTTAATATATATGTGTGTAAACGCATATCATGACAAACTTGCTTGTTTGAATTCTCTCTTAAGTTGAAAAGAAACAGTTTGGGAACATAATAGCATCTTTGTAGGAGATTTCAATACCACCATTCACACTTGGGAAAAGAAAAGTGGATCTTTGATTAGAGATCCTTTTAGAGAATCTATGGAAGACCTTATCTCACCCCTTGAGCTAGTAAATTTTGAGCCCCTTAAAAGGAAAAATCATCTAGTCAAACAGATGTCTAGGGCCTAGCCACATCAAGGTTAGGCTTGATAGATTTATGGTCTACAACTCCTTGCTCAAAGAAAACATTACTCTCTATTGGCGCGAAATTTCACTTGCAAGACCCAATGTTCAACCACTAGTTGCCAACAAAAGTCTTTGTTGTAGTCTAGCGCAACGCCAACCCTTTCATTCCTCCGCAAGGGAGAAACGTCTCACCTAAGGCGTGTCGAGACATTTAAGGATAGAGGGGACTGATGGATAATGTTGATGATATTTCATCTTGTAACACCTTCCTTGTAGTTGCCTTAACTCCAACATTTCCTCTAGCACAATGGCACTCCCATAAGACAACATCTCTTTCATGATCAAGAATACATCTACGCAGGATATGATCAAGTCCCATATTGTACAATTGACCTGCAATCAATTGGTAGTCTGCAACATGCACCACCAAATTTTTCTTTTGTGTTGTAGTATAATCCTTTGGGCACTTACAAGTTGCTAAAAAGAGCACAATATCTTCAAGATAATCTTGTATAACCTCAACTCTAAATAGATCGACATCGGGCAATTGATTTCAAGTGATCCTCTTGCCTCCCCATACTCCAAGTGAGAAAGGTGATCAGGACCCACATTAGCTTGTCCTAGCTTGACAACAACTTCAAAAGAGAACTCTTGGAATAGCAATAACTATCTACAAATTCTTCCCTCAAGCACAGGCTTATTAACAAGATATTTTAGTGTGGAGTGATCAGAGAAGAACTTAAATGGAAATCCTAAAAAGTAATGTCGAAATTTTGGGAGTATACCATAGCTAGGGCTTCTCACTTAGTTGTTGTATATTTCTTCTCGGTAGTAGAGAGCTTTTTGCTAGCAAAATAGACAGGATGGTCCATATTGCCATCACCTGGCTATGCCGAAATAACACCCAAGGTGATTCCAGATGCATCAATATGAACACGAAATTCTTTGTTCCAATGTAGGTATACCAGTATTGGAACACTGGCAAACTTTTCTTTCAAACTTTCAAAAGCAGCATTGCATTCTTCGGTCTAGACAAAATGCTCGGCTTTCTTCAACAAGTTCTCTAGAGGCGCAATAATCAAAGCATAGTTGTGGATGAGTCTCATATAATACCCCTTATGTCCCAATGTTGACTGTGACTATTTAACAATTGTTGGTGGCGGCATATTTAAAATTACCGCAACTTTGGCAGGATCTACACATACTCTCTCCTTGCACACAATATGGCCCAATAAAGTACCAAAAGGCATGACAAAGATAGATTTCTTCAAGTTTAATGAAATCTATAATTGTCTACAATAGTCAAACATAACCCGCAATAGACTAGAATGCTTCTTCAAAAGGTTGTATATTGTCCAATCATCCATGTAGACTTCAAGAAATTTATGAATATAATCTCGAAAAGCAACCATAACAATCCGAGAGAATACAACTAGAGCATTCTTAAGGTTGAATGACATGACATGATAAGCATAGGAACCCCATTCAGTTGTGAAAGTGGTCTTCTTTTTGTCCTCCTCATCAACACAGACCTGATGATAACCAGAATACCCATCTATAAAAGAATATGCTTCATTACCAACAACATTGTCTAAAACTTCATCACTAAATGGAGTAGGGAATGGATCATGGATACAAGCATTATTAAGGCTTTGGAAATCTACACAAACTGTGATGTCATCAAAATCCTTTTATCCTTCATAAAAATAGCACTGATCCACCTGGCTTCATCAACTGGAAACATGAGACTTGTAGCTAACATTTTATCTATCTCCCTCTTGACCTTTTCTTTAACTCGCAGATTCAGTTGATATAGTTGATGTTTGACAGGCCTCGCATCATGTTTGAAGACAATTTTCATTTCCCCTAAATCTCCTTTTATCCCCTTGAACTCTGAAACAGATGCAGGAAAAAGGTCTTCACATTGATTTCATAAATCAAAACTTTCTTTTGTAGTTTTGTCATCCCAGTAGTCACTAATAGAAGATAGCTTGGGATTCTCTTCAGTTCCAATGTTATGTTTTTGCAACTTTAAAGGCTTAATATGAGGAGTTTCTCTAACAGGGTCATCTTTGATGTCTCTTTCACCCCCAAATTATTTGAATGTTAGATGTCTTAATTCTTCTAGATTGTCCTCTTCTATCTCCTTATTCATCTTGTCACAAGCAACAACTTCATGAAATCTAGATTCATTAAGATGTCCACAATCTACATAGCTATTGAAATCAACGATAGGTTTTCTTGTTAGGTCCCTATAATGCTAGTGATTCCCCCATTACTATTGTCATTATAGCCTATATTGTTATTGTTGTGCCCCATATTGTCCCCATATTATTATTATTGTGCCCCATAGAAGCCCAATATTGTTATTTTTGTGCCCTTATATTATTATTGTTATGTCAGCTTTGATTATATTGTGACCCCTTAGACTCCTATATATAGAAAGAAGGTTTTGTCATTTGTAACATCCAAGAATTGTTCATTTGTGTAATGTAGAGGAGGTTTCCCCCTCGAAGAGGTTGATTTCTAAGTTGTTGATCTATCATTTCTATCTTTTTGTGAACTGGTTCATAACATTTGGTATCAGAGCTTTGGATTCTAGGGTTTTGCTGCTCCAAAACAGGTCATCGTGGAATTTTCGCTATAACTTTTTTTTCTACGACGTTTCAGAAGCTAAAAAGAAAACCCATTTGAGGTGACATCTCGATGATCCTTGGGTCTGAATTTCAGATCTTGTCTCGCTATATTTTTTGAGATATGTTCCAAGAAAGTTAAGGTTTTTGCAGGCTCCCGAATTACATCCCAAACGGGTGACCTTGGGAAAATCATCATAACTTTCTCTTTGAGTATCAAATTGAAATTTCGTAAGAAATTACAGAAAGAGGATAGACTGTAGTTTTTTGTGCATTGTTTTCAGGTTCGAAGGTTAAAACAGTGACATGTGGCACTTCGTACAAGTTCGCTCTACTGTAAAAGTGTATAATCAGGTCATCTTGGGAGATTGGGCATAACACTTTCTTAGGGAATCCAATTTTGATCAGACTTGTGGAGATGGAAAGAGGACTCAGAGGGATACCACAGTGCGCAATTTCAGACTTGGAGATTCGAAATTTCAGAGATACATCATATACAATATCGAGCTCCTACAAAGTGAAAAAAGGTGTGTGGTTTTCTTTAAAATTTTGCATAAGTTTGATTTGAAAAATTAGTTTGAAGGAATTCAAAGGGAATAGTGAAGCATAATTAACATTAATTGATGCCCCAAATAGAGAAAATGGAAACACCTAGTAAGCAACCTGAAAGCTCTAGCATGACTCATGAAGAAGAGGAAGAAATGCAACATGATATATCAAAATACGAGACCAAGTGCGACAAAATTCACTCTCACAAAAAGTAACAAAAGCTAAGATTGATGGTTTAGAAAAGGGCGTGGAAGCTAAGATGAATGACGTGGAAGCTAAGATGAGTGACGTGGAAGCTAAGATGGATGGCATGGAAGCTAAGATGGATTGTTTAAAGAAAGGCGTGGAAGCTAAGATGGAATATTTTAAGACAGATTTGACAAAATTTCTACAAGAAATGCTTACTAATGGCGAAAGGGTAGTAAAGGAAACTCATGATGAGAACAAAATAAATGTTAATCATGATTTCATAGACTCTAACGTTGGATCGAAGACCCACCATGTTCCAAAGATCAATATGAGGAAGTTTGGTGGCAAGGATCTCGTAACATGGATATTACAGATGGAGCAATATTTCGATCTCCATAATGTGCAAAACACACAAAAGGTACACATTGCAACTTTATATTTGGAACCAAATCAGTTTGTATGGTATCGATGGCTTTGCTCTCGTAAACAATGTGTCACTTGGGCAATTTTTACGTATGAAATGATAGCACATTATGAGGATACAAAAAGCAACATTTTTTTTAGCCAATTGATAAATCTCAAACAAAAGGGTTTGATGGAGCACATTAAGGACTTCCAAAAATTGAATATAAGGGTAAAATATATTCCAGGGGAGAATAGGATTGATGTGTTCATAGGGACTTTAAAGGATAACATCCAACATAAGGTTTGCCTTTGGGAACCCGATTCATTGGAGAAGGCATTCAGGTTGGCAAGAAAAATGGAAAGCAAAATTATGGCAACAAGGAAGCCTACCACTCACAATTATAAAGATGGAAGTGTTGTTTCCCCTAGCCTTCCACAACCTACAAGGTTGACACCACAACAATTGGAAGAAAAAAGAGCAAAAGGGATTTGTTACAGTTGTGATAGAAAATACACTAAAGGTCGTAAGTCTGCTAAGAAGAAATTATTTTACATAGACTGTGAAGAGGAGGAAGAAAAGGAACAAGAAATGTCAAAAGAAGAGGATATACACCGGGAACAAACCCTAGAGAAAGAATAAATGAATCCGACCATATTTTGTAATGCATTGGCTGGAATTACCACTCTTCAAACTATCAAGATAGAAGGGCACATCAAGAAGAAAAAGGTAATAGTGTTTATTGATTCGAGTAGTACCCATAAGTTTATTCATTGTAAGATAGCCAAGGAATTGAATTGCTTCCTATATCCAACACCAGAGTGTCAAGTGATGGTTGCAAGTGGAGGAACCATAAATTGCTACGGAAAGTGCTGTAATATCAAGCTATCCATGGGAGAATATGTATTGAATAGCCCAATGCTTTCCATTCCAATGGGTGGTGTTGATGTTGTACTAGGAGTCCAGTGGCTACAATCCTCAGGTACAGTAGCTTTTAATTTTCAAGAACTTTTCATGAAATTTTCCTTGGAAGGAAAAGGAAGTTGAATTAAGGGGTATCGCAGGGAAACCGGGAAAGATAATCAACTCTAACGGAATGACAAAGCTTCTAAAGAAAGAATAACGAGGCATAATTGCACAATTATGCTCAGTAGAGGTTCCTACATCGCAATCATCTATTTCTCCATATCTCCAAAAAGTCTTGGACAATAATTTCAAGGTATTTGAGACTCCCAAAGGCCTCTCGCCTATTCATGATCATGATCATGCTATTCATTTGATTCCAAGAAGTGTTCCTCCAAACATCATGCCTTATAAATATCCCTATGCCCAAAAGAGTGAAATTGAACGTATGGTTGCAAAAATGCTAGAGGGTGGTATAATTCAACCTAGTCAAGGTTCTTTCTCTACTCCAGTAGTATTGGTTCACAAGAAGGATGGATCATGGCGCATGTGTCCAGATTATAGGGAGCTCAACAAGCTCACTATTAAAGATAAATTTCCCATTCCTGTCATTGATGAATTATTAGATGAATTGCATGGATCAATTTACTTCACCAAGTTGGATCTTCGTTCAGGATATCACCAAATCAAAATGAAGATTGAAGACATTCCAAAAATAGCATTTAGAACTCATGAGACTCATTATGAATTTTTGGTCATGCCTTTTGGCCTTGCCAATGCACCTTCTACATTTCAAGGTTTGATGAATTCCATTTTCAAACCCTTCCTTAGAAAATTTGTGTTGGTATTTTTAGATGATATACTAATCTACAATGAGCCTTTGAAGGATCATGTTCAATATGTTGACAAGGAGCTCAAATTATTGGAGGAGAAACAATTATATGCAAAAAGCTCCAAATGTTTCTTTGGAGTACAAGAGGTGGAATATCTGGGTCATATTGTATCTCATGAAGGTGTTAAGGTAGACCCTAGCAAAATTAAAACCATTAAAGAATGGAAAATCCCCACATCCATAAAGCATCTATGAGGATTTCTCGGGTTGACAGGGTATTATCGCAAGTTTGTTAAGAATTATGGGAGAATAGCAGCACCTCTAACAACATTATTGAAGAAAGATGCATTTTCATGGACTCTAGAAGCAATGAAGGCCTTTGAACATCTTAAAGAGGCAATGTGCCAAGCACCGGTCTTAGCTACACCGGACTTCACAAAAACATTTATTGTGGAATGTGATGCCTCAGGAAATGGAATTGGTGTTGTTTTAATGCAAGAAGAAAGACCCATTACTTTTGAAAGTCATCCAATCAAAGGAAAGTATTTACACAAAGCTATTTATGAGAAGGAAATGTTGGCAATACTACATGCACTTAAGAAATGACGACCCTACCTAATGGGAAGACACTTCAAGGTAAAAACGGATCATGATAGTCTTAAATACTTTTTAGAACAAAGACTATCTCCAGAAGAGCAGCAAAAATGGGTCACAAAGATGATGGGTTATGACTTTGAAATCATCTACAAAAAAGGGAAGCAAAACGTTGCGGCAGATGCACTCTCAAGAAAGGATGAGGATGTGGAAGCATTTCTTTGCACCATTTCTATTATCCAACCAGATTGGATAAACGAAGCAAGGGATGAATGGAAGAATGACGAAGAAGTGTGGGCGCTCATTCAAAAGTTACAACAAGATCCAAGTACATCTGATACATTTAGCTAGAAAAATGATTCGTTATGGTACAAAGCTCGGTTATACCTATGTAAAAATTCCCAACTCAAATGAAAGATTCTTATGGAATTGCACACCTCTCCCTTAGAAGGGCACTCAGGATTTCAAAAAACTTACCATAGGGTTAAGAAGGAATTTTTTTGGGATGGCCTTAAATCAGATATTCAAAATTTTATGGCGGAATGTTTGGTTTGCCAACAAAATAAAGTTGAAACAATTAAGAACCCAGGTCTATTACAACATTTATCCATTCCAAGCCAACGTTGGGAGGAGGTTTCAATTGATTTTATCACAAGTTTACCCAAGTGTGAAGGAAAGAGTGTTATCATGGTGGTATTTGACATACTTACCAAGTATGCACACTTTTGTGCATTATCTCATCTATTTAAAGTGAGTACACTTTCTATTGCATTTATGGAAACAATTCAAAAGTTACATGGAAACCCAAAGATTATTGTAAGCGACAAAGATCCCATTTTCACTGGAAATTTTTTGACAAAATTATTTTCTGGCCTTGGTACTCAGTTAGCTCATAGCTCATCTTATCATCCTAAATTTGATGGGCAAACTGAGATAGTAAACAAATGTTTGGAAGGATATCTTTGTTGCTTTGTATCTGATAAATAGAAACAATGGGTCAAATGGTTGCCTCTGGCTGAATGGTGGCATAACACTTCCTTCCATACTATAGCAAAAATGACCCAATTTATGGCACTTTATGGATATCATCCACCATCCATCACATCATATTTAAGAGAAAATTCTAAGGTTCAAGCAATGGAGGATCACATCGAGCATCAACAACAAGTTCTCCAACTCTTAAAGGATAACATCACTTTGGTGTAGAATAGAATGAAACTACAGGTAGACCAACATCACAACGAAAGAAGTTTTGATGTAGGTGATTGGGTATTCCTATGGCTACAACCATATAAACAAATGCCCCTCAAGCAAGCTAAGAAGGATAATAAATTATCACCAAAGTATTATGGTCTGTACAAGGTGTTGCAAAAGGGAGGTACTAGGGCATACAAATTGGAGCTTCCTTCAGCCTCCCGAGTGTGCCCAGTTTTCCATGTTTCATGCTTAAAGAAGGTTATAGGTGACAAGCTCCCAGTTCAAACAATATTGCCAAAACTTGATGAGGAAGGAAAAATCATATTGGAACTTGAAGTAGTCACAGAAACAAGAACTCGACAGCTACGAAATCGATCAATTTCAGAGTATCTCATCAAGTGGAAGAACTTACCCGCTGAAGATTCCACATGGGAGGATGAGAATTTTATACAGAAGCATCCAGAACTACTCAAGCGTTGAGGACAACACTTTTTTGAAGGAGAGGGGCATGTTAGGTCCCTATAATACTAGTGATTTCCCCATTACTATTGTCATTGTAGCCCTTATTGTTATTGTTGTGCCCCTATTGTCCCCATATTGTTATTATTGTGCCCCATAGAAGCCCACTATTGTTATTTTTGTGCCCTTGTATTATTATTGTTAAGTCGGCTTTGATTATATTGTGACCCCTTAGACTCCTATATATAGAAAGGAGGTTTTGTCATTTGTATCATCCAAGAGTTGTTCATTTGTGTAATGTAAATAAGGTTTCCCCCTCCAAGAGGCTAATTTCTAAGTCGTTGATCTATCTTTTCTATTTTTTTGTGAGCTAGTTCATAACATTTCTAGTGGGAAACGATACTCTTTTTATTGCTTTCAAAGCCTTTGTTGTCTTCTCATATTTGTCTGAGAAGGAGAAATCACTGCCAAACTAAGCTATCAATGGTTCCCAGTTAGTTGTCTACCTTCTCATCTCTTCTTTCAAGTACCACACTTGGGGAAATGTTCCCAAAGTGTGAATGAAATGATGCGTCCACATTTCAACAGGAAGTCCATTTTTTGTCCAAACAATAGTGTAATTCTGAACATGCCTGTATGGACTAGTATGGTCATCATATACAAGAATCTTATCTGAATGGTTTTCTGGAACAACAAACTGACATAGCATTGCAGGCTTAATTGATTCCTAGTTTTGAAGTTGGTTACTATGAGCTCCCCACCATCTCTCAGGGGTTGCTTGCATAGTGACATCTAATATAGGAATCCTTTGGATTTCTTCAATATTCAAATCAACTTATTTAATAAAATTTGAGACAAAGTAGGATAGTCCCTTACCTCAGTATCGATCTAGCAAGCACAACAAACAGTTGTGCAACCCTCAAAACTAGGTTGTGAATAACCTGCAGAATTTGTTTGAACGCTACTACCAAAAATACCAACTCCACTAGAACTATCAGTCGTGTAATTGTTATGGACTTGCTGAAATCACAAAGTTTTAACTAATTTACAAAGACAGTTAATAAGATTCTGATGGAGTACCAAGGGGAGGTTAGGGAGAGAGTTAGTTGTACTGCTACTTCACAGGTTGTTGTTTCCAGGGACCAAATCGTCTTTAAAGAATAATCGTCACATTACAAAATTCATGTCATTGTCTACAAGAGTATTCTCGTTAATGGTTGTTTTGGTGTTTCGGGTGTTTGAATTCTTATGACTCTTGTTAGGCTCCACTTTCTCCATCTCTATCTCCTACCACCCCTCCACTGGTAGCTCATATTTCTCTAGAGTGGGATCCTTCTCCTACTTCACTATTCTGCAACACCGGGCTACCCATTTCTCCTATCTGCAACCTTAGACTACTCAAAGCTTCACTTATCCACTTCAACTATCTTCTCCTTTGTATAATCTCCCATAACTTCTTTTTCTGCCACTCGTCAGTTATATGTTCCCTCCTTATTGTCCTAAAATATCAAGCTCTCCACGACTCCTCTACATCCATCGCAACGCCCCCTCATCCTCTGCAATTGAGCAACATCTCTCCCTTAAACCATAACCCCATTACCTAGGGTTTTAAGCTGCCATATTATTTTCTTGAAACGATAATAGATTTTCTTCTACCATCAAAATATTAATCCACAAAGGGATTTCTTTCAACAACCTACTTTGTAACTCGTATTTAAATATTGCTTCGGCTTTGGAGAAAGATTGATGATTCTTCGCAACAAACTCAATAATGTAACCCTCTAGAGTAGCTTGAACCCAAAAGTATACAACTTTGGTCAGGTCAGTATCAAGCCAATGCAAATCAGCTAGATGAGTTGTAGTTCAAGTTGTCCAAACACAAAGGAGATTTCCAATCCTTATCTTAATCTGCAATATTCTCAACCAATTGTGTAATTCCTCTGGAAACTTGCACCAGAAAATTTTGTATTGATTGCAATTAGGTTCTGCAAACAAAATCTCCTCCTTAACCCACTCCAAGTTCTTCTGCCTTAGTTGAGCTTGTTATAGGATGAACAAATTGAGCTTCTCGTGCCATCACTCTTGAATATATCCTTTAAGAATCCTCAACACCATGATCTAGATACCCTTAAAATGCGCGAGTCCTGACAATGGAACCATTTGTTGGCACAAAATTTCACTTGCAAAACCCAGGGTTCAACCGTTGGTCACCAACAAAAGTCTTTGTTGTAGTCTAGCACAACGTCGGCCCTTTCATTTCTCTATAAGGGAGAAACATCTCACTCGAGGAGTGCTGAGACATTTAAGGATAGAGGGGACTGATGGATAGTGTCGAGGTTAGTCCAATAGAGGATCGATGCATTAATTAAATGAGTATGCAACATTCACTTGATTATTCGGAAATATTCATGTATTTAAGACTAGAGCATATACAGAAACAAGTAACAAACAATGCATCGAAACAACATGGAAAAAAATTTAAAGAGGCCAACTAATTCATAATCATTTCACACACATAGACACCGAGTCCATTCCTACAACACTTCCCTTTCATAGTATAGAAGAGGACAAATACATTACTATGTGGGATCTTTGAAAGAATACTAAACTGCAGAATATTAGATCAAATTACAATCAAGCACAACATAAAATTCAGTCCTCACTTTGGCAGCGTCTTGGCATGGGCTCGATCTCTCCCTCTTTCAGTTCGTTTCCTATAGTATTTTATAGATTTACTTCTTCAATTCATTCCATGCTCATTTGATTTGGCTTCTTTGATTACTTTGATCCCCCTTGCTTGATTTGGTCTACTTTGACAAAATCCAAGTTCTTTGGTCCATATCATCTTGGTTTTTTCAAAAAGTAACGCGTAGATCCTTCTTTCACAACTTCACCAGGTACTAAGATAATTATTTCCTCTCTTTGATTTTTGCTTCCTTCTTTCTGGTCCTGCTTTTCAGCTTGATTGACCATTTAATTTTCCGCACCCACTAATCATTTATGCAACCCTTTTTCAAGCCAAAATTGATCAAAATTTACCAAAAATGAAGGACCCAACACTCTCCAATCTTAAATCCTATCTTGGGTTGGTTCTGGTCATAGACCCATATCCCTCTTTTTATCCTCTCTCAAAAGTTACAACCCCCCCCCCAAATTTCGATACAACCCCATCTTGATCCAATCCCCTAACTTCTTTGGGGTTGTTTCCAATGCATGGAACTAATGGATCAAGGGCTCTCTGATTCACATTTACAAAAATAAAATGGGTCAAGCTAGCTCTTAAAAAGTTGCAGTAAGAACAAAATGGCAAGAGAAAAGGAGTTAATATTCTCTCTTAAACTTCAACTAAAAGAAATCTAGGAAAAAACATTGCAGAAACCATGACTCAGAGACTTCTCATAGTAGGAAAAAACAACTTTTCAAAAACTTCAAACATAATTGAGAAAGGAGGAGGAACTTTGACAACTCAAATCTATAAGTTTGTGGCTAAAGGTAGGAGATAAAAACATCATTTTTTCCACAAATGGGCCAAACAATGGGTATGCAGGAATCTTGTCAGTGAAATCACCACTTCTAAAGTCTTCAGTTTGCCCACTTATACTCAAACCAAGGAAGTTGCAATAGAGCACTTTGATAACCTTTATAGAGAACAACCTATGTTGGAGGCAGAAGCAATAAAATCTATGCTTGAAGATATCCCTTGTTTAGTCTCTCTATAAGAAATTGACAACCTAAACAAATAAATTTTAGTTGATGACGTTGGGAAAGCTCTAGTTTCCTTTGATATTGAGAAAAACCCTAGCCTAGATAGTTTCTCGAGACATTTTTATAAGCATTGTTGGGCAATAATAAAGAAGAATTTAGTCATAATGGTATATTATGTTAAAAAATTTCCAAAATGGGAGGTGAGATCAACCTTGCATTCTTAGCCCTATTTTGAAAGAATTTAACCCATCCTACTTTGATAGATTTAAATCCACTTCTCTTTGCAATGTCTCTTACAATATAATAACAAAAGTCGTTGCAAATAATATCAAACCTATTTTAGCAAAGCTAATATTTGAAAATCAAGGCAGATTTATTCAGAAGCTTTAAATAATTGATAACATCATACTCGTACAAGAAGTCAATCACTCAAGCAAGAAGCAAGGGAAAAAAGGAATGATTATAAATTTGGACATGGCTAATGCCTTTGATCGGGTTAGACATAGTTTTCTATTTGAAGCTTAATAGAAATATGATTTAAAATTTGAATTTATTTCTTGGATCTCCTCTTGTATAATCTTCCCTTAGATTTCATCCTTGGTCAATGGTAGATCAACAAGATCTTTTAAAGTCTCCTGTGGTCTTTAACAAGGATGCCCTCTGTACCCTTTGCTTTATATCTTGATGGTTGATTCTTTGAGTAGAAAGATAGAGTATGAAAGTGTTGAGAAATCTAGGGAAGCTAGATGAGATGCGATTTCTCTCAACCTGATAATTGATTGCGATGTTCTTTAACTTCAACTTGTAGAATTTATAATTAGCTTCTTCTTCTATTGATTATTACAATGTTCTTACCATCAAACATCTACCAAAACATGAAGATCAATAGAACAAATGAACACGAGATGTAGGTTGCTAGCCAGGGCCAAAGCCTCTCCTCGAGAGGAAAACCCACAAGTAATTCTTCTATTCTTATAAAATCTTTAAATGATGAATTCCAAGACCTTTAGACCCAAGATTGAGACCCCTCCAAGACCAAGTTAACCTTCCTTTTGTCTAACTTCAACAACTTCGACTTCAGCAACTTTTTGTAACTTTGACCCCCGACAACAATTTCGGCCTCTACTGTAGGTCTGCAAATTTTCAACCCTTCTGTAGTAGCTGCTACAACTTCATATGTGTAGGATAGATAGGTTATTTTAGGCCTCCTTAGTCCTTGGCTTGGCTTGTTTCTTCTTTCTTGAACCAATGGATGATATGTCTTCCCTTTTGATTTCAAATTTTGGCCTTCCTTGGAGATCTGAAATTTTGTCCTATGTAGTTGCAGAAACCATAGCTTCTTCTTGGCATGTGTGAGAGAGATTGACCCAAAAATTTCAGATTTTGTTGTCTTCTAGTCCTTTCCTTGTCCTTCACTTATCTTTCTTGATTTTGTTCTTGTGATCGAACTTGATTGATTTGTTCTTAAAATGAGGTCGAGTTCTTCTTATAAATAGGCTTATAAGGAGTTGAATAGCCCTTAATGAGGCCGGTGTGTTCTCTTGTAGGTTGACTTGGTCTTGGAGGGATTTTAACACAATTTTGACTCAAAATAAATTCTTTTGACTTGATACAAGATCCCCAATAGGGTCTATTACATATGACAATAACTCTTTTGAATTCTTGACTCTATGACAAAACCTAGAAGCACACAATGGGTGCTTTGACCTAGAACAATTTAACCTTGAGCATGAAACCCATGCTATAAAATAATAATAATAATTTTTCTTTTTCCTTTTACATCAAATACATAAAATCAAGAGTACATAAAATATTATGAAGACCGAACCTAGTTACATATTTCAACACTCCCTCTTAACTAGGGAGGTATTCATAATACATTGAAGGTACATGGACATTCTCATACTGAAGAATTCTCATAAGAAGAGTCGGATTGGTAAGCCATCTCATAAGCTATCTTTTCAGCTTATATTAGTGCATCTCATTATATCAACCAACATTGTCATATAGCAAGGCCTTGACTAACAACTCTATCTCTCCACTAGATTAGAGCACAATTTTGGGGAGACAATGATTTATAGACACCCTCATCATTGTCTCTCAAGGCACACACCCCATCCACATGTTCACAAGGTATGTACTTTTAGGATCATTCTCCTCTTGGATTTACACATCCTCAAGGAGTTTCCTCTTTGACTACTCTTGCCTATTATATGCCCCACCTCATCCTCAAAGAGTATCAATATCAGTCTTAGATTCTTACCCAATCCTCCATTCTTTCTTCATGATGTGAAGACAAGAATGATGTGTCTATCTCTCCCTCTCAACCAGGGAGGATCTACTCATTCCTTTACATGAAAGGAATATACCCAAGCTCCCTCTTAACTAGGGACTTGTTTCTAACAACAACTATATGTTCTTAGTGGAAATCATGGTACTCACAGTTGCTTGTAGGGCTCCTCTTTCTTCTTCATCACGTCACGAATAAACTTCAACTTCTATATCATGGAGCCAACTTCTTTCATAACTTCTTTGTAGGGCTTTGACCATTTTCTATATCACTTCCCTTCAACGAAACTTAGTGTTGAACCAAGTAATGTTAGTCATCTCATCCTTCATTTCATCGGAAAGTGACCTTTGTTATCATCTAGTTGTCCTTCATACTATTTATGATGGCCTTTTTTCATAACATATGCTTCTGCAACATCAACTGTAGAATTTTTGTAGAATTTTTCTACAAATCAGCTAGCTCTGATACCATTTAGAACTTTTTCTACAAATCAGCTAGCTCTGATACCATGTAGAACTTTTTCTACAAATTAGCTAGCTCCAATACCATGTAGAACTTTTTCTACAAATTAGCTAGCTCCAATACCATGTAGAAATTTCCCACCTGTAGATCACTTGGTAATGCAATGTACTAAAGCAAAACACTTGATCTACTTCTACAAACAATTTAGTGGAAGCTTGATTGAATTGAGCAAGATCAATAAGAACACATATAACTAATATGGAGAAATCAAACACACATAACACAGAAGATATAACCAGGGGAAAGCACCAACCTAAAACCCCATCTCTGCATTAGCATACAAGTGGAAATATGTCCGGATTACACAAAGCCTCAGCTCGGAAGCTATCCATCTCTCAGTACAATCCCTCTGCTACTCATAGACAGTCAAAGGCTTCTCACAAACCTTCTCCTTTGCCCTCCAAGCCTCCTATTTCTATGCACAGTTTTTCCTGGGTCCTCCAGCTACAACCTGTGTGATTCTCACCTCACACACAACACTGACCTTTGAAATAACTGCAAAAACCTGAAGGAGATAAATCCTCATCATGGATGAGCTTCCTTTATAGGAAAAATATTCATCCAACTAATAGTACATTGTCCCTTCTCTGATCTCAACTGGGTCTCTGTCTGAACTGACATGCATCAGTTATCCATGAGTGAATACTCAGTTATCTGAAAATACCAGTTGTCACATGCATGCAAGCATCAACAAACTGAATCTCATTAATTTAACAACTTGTTAAATTAATCTAACTGAAGTTGACTAAGTTAAACTAAGTCAATTGATCCTCTCAATATAGAACTCATCCTTAATTCCTCAATTAGTGGAGCAAATCAAGGACACATTCCCCAATCAGTGGAGAAACTATTGCATGTTCTCACAAAGACTTCAAGTTTGATTTTCCTTAACTAATTAACTCATGGAGAATTAATTAATTAATATTCAAACTACTGGTAAGACCAAATTCGAATTTTACTTCCTATTTTAGACTAGGGACTGCCTAAAAATAGGAATCCAATCTGAACTACTAAAAATAGAACTTCTAGTTTTAGCACTTACATTTTTCATTCCTTATTGCCCAATCCAGCACTGATATCCAAACTGCGATTTTCAGCAGTGCTATTTTTAGCACTTCTATTTTTAGCAATTTCTTGTTGCCATTTTTCAACATCAAAATCCTTTTTCATACTATATGGATCCATCTCCAAGACCTCTATTGCTAAGGTTATCCTTCCTCATCATACTTATCAGGGTTTTCATAGGTTCTTCATGGAGATGTCATAACTTATCCTTTTTAACATCAGATGTTGATTATCCATATCATCTAAGTACTTGTATTTTTCATGAACTCTTCTTTCAACTTCTTCACATATTGCTTTCTTCAACATCTCTTTACATGGTTCCTTCTTATTAGAAACTTTATGGCCCACCTTCTTATAATAGTATATTGATTCCATCATGCATTTATGTAGTATGCTAAACTTATGCCTTCATGTTTTCTTCATATGGAAGAGTTCTTTCTTCTTCAATCATGCTCATGAGATAGAGCATTCTAACCATTCTATCTACAATTAAGTGATGACATGACTTTATCTATCTATTAAAAATTACCAAATATATGCATACCTTTTCCTTCATGTGATCATCTAGACTTCCTTCAACAACTTCCTTTTCCTTGCTTGAAGATGGAAAAATACTTCAATTAAATTATCATGCTGCACATTTCTGTCATCATACCTTCATCCTTCCAAACTATGGATCCCACACTAGGTGGAATGTAGACTATCTATGTAACTTTGCTTCTTTCAAGTAGAGGTGAACCTTTTCAACAAATATTTGAATGGAGGATCTTGATGATCCTTTTCTGCAAATGTTTTTTCTTGATGATGATAAGGTGTGATGAGATCTTATCTTCCAATCTTGCTAGATGACATGCTTCAACCATGCAAATTGCTACTTTTGTTATCCTTTTATGCTTCTAATGTGATGTCGTCCCAATACTGCTACAATGCATCCTACCATTACTGCAATGCTTTCTACCATGACTGTTGTCTTGAAAATAAACTTAATGTATGAGAGACCTTTAATAGTAGAGGTATTTCACTTCTTCCTTATTTGTTTTCTTCTCTTTCGGTTCTTCTACTTCTTCAGTCACATGGGCTTCACTTATTTCTTTCCTTTTCTTATTGTCATTCTTGAGTTTAGGACAAGTCCTCTTTGAGTGCCCATATTCATTACATTCATAACACTAAATCTTAGACATGTCAATTTTCTTTTGAAATTTCTTTCGAGGCTCAAATTTTCCAAACTTTCCTTTCTTCCTTGTCATAACTGCAAATGTTTGTGTTTTCTCATTTGATCCAACATCATTTTTTGCTTTTAATCTGGTTTCTTCAATCTTACATAATGCCCATAAATCATTGAACAATGTAGCTTCATTCTTTACAAAGATGCTTGATACAAAGTTGCCCCATTCATCTGGTAGTGCATTGAGTACACAAGTAGTCATTTCTGGATCTAACATTGTTTCTCCTAGCTCTTGTAGTTGATCTTTAATTTGAGATACTTCCATGAGATATGATGCTACCCCTTCTTCTTTTGATACTTTCATTTTGTCTAATTCGGTTATTAAAGATATTATTTACCTAGTTGTACTTACAAAGTACAACTCTACCAATTCGTCATAGATCTCTTTCGATGTCTTCAATTTTTCTACAAATGGAATAAGAGAATCCTTGATATATTCAACGAGGATTCTTTGAGACCTTATTTCTGCTTTCATATATTTTGATGATGCTTGAGATTTCTCTTGAGGAGGTCTTATGATGGAGCCCTTGGCATACTCCAAAACTTCATTTTCTGTGAGAATCAAATTTATTCTCTTCTTTCGTGCAAGATAGTTTGATGTCCCAACAAGTTTATTGTTCTCCTTGTGGAAAGCAATCATTTGATTTGCAGGTTGAGACATAAATACAGAAGTACTTATTTGATAAATGAAGATGCTTCCTTGAATATGATGTCTTCCACAAGCATGTGAGATTTAGAATGAGGGAGGGATGATGATGGTTCTTCTTCATGATGAGGAGAGATGATCTTCTTCCTTTGAGGTCTGCTCTTCTATCTTCCTTTGGTTGATGATGTAGAATGTGCAGGCTTCCCAAAATACTCCAAATGTGTAGAGTCATTCTTTCTTTGATATGGAGGAGGGTCCTTGAGGTATTTTAAACTTCTTCCAAGAGAACTTCCTTCAAGATGATAGGGTATTTATGATGAGATGACTCGGTCTCCTTGATGCTCTTCTTCTTATTTTTTTAGCCCTTATGTATCTTATTTCAATTTGAGCAATCTTCAAGCTGCATCTACTTGTCACCTTAGCTTTGATACCATGTTGAGAAATCTAAGGCAACTAGATGAGATGTGCTTTCTCTTAACTTGATAACTGCTTCTGATGTTCTTTAACTTCAACTTGTAGAATTTATAATTAGCTTCTTCTTCTCTTGGTTATTATAGTGTTCTTATCATAAAACAACTACCAAAACATGAAGATCAATAAAACAAAAGAATACAATATGTAGGTTGTTATCCAGGGCCAAAACCTCTCTTAGAGAGGAAAACCCACAAGTAGTTCTTCTCTTTTTATAGAATCTTTAAATGATGAATTCCAAGACCTTTTACACCCAATACTGAGACCCCTCCAAGACCAAGTTAATTGTTCTTTTGTCCAACTTCAACAACTTCGACCCCAACAAAGTTTTGCAACTTCGATCCCCAACAACAATTTCGGCCTCTAATATAGGTCAACAACTTTTCAGCCCTTCTGTAGTAGCTACAACTTCATACGTGTGGGATAGATAGGCTATTTTAGGCCTCCTTACTCCTTCACTTGGCTTGCTTATTATTTCTTGAACCAATGGATGATATGACTTCCCTTTTGATTGCAAAGTTTGGCCTTCCTTGGAGATCTGAAATTTCGTCATATGTAGTTGCAGAAACCCTAGCTTCTGCTTCACACGTGTGAGAGAGATTGACCCAAAATTTTCATATTTTCTTGTATTCTAGTCCTTGTCTTGTCCTTCGCTTCTCTTTCTTGCTCTTGTACTTGTGATCAAACTTGATTGATTAGTTCTTCAAATGAGATTGAGTTTTTATTATAAAGAGGCTTCGAAGGAGGTCAAATAGCCCTTAATGAGGCTGACTTGTTCTCTTGTAGCTCGACATGGTCTTGGAGGGATTTGACACAATTTTGAATCAAAATAAATTCTTTTGACTTGATACAAGATCCCCAATAGGGTCTATTACATATGATAATGACTCTTTTGACTTCTTGACTCTATGAGAAAACCTAGCACATAATGGGTGCTTTGACCTATAACAATTTACCCTTGAGCATGAAACTCGTGCTATAAAACAAAAATAATAATTTTTAATTTTCCTTTTACATCAAATACATAACATCAAGAGTACATAAAATATTATGAAGACCAAACCTAGTTACATATTTCAATAGAAAGAAGGATTGGTAATCTCCCCAAGATCAAAATAGTCAAAGGTGTCAAGGAGGTTAACCATACTTAGTTTGTTGATGACATGCTTCTATCAGTGGAGCCTTCACAATTGTAGCTACCAAATTCAATGACTTAATTGTACAATTCATTAAGGTTTAGGGGGTCTTATAAACAAAAAGGAAAAGCCTTCTCCTCATGCAAAACATTACCTCTTACAAGCAAGTGGCCACACAATCCAAACTCCAAATCCATCTGTGATATCCCCTGTTTAAGTGCATTTTTTCCTCTTGTAAATAATTATAATTATTTTAAATGGATGAGAAAGGGACACAAATTCCATTTCTTGAGGAAATGGTTATTCTTTAAATATCAATCCTGGTTGGCTGAAAGGAATTAAATGTGTTGAATTTTCATTGAAATCAATTGAAGAAGGAAGGATTGGTCCAAGTGTCCTTCAACTCAACCAACAAGCAAAAAATAGGACAAATTTAAGAGCGACATGGGTTATGTTGTTAAGACGTGACTGTTGTGCGACTTGTGGGAAGGACAAGGAAGTTAATTCGTAAGGTGACGACGGACGTTGCATTGAGGAATATATGATCCCTCTTTTGGTCTCATGCACACACAAGCTAGGGAGTATTGGCAACAAAACACGATGTACAAAGCTACTGTGTGTGTGAGAACTAAGAGTTGAGATAGAGATCAAGTGGTCTCTAGTATTGAATGAAATCCTGGAAAAAGGAGCGCAACTGAGGAACCTTTTGAATGAAGCTTATTGTGCAAATGGTTTAGAGAGTGTTTCTTTCTTGTAATACTAAAGAAACTACTTGAAGATGGTGGCTTGAAGACCTTGCTAGATTCAAAAGATTCACCTCGATGCTTGTAAGGGTTGAAATAATGACTAGGAGTTGACTTAGGCTAAAACTATGGTGCTTGACTCACCGATGAACCACCTAAAGAGTGACTTCTTTACCAAAGATAATTTAATTACTAATGAACATCCTAATAGTGGACTCTCTTCTCCTAAAAGTGAGCTGGAGTTCTCGGTATTATGAAATTTTGGCATGATTCTATGTATACCTGAGCTATGTGAGCCATAATAAGCTTAGTTGGTGGATGAAGGCAACAATGGCCTTGTGACATCTTGTTTTAGTCGTGTTGGTTGACTGAAATCACCCCACCTGAAGCTATTGAATCTGGCTCAGGGGTGACAGTTGCAAGTAAGACCTGGCTGTAGTTATCTATAGTTGGGTTAAGAGTTGTAGTCCCTAAATCAGTTGCCAACTCTAGCGTTAAACTCCATATAAGTGTTTGTAAATGTCTTCCTACTCATTGAGTTCATGCTGAGTTGTTACATTGGTATCATATACTTTGTGTGAATGATTCATGGTTCATTGTGATTGGAATGTGAAATTCTAATGAATATGTGCTCTAATGCTATAGTGTTGCATTGACGCTCTTGTATAGGAAATACATAATTACAACTACCTTCATGAGTGTTGTATGTACTAAGTAATATCATTGTATGTCATGTGAGCGTTGGGTGCTCATCTTATGGCATTAGGCTCATGTTAATGTTCTGTTGACGGTGCTAGACTTGCTAACATTCAGGGGATCTCCCCGATATGAAGTCCCAACTAGACCTCACACCATTTGGAGTAGGAGTCCCTGCGGTGGGTGGTAATGTTATGCCTTAACCATAGAAACACGAAGAGTGAAGTATGATAACTTTGGGTGAGAACAAGTGTGTGACCCTGCAGAGAGTCAAGTGTGATGCATGAAGGTTCCAACAAACGAAGGGAAAAGGAAATGCGCCCCTTGGAATCCTGTAATAGTATGCAGATTGAAAGGAACAAACGAGCAAAATGACATCACAAGCTAAGATGTGAAATAGTCCACAAGTTAAAGTGATGAGTTAATCCAGCAACACACATTCAACAAGATTTGTATAAATGCAAACAAAATAGTTCATAAGCATATGCATAAGTTAAATAACATGCATTTCCAATACAACAAGAATAGTCCTACTATATTAATAACATATGCATGTGTTGAGAATGCAAAAAGATGATGGAGCTTAGTGGAAAGAAGTCGCCTTCACTAAGTGGGCCCGCAGGCTATTTTTGGCGCAAAGTCTATTTTTAGACATATGGATCATGGTCTATGAGTTGCAGGATGCTATTTGTGGATGATTGGTCATGTTGGTAAAAATAGATGGACTTCTATTTTTAGACATATGGGCGGTTTCTATTTTTAGACTACCAGGCTAAAAATAGATCAGTCAAATATTATTGTCTCATAATAATATTTGGACTATAAACATTATCTTATCCTCTTGGAGCACTTCAGTTTGAGCTACAGATGTGGCACATGCAACTGTCAGAAGGAAATACGCTTTTCTTGTGGGTCAGTTGAGCTATTGCATGCAGGACTTCAGTTAGAACTCATGTGGTTGAGTTTGGTGGAGTTGATTGTGGAGTTGTGTTCAGTTTGACTTGGTTGAACTAGTTGTATTTTAGTCTAACTAAAGAATACACTAGTGATGAGTTGTGTGAATTAAATATTAATTAATTCAATAATTATTAACTCATAAAGCAACTAAATAATACATTAGTTAACTCAGTGCATGTACATTTCAGTGGAGACAAGTGTTAGAGGTTGAGATTGCTTTCAGTTGTGACTACAGTGTGACTATAGTTGTGCATGTGATTTGCACATGCATGGATGGAGATTGCCAATGATGGCTTGAGTAGTATACCAAGGGAATTTGTTTTTACAAAGTGGATGATTTCTCTTGCAGATTGCGCAGTGGAGGCAGGCAAAGCAGTGGAGGAGATTTGAGCTGTGATTGATCAGATCTGAGCTAGTTTTGTGTGTAACAGGTGGAGATAGTACTGAGTACTTGTGAGGAGTATTGTACTATGTATTGTTACATGTTATCTATCATTATAATATACAGATAGTGTGGGGTTTTCAGCTATATGCTTTCCCCAGGTTATATACTGTGTTAATGTGTGCATGCGATTGATGTTTCATTGTTTTTAATGCTGCTAAATTGATGATCAACGTAGAGGAGGTTATGTATTGTGCATGTATTCCGCAATAGTGCATAATCGGGATAATCTCTGTGAATAAGTGTCATATTATTCAAAATTTCTATATGGTATCAGAGCTGTTGATCATCAGATCTGTTATTCAGAAAGTGTTTACATTTTATTTCTTCAGGCAGAGTCTGTAATCGGGCCAGGTAGCCTTTGGATTCATCCTTCCTTTGGAAGGTGAGATATCCGGTAAAAGCCCATACAGTCAATCTCTATACAAGAAATACTTTGTTCTCACGAATTCTAGATTAGAGGCGGTTGAGTTTTGAGCTGGTGGAATTCGAATTTACAGCAGTGTTTTCTTGGTGTCAACGTGGCAATGTCTTTCAATGGATTGCGATTAGAGTATGCTCTTGAGGGCAGCTCGAACTATATTGCATGGAAGGACAGGATGGAGGTGTTGTTAGATGATAATGGGCTGAAGGAGTTCATAGAGGCTAAGGTCCCAAAGCCTACTGATGCTGCCGAAGCTGAGGTTTGGCAAAAGAAGACAACAAATTGTCGAAGGATTCTGTTGGAGGGCGTGAAGGATCACATTGTGTCCAGCCTACATGGAAAGGCTTCTCCATACTTGATGTGGAAAGCGTTAACAGATCTATTCCAAAGCAAGAGTGATCAGAGGAAGCTGGCGCTCAAGGATAAACTCAGAAACATTAAATGCGAGAAGGGAGACAGTATGCCCAAGTATCTCACGAAGTTCACTCAGTGCAGGGATGAGCTGGGAAGTGTGGGGGTGACTGTCAATGATGAGGACTTGGTGAGCTTGGCTCTCCTTGGTCTTTCGAAGAGTTGGCATTCCTATCAGGACTCTGTCAATGGTCGGCAGAAATTGCCAGGATGGGAGAGACTTTGGTCAGATCTTGTGCAGGAGGAGATCAGGTGGAATACGAGGGACAGATCTTCATCAAAGGTACCTGATGAAGAATTTTGTGCTTTGGCTACCAAAGCAAAGAAGGGGAAGAACAAGAAAGCTTCTCATTCCGGTGCGCAAGGTAAGAAGCAAGACATGTCCAAGGTGAAGTGCTTTCACTGTCACCAACACGAACACTATGCCACTAATTGTCTGCAGAAGAAGAAGAACAAGCAAGCTGTTGGATCTGCAGCAGGAGAGGCTCTAGCCTCGCAGTTTGAGCTTGATTTTTCATTGATCGCATGCTTGGTTTCAAGTGTGATGGGATCAGTATGGTTCTTGGACAGTGGTGCGTCTTTTCACATAACATGAGATAGAGATTTGTTTTCTGATCTGGAGGAGAAAGATCTTGGAGTGCACATCGAGATGGGTGATGATGGTAGATACAGTGCAACCGGTATCGGTACCATTTCCTTTGAGAGGGAGTCTGGTAAACCCTTCGTATTGAAGGAAGTGATGCATGTTGCAGGATTGAAGAAGAATCTTATCTCTGTGGCGATGTTAGAAAACAAGGGATATGATGTTGTTTTCAGCGATGGAAAGGCTTTCCTACGCAACAAGACAATTGGAGAAACCCAGAAGATAGGGGTTCGAGTGAGGAACCTTTATTAGTTGCATGTAGATAGCTGCGCAGCAATGGCATGCAAGGCAGAAGGATTGGTGAGCCGGGATGATGGTGAGATGTGGCACAGGAGATTGGGTCACCTTCACCATGGAGCCTTGAAGATACTGCAACAGATCACTACAGGGCTTCCTAAAGGCACTCTTGCGTAGTTAGATCAGTGCAAGGGGTGTACTTTGGGAAAGTTTGTGAAAGCCACCTTTCACGAGAAGGATAGTCGCACCATGACGATCCTTGAGAGAATTCACACAGACGTGTGTGGACCTTTCTCAGTAGCTTTGACAGCAAAACACAGGTATTATGTGATCTTTGTTGATGATTTCTCTCATAAGTGCTGGATCTTCTTCATGCAGAAGAAGAGTGAAACATACTCAAAGTTCTATGAGTTCAAAGCACTGGTCGAGAAGGAGTTGGGGAAGAAGGTGAAGGCTCTTAGGAGTGACAATGGTGGTGAATACATCTCTGGCGAATTCAAGGATTTCTACAGTGCAGAAGGGATTCGAAGAGAGCTCATAGCTCCCCATAACCCAAAACAGAACGGGGTTGCTGAGCAGAAGAATAGAACGATTGTGGGTGCTGCACGGGCGATGTTGCATGATCAGAGCCTACCCCTTCACTTGTGGGCGGAAGCATGCAATACTGCAGTATATGTGCAGAACCGTTGTCCTCACAGGATACTTGGCATGAGTACACCCGAGGAGGGTTATTCTGGTAAGAGACATGATATTTCTCATTTGAAGATTTTTGGTTCTAACGTTTACATGCATGTGACGAAGGATGCCAGGAAGAAGCTAGAGTCGACCGCAGAGGTTGGGATATTTGTGGGGTACACTGATACGCCACACAACTATCGTGTGTATTTTCCAGACAGTGGCAAGACTGTTGTGCAACAGGATATAAAATTTCAGGAGGAGAAAACCATGAAGTGTTCGCTTGAGAGGGAGCCACACTTGCATGCAGATGAGGAGCTATTAGTTCCTAAGGATGAGCTTTAGGACGTGGATCAGCCACAGGACGAAGTTCATGGAGTGGAAGAGACCACTCATGCAGCGCCAACCAACAAAAGGGCGAAAGCGCTTGACAGAAGCTGAGCGACTGGCTCAAGATGCAGAGAAGGTTGTAGGACCACCTACAGCTCAACGTAGACAGAGACAGTCACCCGATCGGTACACTGGATACATGGCTCTTGTGAGCAAATGTGTTGTGACTGAGCCATCCTCTTTCAAGGAAGCTATGGAGGATCCCGCATGGGTAGATGCCATGGTGGAAGAGTATGATTCAATTGTCAGAAACAGTGCATGGGAGATTGTCCCAAGACC
This sequence comes from Pinus tabuliformis, assembly GCA_031772625.1. Taxonomy (NCBI): domain Eukaryota; kingdom Viridiplantae; phylum Streptophyta; class Pinopsida; order Pinales; family Pinaceae; genus Pinus; species Pinus tabuliformis. Next base: position 657,350,090 of record CM062809.1, read on the forward strand.
GGAAGGGAAATCAATGGTGGGTTCGAGATGGATCTACAAAGTTAAGCAGGCAGCTGACGGGAGTGTGGAGAAGTACAAGGCAAGATTTGTTGCCCAAGGCTTTTCACAGATAGAGGGGATCAATTATGAGGAGACCTTTGCACCTGTCGCAAGGTATTCTTCCATACGGACGATTCTTGCTCTCTCAGCGCAGATGGGGTGGCACATTCATCAGATGGATGTGAAGACTGCATTCCTCAACGGAGTCATTGAGGAGGAGGTGTACATAGAGCAGCCCGAAGGTTTCGAGATCTTCAGCAGCGAGTCGCATGTGTGCAGGCTCAAGAGAGCATTGTATGGGTTGAAACAAGCACCACGTGCTTGGTACACACGGATAACTGGACTTGGATTCTCCAAGAGTGAGGCAGATCCTAACCTATACCAGATTGTGGTGGAGGGTAAGTTGCTTATCATTGTACTTTATGTAGATGATTTCATTCTAACAAGTGATGAGTTGTTGATACTTTCATGCAAGGATGATCTTGCTAAGGAGTTTGAGATGAAGGACTTGGGCCTCCTTCATTATTTCCTGGGATTGGAAATTTGGCAGCGTAGTGATGGACTATTTGTTTCTCAGGGTAAGTATGCTCAGGAGATACTGGAGAAGTTCAACATGCATGGCTGCAAGCCTGTTGATACTCCTCTTCCCAGAGGTTGGAGGAAGGAGGATGCCACTTCAGCAGAAGAAGTGGATGCCATTGTTTATCGACAATTGGTGGGGTCGCTTATGTATCTAGTCAATACACGACCCGATATATGCTATGTTGTTAACCAACTTTCACAAGCTATGGTTAAGCCAACCAAGCTCTTCTGGAAGGCAGGCAAGCATGTATTGCGTTATCTCAGAGGCACATCGGGATATGGATTGTGGTACAAACAGGAGGATGAGGTGAAGCTATGTGGCTTCACGGATGCAGATTGGGCAGGGAGCCAAACGGACAGAAAGAGCACATCATGAGGGGTCTTCAGTATCGGGTCGACAGCAGTTTCTTGGTATAGTAGGAAGCAGAGATCTGTGGCACTCAGTTCAGTAGAGGCCAAGTATATGGCAGCAAGTTTGGCTGCATGCGAGGCTATATGGATGAGGAAGATCCTGGTCGGGTTGTTCAGTTCTCACTTGGAGCCTACAGTGATTTATTGTGATAACCAGAGTTGCATCAAACTCTCAGCTAATCTAGTATTCCATGATAGATCTAAGCACATTGACATTAGGTACCATCATATCAGAGATTGTGTGCAGCGGAGAGTCATGTTACTTTCATACATTCCAACGGAGGATCAAGATGTTGATATCTTGAAGAAGGTGCTCACCAGGAGCAAATTCGAATACCACCGAGGCAGGATAGGGGTTGCTGATAATCCATATCTTGTTGAGAGGAAGTGTTGAGAATGCAACAAGATGATGGAGCTTAGTGGAAAGAAGTCACCTTCACTAAGTGGGCCCGCAAGCTATTTTTGGCGCAAAGTCTATTTTTAGACTATGTCTATTTTTAGACATATGGATCATGGTCTATGAGTTGCAGGATGCTATTTGTGGATGATTGGTCATGTTGGTAAAAATAAATGGACTTCTATTTTTAGACATATGGGCGGTTTCTATTTTTAGACTGCCAGGCTAAAAATAGAACAGTTAAATATTATTGTCTCATAATAATATTGGACTATAAACATTATCTTATCCTCTTGGAGCACTTCAGTTTGAGCTACAGATGTGGCACATGCAGCTGTCAGAAGGAAGTACGCTTTTCTTGTGGGTCAGTTGAGCTATTGCATGCAGGACTTCAGTTAGAACTCATGTGGTTGAGTTTGGTGGAGTTGATTGTGAAGTTGATGGAGTCGTGTTCAGTTTGACTTGGTTGAACTAGTTGTATTTTAGTCTAACTAAAGAATACACTAGTGATGAGTTGTGTGAATTAAATATTAATTAATTCACTAATTATTAACTCCTAAAGCAACTAAAGAATACATCAGTTAACTCAGTGCATGTATAGTTCAGTGGAGATAGGTGTTAGAGGTTGAGATTGCTATCAGTTGTGACTACAGTGTGACTATAGTTGTGCATGTGATTTGCACATGCATGGATGGAGATTGCCAATGATGGCTTGTGTAGTATACCAAGGGAATTCGTTTTTATAGAGTGGATGATTTCTCTCGCAGATTGCGCAGTGGAGGCAGGCAGAGCAGTGGAGGAGATTTGAGCTGTGATTGATCATATCTGAGCTAGTTTTGTGTGTAACAGGTGGAGATAGTACTGAGTACTTGTGAGGAGTATTGTACTATGTATTGTTACATGTTATTTATCATTATAATATACAGATAGTGTGGGGTTTTCAGCTATATGCTTTCCCCGGGTTACATACTGTGTTAATGTGTGCATGCGATTGATGTTTCATTGTTTTTAATGCTGCTAAATTGATGATCAACGTAGAGGAGGTTATGTATTGTGCATGTATTCCGCAATAGTGCATAATCGGGATAATCTCTGTGAATAAGTGTCCTATTATTCAAAATTTCTACAGCATGAAAGTGTGTTGGCTCTGATTTTATTATTATAAGTGAAAGTTCCATCCATACATACATCATTGACGACCACTAGTCCCCATAGTGGAATATTACATTCAAGAACACCTGATCCTCCAAAGAAGTATACTCACTCTACGTTATGGAGAATCCAAGGCTCTTCGCAATACTCCCAAGCTCTTTCTAAGCCTAGGCCTAGCCAAAAGATGGCTCCCAAAAGCCAATTACATGAGTTATGAGGTTCTATTTATAACAAGAGGGGGTGACTCTTCAACTCCCTTTTGTGACCTTTGGATTACCCTCATGACTCTTCAACTTCTTCACAAAATAACACATTACATTACATGATGAATTTTCATATTCCAATATTGACACTTGGAATTTCACTTACAACATAATTACAAATAATATTACATTTTCCACTCGTACCCATATAAGACAAAATAGGGTAGAGATAGCCTAACAAGACACAACACTATGATGCTGGAGTTTGGGAGAAGTCCAGCTCAACAACCTCCACTTGCTGCTTCTTAGTCACATATTGGTGCCAAGCTTGGTATTGCGTGATGGTGTCCCCAAACTACTTAACGGTGTCTTGCTAGAAGCGGACTCTAGCCTCCATGGCATCTGAGTACACTATCTTGGAACCTGTGTCCAACTCATTCTGAAGCATGAGAAACATTGTTTTGACTTTGATAGGACCACCGATGAACTTCTGCATGTTGTGTGCATTCAACTCCAAGTCTTCCCTGGTGGCATCCTGTCTTAGCTACTCCAAGTACTCTTCGACCTCCTGTTAGACTTGGTTCTTGGGTTTAGCTTTGGTGAGGGAACTGATTGATGGGATTTGGTGTGTTCTCACCAAGACATCCAAACTACTGTACAACTACACATATGAGGCCTGTATGCTGCCAATGAATGAGGCGAGTTTCTTGTTGTTCTGAATCAACATTCAAACCTTCGCTTTCTCCAGCTCTGCCTGTGGCTTCATTTTCTTCACTAAGTCAAGCAGGGCCCCTTTGTACTGCATTGTCCACTCTTATACATAAACGATGGCATCTTGTATGCTTTTGAGAGTTTTAACAAACTCTTTGCTCTGTTGTTATAGGCCATGCAAATGGACCACTGCTTTATGCACGGTGACAAACCCGTCTTAGAGCTTCCACGTGGTTTCTCCAAGTGTTGATACTTCAACAAGTATCGCTACTCTCATCTCCCCCAATGCAGAAACTGTATTCTACATTATTTCTCGGAGTTGTTATGCCTCTTGCGTCGTAGCCTGTAAGTTTTGTGCTAGTTGCTCATTCTCGGCTGTCAAATACTAAACATTTGATCTTGTTTCTCCTACATAAGCCAAGTTGGCTTCGACAATGGTAGTTGGATGCTTCCTGGTGTCTAACACTATCACCCTTTCTTTGATGAATGCAAGTGATGCGTGATCATCCAGAAAGTGCTTCCTTCGCGCTTGTATAATCCTCTTATGGAACTCATCGAATGATAGATTGTACACATCCATGACTGGATCATCATCAAGGAGAAAAACATCTCCTTGCTCGCTCGGGGCTGACTCTACTGCTGGAGGTGGTGGAGACTAAGGTATGACCTGTGGTGCTCTCGGCATCAGGTCAACATCTTCATGCTGCGGCTCCTGTTCCAACTCCATGTCTTTCATTTCAATTAATTGCTCAATTTGTTGAGCGAGCTCCCGATCTCGCATTTGTTCATCTTCCTCCTCGACTATTGGTTGTTTTTGTTCCTCAACCTATATTAGTGTTGTTTCCTCTGTCATCACACCTTGCCTTTGTTCTTCTTCCTACTTCTGCTTCTCTTCTCTTTCTCTCCTGCACAACTCTTGTTCTTCCTTCAACTTCTTTTATGTCTCCTGCATTTTCAGTTCTGCTTCCTGCAACCTTTGCTTTTATCTCTTCCTTCACTCTGCTCTTTGCATCATTTGCTTCCTCTTTACTTTTTCTGCCAAAGATGCCTTCGCGATAAGAGGATCTGCTTTCATTTTGTAGCTTTTCTCTCCCTCTGGATTATCAACAATATTCCTCTTTCCCTTGTCCTGCACGAGATTGTTGCCTTCTACTTTTATTGCTTCTGGAGCTGCCGATGTCTATGGAGCAGCCTTTGAAGTCCTTGCTATACTGATCAACTCATTGATTCTGGAGGCATTGTAGCAGTACCTCCAAGGATCCTCCTCTGGCCAATGAAATGCCCTGCTGATCCATGGAAAGTAAACTCTCGTACAATGGTCCTTGCAAATACTGTGGGGATCATACGGATTAAAGTCCTTAGTGCCGAATTCAAATTTCACTATCTCCTTAGCCTCGACATCTGTGAATTTCAATTTATTTATCTCGTATAATCTGATCTATAAAGGAAGAGTGGGCCATGGTGCTTTCTTCTTCTTGTGCAGTGCTGCTGACAACCCTGTAGTGAGATGGTATGATACTTCTTGCATGATCAGTTTGTCAGTGGCATACCTTGGTAAGACATGCAGAGGCTTCTATTCGTCAAACATTCTAACGAAGGTGCCACCTCGTGAGTCACACCAATCTGTAATATCTACTATCACCTCCATTTCTTCTTGGGACATGCAAGGTAGATCTTGTTTAAAGATAAACTTATACAATGTGATGATAAAGTGTCTAGTTAGTCTTTCCAGTACTCCTCGACAACTACATTCTAAAAACAACTTGCAATAGATGTTCACGAAAGTCTCTCGTGGTGTCCATGTCCAGTTCATGCCAGGGAACTATTGTTGCACATAGATTGCATCCATTAAGTATGAAGACATATAGAATCTTGCTCGCTCATCCTTCAGCGGATTCTGAGCCTGTAATACATGGACTTTCAGTTGTTGAGCCAACAGATCCGACCAGTTGAATGGCCTCCCATCATTCACCAACTGATACAATAAGACTTCCCAACCTTCATGAAAGGTTTTAGTGCTCTCTTGACCAGGGATTCTACAAGTAAAGATAACCAAGAGTCGGTAAGCTTTCCTGAGGGACTTTGTCTTGTACACATGGGTGGGTGTTTGTCGAAACTTTGATGGCTCTTTCACCCAGTGTTTGAAAATGACTCTTGTGTTCACATAGTTATGGATGGCATAGAAGAGTGATTCATTGCTCTTATTGGCTCGGGCAAGTGATACATCTTTTGAAAGTATTCTGCCTTGAAGGTGGCAAGCTTGTGACCGCTGACACTGCTCAATGTCATAGTCTATTCATCCATATGCGAGACAATCCAACTGATAATGTTTGCATAAGGGAAGGTGGGATACCTGCATGTGACCTTGAATAGCCCTAACTTTCGAATGCTGAGATAAACCTGTCGGTCCTCTAAATCTACCTCAAAGTACGTTTCAAAAGTATATTTAATTTGTTTCCATGTCAGTGTTGATCCCTTCTCTATAAACAATTGAGTATCTACATACACTGGAAAAATAACTGATGTCTGCTCAATTGCTTCCAAGTACTGCTCTCAATGGTTTCCTTTGATGCATCCCTCTTAGATGCCATGGTAACAGTGAGTACTCGAGAGGTGTTCAAAAACTGTTGTACCTATAGGACAAAGAGGACACTCATGGCAAGAAACTGTCAGTTTAAAGCAAAACAAATTACAAGGCAAGTTCAAGCAGCAAATCGGGCACTAGATGGGAAGGATTGCATAATTTTTTCTAACAGGGGGATCTGGCTGCCTATTGGAACTGCGCACTGTACAGTCCTAGCAGTGAAGGTGGAAGCTTTATGGTTGAAACTGCGCAGTGCGCAGTTTAGACTGGGTAGAGGCCTGGGAGAGACTACGCATTGTGCAGTATCATTGGCCAAGCTGAGAGGTTGGCTCCTAGAACTATGCAATGCACAGTTGGAGCTAGCTTAGGTTGTGCATTGCACAATTCTAGAAGCTAAGCTTTTGGCTTGAGCCTCTAGATTGTGCAGTGCCAACTGTGCAAAGTGAAACCCAACCAAGGGAAACCTAGATCTCCCCAAGGGAAATGTGAAAAACAAACATATCTAAGAGATAGTGTGAAGATGAGTGTAGGTCTGACTAAGTGTGCATAAATGCATGTGAATCAAGTGCAACAATTGATCAAATGGAAGGAAAATGAAGTAAGTGAGGAGAATCGTCGCAACGACGACCATTGGTACAAAAACAGGAAAACTAATGCGACACTTGGGAAAGGCAATCTATAACTTGAAACAACACTTATTCAAGTTAAAACAAGTCAAAGTGCCATCAACCATGAAGATAAACAAGTGAAACAACACTCACACAAGCCAAACAACCAAAAGCGACAGAAAAATGGCAAAAGACAACAAAAGCAAAACTCACCCAGAAAAGCGTCGACGATCGCACCAAAGGTTCCTTGATCTCCTCAGGAATGCTATAGATCCAAGATCGAATGTGAAAATGAGCTCTAGAAGCATCGATTAAATAGATTTGGGCAAATTAGGGTTTATGACATGCATGCCTAAAATCAAGGAAAAAGCGACACTTGGTGAAAGTTTCTAAAAATAGCGCAAGTGCCTCCTTCAGGATACTAAAAATAGATCCCTATTTTTTAGGGATGCTTTTTTCTTTTTTTATTTTTTGATTTTTCTGGGAAACTTTCCATGCACACTGCCGGGAAGTACTGCACAGTTCTAGGGTACTAGGAAACTTTCCGACTCAGTACACTGCGCAGTTTCTGAGCTCAGTGAGGGTTACACAATTTCTGGGTTTAGTGTTGGGCTGCCTCCTCATGACTGTGCATTTTCTGAGCTCAAGGATCACTGGAAGTCAGGACTGCACAATTCCCATCATCAAGGTTGTTTGCCCTCAAGAATTACGCAGTTTCTATGGGCAATCCCAGAACTACGATGGGACCAAGTTGAGAGATCAACTTGTCAGTTAAAAAAATCAACTAAGTGAGCAAAGACAAGAAAAAATGAAAAGATAAGTCTTAGTTGAAGCACGAATACCTAGATCAGTGCGAGATGAGCTACTGTGGTTAAGAAGGAAGGCTCCAAAATCGAAGCATAGGCAAAATTTTGGAGGGTGGTTGTAGTCGCTACATGTTCTTTTTATGGTCACTATGTGGCTTATGCTTGGAAAATTGATTTGGCATGAGTACGATGATTGTAGGCTTGTCATAGTGTTACCACATGCCTAAATGTGTGATTATGCCTATCATATGAACTGAAGAGGGGATTTCCCTTCATTTCCTAGAATGTTGATCTCCTCGTAACCTTCTTTGGGAAATTTATTCTTTCTGGTTACCCTTGCAATTTTTATTATGCTTAGTTGATCCTCAAAAGAGACTTGTAGATCTCTGTAGTAAAACCGACATGTTTCCAATAGTCTGTTAAGATTTAAAGGGGGTCATAGATATTTAAGAGACTGAATGGACAAGTCATTGAAATGTGCCTTGTAATTATGTCATCAAGAACCCTAAGATGGTATCCTTGTAGAAAGCTTGGGAGGGATAGCACCAGAGCATGCTTCATAAGACTTTTAATGGTTATGGTTAGACTTTGGTGTAAGTCCATACGTTTGTAGAACTACCGTGGTCGAGCCATGGATGAACCCCTTTCACAGATGACACATAGTTCAAAGTGGGAGGAAAACCTTATCTCATAGTCTCAGCCTCATAACTTTATCCATGAACTTAGATGAATGTATCAGGCCACATAAGTGTCAGTTTAAAATCTAAGTTACTAGCCATAAAGACCACAACATAGGACCAAGAGAGGAAGCTCACATGATCAATGGGTGAGAGTAAGTGAGAGGAATCAATGGCTAGATAGAAGCCCAGATGACGTAAGCCCAAAAGTTATAACCTCAAATTCCACGAGAAGTTGCGCTAAGAAAAGGTCAGGTTGGTTAGGACCAGGCTAGCATGGCAGGATTGATAGCGTGGAGTAGGTCGGGATGACTTGGAGGTCGTGAATTAGCCAGCAAAGGAACTAGAAAACCCATCGCATCGTTAAAAGGCCAAGGTGGGCCCGCATATATGGGAAGTAGGTGTAACAGATGACGATAATATTTCCTATCCTAGATTTTGTTACCCAAAAGAAGGCCTTAGCGTAGCAATGGAGGAGAGCTAGGATGACTCAGCTCCAGGGTGACATGGTATGTGCGGGCCTCAGGGTACACCACTACGTCCTATTGCAAGAGGGCACGTGGAGCAAGGCACCAGAGCTATTATATAAGAGCGAGGAACTGTAGACCAATTAGAAGTGTTGTTAGGTGCAAAAGTGTGGACCTGTTGGGACACGTAAGTTCGAAGGTCAAATCCTGATAGTTCAACAATGAAGTGAGTTTAAAAAGGGGTGCATGATGACATAAGCACGAGTTATGATGAAAATTTCATGAGCCTCACAATTTTTCCAATGGTGCATGGGCTCGAAAATGGGTCAACCGTAGAGTAGAAGTTAAAATGCGCATTTGCAATGGCTGGGTAATAGAGCTAGGGAAATGGGAGAATCGCTGACAATTAATGCCCGTCAACTAGATTCTATATATATATATATATATATATATATATATATATAGATATATATTTGTTGACACCTAATAATTGGGACTGGGCAAATGTGTGTAAAATAATGTAAATAGAAAATAAGGAGAGTTGGAATATGAAGAGACACTGGGAGATGAAGCCCAAGAGTCTCTCCCTCCATGTATATATATATGATCAACCTTAATGCAAAATCAAAATTCATTTGAGGAGTTACCTCCTGGCCTGACATGGTATCAGAGCCAACTCCATTTTTGGCTTCCCTCTCTGCCCTTGTAACTCCCTCCTACTTATGTTCTGCCTATTTTGCAGAATTGACACCTCTGCCATTGCTCCATTCTTTGTGTTAAGCGCTAATCTACACTGAAATATGTGTTGTTGGAGGATCAAGCATGTGCAGCCTAGAAGTGTTGTGGTGCGGTGAGTCTCCTCCATGTTGCGCGAATTACATATAGATATGTGGTATGTCAAATTTTTTTTATGACTGTGGCGTCGATTGATTTATTGAATGGTGATATTACATTGAATTTTGTGTTATATATGTTGAACATTGTGTTGTATATGTGTTGAAATGCTGGTCCAAATAGTTATATATCAATTTAAAATCAATTGTGGCTTCCACCATGCGTTGAACATTGTCCATTACATACTGCCCATCATATGTTGAAAGTTGTTGTATATATTAAATATCGCCCCGACTCCTCATGCGTTGAATGCTGACCTGACATCATCGCCACCTCCCACAGTCATACCTCCCACCGCCACTGTATACCACAAGTTTTTTAATATATAATGTTGGCCTGACATGGTGGCGGTCCAAACCGCCTCCTCCTTCGTTGAACGTTGTGTTATCATGGTGACCATTGTGTGTATAACTCTTGCCTCCATTATATAATTCTCCCATTGTAATACCATACCACTGTTAACCACCACACTCCCCAGACCACTATTAAGCATCGCTCTCCCATTGTAATACCTCCCACATTCTTACATTCCCTGCGCGTTAATACCATTCCCTCTCCCATTTTTTAACTATGATTTTTAACCATGATTTTAATATATATAACTCCCATACCACACTCCCATATCACTTGCTCCATACCAACGTGCTCCCATACCGCTTACTCTTATACCACCGCGCTCCCATTATAACACACGTTGAATGATGCTTGCCTCTCTCACCCCAAATAGTTAATACCTCCCCCATACTTAACTCTGATATGTCCAGTTAATACATCCCCCATATACCACCTCCCCTAAATAATACTTCCCCCATATACACCCTCCTCATATACCACCTCCCCTAAATAATACCTCTTCCATATACACCCTCCCCATATACCACCTTCCCCAAATAATACCTTTGTTGTATATATATATATATATATATATATATATATATCAGAAGTGTATTTTTTTTACAAAATTACCACCATAAGTGCATTTTTTTACAGTATATTGGAAGCAGAGTACATTTTTAAAATGCATTCATTGATATCTATTGTTGGAGTAGTCCTCTCGGGAAAAGAAAACTATCCTGAATGGTCATGAAAGATAAAACACACTCTCATTTTCAATGAGTTGTGGAAAGGAGTTTGTGTAGGAGAAGGAGAAATTGAACCTGCAAAGCCCACTTCTAATAAGGAGATCGCCATTTGGGAAAATAAGAACAACAAGACCTATGTCTTGATTGCAACATCTATAAATGAAGAGGTGATTCGCCATATTTCACCATTCTCAAATGCTTTTGAAGCCTTACAGAAATTGAAGGAACTATATGACTCACACTCTGAACTTGAACTTGTCCAATTGATGATAAAATTGTCGTGTCTTGAATTGAAAAATGATGACCCTTTTCTTTAGAATTAGAGGTTAGATCCATTATGCATGATATAAAAACCACTGGTGTTCAAATAGACATTCCTCTCATAGCTTATGTCAAGGCATTATATCCCACTTATTCAAATTATCTTGAGTTATTTTAAGCAAGTGGAAACCTCAAGGAAATTACCTTTGACTCCCTTGAGAAGAAGTTTGTTGAGAGAGAGAAGGATTTTGGGAAGAAGACAACTCCTCAGTCTTCTAAAGAAGTTGTGTGTCTTGCACATAGAGAAAAGAATCCTGCACAAGATTCTTCTAGAGGAAGAAGTGGTCGAAGAGGAAGAGGAAGAAGGAATTTTAGAGGCAGGGGGGCAAACAGTTCGAAGGAGAAAAGTTTGATCTTCATTGCATACATTGAAATAGAGATGGACATGATGCATCCACATTTAAGTTGGCTTGGGATAGAATTGATTAGGAAATAAAGGAATCCAATGGTAAAACCAATGACAAAGGGAAAGGTAAAGCACCTGAATCTACTCACTATGTTGTGGCACATTGTAATATTGGAGTAACTAAAGACTTGTTTAATTCTTCACTTGCTTCTTGGAAAAATGATTGGTTGCTTGATTCATAAGCAACTTGCCACATGAATTGTAGAAGATATTTTTTTGAAGAATTGCTGACAATGTTGATGGAGCAGTATACTTTGCAGACAAGTAAAAACTCAAGCCATCAAGGCTTGGCATAATCAGGTTCAAACTGTCTGGTCTTCCAGACTTTCCTTTGCATAATGTTTTATATCTCACGAAGCTGAGGAGAAACTTGTTGTCTTTGGTCCACAATCACCAACAAGGACACTCCATTCATATGTTTGATGGCAAGGTTGAGGTCAGAAAAACATCAAGTCGCTCACTTGTCATGATGGGGATAGAAGAAGAAAGACTTATGAAGTTGCAAAGGTACCTCTACTCATGCACAAATTTCTCATACATTTCTCATTATGATGAAGGTACATTTCCATCAAGTCTTTTATGGCATGCTAGATTTGGACACTTGAATTATGACAACCTTCATATATTGAAGAAAAATGGTGTTACTGGTTTGCTTACAATTCCTAGGAAACTTAAGCAATGTGATGCTTGTATTCTAGGAAAGCATAGAAAACAATCTTTTCATGATTCACATTCCAGAGCACATAGAAAACTTGAAATTATTCATTCAGACTTATGTGGCCCAATGCTTGTTCCTTCTGCAAATGGAAATAAATATATGATGACATTTATTGATGACTACACCAGAATGTGTTGGGTTTATTTATTGAAGAACAAATATGATTCTTTTCAAACATTCAAGAACTTTCATGCATGGATTGAAAATGATGCACAATCTCATATTGGCTCTATTCATACTGATAATGGAAAAGAATACACTTCAAATGAATTTGAAAACTATCTTCGCTATCATGGGATCAAACATCAAACACTTGTGCCTTATAATCCCCAACAAAATGGAGTAGTTTAAAGAATGAACTCAACAATCTTAAATATGGTACATTCCATGATGTTTTTCAAGAATGTTGAATTGATGTTTTGGGTTGATGCAGTTCTATGTGCTGTGTATGTAAAGAGTAGGTGTCCATCCAATGCTATTAGAAACAAGAATCCTTATGAAATTTTGTAAGGCCACATTCCTTCGGTAAATCATCTCAAGGTCTTTGGTTCCACCTGTTATGCCTTGATACCTAAGGAACAAAGAAGAAAACTTGGTGCAAGGAGTCATAAGTGTATCTTCTTGGGGAATTCAAATAACTCCAAAGCACACTGTCTCTATAATGAAGCTAATAAAAGTTTGTAGTGTCTAGAGATGTGATCTTTCTTGAATCTTCCAAGGCTGACGATGTTGTTGAGTGGTAGCTTGATAACTTGGATAGATTCAGACACGCTAAGTATTTTCAAGAATTTGATAATGAGATTCCACATGTTGAAGGGGGGATTCCTACAATGGATCAATCTGTGGAATCTTCTTCTGAAACACTCTGTCCCCCACACGAAGCTTCAGCCACTAATGACACTTTGAATGGTGTGATTGAAAGAATTGGGAGACTCAATCTTGATTAAGCCCCGACTTAGTCAACTGAGTAGTATAGGCCATCTCAGAAAGGTCCTCCAAAATGTCTGACAAAAACACTTGAAATTGTTCATCCCGATGAGGTTAGAAAGACAAGAACAAGAAGTTCAACCAAGAAAATTGGAGGTGATATAAATGATTCAAATTCACTTGTTGATATGGATGTTTGTTATGATTGTGAATTAAATTTGTCTACATATTTTGAACCAACTTCCTTCAAAGAATCCTCTTCTCACGATGAATGGAAAGAAGTGACACAGAAAGAGTATGATGCCTTGATAAAGAATGACACTTGGAAGCTGGTTGACCTTCCATTGGGAACCAAACAAATAGGCTACAAGTGGGTCTACAAGAACAAGCATAAAGATGATGGAACACTTGACAAGCACAAAGTCAGGCTTGTGGCGAAAGGTTTTCACAGAAGGAAGGGGTCGACTATGAGGAGACTTTTTCCCCCACAAAAAAATGGGCTACCATCCAGACACTCTTTGCCGTGGCAGCTCATAATGGTTGGAAAGTCCATCAAATGGATGTAAAAATTGATTTCTTGAATGGAGATATGAAAGAGAATGTTTTTATGTCCCAACCATAAGGATTTGTGGTGAAGGGTCAAGAACATAAAGTATGCAAGCCTGTAAAATCCTTGTATGGCCTCAAGAAAGCTCCAGGAGCTTGGTACAAGAAGTTAATGGAGCATCTTCTGAAACTCGACTTCATACGTTATGATCATTATGATGTAACTTTGTTTGTAAAAAAAGTCGGAAAAACAATTATGTATCTTGTGGTGTACGTAGATGATCTTTTGATGACAGGGAACAATGAGACTTATATTGCATCTAGAAAGAAGGAATTGAGGAAAGATTTTGAAATGACAGACTTCGGGTATGTTCACTACTATCTTTGTATTGAAGTAACTCAACATCCAAAGTTTATATTCCTCTCTCAGAAAAGGTACATTGGAGATCTGTTGAACAAGTTTGGCATGGCTTAGTGCAATCCTTTGACTACTCCAATGGAAATGCATAACTTAAAGCTCACATCCATTGAAGGAAAATAATTTGAGGATGCAACAAAGTATATACAACTTGTAGGAAGTCTCAATTGCCTAACTACTACTAGACTAGACATTTCATTTGCTGTTGGCATCCTCTCCAGGTTTATGCAAAACCCTTGTGAGGGCCATTGGTCTGCTGCAAGAAGAGTTCTAAAGTATTTGAAGGGAACTCAAGACTTTGGACTTAAGTATACACATTTGGGCGTCTTCAGCATGATTTGATACTATGATTCAGACTTCGATGGAGATAAGGAAACTAGGGTATCTACTTCAATTTATGCTATGAGTCTTGAATGAGGAGTTGTCTCCTAAAGGTCACATAAACAATCAATTCCAATATATTCCATACTAGAGGTAGAATATGTGGCAACAGTTGAAGCAACAAAGGAAATTGTGTGTCTCAGGAAAATTCTGGAAGGTTTTCAGGTGAAACAAGTGCATTCAACTCCACTCACGATTGTCAACAATTCTGCAATATATGTGTCCAAGAACCCAAAGTTCCATGATCGAACGAAGCACATCAATACAAAATACCATCTGATTTGACATCATGTTGAGGCCAAGGCTATCCATCTACGCCATTGTTCCATAAATAAGCAGATTGCAGACATCTTCACCAAAGCGCTTAGAAGAGAAAATTTTGAAAGATTCAGGATGATGCTTGGACTCACTAACATCCGTTCAGATTAAGGGGGGGAATACTGAAACCTAATCATTGGGATTGGGTGAATATGTGTAAAATAATGTAAATAAAAAACAGGGAGAGTTGGAATATGAAGAGACACTGAGATGAAGCCCAAGAGTGTCTCCCTCCATGTATATATCTATGATTAGCCTTAATGCAAAATCACAATTCATTTGAGGAGTTACCTCCTAGCCTGAAAATATTAAGTTGAAGGTAAAAAAAATTAGGCCCCATTTCCATAACAACACCTTGGATCTTGGGTCAACATACTAACTAACCTCCTCCTAACTGGTGTTTTGTAGGGGATTAGGAGGGGGTGTGTTACAAAGTGGTATTAAAGCATCTAGGTTCAACACTTGGACTGGATGGGCTCTATCATGGGCAAGTATCGACATGCTTTTGCAAATTGGTCATATGTTGATTTTTAGAAAATTAACTAAATTAATGTTTAGGTGTAAAAAAATTGTCTATAATTTATATGTTTCTTGCATGGTAATAATGCACGAATCCCTGGTTTTGGGACGTTGATCAACTATGAGTATAATATGTAAGTGTGAGCATGATGGAATTCTACTCATAATGTTGATTTGGATTGAAATGAGGTTCAACATGTTATTGTGATAAAAGCCTTGGCAATGCATGCAATTGCTATTTGGCATCTTGAAGGTTGGACAACTAGTAGTTGTGGCCTTGGAAGTTGTCTTATCTTTAATTTTGCAGAACTGTCTACAAGGCAGTGAGTTACTGGTAGCATATTGTCACCATAGGTTGGGAGATATGATATTGTATGCTTGGAACTATTATGATAATGAGGTTTGAGAGATTTTTGGAAGAATCCTTGTGTGATGAGTATTTTGTATAACACTGCTTGGTTCAGTGAATGATATGCATAATGTATATATACTGATTGGGATGTAAGAATCCCATGGTATGCATTTGGTGAGGTCAGGGGTCTCATTGGATTGAAGGCACGATGTTTTATGGCTTTATTAAAGAGTGATATGTTTCGACGTCTACTTATTTGGTGTTGATGGTGATACTACAATTGTTGATTATATTTTGATTGCTTGCTTGTACCAATGAGTACTGGGTGTAGTAGCATGATTGAATAATTAGGTATTGATTGTAGATTGCATGTCTAATCTTGATACATTTATGAATGTGATATATATATATATATATATATATATATATATATATATATATAGATATATATATATATATATATATATATAGATAGATATATATACCAAAACCGTCAACATTCAATACAATTAGCCTCTTTTCCAAGGCCAACAATCCATGGTGTCTGCAATATATATGAGATTGCAGATACCATGAATTGTTGGCCTTGGCAAAGAGGTTGATTGTATTGAATGTTGATGGTTTTTATAAAAGACTAATTTCTAAACTTGTGTAGGCATCATTATAAATGAATTGATATGATCATGTGTATGAAACTTTTATTCTGGAAATTATGTTGAGATACAAACATGACTAATTATGTCTTGGACTTTGAAGACATGTGACTGATGAATGATTGAGATATGTGTGCAAATGTAAGACAACATGCTTGGTAAAACATAGTAGGGCAACAAACAATGTGTAATTTGCATGAATGAAACTAACAACTAAGTGCATGTGGTAGAATAACTAGACTCAGTGGTAGTAAAAGAAGCCTATAGAGTCGCATGGTGTAGCAAGCAAGAATGGTTGTAAATTGCTCAAGCTTTTATTCATGAACCATTGGGGACACTAGAACTCATGGGGATAAAGTTGTTATGTTGTTGAATATTTTATGTTTTGTGTTCCTTGATTGATTTATGCTTGAATTTCCCCTTTTATTGTCAAATTACACATGGCCATGTTATTTTGTTGCGTGATTTTATGATTGTTGTCATGAATTTCCTTATTTTTACTATTGCCCTCTTTTCCTTTGGATTTTGCCTTTTTTTCTTCATGATTTGGGGGCCTTTGGAGTATTGGTTGGGCATGGAAGAAAGCCACAGAGCTTTGGTAAGAGAGCCAGGGATGCCCTACACATAAATAAAAAAACATGAACAGATGAGAAAGGCTTAAAATGTGCAGATGAGCTAAAAAAGGCCATCATTAGAATACCTTGGAGTGTTGCTCTTGAATATGACAACAAGCATAAAGAAATCATGTGCGAGATGAAAATTGTTGTGCGAGTAACAAAAACAATGAAGGGAGTTCTCTAAAACTTTGGTTTTATCTTACATGTGTTAATGTATGATATGTCCATTACTAAGTGGACAGCAATAAGATAGCCAAGTGGGCTGGTTTGGTCCATGGGGATAATGGACAATGATATGGTAACCATAAAAATGGTTCAAAATGAGGTTCTTTTGACCTTGAATCTAATTGCATCGAATGTATGTCCATGATCATGTTGATATGTATGTATAAATTCCATTGTGTCTAACAGGGTTTTGTTAGGAATCATTCTTGTGGAAGAATGATTGTATAAACTTTATTTAATGCAAATATAAATGGCTATATGGGATGACATGATAAGTTGTCCAATGAGGTTCCTCGTTGAAAGAGGAATCGATGGGGAGGGAAGCCCTGTATGACTAATGATTTTAAATTAAAATATGATTGTATATGCTCATGTTGTGTCACGTGGATGACAAAGAAATTTCAATGGTTATGGCAGTATGTATATTAAATAATTAACAGAATCCTTGAATGAAGGGTTGGATGTGTACTCGACTAAGCATTGGGGTTATTCTATAAGAGAGTTTGGTGGAGTAGAGAAACTTTGATGATATCATAGCTGATAAACCCACGAGCTTTATTGGCTAATAATCACAGAGCAAGCTTAGATGATAACTCAACTGATAAACCCCAATAAGCTTGCTAATTGATAATCACTAAGCACTGGTTGTGCCTTACGGGATGATAAATCCACTAGAGACGGTGCTGGTTGATAACTTCTAAGAGGATGAGGGACCTAGTATTAGTGGACTGGTAACATCTGATGGTAGTTTTGAGAGGTTGGATTGAGAACACGGGTGGTAGTTCCATTTCCATAACAACACCTTGGATCTTGGGTCAACATACTAACTAACCTCCTCCTAACTGGTGTTTTGTAGGGGATTAGGAGGGGGTGTGTTACAAAGTGGTATTAAAGCATCTAGGTTCAACACTTGGACTGGATGGGCTCTATCATGGGCAAGTATCGACATGCTTTTGCAAATTGGTCATATGTTGATTTTTAGAAAATTAACTAAATTAATGTTTAGGTGTAAAAAAATTGTCTATAATTTATATGTTTCTTGCATGGTAATAATGCACGAATCCCTGGTTTTGGGACGTTGATCAACTATGAGTATAATATGTAAGTGTGAGCATGATGGAATTCTACTCATAATGTTGATTTGGATTGGAATGATGTTCAACATGTTATTGTGATAAATGCCTTGGCAATGCATGCAATTGCTATTTGGCATCTTGAAGGTTGGACAACTAGTAGTTGTGGCCTTGGAAGTTGTCTTATCTTTAATTTTGCAGAACTGTCTACAAGGCAGTGAGTTACTGGTAGCATATCGTCACCATTGGTTGGGAGATGTGATATTGTATGCTTGGAACTATTATGTTCATGAGGTTTGAGAGATTTGGGGAAGAATCCTTGTGTGATGTGTATTTTGTATAACACTGCTTGGTTCAGTGAATGATAGGCATATGTATATATACTGATTGGGATGTAAGAATCCCATGGTATGCATGTGGTGAGGCCAGGAGCCTCATTGGATTGAAGGCATGATGTTTTGTGGCTCTATTAAAGAGTGATAAGTTTCGACGTCTACTTATTTGGTGTTGATGGTGACACTACAATTGTTGATTATATTTTGATTGCTTGCTTGTACCAATGGGTACTGGGTGTAGCACCATGATTGAATAATTAGGTGTTGATTGTAGATTGCATGCCTAATCTTGATACATTTATGAATGTGGTATATATATATATATATATATATATATATATATAGATAGATATATATACCAAAACCGTCAACATTCAATACAATTAGCCTCTTTTCCAAGGCCAACAATCCATGGTGTCTGCAATATATATGAGATTGCAGATGCCATGAATTGTTGGCCTTGGCAAAGAGGTTGATTGTATTGAATGTTGATGGTTTTGGTAAAAGACTAATTTCTAAACCTGTGTAGGCATGATTATAAATGAACTGATATGCTCATGTGTATGAAACTTTTTATTTTGGAAATTATGTTGAGATACAAGCATGACTAATTATGTCTTGGATTTTGAAGACATGTGACTAATGAATGACTGAGATATGTGTGCAATTGTAAGACAACATGCTTGGTACAACATGGTAGGGCAACAACCAATGTGTAATTTGCATGAATGACACTAACAACTAAGTGCATGTGGTAGCATAACTAGACTCAGTGGTAGTAAAAGAAGCCTATAGCGTGGCATGGTGTAGCAAGCAAGAATGGTTGTAAATTGCTTAAGCTTTTATTCATGAACCATTGGGGACACTAGAACTCATGGGGATAGAGTTGTTATGTTGTTGAATATTTTATGTTTTGTGTTCCTTGATTGATTTATGCTTGAATTTTCCCTTTTATTGTTAGATTGCACATGGCCATGTTATTTTGTTGCGTGATTTTATGATTGTTGTCATGAATTTCTTTATTTTTACTGTTTCCCTCTTTTCCTTTGGATTTTTCCTTTTGTTCTTCATGCTTTGGGGGCCTTGGGAGTATTGGTTGGGCATGGAAGAAAGCCACAGAGCTTTGGTAAGAGAGCCAGGGATGCCCTACACATAAATAAAAAAACATGAACAGATGAGAAAGGCTTAAAATGTGCAGATGAGCTAAAAAAGGCCATCATTAGAATACCTTGGAGTGTTGCTCTTGAATATGACAACAAGCATAAAGAAATCATGTGCGAGATGAAAATTGTTGTGCGAGTAACAAAAACAATGAAGGGAGTTCTCTAAAACTTTGGTTTTATCTTACATGTGTTAATGTATGATATGTCCATGACTAAGTGGACAACAATATGATAGCCAAGTGGGCTGGTTTGGTCCATGGGGATAATGGACAATGATATGGTAACCATAAAAATGGTTCAAAATGAGGTTCTCTTGACCTTGAATCTAATTGCATCGAATGTATGTTCATGATCATGTTGATATGTATGTATAAATTCCATTGTGTCTAACAGGGTTTTGTTAGGAATCATTCTTGTGGAAGAATGATTGTATAAACTTTATTTAATGCAAATATAAATGGCTATATGGGATGACATGATAAGTTGTCCAATGAGATTCCTGGTTGAAAGAGGAATCGATGGGGAGGGAAGCCCTGGATGACTAATGATTTTAAATTAAAATATGATTGTATATGCTCATGTTGTGTCACGTGGATGACAAAGAAATTTCAATGGTTATGGCAGTATCCATATTAAATAATTAACAGAATCCTTGAATGAAGGGTTGGATGTGTAATCGACTAAGCATTGAGTTGATTCTAGAAGAGAGTTTGGTGGAGTAGAGAAACTTTGATGATATCATAGCTGATAAACCCACGAGCTTTATTGGCTAATAATCACAGAGCAAGCTTAGATGATAACTCAACTGATAAACCCCAATAAGCTTGCTAATTGATAATCACTAAGCACTGGTTGTGCCTTACGGGATGATAAATCCACTAGAGACGGTGCTGGTTGATAACTTCTAAGAGGATGAGGGACCTAGTATTAGTGGACTGGTAACATCTGATGGTAGTTTTGAGAGGTTGGATTGAGAACACGGGTGGTAGTTCCATTGAAAAGTGTTGGAGAGTGCACCCCCATTCATTTAGGAGTAACACAACTGATAAAACCTCCTCATTATTAGTTGTATCTCTCTCTCAAACGATGAACTAAGACTCTTTGTGCTCTACATGAACCTTTGCATTGAACTGTATCCACTATGGCGTAACAACTAGGAGTTGTTGGGAGCACCTAATAAATGGGCTTGTCAATGACTAATTTGTATCTAATGTGGTGTAATAGCAAGGTGTTGTTGAGAACACTTGATAAATGGCTTGTTAATCACTAATTTATAGCCACTGTGTTGTAACAACAAGGAGTTGTTGAGGAAACCTGATAAGTGGGCTTTGTTAAAGACACATGTGAATGGTTGAACAACCATTCAAAGGACAAGGCAAGAGGTATAATCTAAATTTTGGCAAATCTTCTATGATGAATCTCATGATGTAACACACCCTCCGAGGTCTACCCAAAGTAATCATGCCAACTAGGGTAAAAATGAGAAGAGATGCTACTATGATCAAATTCGACCTCCTCTGTCACCTTAAGGAAGTGGAATCGACATAACATCACATACATTAATCCAACATCATCAAAGAACCCTTAGGAGAAAAGTCAGCTACTTAGATAGCTTGTCCCTAGGTCCTGCTAGTATTCTACATCTCTTAGGCCATAGTTGCTCTCATGTTATGGGCATGGGAGCGACCAAAAACCCAAAGTCGCTCTCACAGGCCTGCTTGCTAGCGACTGTGGACCAAAATTGTTTGTTCTGTGCCAGCGACCCCGGGATTTAAGCCACTTTTCAAGCCTAGAATCTTGGCCTCTGCCCATAACTTGTTGTAACCTCTGAAATTCATTAAAAACATGATAACAATGTTGATCAATAAAAAATCACCCTCAGGACTAGACCTGAGCATCCCCAACCGAGACTAACGTTATGTCAAACACTTGGCATCAATGTAACTTACAGGTCTAAGATACAATACAAAGCATAAACAACTGAAACAACTTATGAAACATAACCAGAAGGATCACCTCCTTCTCCATTGAACTACTATGTCATCAATTAGGTCTCGCAGCCATCCATTTAACAATTACAAGTAAATACATGAAATAACCATGACATAAACCAATCATCTAACCATGCTTATAACCAACATTAAACTATGTAAATATCAGAGATATGACAACCATTAAATCCACATATAAATCAGTGCAAAAGTAAGAGAACTTAGCTTTTATTAATCATAGGCAAATCTGACTAGGTTCAGGACTTCCACGTACCACCCAACCATAGACATGGTTGAACCAAATCTCTCTTTCAGTCAGTCATCCTCGTGCCATATTCCAATCATGAATGTGGGATCTCATAGAACAACCAATCCAGGATCAACCAAGGGAATCCAGAGGTTAAACCACCTCCAACCTCATCAAACCGTGATCACACCAAAATCGGTGCTCCGATCACAACTGAACCAAACTTGGAATTCCATTACGAATCTATCACTATCCTTGCGGAATTTTCCATCTCCTTGTCTCCCAAGCTTTACCTCAATTCCAAACTAGATCACTAGGCCCTAAATCGAGGCCAGTGTCTCAAGATTTACCGCAATCCAAACCTGGATCCCTAGGCCCAAAAACCGAGACTTCTCCCTTAGGCTTTACCATGTATCCTACCAAAACAGATCAAGGGATTACTAGGCCTTTGGGAATGGGACTTGAGAACACCTCCACCCTAGATTCTAAAATCCATTTGACAAACCAAATCTCAAAAACTGAAATAAACATCCCAACATACCGTGGCATCTGGAAAAAGGCTAGGCTAGGCTAAAATCCACTGTCATAAACCGACAAAAACCATGCCACCAACAGGAAGAGAACCATACACCAACATGCAAAGCCATGCATGTCCAAATCAGCTAGGAAATCACACATGCAAAAGGTTACCTGCAAGTATTATTGCTGAAGCTACTTGAGTCCTGCTTTCCTTTCCTTGATCCTTGCTTGCTTTTCCTTTCCTTTCCTTGCTTTCCCTTTCCTTCTATCCAACTAGAGTGCTTCGAGAAAACTTTAAGTGACCAAGAGAATGAGAGTGAGTGAGAGTAATGAGAGAGATCCAAACTTGAACTGACAAAATTTTTAACATAGAGCAACCTGCCAACTGATCCTCATAAACCATTTTATCAATGAGGCCTCTAATTTCTTCATTTTCCTCTTCACATGCAACCTATGACCTTTTATTTTCCTTTTCTCCTAACTTCCTTTATTTTCATAAATAAATGTGCCAAAAATGCCTTTTTTCTTTAATGTCTTAGCCTTAGCCTTTGCCAATTTTCGTTGGCCAAAACACACATCCAGTGATGCCCACTAGGATATATTTTCCCAACATTCACCTTGGAATACATGTCCCTTACCCGTGATTTTATTTTTCTTTTATTTACTTTTGTTACATGAAATTTTCACCAAGGCTGTTACACATGAGATATTGTATGCCATGTTATAGGAAGGCATGGGAATTGATGGGTTTGGAAATAGATCTAGTATGTTTGTATGTGATAGAAGAGGAAATTTGACAAAGAGGGAGAAGTCAGATTGTAAGAAAACCAACTAATGAAGCCAAGATGGTTTGTTGGCGGAGGATAGGGAGTGGCTTACCAAGGATTGATGAAGCCACTGAGGGTGGTTTTCCTTGGACTAAACAACCCATTGGGAAGTTTTTTGACTGATGAATCTACTCAGGTACTTGGGATGGATGAGGAAACACCAGGTATACTGGAGCTTGCACTCTCTGAAGAAATACCTAACAATGGTGATCTTTGTGCTCCCATGGCAGTTTGTCTAAATGAGGAACCTTTCCATGTTAAAATCTCACCCTCCTGTGGTTTTCTGAGGACTAAAGAAACCACCTAGTGAGACTTTTCTTAGGAGCCACTGGGAAGCTTGTGGTATGAAGAACCTACTAATTCATCAATAGCTTGCCACAGAGGAATCTTCCCATATTTGCACAATGAGCTCTCCTCCTCTTGTAATTGAGTAGTGGCTTATCTGCTACTGAGGAAACCACTGAGAGTGGCTTGCCTTAGGACCGAAGAAATCATTAGAAAGATTGTGGTTTAATTAACCTTCTGATTCATTAGGAGCTTGCCACTGAAGTACCTTCCCATGTTATAATAAGACTACTCTCTTGATTTAGAGATGTGATTCTCTGTGAAACAATGAACCCCTATGATAAAGGCTAACTAAGATAAATTACTAAGATTTAGCTAAGTTGAACAATACCATTGGGAAGCTTATGGTATGAATAACCTATTGATGCATCAATAGCCTGCCACCATACAATAATGAAATTATTATCCTGGACTAAAGATGTCAGTCTTCATGTTTATAAAATATTCCACTAACGAAGCTAGCAAGGAGAAACCCTGTGACATGACAATGGGAAGCTACTGGGAACAGTTGAGGGAAGTGAGTCCCTGTGATTTTGGTCATCTAATTGGTTGGTGGGTAAAGGTGGGCTACCTTGGAGGCCCTGTTTCTGCTGAAATCCCCGATTTTAGATTTTTAAATACTCTAGAGAAAAAGAACAAATCCAAGATTGGATTGATCTCAAAAAAAGCACAAAAAGATTTCAAAAAGGACCATTGGGATATGGTTGAATTAATCAATAAATGTTACTGAATGGCTGGGTGAGTCATTGTGCATATAAAATGTGTAGTAAAAGTTGAAGCTCCATATCAATTGTGTGTGTGTTTTTTTTAAGGCTATTGAACATTAAGGACAGTGTTACCCCTCAAGTTTGAGGAAAATGTGATATCCCTTGGTTAACATTTTTCCCTCTTGTAAATAATAGTAATTATTTTAAATGGTTAAGAAAGGGACACAAATTTCACTGCTTGAGGAAAGGGGTTGCTTGAGGAAATGGTTGTTCTTTAAATATTAGTCGTGGTTGGTTGAAATGAATTAAATGTGCTGATTGTGCATTAAAGTTAGCTAAAGGAGGAAGGAATGGTCCAATTGTTCTTCATCTCAAACAATAAGCAAAGAATAAGATACAATTTAAGAGTAGCATCAGCTGCGTTGTCAGGACGTGATTTTTGTGTGACTTGTGGGAAGAACAAGGTAATTAATTCGTTAGGTGACGGGGCTGGGGGGAATTGCATTGAGGAATGCATGCTCCCTCTTGTGGTCTCTCACACACACAAGGCAAGAAGTATTGGTAGGAAAACATGATGTTTATAGCTACTGTGTGTGGGAGAACTGAGAGTTGAGAGAGAGATCAAGTGGTCTCTAATACTAAATGAAATCCTGGAAAAAGAAGCACAACTGAGGAACCTTCTAACCGAAGCTTATTGTGCAAATGGTTTAGAGAGCGTGGCTTTCCTGTAAGACTGAAGAAACCACCAGAGGCTGGTGGCTTGAAGAAATTTCTAGATTGAAATGATTCACCCCGGTGCTTGTGGGGATCAAAAGAACCACCGTGAGTTTCCTTGGGATAAAACTCTAGTGCTCGACTCATCAATGAACCACCTGGAGAGTGACTTCTTTACCATCGATAATTTAACCATTGATGAACCTTTCCGATAGTGAATTCTATTCTCCTGAAAGTGAGTTGGAGTTCTCGGTATTGTGAAATGTTGGCATGACTCTATGTATGCTTAAACCGTGTGAGCCATAATGAGATTAGCTAGTGGATGAAGGCAACAATGGCCTTGTGACATCTAATTTTAGCCATGTTGGTTGACTAAAAGCACCCCATCTTAAGCTTTGGAATATGGCTCAAGGGTGATAGTTGCAAATAAGACTTGGTTGCAACTATCCAGGGTTGGGTGGAGAGTTGTAGTCCCTATCTCAGTTGCCAAATCTAGCGTTAAATTCCAGGTAAGTGTTTGTAAATGTCTTCCTTCTCATTGAGTTCATGCCAAGCTATTACATTGGTATCATATACTCTGTGTGAATGATTCATGGTTCACTATGATTGGAATGAAAAATTCTGATGAATATGTGCTCTAATGTTGTAGTGTTGCGCTAACACTCTTATACAAGAAATACAAGATTACAAATATCTTCATAAGTGTTTTATGTGCTGAGTAACATCATTGGATGTGGTGTAAGAATTGGGTGCTCATCATGTGGCCTCAAGCTTGTGTTAATGTTCTTTTTATGCTCACAACGTAGCTTATGCTTGGAAACTTGATTTACCATGAGTGTGATGATTATAAGCATATCATAAGGTTACCATGTGCTTGAATGTATGAATATGTCTGTCATATGAATTGAAGAGGGGATTTCCCATCATTTTGTGGAGTGTTGAGCTCCTCGTAACCTTATTTGGGCAATGTATGCTTTTTGGTTTCCCTTATAAGTTTTATTATGCTTAATTGCTCCTTAAAAGAGACATGTACATCTGTGGAGTAAGACCAACCTGTTTTCTATAGCCTGTTAAGATTTAAAGGGGGCTACAAATCTTTAAGATAATGAATGGACAAGTCCCTGGCCTAGATGGACAAGTCCTTGAACCATGCCTTGTATTTCTATCATCAAGAACCTTGAGATGGTATCCTTATGAAAAACTCAAGAGGGATAGCTCTAGAGTGTGCTTCATAAGCCTTTAATAGCTATGGTTAAACTCTACCACAAGTCCATACGATTGCAGAAACATCATGGCCAAGCCATGGATGAACCTGTTAGTGGTGTTGGATATTGCCAACATACAGGGGGTCTCCTTGATGTGAAGTCTCAATTAGACCTCACACCATTTGGAGTAGGAGCCCCATCTGGAGTATCGACCCAACCACCATAACACAAAGGTTCGTCTTGGTTTCAATGGATAACATAAGAGATTATATACATAAACCTTGAATAAGCAAGTAAGTTGACATTGTGAAACACTGATTGCAATGTGTAAAAGGAGACCTTCATGAGCGGGAGACAAAAGGTGAGTCTTTGGAAGGAAGTAATAGTACTAACTTAAGAGAGACAAACGAGAGCATACAAAGATTCGTTAAAGAAATAGTTCACATAATGATTGTAAAGTGAATACAACACACATTCAACAAGATGAGTACCAAAGCCACCGAAATAGTTCAATTTCTCTAATACATATGAACACAACATATACCATAAACATCCCAAGAATAGTCCTAAAACATTTGTGATACATGCATGAAAATGTGTCAACTCATTGAATTTCAATTAGGTGAAAGATCCAAGTACATAGTTACAATGATGTATCACTAGTTCCAATAGTGGAATATTAAGTCACTTCTTCTTTCTCCAAAGAATATTTTTCTCTCCTATGCCAAGTAGAGAAGCCAAGACTAGCTCTCCAAACCTTAAGCCTCCAAAAAGCCTTTTGCTTGAGTTACGAGGTTGCTTTTATAAGAAGAGGAATGATATTTCATATCCTCATGACTCTTGGACTTATTAATATGTCCTTTGGACTTCGAAACAACTCTTGAACTTCTAAATGACCTTTGGACTTCTCTATGTGACATTTGGACATATATGACTATGTGACTCTTCATGTTCCACATATGACTCTTAGACTTCCACACATTACATTTTCCCTTTTCCTAAGAATACATCATTACATTCCACATGATGTTATGGCATGACACATGGACACACATTGACTATTATGATGATACTAGTAAAAATTACAACTTGATAATGATGACATGGACTTTATGACGAGGTGGCAATGCCAAGTTGTCTTCCTTGCTACTTCATCTTGCATTCTTGATGGTAGATATGATACGTGCTTCATTTTCATGAAAGATCCACTTTGTTGCTTTTCATAACCCTCCAAAGGGTCTTGAATGAGCTTTGGAATCCTCCGAGTCTTCATGCAATGTCTTCTTTCTGTCTCAGTCCATGATATGCTTCATGTATGCATGATAATTTTCTTTTGTTCTTCTTCTCAACACGTGTTTCTTTATGCTTTCTCCTTGATATCTGCTCTTGAGAATCACTTTTTCATGCTAGAAAGGTACTCTTGCCAATGAAAATCATTCATGGAAAAGAAAAATAAGTCTAAAAACATCCATTCTATCACTGCCTAGCTCATGGAATCATATGCTCATGATAGGCTTATGAGAGGGTTAAAATAAGAAGGCTTGACTAGGAGGGTGTAGTCAAACTCATCAAGTCTCACAAGATGCCTTCAAGGTGCATTTATGCACTCAAAGAGACTAATAAGGCGCAAGGGAACACTTTGAAGAGATGGAGGAGTGAGGCTTCGGGCCTTCAGGCCTTCAAGGTGCGCTCAAAGAGACTAATAAGGTGCAAGGGCACACTCCGAAGAGACGAAGCAGAAACACTCAAGCCTTCATGGTGCACTCATGCGTTCGAAGAGGGTGAAGTTATTCGTGCGAAAGGAGTGTGCTCAAATGGAGGCTTCACGATTATGCCATGCACTCCAAGGTTTCATGCTTCGTGAGTGGGTCATGCGTTCAAGGAGGTCACAATTATTAGAGTCAAAGGAGTGCACTCATAGTCTCGAAGTGCGCTAATTATTCTGAAGTGTGCTTAGACTCTTAGAGTGCGCTTTTGAAGGAAAGAAGGTCCTTATTTTCCAAAGTATGCTTTTTAGAGGAGAGAAGGTCCTTGTTCTTCTAAAGTGTGCTTTTTCACTGAGATTTTGAAGTGTGTTTCATTGTTTTGAAGTGCGATTTTTTTTCTTGAAGTGCACTTCGGCTTGGGAGGGTGTAGTTTTCTCCAACACTTTCTACTTGTTCATCTGGAATGTGCTTTTCACTGAGGGAGTCAACACAAGGCTAGGTGAATTATCCTTACGAAGTACTCATGCATTGTGAGAGGGAGGAGACCTCATAAAATTCTTAGTGCACAAATATGGGAGTAGATATATGTCAATGAGAATCATGGATAAGTTGCACTCATCACCTAGTAAGAGGGTTAATGCCTTTAGAACTTGTGTTGGGCTAAAGGACCAAGAAGAGCTCTCACAATGGCTAAGCGTGGACCAACAAAGTATGAGAAAGCAATGCATCCTAACATGCCTCAAACATAGGTCAAACACATAAATTCCATCAATACAAGCCAATGGAATGAAAAATAATCATGAACCATAGTCACACCTTAAAACAACAACAAAGCCACACCTATTTCTAAGTGTGACAGTTGACGACACATTACAACACTTAGAACACAAGGTATGATAGAAGTAACGATTATGGCCAAAAGGTGTGCTAAGCTGCAGGAATTTGTCTAGCACATATTTCAATGATATGTAAGACCATCTAATGTAAAAGAGTGCTCTAGAACTAACTTTGGTGATGCACAAAGGTGTGACACATGTAGCAGTGAAAACCGCAAAATGACACTTGTGAAATGAGGAAAACATAAGATGAGACTTGCAAAATGCAAATGACTATGAAAGCGACACATGAAAGAGTGAAGATAATATGAAAACAACATTTATTAAATTAAAATCAAGTCAAAATGACAATTGCGAATGTGAAACTGACACTTGTGAGAGCGAAAATGCGCAAAAGACGACAGCTGAGAAAACTCACCAAAATAGAAGTACAAATGCAACAAAGTGAGGGGGACTATCAATAAAAGTGTGCATTGACTATCGACGTGAATTGAACATCTCACAAGAAATGTCTTGATGGATGGTGGTATTCCTGTCCAAGCTTGCATAAAGGAAGTGTTCTCATGAACTCATTGAAGATTGTGCATGTGTGTGCAAGTAACTTGACAATTTCAAAACTACGAAAAATACTTATACGCTTTACAAAGAATTAAATGAGCATGGAGTAACCATAATATGATGAATCGTAAGATCCTTAGTAGGATCCAAATTTCAAGCGTGAGCAAAATTTTGGAGAGTGTTGATCACAGCAACAATGGAACCCCTTTCACAAACAATGCATAGTAAAAAGTGGGAGAAAAACCTTATCTCATAGTCTCAACCTCATAACTTTATCCATGAACTTAAATGAATCTATCGGGCCACATAAAGGTTGGTTTAAAAGCTAAGATTCTAGCCATAAAGGCTATAATTCAGGACCAAGAGCAAAAGCTTGCATGATCAATGACTAAGAGTAAATGAAATGAATCAATGGCTAGAAAGAAGCCTAGATGACGTAAGCCTGAAGGTTGTAACCCGTGAAGCCCACGAGAAGTTGAACAAAGGAAAGGCCAGGCTGAAGTGGATCGGGCTAGCGTGGAAGGGTTGATAATGTGGAGTAGGTTGGGATGACTTGGAGGCCACACATTAGTCGACAAAGGAATTATATCACCCACACAGAAAACCCATCACATTGTTAAAAGGCCAAGGTGGGCCCGCATAGACGGGAAGCAGGTGCTTAAAATGATAGAATATTTATTGTCTTGAATTCTTTTACGTGAAAGAAGGCCTTGACGTAGCAATGAAGGAGAGTTTGGATGACTCAACTCTAGGATGATGTGCTATGTGTAGGCCCCAGGGTAAGCTACTGCGGCTTGTTACAAGAGGGCACATGGAGTATGGCTTCAGAGCTATATATAAAAACCGAGAATTGCGGACCAATTTGAAGTGTTGTTAAGTGTGGACCCATCGGGACACGTAATCGTGAAGGTCGAATCTTGTCAGTTCAATGGCAGGGTGAGTTTAAAAAGGGGCGCAAAATGACGTCAGCATAGGTTGTGGTGGCGAACATGTGAGCCCAACATTTTTTTCCATTGGTGCATATGTGCAGGCTCGTAGACAGGTCATCCCAAATGGTCAGCCCCATAATAGAAGCTAAAACAGGCATTTGCAATGGTCGGGTAATTGAGCCCGGGAAATGAGTTAATTGTCGATCGTTAACTCCCATCAATTGGATACATATATATGTGTGAGTGTGTGTGTAGAACTTGCATATTAATGCATGGCGTAGGGTGTGCAACCCAAATATGTGAACGAGTGGCATAATGGCGATGTAAAGACCACTACCCATAACTACATATAATTTTCCAGAAGCATAGAAAAGACAATAACAATGATAACCATTCAAACTTGAAGTAATAACTGGACCTAAACATGCCTAATCCATGATAGACATTTCGTCAAACATATGGTAAACATATAAGCTACAAGTAATGAATGCATAATTGATCATAAACTGACAGTATTCATCGAAGAATCACCAAGAAGGCCCAATTCCCTCTCAAGCTAGTTGCAATAACACTAGTTAGCCCAGGCATTCACCAACCTTTCATTAGTTTATCAAAACATTTCAAGCACCATAAATGGAATACATCTTATAACCAACATATAAACATAATGGAAACCGTGGAAAATCAACCATAATATCAACATGATAACTAGTACAAGTGCTTATAGATCACAATAGGAAAATAACTCTTGTTAACATATGAAAATGCCAACCAATTTAGGTACTTCCATATACCACCTGACCATAGATTGGGCTATACCAAATCTCTCTTTCAGCCAATCATCCCCACGCCATATCCCAAGCATGAATGTGGGATCTCATGGGTTATATCAAAACAAAACCAAACCAGGGCTTCAAGAGGCCAAACTACCTAAACTATTAACCACAATGATTCCACCTCTACAGTCCAGAAATCACTAACATCAACCAGATCGGTCTCTACCCTAATTGTCTAGGGTTTAAGGAACAAGTAACTCAACCCACATCCTTCCAGGGTTTCCAGAGCATTTGTTCCAACCACGACTCCAGTAACTAGTAACTCAACCCACCAAGGGCTCCATAGCGTTTGTCGCAACCTACAGGTCCAGGAACTAGTATCTTAACCCAAAATGTTCCAGGCTTCCAGAGCATTTGTTCCAACCCACAATCATAGGGAACCTAAGCACCGATTAGAAAAATAAGTGGGAAACATATAACACCATGGCTATCCAGGAAATGGCAATGCAAGGATAAAACCATTGTCAATCCAAGCAAATCTCCATGCCAATGATAACACATAACCAAGAAATCACATGCATATACCATGCATCCAAAAATTAGTAAGGAAATCACACATGCAACCTGTTACCTACCAAGTATCCATGTTGTGGTTGTTGATCCAATTGTTCCCTTGTGCTCCCTTGCTTTCCTTTGCTTTCTTTCTCCAATCTAGGTGAATGCTAGAGTGCTCCAAGCATGATCCAAGAATGCTCTAAGTGTGTAATAGTATGAGAGAATGAAATGAGAGAGACAAAAATCGAACTAACAAAAGGTAACAATAGTTTTTTTGAAGCCTTTTTATCATTGAGGCCTATATTTTCTTCATTTTCCTGTAATTTCCCTTGCATGCAAATATGTATCTCTTCACCTTCCTTTTCTCCCATTTTCCTTATTTCTCATAATTAAATCCCAATTATTGCCTCTTTGCCTTTGTTAATGCCTTTTCCAATTTTCATAGCCATTATTATTCCACAAGTGTTTCTCACTATAATGTTTTCCCCAACATTCAACTTGGAATACGTGTCCCATGACCTTGGTCCTATTTTATTTACATGGAAAATCAACCAGGGGTTGTTATGAACGCCTCCCCCTTGGGGGAACATTGTCCTTGATGTTCAATGATGCTTATAACCAACAAAACATGTTGCCCATGGAGCTTTATAACACAACTCGTAGCAATATTTACACATACCAAATTGCTGAACCATGAACACCACACTACTTATTGGAGTTTTCTAACATAGCTTGATCCAATATCTACAATACACATATGCGTATATAAATATAAGCCAAAACACATATACCAAACACATTTTCTCAAACAACGAATAAAGAAGGATACAAAGGCCACATCTAATTAGCCATATCCCATGTAGCTTCATCAGGCCAAAAGTACTTCCACTACACTTTAACTTACTCAATTGCTCTATTCCAGAGCATGAGTTGTTTCTGCTGCAATATGCATTGAGGTTTTGGATGGAATTCTCCTTTTGGTTCCACCTATAATACATACTAATCAATCACATGATAAACATCCTAGACAGCTCTTAAGTAATGAAACATGGAAAACATCATGGAATTTCATTGTTGGTAGAAGTGCAAGTATATAGGTTACTAGTCCAATCCTTTTAAGGATCACGAAAGACCCACAATACCAAGGTGTCAACTTTTCACATGACCCAATCCTCAAGGAGATCCTCTTGGGCTTGATGTGCAAGTACACATGCTCCCCAACCTGAAACTCCTTGAATGCTCAATGTTGATCTACAAAACTCTTCTGCCTGTGCTGTGCTTCCTTCAAATTCCTCTTAATAACCAGCATTTCTTGTTCCATCTCAACCAACATATCTGTTCCAGTCAACACCTTGTTCACTGGGTCACTCCAACTAATAGTAGTATTACAACTTTGCCCATAAAGAGCCTCAAATAGACTCATCCTCAAGGACTCCTGATGCCAATTGTTATATGCAAACTCTACCAGTGGAAGATACTCTTCCCACTACCTCTGCTGATGCATGACATAATTCTCAACATGTCCTCAGAATCTTGTTGACCCTTTTTGTCTATCCAATTATATGTGGGTGATAATCTATACTCAAAGCTAACTTTATCTCCAAGCCTGCAAACACCTCCTTCCAAAACCTGGAAGTGAACTTGGCATCTATGTCTGATATAATATTCTTGGGGACACCATGCAACCTCACTATCTCATTGATGAGGATAAGAGGTACCTCAGTAGTTAAATTAGTAGACTTCACTGCAATGAAGTAAACTACATTACTCAACCTTTCAACCACAGCCAAATGGAATCATGTTGCTTCAATGTCCTCGACAAACTTGTAATGAAGTCTATGGAAATCACCTCCCATTTCCATTATGGAATCAAATAGGTTGTAACAAACCAACTGGATGCTTACAACATGCTTTCACCTGTTAACAATCCAAGCATCTTGCAATAAAATCAACCACCTCTTTCTTCAAGTTGGTCAATGATATAACTTTTTAACCATTGTCAATGTCGTCTGATATCCTGGGTGACCTGAATACATCTTGACATGAAACTCCCTCAAGATAAACTTCTTGAGCTCACTCCTATCTGACACACAAATCCTATTCCTAAATATGAACAAGCCATCTGCCTTAGGTGATACTCCTCATCCCTATCACCTTCACCCTATTGCTGCAACCTATGCTTCAGTTGTTGGTGCCTGTCATCATGCTGCCCTCCCTGTAAGATCTGCTCCTACAAACCTATCTCATAAGAACTCACTGCCGCAATATGATTCACGTGCACTCTCCTATTGAGAGCTATGCAACTCGATTCTCCTTGCCCTTAATGCATCCGATCTCAAAGTCAAACTCATTGAGAGTATCCAACCATCTAGCTTGCATGGCATTTAGATTAGGTTGGTCAAACAAATACCTCAGTCCACTATGATTACTCATCATGACAAACCTCCTGCCAAGAAGATAATGCCTCCACATCTTTAAGGGATGAATGATAACTTCCAACTCAAGATCATGAGTCACATGGTTCTACTCATGCTCATTCAACTTCCTTGACTCATAGCATACCACATCTCCTTCCTACATCAAGACTCCACCAATCCCCTTCTTGTAATAATTTGTACATGCCACGAACTCCTTATAAGGATCTGCAATCTTCAAGACTGAAGCATTTGTAAGCAACTGCTTCAACTACTCAAAATAGCTATACACTCCTCAGTCCATTCAAAAGCATTTCCTTTTCGCTGCAAAGATGTAATAGGATAGGAAATTCGTAAGAAGTTATTGATGAACCTCCTGTAATAACTTGCTAGTCCCATGAATGATTTGACACCATCCACATTCCTAGGAGTTGGCCACTACATGATAGCTCTAATATTTTATGGGTCCACTATTATACCATCGTTGGAAACAACATTCCCCAAGTAGCAAACTTCATTATGAAAGAAACTGCACTTGTTGAGCTTAGCATATAACTAATGCTCTCTCAATAATCTCAATACTTTTGCCAGGTGTTCTGCATGCTCTTCCTCATTCTTAGAATATATCAATATGTCATCAATGAATACTATCACAAACTTGTCTAGATAAGGACACAACACATTGTTCATCAAACACATGAAAGTAGCTCAAGCATTACTAAGACCAAAAGGAACCACTACGAACTCGTAATTCCCATACCTGGTACAAAATGTGGTCTTGTAAATATATTCTTCTTTGATGCGCACTTGATGATATCCTAATCTCAAATCAATCTTTGAGAACAATGTTGCTCCCTTAAACTGATCAAACAAGTCACAATCCACTGTAATGGATTCTTGTTCTTGTTAGTCACCTTGTTCAACTACCTATAATCAATGCACAACCTAAGAGTATCATCCTTCTTCTTTACAAACAACACTGGTTCACCCCAAGGAGACACACTCAACCCTATGTATCCTTTATCAAGCATTTCCTTGAGCTGCAACTTCAATTCCACCAACTCCGGAGTGCCCATCCTAAACAGTTCCTTTGATGTTGGTGCTGCTACTAGTACCAACTCAATAGAGAAATCCACTTCCCTATATGATGGTAACTCTTAAATCTTTGTTGGAAACATGTCCTAAAACTACTGTAAAACATGATATCTCTTCAGAACTTCATCATCCTCAACATCCTTCCCTTTGTCACTAGAAATATGAACTGCAAATAATACACATCCTTTCCTGCAACTGCGCTTTTCTTACATAGCTATAACCATTCTCACTGATGTAGGCTTCTTCTTTCCCTACAAGACTCTTCTTTCCCCATCATCATCCATGCACTCAATAGCCTTATCATAATAGTCCACTTTAGTCCTATGAATTTACAACCAATCCATGCCCAAAAGCATACTGTATGAACCCAAAGGAAGCACATTTATATGTGTTGATGTAGGCATACCATTTCACTCAAATGAATAAGATCTCACCCAATGATGAACTCTTTTCTTGGTCCCTGTAGCGAACTGCACCAACCAAGAATATGCATGCACTTCTTTATTCAAGGCATACTTATCCATCAAGTTAGGACTAGCATAACTATAATTAGATTCAGGATCAATCAAAATGGAAACAACATGATCACAAAGCTTACCTTCCATCTCAATAATGGATGCCTAATGATCCATTTGCCTGTTATCAAGTGCTGCATATATACGAGGAATTTTATGACCAACATCCCCAACTGTCTGCCCCTCCCGAGAACTATATATATGAGGCCTGCCACCCTCTTATTGTGGAAAATCTCTCATGAGATGCTCTCCACCACAATTCCAACAATGAAAGGGCTTCTTGCCATTGCCTTTGTTCTTCTCCTTAGACTAAAATCCATATCCTTTGTTAACTGCATCTAACTTCTTATAAGGTTCCACACTCTCCTTATCACCTACATCTTGAGGTCTTCCTCGCTTCTTAACCCACTTTCCTTAAGTCTTCTCATTACCTTTCCAATCCCATTTAGGTTCAAACTTACGCTTAGATTGCTCATAACAATGCTTCAGCTTACTAATGTCTTCCTCCAATGACCGAGGCTCGTCATACTCAATATGATCTTTAAATGCTAAAAGATATCCATTGATGAATCTTTGGACCTTTATCTTCTCATCCTTAAGATATGGCACATACCTCAACAAATCCATAAAAATAGTCGTATATCCTTCATTTTTCATAGAATCCATCTTATCTCATAGAACTCCTTAGCCTTTCCATCATAATATCTCTCGGACAAGTACTTCTTTCTGAAGAGTCTTTTAAACTCATGCTAACTTAAATCCTTTGTCTTGATGCCTCTGAAACGCTTCACATCTTCCCACCGGATGTCTACTTTTCCTTTGAGACTAAAAATGGTTATCCTAGCTTTCATATTCTCTATATAATCATGCAATTCATAGAACTTCTTATTTCAGTTTCTTCACATCCCCATCAAAAGTAGGAGGCTTGGCTTTCTTAAACTCATATGGCAAGTATTGCTTCTCTCTCCTCCTATAAGGATGATGGTGGTTATGACCATGATGTCTCTTTGGACTAGAACTAGAATAAAATCCATAAGCACTGCCTCTCTTTTCAGGTGTATCCAACCACTTTCCACCTTTAACTGTGCCATCTCTATCCAACCTATATCTTAATCGAGACCTACTACCATATGCCCCATTAGTTCTTTACTCCTGTCCATGACTGATTCTTGATTGTCCTTGTCTCTGCAAATCTGATGAGCTTTGAAGGATCACTGCATTGACCTCTGCTTTCTTTTCCTTAGCTCTGGCAAGTCTTTCCCGTGCCTCAATCATCCTGCAATTATCTTCCCTCCAACTTCTAATTTCCGCCTTCAAACTTCATAGTGTATCTACTAAATTAGTAGAATACTCATCTCCTTGATGCTTAGATGATCGGTAAGGAGAGTCACATGATTTGTATTCCATCATTCTGCGCATCAACTCTTACCTTGTTCTTCTTGAAAACATGCCATTTTAGATAAAACCAAATATAAACATAATCAAAATCATACCTTAGTGAAGTTCATGGGAGGTTATCTCATCTGCACAAATCAATATAGATTAGCACAATATAGATACGTAATAACATTGACATGTCAACATCATCATGATGACACAAACTACAATATTAACCATCACAATGCATGCATAACAACATATTGACCACCATGCATGCATAACAATATTTCGAGGGTAAACATGAGATGAGAGTCACTACACTAGGGAAATTTTGAGGTCTAAAATGGGCCTCCTAAGGAAATTATAAAAATAGTGGAAATAATAACATTAGATTACATCATCAAGTTTTAGAGGGAAAAAAGACAAAACTATTTTTTCAACTCGTAATTTCAACTTATCTCCCTATGGGTTTACTCAATTTTCGAGCAGAAACACTCGTTGGATACAAAATTTGATTCCTCAACTAAGGAGTACCCATGTTTCATTCTTTCGATGGACCCCGCTACATGAAAAATGAAAAATACATGAAAAATGTGATTGCAATCACGTTTTTTTTCATGTATTTCTTATTTTTCGTGTAGTCGGGTCCATCAAAAGTATGCAACATCGATACTCATTGGATGAGGAATCAAATTTTGCATCCAATGAGTACTCCCATTCGAAATTTGAGTAAAAACTTAGGGAGATAAGTTGAAAATACGAGTTGAAAAAGTAGTTTTATTATTTTATTATTTTGTAATCTTTGTACTTTTTTACTCCAAAAATGGTGAATCATCCCCCATGGTTGACATCATCATCTTGAATCCTATTGGTTCCTATAACGTTTATTTTTGGTTGTAAATTTTTCTTAGGAGGCCCATTTTAGACCTCAAAATTCCCCTAATGATGACATGACCCAACCTCTAAATTCTAGTTAAGGAAGTAGTGCCTACAAACAAAACACTTACTGATATCCCACAGGGACTACATATCACTTTGGAGTTGGACAACCATCCCTGGAGATCAATCCCTGAGCTAGAACACTTTTTCTCTGACCTAGGTCCATAACTTCACTCTTGACACTAGATCCATATGGTTGGAAGCCTATAACCGCACTCACAGGCTTGCTTCCATGCGGTTATGACCCAAATACTCCAATTATGTGGATGCGGTTCCAGGATCTAAGCCACTTTTTTAGGCTAGCCTCCAGACCACTACCTATAACTGCCTATAACTTTCCAGAAGCATAAAGAAGACGATAACAATGCTAACCATTCAAACTTGAAGCAAGAACTTGGCGTAAACATTCATAATCCATGATAAACATTTTTTTAAACAAATGGTAAACATATAAGCTACAGGTCATGAATGCATATATGATCACAAACTAATAGTCTTCATTTGAAAATCACCGAGAATGCCCATTTACCTCTCAATCTAGCTGCAATAACACTTGTTAGCCCATGCATTTATCAACCATTCATTAGATGATCAAAACATGTCAAGAGCCATAGATAAAATACATAATGTCAACATGATAATGAATACGAGTGCTCATAGATTATAATAGGAAAATAACTCTTATTAACATATGAAAATGCGAACCAAGTCGAGGACTTCCACGTACTACTCGACCATAGATTGGGCTAAACCAAATCTCTCTTTCAACCAATCAAACCCATGCCTATTCAAAACATGAATGTGGGATCTCATGGGTTAAACCAAAACAAAACCAGACTAGGGCTTCTAGAGGCCAAATCGCGTCAACCTTCAACCATAGCGATTCCACCTCTATAGTCTAGATATCACCAACATCAACCAGATAAATTTCCACTCCAGTTGTTTAGGGCTCCAGGAACTAGTAACTCAACCCACAATATTCCAGGGCTTTCAGAGCGTTTGTTCCAACCACGGTTCCAAGAACTAGTAACTCAATCCACCAAGGGCTCTAAAGTGTTTGTCCCAACCTATGGCTCCAGGAACTAGTAACTCAACCCAAACTATTCCAAGGCTTCGAGAGTGTTTGTTCCAACCCACAACCATAGGGAATCTGAGCCCTAATCAGAAAAACAAGTGGGAAACTGTTGATGGTGCTGGACCTGTCAACATGTCAAGGGATCTCCCGGGTAAGAAGTCCCAATTAGACCTCAGACCATTTGGTGTAGGAGTCCTAGCAGTGGGTCGTATAACAATGCCTTGATTGTGATTTCACACAGAGGAAAGTAAGATAACTCTGTTGGTAGCAAGGGTGTGACAACTGCAGTGAGTCAAGGAAGGTGCATGAGAGCTTCTGACACATGAGGGGTTGAGATGAGTGCGCCCCTTGGAAACTTGTAATAGTACACGGCTTGGAAGGGAACACACGAGTGAAGATGCATCACAACATGGAAGGAAAGTTAGCAAGCAATCCAAAATGATGGTTAAACCAACAACACATTTCAGAAATATTCATACATACTTATACAAAATAATCTATACATGCATGCGTAAGCAAAAAACTACATAGAGTAAACCAGATAACATAGAATACAATACAACATATGCATGAAATGTGTTGGCTCTTGCTATATTAAGAAGTGTAAGTTCCAGCCATACAATACATCCATGTCCAACCATTAGTTTCGATAGCGGAATGTTACAACCACAACCACCTATTTCTCCAGAGATATGTACTAGCTCTGCGAAATGGAGAAGCCAAGGCCCGTTACATTACTATCCAAGCTCTCTCCAAGATAGTCTTATCGGAAGCTTGGCTGACCAAAAGCATTTACAATGAGTTATGAGGGACTATTTATAGCAAAGGGTGGGGTGACCCTTGACATTCCCCTTTGTGACTGTTCAACTACCCTCATGACTCTTCATCTACTCTATGACTATTACATCCAACTATCGACACTTGAATTACACTTGACATGGCGTTACATTACAATGCACATGTACCCATGTGAGGCAAAATGGCCTGAGAAAGCCATGCTAGACATCACTCTAACTTAGACAACCATGGAAGTCCAACTCCTCAACATCCTCGCGATGATTAGCAGTAACATACTAATGCCAAGATTGGTAGTCCTTGATGGTGTCCGTGTGTTCTAAGGTGACGTATCTTTGGAACCTGACTCTTGCCTCCATAACATTCGGGTACACCGCTAAGGTTCCTCTGTCTAACTCGTCTGTAAGCATGCGCATCATTATCTTCAATGCAACTGGACCAACAACATACTTGTGCATGATGTCTGCACTGATGGGCAAGTCTAGGCTGGTGGCACTGTGCAATAACTCGTCAAAGTACGCGTCAAGCTCTAGTCAAACTTGTGACTTTGTCTTCGCTTGGATGAGAGTCCCAATAGATGGAATCGCATGTGTGTGCACCACAACATCCATACTCTTGAATACATGTGCATGGGAAGCTTGTACACTAGTGATGAGCTGCGGGAGCTCTTCATAGTTCTGGATCTGACCCCAGATACGTGCCTTCAACTCGACCACACTGACCTTCATCATCTTAGGCAAGTGAAGCGGGGCTCCCTTCTATCTCATCGTCCATGTTTGCATGTAATCAACAACAACATACAAGTTCGTCAAGATACATGCTTTTCCAGCACATCACTGCTGCCATCCATTGAGATGGACGACTGCCTTATGCACGGTGCCAAACTTGGAGTACAACGCTCGCATAACTGTGTCAAGGGACAACACTTCATCTAGTATTGCCTTCTTCAGTTCAGCTTGAGCAGACACTGTCACCAACTCTCCTCCTTGCTTGGTTGTCTATAGTTCCTTAGCCATTTGCTCATTCTCAGCTATCAGAAAGTGAACACTTGAGCTAGTGGCTTTGGAATTCACTCTCATTGCATCGGCCAAGGCTACTAGATGTTTGCGTACATCAGACATGATCACTCATTCCTCAAATTGCACAATAGATATTTGATCATCCAAAGTCGACACTCTACGAGACTGCATAACTCTGTCGAATGAGATGTTGTGCATCTCTCCTTTTGACTGATCTCCAAGGATCTCAATGCCTCCTTGTTCACTTGAGACTTGCTCATCATTTGGATGCAGCGAAGTGGATAAGTCAACCTCTTGGTGGTGAGGCATGAGGTCGATGTCCTGTTCCAGTTCCCGTTGCTCCATATTTGTATCCAATTGTTGAAGTGCTTGCTCTATCTCATGATCGAAGTCCCGCTCCTGTGATGGTTCACCCTGTCTGCTGATGCTAGTTGTTATGATGAATCCACTACCTGTACGGGCGTTGTCTCAACTATTTGCACATGTTGTGCCCCTTGTTGTACCTGTTGTTGCTGTGCTTCCCTCTCCTGTTTTCGCAACTCTTGTTCCTTCTGAAGTTGCTCCTTCAACTCATGCAACTCCTTCTCTGTTTCTTCCATCCTTCTGTGCTCCCTCTGCCTTTGCGCAATTCACTTGTCACATTGTTGCCTCTTCGCCTCTATAGCCAAAGCTGCTTTCTCCACAAGTGGATCTATTTGGAACTTGCAGCTTTGCTCTTCCTCCATGCAATCGACAATCTTCCTCTTGCCCTTGTCGTGCACTGGTATGCTTTCCTCTGCTGCTATTGTTGCTGGTGTTGGTGCTCTTCAGGATGCTACTTCATGTTGCTTTGCTAACCACTCCACAGTGAAGCTGACCTGTTCATTGGGTCTAGAGAAACTATAGCAATATCTCCATGGGTCCTCCTCTGCCCAATGACATGCCCCGTGGATCCAGTTGAATTGTACTCTTGTGGAGTGATCTTTCACAATGCAATGTGGGTCATACGGATTGTAACTTCAGAGGTCGAATGGATACTTCTTCATCTGTTTTGCTTCGACATCTGCTTGCTTGATACTCCGGATCTCATATAATCCAATCCACAACGGAACAACGCGCCAAGGTGCCTTCTTCCTCCGATGCAGTTTAGCTGTCAATCATGCCAAGATGTGATATGCTACTTCCTGCATGACGATTATGTCCAAGGCAAACTTCGGTAGAAAATGCAGAGGATTCTCCGCGCTAAAATTCGCATGAAGGTGCCAGATAGTGCGGCATACCAATTAGCAATGTCTATCAATGCTTCCATTGATGCCTTCGACATGCAGGGTGGATGGTGTTCGAATGTCATCTTGTAAACTGGGTTGACAAAATGATTAGACAGTCATGTGATAACTCCTCTGAAGCTACACTCAGACAATAACTTACAATACGTTCTCACAATAGTCTGTGCTAGTGACCATGCCCACTCCAAGCCCGATAACTCCTGTCGGGCACAGATTGCATCTAAGATGTAGGTGGACATGTAAATCTCTACATGCATACCTTCGGGTGACTGTCGAGCCCTCGTAACCTGTTCCATCAGCTGATCAGCCAACATGCCAGACCAGTTGCATGGTTTTCCTTCCCTGGCCAGTTGGTCTAACGCGAACACCCAACTCTTTGGGAAGGTTTCTATGCTTTCTTGGCCATACAGTCGACATGAAAATATGACCAAGTATTGATACGACTTCCATAGTATCTTCGTCTTGTAGATCTGGTTGGGTGTCATCGTGAATCTAGCTATCCCCTTTACCCAGTTCTTAAGAATGTCTCTGGAGTTGGTACTATTGCCAGGTAATCTGAAGGGAGTCTCCATGACAGTCACGGGCTTCAACATCTGATACATCTCATCATAATCCTGTGCGTAGAAGGTGGCGAGCTTCGTCCCGCCGACACTGCTCAAATTCATCGACTTGAGATCAGTGTGTGAGACGATCCAGTGTATCATGTCCGCGCATGGGAATCCAGGGTATCTGCATGCAATCCAGTACAAGACAGATTTGTGAATGTTCACGTACACCTGGTAGTCTTCAAGGTTCTCCCCAAAATTGCCTGCAAATGCTTCATTAACCTACTACCATTTCAACTTGATGTCCTTGTCTAGAAACAACTTAGTGTCTTCATAGATCGGTAGACATGTGGACACCTGCTCAACTGCTGCTCCAGTTGCACTCCCCTTAGCGTCCTTTGATCCTACTCTCTTAGAGGCCATTAATAATGTACTGCTAAAAGGTAGATAAACACCTCAAAGATACAGAGACAAAGTGACATGCATGGTAAGAAACCTGTCAGTGAAAACCAAAGCAAATTCGGGGAATGACATGACACATACCTGAGGAATGATAGGCAAAGATTGCACAATTTATTTTGGGAGGCTGGGTGACTGGCTGCCAGAACTGTGCAAAA
Source organism: Pinus tabuliformis (assembly GCA_031772625.1). Lineage (NCBI taxonomy): Eukaryota > Viridiplantae > Streptophyta > Pinopsida > Pinales > Pinaceae > Pinus > Pinus tabuliformis. Next base: position 657,393,249 of record CM062809.1, read on the forward strand.
GGCAGTCTGGGCTGTCTAGGAGGCAACACTGGCTGTTGTACCTACGCAATGCGCAATTCCTGCTGGCAATGACTGCAGGCTTAGGGATTGTATTACATAATTTTCTGGGCCAACAGTCACTGTCCCTCAGAAATGCACAAAGCAGTCCTGGAGGACAGTGCCTGGGCAGAAATGCACATTTCTGGAGAGGAAGACAGAGCCTTCCTTCTCCTAATTGCGCAATGTTGTCTCAGTGAGGCAGAGTTCGGGCCAAGGTTGGCCAGACTCGCCAACTGGAAACTGAAAGAAAATCTAAAAGTGAATGCATGGTGATGCTAAGTGAAAGCAGAAGTGATTGATCGTGCATGCAAAAATTGAATGAAAAATTTTGTAAACAGATCAAGATGCATGTGGGTGAAGAGAGATCCCGAATTGGTGACCGTTTGTGCAAAACAGTTTCATGCATGTGACAACAGTGAGATAGCAACTAAAACTGAAATGGTGCTAGTACAAGCTAATATACATGTAAATGACAGAAAGCGCTCAGAGAAATCAAGCAAACAACACTCACACAAGCGAAAACACAAAAAGAGACAAAAATGCTAAAAAAGACAAGTTTAGACCACTTACCCGTGAATAACTGAGCCGGATGTGTCGAAGAGTCCTGGATGTGCTGTGGGATGTCAGAGATCCAAGATCGATGTGAAAGGATGAGCTCTGATGCGTCAAATAAATAAGTTTGAGCTCATGATGCGCATGCCACAAATCTAGGAAAAAGTGACACTTGGAGGAAAGTTTCTAAAACAAACTTTGCATGTAACCTTCGAATGCTAAAAATAGCTCCTTGAATCATGGGATGGTTTTTGCATGTTGCCTTTTGCTATTCCAGGAAAAGCAAGCCATGCATGCAAGTTAAGTTTGCTTGGTCCCGGGAGGAACTGGTCAACCCAACTGCTCATGCATGAGGCTGCTCAACTGGTGGGAGAAAATGCGCATTTCTGGATAGGAGATGGGCTGGCTGCCCAGGAGATTTGTGTAATTTCTGGGTAGAGCAGTTGATTGCTGCCCAGGATCGTGCAATTCCTGGGCTGAGCAAGCCTACTGGGAAGGATTGTGCAGTTTTCTTGGTGAAGCCTGATTGACAGTATTGCGCAATTCTGGAGCCCAACAGGTTGCCAGATAGAATTGTGCAATTTCTGGAGGGAAGGCTGGTTGCCCTCCAGAATTGTGCAATTTCTTGGGGGAGATGCTCAACCTACAGCTGGACCACGTCCGGGTGATCAACCTGTGAGGGGAATGCATCAAGCTTTGACCGACAGGTTATCTTTGTGCAAGAAAAACAATGAAGCTTGTGTACTTAATGAAACAAGACAAGGTGTTGTGAAAGGTTGGTAGGGAGGATCCAAAACGAAGCTAAGGAAAAATTTTGGAGGGTGGTTGTAGCTACTACAACACTTGGTGACACACTGGTAGAACTCCAGCTCTCTGAGTGGACCTTGTTCATGAAAAACAAGTCTAACACCTCTAGAAGTATTATTCAATCCTCAGCTCGTCTTGGTTTCACACTAGCTTGATTGTAAGATGTAACATCTTCCAAGATCTTAGTCGATTGACACACATTCCAAGCCAAGGAAACATAGTTGTTTCGATTGGGGTTGAGGTGTATATTGGTGCACAAGCAGTATGGTCGTCAGAGTCTTAGTTTCATCTCTAGTGTTGCTCTGCTGCCACCAGGCTTGGAAAGTACCCCGACGAAGTCACATAAGAACACAAGCATGGCTCCCCTGCCAGCGAGCCTGGTCAATACCTCGGTGGAGTTACTTCCATCATCTCTTTGCATAGGAAGCCTTTCTCTTCTTTCACCTTATTCATTTTTCAATTTGATTTTTTTTTCACTTTTTCACTTTTTTTCATTTTTCATATTTTCAACTGTGCATAACACTTATTCATTTCAGAGGTGGAACAGGGATCCCGACTTATTGAGAGCATAAGAGGTTGTTCCAGCAGATAAGTGGTTTATTATATCTCTGATGTGCCTGTGAAGGTTTTCCCCCTCGCCTTACTATTCTTGATTGAGCTTACAAGGGTTAACCCAAAAACAATCGACTAGAGTGGGTGAGACTAGTTAGCGTGCAAGCGTTATGTTTTCACCAAGGTTCAATTCGAACAATACATATTTTCCTTTGACGTATCATGGACTAAAAGTAACAAGTTCTTCATACAGAGGCAAGATAATAGATAACCAAGTAGTGATAGTTGTACAAGCCCTCTTGTACTTTACCTAGCTTGTTTCAAGAGTCATATACGATTTCATGCGAAACTAACCAACGAACAAAAAAAGCAAACAAACAAACAAAGCAAAGCAAAAGTAGAAGCAAAAGTGAAAGCAAAGCGAGCAAACAAGCAAGTAGACAAACAAACAAACAGAGCAAGTAAACAAACAAGCATGCAAGCGAATTGACTGAAAGCGAACACTACTCCTACTCCTAAACTAACGGTGCATGGGCCTGATCACGTGAAGTGATATTTCCAATGCAGCCACTGGCGCATTGGTTGACCCATGTTGGTGAAGGCTTGGTCCATGAGCAACCCAGTTGTGTGAACTAGCAAGCAAGAAAGATATAACAATGAAGACAACCACAGTTCGTGTTTCGAAGTACCCATGGGACATAAGTGAGTGCAAGTGTATGATAAGCAGTCCGTGGACTTATCGCGGTGATGTATGACACTACGTTCAACTTTGAAGCATATGCATACTCTTGACTGTGACTTGCAAGCAAACGAAAGAAACAAAGACAACTTGCGTCGTGCACACATGCTTACAATGTAATATTTCTCCAATGCATGAGTGATGGGATCGTGTAGTTTGAGTGGAGGAAGTATGATCTATGTGTGAGATTGATCTTCAATGCATATAGATGAGTGATGAGGAGCCTCGGGTGATTGAACAATTTCCTGACTGGAAGTGAAATTAACCTCGGGACAACAAGGGCCTGACTTAACCATCAGTTGGGGCTGAAGTGTCTCGACAGTCTTGGGTGTTTCAACTTAATAGTCGGATAGATCATCATAGGCTGGTGGCTTCGAAAAACCAACTGCGATAGAAATATTGTCGTGATTGAATATGGAAGTAAATGGATCATGACAACCACGATCAGAAAAATCAATGATTTCATCGACATCCTCATGATTAGATGAATCAAACAGAGGGGTAGATGAAAAGAAAACAAATTCATCCTCTGTGTTTTCGAAATAGGCAGATGAAAGATCAAGTGGATTTTCAATGAATAACTTATCATCTCAGTTGTCAGATGATGGACTAACGTCCATTGTGTCCTACGAGTGATCAACGATGGGTGCATCCATGGATGAAGATACACATGTGAAATCATGGATGGTAGGTTCACCAAAGATGTCAGGAAGGAATGGAGGAGGCTCGGATGGAAGGGAGTCATCCTTCACCGAGTGTTGATGCTCAAGCTCCCACTCAATTCTCTTCATGAATGACAACGCATGTTGGTTGTGCAACACCAACTCCATCAGTGGCTTGTTCCTCATTCACAACAAGTGTGGATTATGGAATGGAAGAACACAAGACAATATCATCCAGAGAAACAATTGAGTGCGAAGATGGAGGTTGTGGAAAAATATGCATATGATAACTTGATGGGCTCACAACCAAATCTATGCAAAAATTAAGCGAAGTGATGTTGGGAGGATGTGATAGATGAGCTAGTGTGTGAGCATGATCCTCAACATCACTTTGCAGTGGTGGAGCTGTTTGATGGGGGAATGACGGATAGTCACTTGTGATAGTGACAACCTCTGTCTGAGATTGCGCACCTCGATCAGTGAAGAATGTTGAGTGAGGCTTGATTTCAAACTTTTTCTTGGGATGAGCAGAGTTCTTAAGACAGTACTCGAATCGGTCCCAAAGATAGAAAAATTTCATCTGGCTCTTTGGAGCTTGAAACTGCAAGTCATGGAAGCGTTGCCAAAAATCCATAACCGATTCATGTAGAGCCTTTCATTGCTGTAACAGTTTTTGGTCAAGATGGTATGGATCAAAATGATATAAAGTGTCTTCAATGAGATCACAAAAGTGCTCAAGCAAGTGCACACTGTTAGCCGGTAGGCTGAACAACCACCTAAGTGGAGATTCACGAAGTGTGTATGCAAGCAACAAGATGGCCTGTTCGTTAGTACATCCATCTTCCTCATGAAACATGGAAAGAAAGTCATGTAAGAACTCAAGCCCACCACTTCACCTTCACCATCATACGTGTAAGTGTACAAGTGATTGAAAAACTCCCTCGTGATGGTGACATCTTCGTGATTGGAAAAACATTGTGGAGGGAGGAGAGTTCAAGAATCCATGATAGATATGCAAAGGTTCAAAATAAGATGAGAGGACACAACTTGTCATTGGGCCCTCCTTCTAGTGCCAGAAATGTTGACGGTGCTGGATCCACCAACAAGTTAGGGGATATCCCCGGTAAGACGTCCCAATTAGACCTCAGACTGTTTGGTGTAGGAGTCCTAATAGTGGGTCGTATAGCAATGCCTTGACTGCGATTTCACATAGAGGCAAGTAAGATAACTCTGTTGGTAGCAAGGGTGTGACAACTGCAGTGAGTCAAGGAAGGTGCATGAGAGGTTCTAACACATGGGGGTTGAGATGAGTGCGCCCCTTGGAAACCTGTAATAGTACACAGCTTGGAAGGGAACACACGAGCGAAGATGCATCACAACATGGAAGGCAAGTTAGCAAGCAATCCAAAGTGATGGTTAAACCAACAACACATTTAAGAAAGATTCATACATACTTATACAGAATAGTCTATACATGCATGCGTAAGAAAACAACTACATATATCATTTAGAGTAAACCAGATAACATATAATACAATACAACATATGCATGAAATGTGTAAATTCCGGTCATACAATACATCCATGTCCAACCACTAGTTTCGATAGCAGAACGTTACAACCACAACCACCTGCTCCTCCAAATAGATGTACTAGCTCTGCAAAGTGGAGAAGCCAAGGCCCGTTACAATACTGTCCAAGCTCTCTCCAAGATAGTCTTATCAAAAGCCTGGCTGACCAAAAGCCTTTACAATGAGTTATGAGGAACTATTTATAGCAAAGGGTGGAGTGACCCTTGACATTCCCCTTTGTGACCATTCAACTACCCTCATGAATCTTCATCTACTCTATGACTGTTACATCCAACTATTGACACTTGAATTACACTTGACATGACGTCACATTACAATGCACATGTACCCATGTGAGACAAAATGGCTTGAGCAAGCCATGCTATACATCACTCTGACTTAGACAACCATGGAAGTCCAATTCCTCAACATCCTCGCGATGATCAACAGTAACATGCTGATGCCAAGATCGATAGTCCTTGATGGTGTTTGTGTGCTCTAAGGTGACATCTCTTTGGAACCCAACTCTTGCCTCCATAGCATTCAGGTACATTTCTCGAGCTCCTCTGTCCAACTTGTCTGTAAGCATGCGCATCATTGTCTTCAATGCGGCCGGACTAGCAACATACTTAATACTTCTACTTGATGTCTGCATTGATGGGCAAGTATGGGCTAGTGGCACTGCGCATTAACTCATCGAAGTACGAGTCAAGCTCCAACTCCCAGACTGGTCAAAAATCAATTTAAAATCTAGAAGAAAATCTCTTCTTATTGTGGGACGCTTTGTTGATAAATCCCACTTGTATTAGATTTACATTTAATTAAAATTGTTATAAAATTATCAATTATCGCACTTGTGTTATGTTTATTGGGTTTTTTTTGTTAAAAACAAAAATGAATATATCTATTTAATTAATTTTAAACAAAACCATTATAAAATATCAATGATCATATTGCTATTGTTGTTGACATGTTAACCTAAAAGATATAAAAAGAAAAATGTCTCACTCTTAACCATAAATTATTTAGATATTAATGTGGAATAACATAATTTATATCAACTTTTAAAATTATATATATATATATATATATATATATCCATTTTTAAGGTCACGGCCAAGCCGACACCAAATTGGTGTATGAGACCCCCTTGTTTGTGGGACAGGGGACCCACATCGCACTTTTGTTATGTTTATTGGGTTTTTTTTGTTAAAAACAAAAATGAATATATCTATTTAATTAATTTTAAACAAAACCATTATAAAATATCAATGATCATATTGCTATTGTTGTTGACATGTTAACCTAAAAGATATAAAAAGAAAAATGTCTCACTCTTAACCATAAATTATTTAGATATTATTGTAGAATAACATAATTTATATTAACTTTTAAAATTATATATATATATATATATATATATATATATATATATATATATATATCCATTTTTAAGGTCACAGCCAAGCCAGACACCAAATTGGTGTATGAGACCCCCTTGTTTGTGGGACAAGGGACCCACCTCCACGCAGCAATTTGATTGCTTGCTAAGTCTACGAAGGCGTACATACTCTACCCCCCTCTAGTTTTGAACCTGGGACCTCTTAGGACGAAACACATGCTCTTAACCATTAGGCCCGCTCAAGCTGTATAATTTTGATATTTTTAAAAAATATTTTGATATAGGTAAACTATATATATATATATATATATATATATATATAGATAAAGAAAAAAAAATGTGTAATTATTTCAATTCTTATTATAAAATTAATACATGCGTTAAAAAAAAAAATGGGTTTTAATTAATTCAACTATTCTTAATCTCGCACTATTATCATTTCGGTCTCTTTTTAGGTATATTTTTTAGTCATTTGCAATCTAGAAAACATTTATTGCAATTGTAAGTTTAGGTTGTGTATTCTACACAATCCAAGTGCTCAAAGATATTTTCAAGGAATTTAATCCATTTATACATTAAAAATGCAATATAAACAATATATATATATATATATATATATATATATATATATATATATTTCACTCTAAAAGAGATTCACACATCAAGAGATTTGATCCCTGAGCTTGATAGTGTACTTACAATAAGATTCAAAAAGACTAAAAATTAAAGGGCTACAAAAGTTTATTAGATCACTAGGATTATGTTTTCAAGAGAACTTTGTATACTCCGATCATAGTCTATTGTTTAGCATCAGAGACATTAAATGGTTCTATGATTTCATAAGAAGAACTTATGGTCTTCAACTTTGAGTTCCTAACTTTTGTAGGGGATCCACACTTTACAATTATAAGATAAAATTCAATCAGGAAGAAAATAAAATGCTAAAGTTCGTTGGATAACTTGAATTATGTTGATAAGAGCACTTTACAAGATCCGAACACAAAACATTGTTTGCATTAAATGCATCAAGTAGTTTTGCAGATATTTAAAAAGAACTTCTGTTTTTCCACCTTTAGTGCCTAACATCTATAGGGAATCCACACTTTTTCAATGAAGGACATGAAAGTTCAAGAACAGTCGGACCTGTGCCTTTGTCTTTGCCTGGGTGAGAGTCCCAATAGATGGGATCACACGTGCGCGCACCACAATATCCATACTCTTGAATACACATACATGGAAATCTTGTACACTAGTGATGAGTTGCGAGAGCTCTTCATAGTTCCGGATCCGACTCCGGATACGTGCCTTCATCTTGACCGCACTGACCTTCATCATCTTAGGCAAGTGAAGCAGGGCTCCCTTGTATCTCATCATCCATGTTTGCATGTAATCAACAACAGCATGCAAGTTCGTTAAGATACATGCTCTTCTAGCACAACACTGCTGCCATCCGTTGGGATGGATGACTGCCTTATGCACAGTGCCAAACTTGGAGTACAACGCTTGCATAACTGTGTCAAGGGACAACACTTCATCTAGTATTTCCTTCTTCAGTTCAGCTCGAGCAGAAACTGTCACCAACTCTCCTCCTTGCTTGGCCATCTGTAGTTCCTTAGCCATTCGTCATTCTCAACTATCAGATTGCAAACAATTGAGCCAGTGGCTTCAACATACACTCTGGTTGCATCAACCAAGGCTGCTGGATGTTTGTGCATGTAAGACATGATCACTCGTTCCTCAACTTGTGCAGGAGATGTTTGATCTTCCGTAGTCGACACTCTACGAGACTGCACAACTCTGTGTTGAGACTTGTCGAATGGGATGTTGTGCATCTCTCCTTCCGGCTGATCTCCAAGGATCTCAATGCCTCCTTTGTCACTTGAGACTTGTTCATCATCTAGATGCGGCGAAGTGGGTAAGTCGACCTCTTGGTGGTGAGGCATGAGGTTGATGTCTTATTCCAGTACTCATTGCTCCATATCCGTATCCAAGTATTGAAGTGCTTGCTCTATCTCACAAGCAAAGTCCTGCTCTTGTGATGGTTCACCATGTCCGCCTGATGACAACTATTCTGATGAATCCACTACCTTTACGGGTGCTGTCTCAACTGTTTGCACATGTTGCGCCCCCTACTATACCTGTTATTGTTGTGCTTCCCTCTCCTGTTTGTGCAACTCTTGTTCCTTCCAGAGTTGCTCCTTCAACTCATGCAACTCCTCTGCTCCCTCTGCCTTTGCGTGATTCGCTTGTCGCGCTGTTGCCTCTTCACCTCTATAGCCAAAGCTACTTTCTCCACAAGTGGATCTGCTTAGAACTTGCAGCTTTTCTCTTCCTCCATGCGATCGACAATCTTCCCCTTGCCCTTGTCGTGCACTGTTATGCTTGCCTCTACTGCTACTGGTGCGGGTGCTCTCTGGGATGCTGCTTCATGTTGCTTTGCTAACCACTCCACAGCAAATTTGACTTGTTCATTGGGTCTGGAGAAACTGTAGCAGTATCTCCATGGGTCCCCCTCCACCCAATGACATGCCACGTGGATCTAGTTGAACTATACTCTCGTGCAGTGACCTTTCACAATGTAATGTGGGTCATACAGATTGTAACTTCGGAGGTTGAATGGATACTTCTTCATATATTCTTCTTTGACATTCACTTGCTTGATACTCCGGATCTCATATAACCCAATCCGTAATGGAAGAGTGGGCCAAGGTGCCTTCTTCTTCCAGTGCAGTCTAGCTGTCAATCCTGCTGAGATGTGATATGATACTTCTTGCATGATGAGTATGTCCAAGGCAAACTTCAGTACACATGCGGAGGATTCTCTGCGCTAAACATTCGTACGAAGGTGCCGAACGGTGAGGCATATCAATTAGAAATGTCTATTAATGCTTTCATTGCTGCCTTCGACATGGAGGGTGGATCCTATTCGAATATCATCTTGTAAACTGGGGTGACAAAATGATCGGACAACCGTGTGATAACTCCTCTGAAGCTGCACTTAGACAACAACTTACAATACGTGCTCACAACAGTATGTGCCGGTGACCATGCCCACTCTAAGCCTGGGAACTCCTGTTAGGTACAGGTTGCATCTAAGATGTAGGCGGACATGCAAATATCTACATGCATACCTTCGGGTGATTGTCGAGCCCTTATAACCTATTCCTTCAGCTGATGAACCAGCATTCCAGACCAGTTGCATGGTTTTCCTTCTCTGGCCAGTTGGTCTAGTGCGATCACCCAACTCTGTGGGAAGGTTTTTGTGCTTTCTTGGCCATTTAGTCGACATGCAAATATGACCAAGTATTGATACGCCTTCCATAGTATCTTTGTCTTGTAGATCTGGTTGGGTGTCATCCTGAATCTAGCCGACTCCTTTACCCAGTTCTTAAGAATGTCTCTAGAGTTGGTATTGCTTCCATGTAAGTTGAAGGGAATTGCCATGACAGTCACGGGCTTCGATATCTGATACATCTCATCATAATCCTGTGCCCAGAAGGTGGCAAGCTTCGTCCCTTTGACACTACTCAGAGTCTTCGTCTCGGGATTAGTGTGCAAGATGATCCAGTGTATCATGTCTGTGCATGGGAACGCGGGCTATCTGCATATAATCCGGCACAGGCCGGACCTGTGAATGTTCACATACACCTAGCGGTCTTCAAGGTTCTCCCCAAAAGTGCCTGCAAATGCTTCATTAACCTCCTGCCATTTCAGCTTGATGTCCTTGTCTAGAAACAACTTGGTATCTTCATAGATTGGTAGACATGCAAACCCCTACTCAACTACTGCTCCAGTTGCACTCCCGTAAGTGTCCTTTGATCTTGCTCTCTTGGAGGCCATTGATCTTTTACTTCTAAGAGGTAGATAAACACTTGAAATATCTAGAGATAAAACGACATGCATGGCAAGAAATCTGTTAGCGAAAACTAAAGCAAATTCGGGGAATAACATGACACATACCTGGGGAATGATAGGTAAAGATTGCTCAATTTCTTCTGGGAGGCTGGGTGAGTGGATGCCAGAACTGCGCATAAGGCAATCTGGGCTCACTGGGAAACAAGATTGGCTATTGGACCTACAAAATGCGCAATCCAGGCTGTCTGATGACTGCTAGGATGACGCAATGCGCGATTCCAGCTAGCAATGACTGTAGGCTCAGGGACTGAATTCCACAATTTTCTAGGCTAGCAGTCACTGCCCCTCAGAAATGCGTAAAGCAGTCTTGAAGGATAGTGCCTGGGCAGAAATGTGCATTTCTGGAGAGGAAGATAGAGTCTTCCTTGTCCAAATTGCGCAATGGTGTCTGGGTGAGGTAGAGTCTGGGCCAAGGTTGGCCAGACTCATTGACGAGCAACTGAAAGCAAATCTGAAAGTGAATGCATGGAGATGCTAAGTGAAAGCATAAGTGATTGATCATGCATGCATATATTGAATGAAAGATTTAGTAAATAGATCAAGATGCATGTGGGTGAAGTGATTCACCAAATCAGCGACTGTTCGTGCAAAACAATTTCATGCATGCGACAACAATGAGATAGAAACGAAAACTGAAATGGTGCTAGTACAAGCTAGTATACATGTAAATGACAACAAACATTCATAGAAATCAAGCAAACAACACTCACACAAGCGAAAACACAAAAAGCGACATAAATGCTGAAAAAGACAAGTTGAGACCACTTACACGTGAATAGTTGAGCCAGATGTGTTGAAGAGTACTAGATGTGCTGTGGGATGTCAGAGATCCAAGATTGATGTGAAAGGATAAGATTTGATGCGTCGAATAAGTAAGTTTGAGCTCATGACGCGCATCCACAAATCTAGGAAAAAGTGACACTTGGAGGAAAGTTTCTAAAACAAACTTTACATGTAACCTCCGGCTACTAAAAATAGCTCCCTGAATCATGGGATTATTTTTGCATGTTGCCTTTTGCTATTCCGGGAAAAGCAAGCCATTGATGCAAGTCAACTTTCCTTGGTCCTGGGAGGAACTAGTCAACCCAACTGCTCATGCATGAGGTTGCTCAACTGCTGGGAGAAAATGCCCATTTCTGGATGGGAGCTGGGCTGGCTGCCCAGGATATTTGTGCAATTTTTGGGTAGAGAAACTGACTGTTGCCCAGGATTGCGCAATTCCTGTGCTGAGCAGGCCTACTGGGAGGGATTGCACAGTTTTCTTGGTGAAGCCTGATTAACAGGATTGCGCAATTCTGGAGCCCAGCAGGCTGCCAAACAGAATTGCGCAATTTATGGAGGGAAGATTGGCTGCCCTCCAGAATTGTGCAATTTCTTGGGGGAGCTACTCAGCCTGCAGCTGGACCAAGTCGGGTGATTGGTCTGTGAGGAGAATGTATCAAGCTTTGACAGACAAGTTGTCTTTGTGCAAGAAAAATGCTGAAGCTTGTGTACTTGACGAAGTAAGACAAGGTGCTGTGAAAGGTTGGTAGGGTGGCTCCAAAATGAAGCTAAGGAAAATTTTTGGAGTGTGGTTGTAGCCACTACAACAGAAACCCACAACACCATGGCTATCTAGGAAATGGAAAAGCAAGGTTGAAACCACTGTCTATCCAAGCAAATATCCATGCCAATGACAACACATAACCAAGGAATCACATTCATATATCATGCATCCAAAAATCAACAAGGACATCACACATGAAACCTGTTACATGCCAAGTATCCCTACTATAGATTTTGATCCAATTGTTCCCTTGTGCTCCATTGCTTTCCTTTGCTTTCTTTCTCCAATCCAGATGAATGCTAGAGTGCTCCAAGCATTCTCCAAGAATGCTCTATGTGTGCAAGAGTATGAGAGACTGAAATGAGAGGTCCAAAAACTTAACGGATTAAAGCTAGAAATTGTTTCTCTGAAGCCTTTTTATCGTTGAGGCCTCTATTTTCTTCATTTTCCTTCATGTTTCCTCTAATTTCCCTTGCATGCAAATCTATGTCTCTTCACCTTCCTTTTCTCATATTTTCCTTATTTCTCATAATTAAATGTGAATTATTGCCTCTTTGCCTTTGCCAATGCCTTTTCCAATTTCCATAGCCATTATTAACCCACAAGTGATTCCCACAATAATGTTTTTCCCAACATTCATCTTAGAATACATGTCTCATGACCTTAGTATTATTTTATTTCCATGGAAGATCAACCAGGGGCTATTACATCCTCCTAGACAATAAAGAAAATACATGAATCCTAAATTACTACTCCACATCCCACTTCTAATTTATTGTGAAATATTTGGAATCTTGACAACTTTCCTTTTATCATAATTCAACTCATAAAAAAATCCTTATTGAATAAAATCTTAGCAAGAGAGGAATTCAAGGTGTGTTAAGATGCCCTTTATGCCACAAAACATGGATTTTTCTTATGGAGTGTAAATTTACTAAACATGTTTGGAAGCAGGTTTTACAAGAGTTACCCCATTTATTCAAGTGGCTTGAAATTGTATGGCCCTCCTAAGGGCTTCAGGCTTGTAAAACAAAGGATTCATTCTCTGTAGCCATATATTTATACACACCAATTTTATTTTTCAATAATACAATTATATATTTTTTGAATTTTGATCCCATGACATATAATTTATTTCAACATATATTTAAATGAACATAATTAATAATATGAAACTTGGTTATGGTGGCTCAATTGTAGTGCTCCTCCTGGGGTCACTTGACTGAATATTCCACCCTACTAACTACGAATATCTTATCTGGCTTCCTAGCATAGGGAATCTCCATATGTTCCCTAGCCATTTAATCTCAAGTATAGAAATGCAATCATAGTGTGTCCAAGTACTACGTTCCAAACACCTTCTTGGAATCCAACTCCAAAATCCACTCCACTGTCTAATTTCCTCCCACCCTTCTCTTTCCCTACTCCACTATGAAAACTCATCTCTCGTGAACTCCTCCCTTCTAAAACCAAAATAAAAAAGAGCCCTGTAACACCTTGCTCCGACATTTACCCAACTTAACCAGTCCATTGGGGTAAACATGTGATAAGAGGCTACTATGGTCTGATTCAACTCCCCATGTACAGTTAAGGAAGTGGAATTGACACTAGACAACCAATATGACCTTCTACACATGCTACAGAACCTCAAGGAGCCAACCAACCTTTCCAGGTGACCAACCCCTGAGGCAACTTAACATTTTACTGACCTAGAGCCTCAATTGCTCCCATGACATGGGCATACATGTGACTAGGACCCTATGGTCACTCCCACAACAAGGGCATGCCAACGACTAGGGACATTTTCAGTTAGTTTTGAACCTGCGACCCCCGATTTTGTGCCACTTTTTTAGGGCTAGGACTGAGGGAACTGCCCAGAACTGCATGAAACTTCCAAAAATAAAAAGTAACATTGAAACAATGATACAAATGCAAATACTTGAAAAAATACTTGACTAGACCCCTACTAGCCATGATAGGGATTTCGTCAAACATGTCAGAAATATGCAATCTACAAGTCAAAATAATAGATATGAGGATAGGGGTCTCATACTTATCTAAGAATCGCTAATAAGCATTGATGCCTTATCACATTAGCTGCAATATCATCTATTAGTTCATGTATTCATTGTTCATTTATTTACAAATCAAAGCATGATGAGAGCGATACATCATCACTATCATAAAACATACTCATAGCTATTGAATAATGTAATTAGGTTCAGTCTTCATATTTATATTTGAGTCAAAGAATGATTCTTTTATTTTCTTATTATTATTATTACAATGACATGTTAAAGCATGGGTTTCATGCTTAGGTTGTCATTTATAGGTCAAAGTCCCCATTGTGGACTTCTAGGTTTTATACTGAGTCATAAGAGTCATTTTCCATTTAATGAGACCCTTCTTGGGCTTTTGTATCATGTAAAAATAATTATTATTGAGTCAAAAATGTATTTTTTCACCTCCACACCAAGTCAACCCTATCTTGAAGAAGTTGGCCTACAAGAGGAAAATTCGACCCATAGAAGAGGCTATATATACAAGAGCAATTCGATCTATATGGACATCAACTCAACAAGTTCGATACTCATCAAGGAAGTGCAGAAAAAGTGCAAAGTTCAAGGGAAAGAAGGAAGAAGTAGAATTGGTAGTTTTTGGGCTATATATATGTCTCTCTCTTTTATGTGAATTTTCTAGGATATTTGCTTGATAGAAGTTTTGATTCTGGAAGGGTAGAAATTCTGAATGTGTTGGGTCAAAGATTCTGCTATTGGAAGGTCGAAATTCTAGATTTGTTGGATCGAAGTGCTGCTGCTACAATGTTGAAGATCTAGATCGAAGTGCTGTTGCTACAAGGCAGAAGATCTAGATCGAAGTTGCTTGAAGGAAGAGCTGACTTGGTGGTTGGAGGAGGTCAGTGTCTAGGTTGAAGAGTCTTGGATTATCTCATCTTAACTACTGAAGGAAGAAGTTTGTCTGGGATTTCCCTTAGATAGGGGTTTTGACCTGGCAGAGTGCCTACATCTTGTGTCTCTTGTTCTTCTGATATTCATACACACATGATTTGGTAATTGCTTGATAAAAGATAATATAATAAATATATAAAAGAAGGCAACATAATTCATAAGTAATTACAAAGAAAGAGATATCTAACGCTAATTCTACTAGCATTGATTTCTAAACATGGTATCAGAGCTAAGGTCAAGGAAGATTGGAGATCACTCTATTGGCTTGAAAGAAAGGACTACTCCCTCTATGATAAGATACTTGAAATGGGATTGAATATTGCAGGAAGTTGGATCAAAATAATCATCTACAACTTATTAAAAAAGGTCAAAAGTAATGGATTTTTGGCTACACTCACAGGTTCACTCGATGAAAATGCATGGATTATTGATAGTGGGGCATCAAGACACATGACACGACATATAAAACAACTTCACACTCTATCAAAGGAACAATATTCTCATGTAGTGGAATTGGGAGACAACAAAATATATGCATTGAAAGGCATATGATCAACTTCTTTGAAGCTGGACAATGGAGTAAAGCTACATCTCAACAATATACTCCATGTTCTAGGTTTGAAAAATAATTTACTTTCAATTTATTTCTTAGAAGATAAAGGTGATAGAGTTGATTTTATAGATGGAAAGGTTTTGGCTTGGGGTAAAGATTCAAGTATTGACAAAGCTAGGGTTATTGGAATTCGTGAAGGAAGTCTATATAGAGAATAACACCATCTCCTCAAGCCCTAATTCACACGGAAATCAATCCCATTAAACTATGGCATAGAATATATGGACATTTATATTACAAGGTTATTCCAGCTCTCAATAAATTGGTAAATGGAATTCCCAATATTAAATAAGATCATGAAGGAATACTCAAGAGACATGCCTTAGGAATGGATACAAGGAAACCATTTACAAGCAGTGAAACAAGGTCTAAAGAAATATTGGACCTTTACCATTCAGATGTGTGTGGGCCTATGTCTAACAAATTACTTGGAGGTCATATTTATTATGTAACCTTCATTGATGACAACTCTAGAAAGACTTGCCTCTATACACTAAAAAAAAGGATGGAGTACTTGAAAAATTCAAGGAATTTAGGTCTGAAGTAGAGACCTTAACCGAAAGAAGAATAAATACTTTTAGATCCGATAATGGTGGAGAATACACTTCAAAAGAAATAATTACATAGTGCAAAGAAGCAGGAATTAAGAAGGAGCTCATTGTTCCCTACAACCCCAAACAAAATGGAGTTGCAAAAAGGAAGAATAGAACACTTGAAGAATGTATACGAACAATGATCTTTGATCAAGATGTTCCTAAATTTCTATTGGGAGAAGCTCTAATGACTGATGTATATATACAAAATAGAAGTCCTCATATAATCCTCGATAATATGACACCCAAAGAAGCATTCACTGGAAGGAAGCCATGTGTAGACCATCTCCAAATCTTTGGATGTCTCACATATCCACGTTCCAAAAGACAAAGGAAAGAAGCTAGATTCTCCAAGCATAAAAGGCACTTTCGTTGGCTACAATCATTCTTTAAAGACATATAAAATCTACATCAAGGAAGGATGACATATTTAATTAAGTAGGGACATTATATTTGATGAAAATCATGCCTACAAAATATCCAAGGATATTCCTATTGATTTCGATGACGAAGACATACCACTGTTTGAAGAAGAAGAGCATCATGACAATCCTACTACAAATTAAGAAGAAGAAGAAGAAGGACCAAGTGAGACTATTCAATATATGATCATACCTGACATAAGTGATGAGGCTCATCAATGCGTATATTATATGGACCTTAATTCCACTCTCTAGATTATTAAAATCAAACTTTCTCACATTTCTTTACATGTTTTGTTATATTTTGCTTAGTGAGAATGGTAAAGAAGAGATGTCATGTCTTATGGTCCAATATGCATTAATTGCAGGTTTTGGAGCAAATTTTAGCTAATTAAAGTGCAGGAATTCGAAGTAGACAAGCAAGAGGGATTTTAGGATATTGGATCACCCTCCTTAACTCCTCACTCACTCGAAGATTCCTCCATGATGGGCCTCTAAATTAGACATAAATTAAGGCCCATCATATAAAATAAACATAAATTAAGGCCTATGACCATCCTTTAGCACATTAAACCTCTCTTTTTGCATTAGATAATGTATTTTTAACTTTAATATATTCATTAAGAAGGTTTATGAATAATTTCATATTTGTGCCTAATATTATTTATTTTTGTGGAATATTATGAGAATATTGGGCAGATTATGAAGATTTGGAGGAGAAGATAATTTAGGGACTTGCTCCCTACTACAAGAAGATCAATATTAAATATTTCTTTTTTGTTGACTAGCAGAATCGGCAATGGCAGTGGTATCATACTCGCGTTACACGGGGTCGAATCCCACCGGCTGCCACTATAACCTCTAGGAGGAGCTGCCTAGCTTGCAAGAATGGCCCTCGGGTAAGACGAGACTCGAACTCGTGACTTGCACAGCGGCACAGACGACTTAACAGATCGTCCACTGGCCACGAGGCCAAACCTCTGCGGGCTATCAATATTAAATATTAAATAAACAAGATATTATGGAATTATGGCACATATTGTGGAACCCCAATGATTGAGAAAATTTATGAACGTGTTCCCCGCCATTTAATGCAGATTCCTAGTATTGGGAACCAAATCCATTAATAAAGGGATTTTGGTGGGGAAAGCTTCCTCCTTTCATGGGTAATGATTCCTAATCATTTTGTATAAATACCAAGTCAAATTTTTCTTTAGGGAGAGATTTTATTAGTCTTTTTGTGGAGATAACTCGTGTTTCTGCAGCTCCATTGTATTTTCTTGCAGGGATGTAATTATATTGATGAAAATAATGAAGATTGGTGTTATGTGCAGCTTCTAAATATTGTTCTCCTCCATAGGTCTCTGAGTTTCCTTGGGCTTGGCCATCCCAGGAGCCTCAAGGCCCTTTTGTATTATTTTCTTTTATTATTTTCACTTCTTATTCACATGCATCTCTTGTTCTTATTTCTTTCCATTTCTGCATTTAGTATTAATGATTTCTTGTTGTAGGATTGGGTTAAATGGTTGATGTAAGTTCTTTTGCAGGATCAAAATCATCATTTAATCCTTGGAAAATCTTTGGAAGGTCATAGTAATCATTGATCTACTTGGATTAGTCTTCTTATTCCAAAATCTAGATTTATGGAACTCCTTTTTAACAAAGAACAATAAATTTATGCCATTTTTTAGAGCATGCTAATGAACTTCAATCGAGTTGGTTCCACTTGCATTAGATCACAAAAACATTCTATTTAATAACAAAATTTACCCCATCGCATTTGCATGTGATTATGTTAAACATTTGATAGATTTACTAGCTCACTAGTTCTTGAATTTCTGATTTTTAGACTAAGTAATTTTCCATTATTTAGTAAATCTTTCCCATGTATAGTTGAATTTGTGGATAGATGCAGACAATAATTTGTGTTGTTTCAGGATCTTCTACATTGCAGGGAGACCTCATCTCGTTCACCTCATCCAAGCCTCATCCACCCATGTCGCCAAAGCAAAAATTGCCATTTCCATTGAGCAAATCTACCCATCTTGAAGCCCTTGCTTGAGTTATGGGTAGTTTCCATCGCCTCCATGCCTTATTCTTCCATTATCCACCTTTCCCAAGCTTTCGACCTAATTTTTGTAATAAAACAGGGGATCCTATAGACATCCTGTAGGAAAACTTGTAGTGGCCTGTTTTGAGCCCGAATTGAGAAAAATCATCACTAGAAGCCATGATTAGGCCCCTACTTTCCCTCCAAGCCATCTAAACCATTGTAATCATTTTCCTCCACACCTGTCTCCCCTTCCAAAGAACCGAACAAGATTAGCATTTACATTTTTCAAGCAAAAAGATAAAAAGGAAAAAAGTTATTTTATATTTATTCATACACACAACAGTTAACATCCTCTAATCAAATTCCATGCTCAGTTAGTTTAAATCATCACATGTGATAAATAGGGTTAAGTTAGGTTTCTTTTACATTTTAGTTCATGATCTTAATGCAATTAGAATATGTTTCTTTCCTTGTACTTTATTTCTTGTAATAGGTTATGGTTTCCATTTCAGTTCATTTTCTGCAATTAGTATAGGGTTTGATTTCAGTACATGCACTGCATTACATCATGATAGCAAAGGACACATTATATGCTGCACATATAGTTCCGATACGTCTTAAGTTTGTACGAACCCCAGGTTGATAATTAAAATTTGGTAGCCTTGGGAGTTGCAACATTCTTGTTGCAATACCGAGGCTCATCACTCCACCAGATCTCATCAGCTTGAAGTTACAAGCAGCCAAGCCATTAAGGTCATTGCAATCCAAGCCAATGATAATTGAAGACCAGTTGATTTTGAGTTGGGAACTAAGCCTCCCTAAATTTAATGAAGTCGTCGGTAGCTTCAGTTGTATAAATAAGAAGGCTAAGAGCCTCATTAGGATTTGACCCTTTTTTTTGTAGCCAAGAGGCACTTTCGAGCCAAGACATTGTGATTGATGACTCTTATGTATTTTTAAGATTTTAATGAAAATGAGAAGCATTTCCTTGATCCAAAACTTAGTTGACTCAAAGGGTTGAAGCTCTTGGGTTAGGGCCCAACCCTAGTAACAAAGGTTCCTCTTTTTGTACATGTATGCTTAGATTACATTCATAGATAGCTGCTGAAGTGATTTTGGTTTTGTTAATCTGCAAGTATCTGGGTTATTAATTAGTTTGCTTCCATTTATGTATAGTTAGATCAATGGTATCATAGTGACAATAAACACTTTAGAAAAGCTTGTAATAGTGGCTTTCACCTCATCTTCCTTATAGGATCATGACTTGAGGGTTCCATTCACACAGCCCAAAAACAAATTTCTTTTTTGATTACTGCATAATCTAGGGTTTCTTGGTGAATAGATCATTGTCTTTGAGTTTCTTAGAATTATTTAAAATTGTCATTTTGATCTCTTGAGTTTTGCCATGGTTTAATAGCACTTCCATCATTATGAGACTTTTGAGGTCTAAAATGGGTCTCGTAAGAAAAATGTACAACCAAAATAAACTTTATAAGAACCAATAGGCTTCAAGATGATAATGTCAACCATGGGGGATGATTCACCATTTTTGGAGTAAAAAAGTAAAAAGATTAAAAAATAATAAAATAATAAAACAATAAAACAATTTTTTCAACTTGTATTTTAAACTTATCTCTCTAATGTTTTATTCAAATTTCAAGCAGGAGTACTCATTGGATGCAAAATTTAATTCCTCATCCAAGGAGTACCCATGTTGCATACTTTCGATGGACCCTAATACATGAAAAATGAGAAATACATGAAAAAACGTGATTGTAATCACATTTTTCATATATTTATCATTTTTCTTGTAGTAGGGTCCATCAAAATTATGAAACATGGGTAATCCTTGGGTGAGGAATCAAATTTTGCATCCAACGAGTCGAAATTTGAGTAGACCCATAAGGAGATAAGTTGAAAAAATAGTTTTTTATTTTTTCCCTCTAAACTTTCATGATGTAATGTAATCTTATTTTATTATTTCCACTATTATTTTATAACTTTTTAGGAGGCCTATTTTAGACCTCAAAACTCCCTTAATGTCATGAACTTAGCCATTAACTAATAATAACTTTGTTTTCCTCCATTTAACAAATCTTTTCCATATATAGATGAATTTGTGCATAAATGAAGACAAGATTGTATGTTGTTGCAGGAGCTTCTAATTTGCAGGGAGACCTCATCTCATTCACCTCATCCAAGTCCTATCCACCCATGCTGCCAAGGTCCACTAAACCCTAAATCCAAATTCTTGTTTTGTAAGCAAAGTTGTTATTTCCATTGAGTACATCTAACCATCTTGAAGCATCTGACTGAGCCTTGGATAGTGTTCACCTTCTCCATGCCTTATTTCCCCATCGGACAACTTTCCCACACTTCATTCTACCTTTCCTACCATCTTGTAAGCTTTTGGCCTGTTTCCTGTAGTAAAACAAGGCATCCTGTAGTACTATAGGAAACCCTGTAGTAGTTTTTTTTAAGCCCAAATTGAGCAAAAATTGTCATCTGAGCTTAGATTAGACCTCCACTTAGCTTCCATGCCCTTGAGACTAGTACATACCTTTCCCTCCATACTTGTCTCCCCTGCCAAAGCACAAGTGAATATTAGCATTTGCATTCATAAAACTAAACATAAAAAAGGTTTTTTCTGCAATTTGTAAATTAGCACATGCATGCAACATTCATAATACTTCTTAGATCAAATTCCATGCTTAGTTAGTCTAGATCATCACATGTTATAAACAAGGTTAAGCTAGGTTTATTTTGCAAGCAAATTGTGTAAATGTGTAGCTAGATGATTTCATGTCACTTTATAGCATCTTCCAATTCATTATTTCATTTCCTAGAGTAGGCAACACTCCTTTTTTGCATTAAGGATAATTTTCCCTTTTCCATTTGGTAGTGAGACTTCTTCTCTTCAATAGAACACTAGTTTGAAAAACCCTAATGGTCTATCGCCCCAGTTGAAAAGTGACAAGAGTAGACCATTGCATCTACTGTGTATACAACACTATCACCTCCAAGTTTGTATGAAACTTGGGTTGATGAAGTAAAGTTGGTAGCCCCAGAAGTTGCAACATTCTTGTTGTAATACTGTTGCTCATCACTATTTTCCGCCATTGTCGGGGAGGTGTCTAAGTATATGTGATTTTTGCTTTCTTTTTTTCTTTATTTTTTCTAATCCTGCAAATAGTTCCATTCAACAAATAGTTGTGATCTTTTTCTTTCTTTCTAATTCTGCAAGTAGTTGCAATTTTGTTTTGCTTTCTTTTCATTCTACAAGTACTTCTGAAAAAACCCTAAAGAAAAAAAAAATCCTTTCATGCCTCGTAGGAGTAGAGACAACTTAGGGAATTTTTTTCCAAATACCCCCACCGCATCAAACAACCAACCTTCCCTCTTCTTCGGTGGCTGTGAGCTAGAGGACCCATTAGGTGAACAACCAGAGATTTTTGAAGAGCATATCGGGGAAGAAGAAGAGACCATTCCACCAATATACACCATGGCTAAAATTAGAAATGGGATTGGACATAGAGAAGGAGTTGAGAATAGAGATGAGGGTGCTTTTCCCATCATAGAAACTAATGGGGATGCTAGGATGAAAAACATAAGCCTCTCTGCCCTTCCTCACTTCCATGGCCTGACCTAAGAGGACCCAAATATCTTTTTGTTTGAATTTGATGTCATATGCAAAACTTATGATTACACCTCTAATGACCAGAAGTTGAAATTGTTCCCATCCACTCTCAAAGATGCAGCCTTACGCTGGTTCATGCGTTTACCTAGGGACAACATCACCACCTGGGCTCAGATGCAACAAGTCTTCAACAATAAGTACATGGACTACTGCAGATCTAAAGATACCAAAGAGGAAATTTTTAGAATGACCTCGGGACATGATGAATCTTTATAAGATTATGAGGAAATATTCCAACTCAGCTACAAAAGGGCCAGGTGCACCCTTGATCCTGAATCGCTTAAGCTAGTCCTTCTTAGAGGGATCAAGGAAGATCTCCTAGAAACCCTAAACCTACTGTTAGGAGGGGACATATATTGGTTACCCTATGGTGATATCAAGACAGTTTTCAAAAATCATTCTAGGCCAGCTAGAAAGAAGAGTAATGCTAGTCAAGCTTTGGCGAGTTCATCCTCCTCCAACACATCCATAAAAAGTGAAATTGGGAAAATGTTGGAAGACTTTAAGAGTGAAATGTTGCATACCCTTGCTCTACAAATGGACACCATGCAAATCAAGAGGAAGCAGGAGGAAGTAGAGAGAGCCTTAGCTATCTTATGCCCTAGATGCACCAGGAGGCACCCTAGGAACGAATGCCCATTAAATCTTATAGAAATCTGCTCGATCTGTGAGGAGAACCACTCCATAGATAAATGCCCTTCTCTTCCTAGATTAAAAGCTGTGTATCAGGGAAATGAAGGGGTGACTAAAAAACTCTGCTATATCCACCAAAGGAGGCCTCAAGGACCTCGACCATACCAGCAAGGCATGTAAGGGGCATCCTATTCATATTACAACCCTAACTAGAATACATCCATTCCCCCTTGGTGCCCTCCTGCTCATCCTTCATGGTCCACACCTTCTCCCTAGTCTTTTGCACCTCAATTGATCTAGGTGGATGTTGGTGGCCACCCACCTATCCCATTTGGACCCCCACAACTATCTCTTTCAGTTTTCAGTTTCCGTAATTGTAGCACAATTTACTATTTTTAGCAGTTTTTTCGGGTCCCGAACTTCCGGAGCCGTTTTGAGGCCCTAAACAAAGTTTTTGGGAAATATATGAGCAACATGGGTCCATGGATCGATGTTTCTCTTCCCAAAGTTGTAGTGCTCGAATAGATCTTTCTAACAAGCTATTGTACGCGTCAAATGAAGATCGGGTGCCAAAGTTACGACCCCGGGAAGTTGATATACCAACTTACCCAAAATGGGGCCCACAATGTGGCGTTTCATCTTCTAGGGTTAGGTTTTGGGATGTGAAGGGTTTTCCATTGTTTCTCAACAATAAATAGGCCTTCGAGCCTCATTGTAACATAGTTCATAGGCATGTAGCCACCACATCTCTTCTCAGAGATAAGCTACCGTGGCCCTAGCTGGTTTATTTCCATTTCTGTTTGTAAGGATATTTCAGTATTTTACAGTAATGAAATGAAGTATTATTTCCGCTGCATATTTGTATTTATGGTTATCTCTGTAATTTGTTGCGTTCCTCTTTAAATCCGGATCAGTGGTATCAGAGCAGTCTGCTTTTTCTCTGTTTTTCTTTGCATGTCCCCAACGAGGTCGGGATATAAGGAGTTAGGGCTCGAACTGGTCGAACCTTTGTAAGACCAGCCTCACAAATTTCGACAGTCTCCCATGGCGGATGAAAAGAAAGACAAGGGGGCACGAGATCCTATCAAAATATTGCTCGAAGAAGCCCTCGAGCGACAAAGGAACATGATGATGGATTGCTTTGCGCAGATCCTTCAGCGGCTACCCATAGGTGAGGCATCGACTTCCGACAGCTACTGTGGAAAAACCACACCATTTAAGGTACAAGTTAATTTCAAAATCCCCATATTTGAGGGTCAAATAGACGCGGATGCTGTAGATAAATGGTTAAATCTGCTAGAAGGGTATTTTTCTGTTCATGAATTTTTGAGTCGGGAAAATATTGTTTTCGCTCTTCTCAAAGCAGTCCCCCACGTCAAAGATTGGTGGGAAACCTACTGCGAGTAGAAGAATGAAAGCATAGGCTCACTATTTTTAGTCGCACCCACTTGGGATTCATTCCGGGATGCCATCAAGGAGTAGTACTACCCTGTCAAAAGCTACGAGGACAAATACATAAAGTGGACCACGCTGCGGCAGGGAAGGGACCAAGATGTGCCAGAGTTCACAAGCATTTTTCATACCCTTCACACACAGTTGGGTATCAAAGATTCTGATCTACATCTAGTACTCAAATACTGTGATTGCCTACATAGATACATCCAGGAAGAGATGGAGTTCTTGAACATCTCCTCGCTCGACACGACGTATTGATATGCTGTCAAAATTGAGAAAAAGTTCAAACAGAAGAAGCGAGACTTTGGATCTACAAATCCGAAGCCCAAAGGACAAAGCCAAGGCGGGGTGACCGAAGACAACTCATCGAAGCCGCAAGAAAAGAACAACACCACGAAGCCGAAGAAGGACATAGGAAAATGGTGTGAGTTCCACAAGAGTCCCACTCATAACACAAGTGAGTGTCGGACCAAGCAGCCGTTGGTGGCTGAGTTGAAGGCTTCTGAATCAGATGCATGTTCCGACCCTGAGCCAGAAATCGACAAGGGGAATGGGAAAGGGAAGCAGATCATTGATGTAGAGCCTAGCGCCACTATTGCCACCGCCAAAATCCAGAAGAATGAACTTGAAGATCCAGAGGAGGGGGAACGTCTTTTCCACTCACAAATGTGGGTGAAGGGTTCACCGCTGCAATTCATTGTCGACAGTGATAGCCAAAAGAAACTCATTTTAGCAGAGGTCGTGAAGCGGTTGGGCCTACCGACTACACCACACCCGCAACCATACAGTATCGGGTGGCTTCATGAAGGATGAGATCTCAAAGTTTGCTAGCAGTGCTGCCTTCCCTACAGCATCAAGCCCTTCACAGACAAGGTATTGTGTGATGTTACACCTCTGGATGTTTGTGATGTACTATTAGGCCAACCATACTTGTGGAGGCGACATGCTGTGTATGAGTCAAGGCCTCATGCTGTCATTGTTTCTTTGAATAATTCATTATACAAGATACGGGAGGTAGCCCCACCTACTGCCAACTCTTTGATCACTGCCAAGAAATGCAGCAAGCTCATCTCACAAACTAGGAAATTTATTTTCTATCTGGTTTGCTCCCAAAGTAAGGGGAAGATTGTCACCACATCCATGACCCCCGTGAAGGGTTCCTCCATGTAGCAGCAACATCAACAGAGGGATACGGTCGTTAAAGAACACATGAACAACTTCTCCTCACCCACAGGGCTACCACACAAGTTTCAGGTGGGCAACAAAGTCTGGTTGCATCGACAGAAAGAACGCCTTACCATAACCCATCAGAAGCTCAGACCACTCCAACATGGTCCTTATAGCAGTACCAAGGCTGTGGGGAACAGTGCTTTGGAGCACATCATTCCTCCATTCCTTCACCTGCACCAAGTGTTCAATGTGGACCATCGTCAACCATCTTCCCACCATTACTGGACACATCAGAGATTGCAAGACAAGTTCAAGCAGATGGAGGAACTCAACGCAATGGGGACCATTGCTTCCTAAGGGGGGAGGAATTATCCAGGTGGATGTTGGTGGCCACCCACCTATCCCATTTTGACCTCCACAACTGTCTCTTTCAGTTTTTCAGTTTCGTAATTGTAGCACAATTTACTAATTTTAGCAGTTTTTTGGGTGCCGAACTTCCAAAGCCGTTTTGAGGCCCTAAACAATGTTTTTTGGGAAATCTGGGAAAAACATGGGTCCATGGACTGATGTTGCTCTTCCCAAAGTTGTAGTGCTTGGATAGATCTTTCTAACGAGCTATTGTACACATCAAATGAAGATCAGGTGCCAAAGTTACGACCCCGGGAAGTTGATGTACCAACTTACCCAAAACGGGGCCCACAATGTGGCGTTTCATCTTTTAGGCTTAGGTTTTGGGATGTGAAGGGTTATCCATTATTTCTCAACAATAAATAGGCCTTTGAGCCTCATTGTAACATAGTTCAGAGGCATGTAACCGCCACATCTCTTCTCAGAGATAAGATACCATCGCCCTAGTTGGTTTATTTCCATTTCTGTTTGTAAGCATATTTCAGTATTTTACAGTAATGAAATGAAGTATTATTTCTGCTGCATATCTGTATTTATGGTTATCTTTGTAATTTGTTGCATTCCTGTTTAAATCTGGATCATCAATACCCTCCCGAACCTGCCAACCAACCATTTCATCCATATGCTCCTCCACAACCTTAGTGGAATGCACCATCCCAGGGGTGGAGGCCCCCATACAACCAAGCTCCAACTTTACTGCCTCCACCTCCATCTCAACCACAACTCCTACACCCTGCTCCACCTAAGCAACCTCAAATGCCTACTCAACCAAATCTGAACCCGAACAACAGACAGGCACAACAGGTCTACAGTGGAGAAGCATACTACCCTGCCTATGTTATGGAAATTCAAGAAATTAACCTCAGGTCTGGAAGAGTGCTTCTAGATAATCAACCTCCATCTCCACCTGAGGACCGTGAAGAGGAAATGGAGGAGAGTGTCCCTCAAGCAAATCCACCTCCTTTTCCTTAGAGATTAATCCATCCTATCCAGCACACCCCAGAAGAGACTAAACTTCTAGGTGAATTGAAAAACCCGCGTGTTAAAATCTTGCTTCTCCAAGCTATCAAGGATGTCCCCATCTACAACAAGTTAAGCAAGGAGAAATGTTTCAAACATCCTGGGAGGCGAAAGAAAGACACCCCTACTGTTAATGTCATTGGACAACTGTCCGACTTAATGTTGGGGAATGGTGATTTGCACAAAGTATCTAGATCCTAGAAGTCCAATGGTACACATCGATGGCATCATTGTCCCCCATTCCTTGATCGGTCTTGGGGCTGCCATCAATGTGATGACTAAGGAGACTATGCTTAAACTAAATCTCCAGGGATCATTGAGAAAGACCACAATAGTCTTGCAGCTTATGGACAGGTCCACGGTAACTCTTGAGGTAGTTGTTGAGGATGTGATGGTCTCCATTGATTCCTGGGAATACCCTGCTAACTTATTAGTTCTCCAACATAATACCAAGTTCAATGGTTATCCTCTCATCCTTGGGAGGCCATGGTTAGCCATTGTTGATGCTTACATAAGTTGTAGGGTTGGGAATATGAACATTAAAAATAGGCATTTGTCTAAAAAACTGGTCTTGTACCCTCCTGCTCAACCATCTTTGGAGCATGACTTACCTTTATGGTTAGAAGATGAGGAAGAAGATGAAGTCTACTCTTCCCCAATCAGTACCCTAGATATTACGATAGGAGGGGGGCAACCTGATGAAGATGACCTGATTGAGAAAATACTCTAGAGTCAGCTCCCCAACACCATGTCCCTTGAGGAGTTAGTGAAGAAAGCTGAAGATAACCCTTGGACTGATTTGTGCCTAGCTGACTCAAGCCCTACTCATGTCAAGATGATAGAATTTGACCTAGAAACAACATTGAAAATCAACCCTCTCTCTGTACATCAGGAAGAGGAGTTATGTGACATGCTAAGAAAGCATCTGGATGCCTTTGCCTGGAGTTACAAGGAAATGAAGGGAGTGCACCCTTCAGTGTGTACTCATTACATTTACATCAAGGAAGGATGCAAGCTAATGCACCAACCTTAGAGGAGAATGAACCCAACCCTCAAGTATATAGTCAAAGAAGAACTGCAAAAATTGTTGGATGCAGGGTTCATTTACCCCATCTCAGATAGTGAGTGGGTGTCTCCTTTGGTTATGGTTCCAAAGAAAAATGGGAAGTGGAGGATCTGTGTGGATTACAGAGAGATAAACAAATCCACAAAAAAGGACCATTTCCCTCTACCTTTCATTGACCAAGTATTAGATTGGTTGGAAAGAAAGAAGTTCTTCTCTTTATTGGATGGGTTTAGTGGTCACAATTAGATCTAGATCAGCCCAGAGGACCAGGATAAAACCACCTTCACTTATCTCTGGGGTACCTTTGCTTATAGGGTACTTCCTTTTGGTTTATGTAATGCCCCTGCCACTTTTCAGAGGGCAGTGTTGAGCATCTTTGCAGAGCTAGTCCATGACTCTATGGAAATTTATATGGATGATTTCACCCCCTATGGGTGTGATTTCTTGGAGGCTCTCTCTAACTTAGGAAAAATACTAAACAAATTCATTGAAATGAACTTATCCCTTAGTCCCGAGAAGTGTGATTTCTTGATGACTACAGGGATTGTTCTAGGTCACTCAATATCCCAGGAAGGACTGCAAGTAGACCCAAATAAGATAGCTACCATAAAGAGGGTCCCTACTCCTTAGAAGCAGAGGGATGTCAGAATTTTCTTAGGCTTATCTAGATACTATAGGATATTCATAAAAGACTTTAACAAGGTAGCCTCGCCTTTGTTTGGACTTTTGGCCAAGGACTCCGAATTTTTATGGTCAGAAAGCTGCCAAGAGGCCCTAGAAACCCTAAAGGACAAGTTGATTACTACACCTATACTCTGAGGCCCAAATTGGGATCTTCCTTTCCAAATCCATGATGATGCCTCTTAGAAAGCTATAGGAGGAGCTCTGGGCTAGATAGATGACAAGCTACCTTATGCCATTTACTTCATTAGCAAAAATATGTCCAAAGCTGAGTTGAACTACATTGTGACTGAAAAGGAGCTCCTAGCTATTGTCCATTCTTTGAATAAATTTAGACATTACATTACTCATTACCATACCTTTGTACATATTGAACATGCTTCTATTAAATATTTGGTGAACAAACCTGATGTGAATGCCTGAATTATTAGATGGTTTCTTTTGTTACAACTGTTTGATCTAACTATCATTGATAAGCTTGGCAGAGAAAATGTAGTTGCAATCTTTTTTGTCCAGGTTGGATTTGCCTGCAGGTGAGGAAGGAATGGTTGATGACCACTGCTAGATGAGCATTTATTTGTCATTCCAGTTCTCTTTTTGTGATTTTCTAACATAGCCAACTACTTAATAGCTGCACAGTTCCCTCCAAATATATTCTCCAAGGACAAGAGAAGAATTATAAGGAAAAGCACCCCATTCACTTGGATTGGGGGCAATCTCTTTAAGTTGGGCCTAGATTAAATTCTGAGAACATGTGTTATGGACGAAGAAGTTTTTGACATCCTTCTGGCCTGTCATGAAGGGCCTTGTGGAGGTCCTTCCGCAGCCAGAAACACAACCTTCAAGGTACTACAAGATGGCTACTATTGGCCCACTCTCCACCAAGATGAAAGAAGATATACTAGCCAATGTGACTAGTGCCAAAGAATGGGGAAACCTATTCCTAGGGATGAAATGCCTTTACAACCTCAAGTGACTTTTGAGCCATTTGACAAGTGGGGAATGGATTTCATTTGGCCCATTAATCCTCCATCAGGACCAAAAAGGTACACCATTGTGTGCACTGACTACTTAACAAAGTGGGATGAAACCAAAGTTGTCAGGGTAGCCACATAAGAGAAAGTGGCTAAGTTCTTGAGGGAGAATGTGTTTTACAAGTTTGGATACCCTAGAGAGCTAGTCACTGATCAAGGCACTCAATTCCCCTCACACATGATTGAGAATCTATTAAGCTAGCATAATATCAAGCACATGAAGTCCACTCCTTACCACCCTCAGGCCAATGAACAAGAAGAAATTACCAACAGAGCATTGGAAAACATTTTGACAAAGGTGGTCAACAACAACAAGAAGGATTAGGCTGATAGAGTAGTGGAGGCCACTTCGGCCTACAATACAACTTGGAAGACAATCACTATCTTCACCCCTTATGATTTGGTCTATGGGAAGAAGGCTTTTCTCTCCATTGAGTTTGAGTACAACACTTTAAGGATGGCAACACAGTTAGATTTGGATGTTACAAGGGAACAACGAGAGAGGCTGCTCCAACTCAATGGGTTAGATGAATTCAGGATGCACGCCCTCTTGCACACAGAGGTGATTCAAGTACAAAGAAATGTCTGGCATGACAAAAATATCAAAGAAAAATTGTTTCAAGAAGGTGTTTGGGCTCTGCTATATGACTCCAAGTTCAAGAATTTCAAAGGCAGGTTGATGATTAGATGGCTGGGCCCATATGTGATAGAAAAGTGCCATGACAATAGGGTTGTTCAGATAAGAACCATTGATGAAGAAGGTATCCCCTTTCTTGTCAATGGGTATAGATTGAAATCCTACAAAAAGCCTCTGTCAAAGGAGGAGTTCATCAGTAGTATTAGTAAGGCAGTAATGGTGATTGAAGGAGTCTCAACTTCCACCTCAAAAAATTCTTGAAGACTGTTGAATCTTTAAAAAAAAAGAAAAGAAAAAAACAATAAGAGACTTAGGTGAAAACCTCCATGAGGCACCTGAGGCCCACTTTTGGGTTGAAAACCTCCTTGAGGCAGCCCAAGAGTGAAAAAAAGGAAAAAGAGAAAAATAAAAGACCCCTGGGTGAAAACCTCCTTTAAGGCACTTAGGGCAGGCAACTAGGATGAAAACCTCCTTTGATGCAACCTAGATGTCTTTTAAAAAAAAATAAAAAAGAAAAAGAAAAAGAACACACACACACACAAAAATAATGGCAGGGACCTCAAACCCGCCCACTCATAACAGTTCTGGTTTTTGAAGGTTTTCAAGTAATTAATGGAAACCAAGTTTGGAGGGCAGAAAGCCATGCAAAACCCCATTTTTCCCTCATTCATTTCATCTCCTCAATGACCCCCAGGTTTCATTCATCCATACCCATCTCCAACCATAAAAAATCCATTTTTCAGGCAATTCCGTGACATCTACAAGAGTTTCCTGTAGTACTACAGGAAGTCCTAAAAATCTATAGGAATGGAATTCCGATTGAAAAATCATGATGCAGGCCTGTTTTGGGTGGAAAAAGGAGGCCATTGACTTCACCACATCTCAACCAACACCATTTCATGACCATGTCACCCTCTGTGTCCATCAAGAAATCCACTTAGAAGAAGAAAAAAAATATAAAAAAACAAAAAGGAAAAAGAGAGGAAACAAAGAAAAATCAAAGGGCCACACCACCAGTAGCCTACCTCACCTACCACTCCATGGCCACACCTTCCACTCCTAATTCAACATCTATTCACCCTCCAAGCAAAAGAAAGACCAAAGAAATTCAAAAAGAGGCAGCTACAGGATTTCCTATAGTACTATAGGAAACCCTATAGCAACCTATATTGAAACAACAACAATCTCCAAGCTCATCCTTCAACACCCATGCATTGGAAGAGTAGCAACACACTTGTAGGCACTATGGCACCTCTCCAAATCTCAGCAACAATAGAAGAGGCCAACACCTGCACATCACAAAAATAAGACAACCTATCAACATAATAAAATCAACAAAACGAGAGTAGAAGAGAATATGTACCTGAACCATAAGCAGCACAACAGAGCCACCCTCCAGCATGCATCAACAAAGCAAAGGAAGCCACAGGTATGTCACCTCATCCACACTCTCTCCTAAGTATGAATATGATTAAAATTGTAGGAATATGAAAAAGTTGGTTTTATAAGCTGAAGGTGGCCAGTTAACTTGGCCACCCTTAGCCCGATAACAAAAAGTTAAAGTGCTAGTCAACTGAACACGTGGCAAGGTCACATCAAAGGAAATAAATCAGAAAGGTGGTCGAGTTATGTTGTACAGGAGTGGGTGATGATTATGAGAAAGGGTTGCATGATAACTAATATTGGGCCAACGGTCTAAAAGGAGAAATTACGTACTTAGCCAGCCAACACATTGATCAATGAAATCGAGCATAAATATAAATATTCCCTAACTTTCATGCAATACATCATTCATTTCGATATTTTGAGAGCTGGGACCACCTGGAGGAGCCATCGAAGGAGAAAGCTAGTCTCAGACATCCTATAGTGAGCACCTATAGGAAATGTAAGAAAAATACAAGAAATAGTGAGGAAAGCTAGTCTCGGCCATCCTATAGTGAGCACCTACAGGAAACACAAGAAAGCTACAGGAAATAGTGAGAGTTGGAAAAATTCTACAAGGGGGTGCCTAGGGCCCAACTATTCAATAATTCTCCTCAACCAAGGAATTGCAGTGAAAGGTAAGTGCACATATCCTTTGTGCTTTCATTTGTAAAGAGAAAAGAAAATAAATTGTCACTTCTGTTAGTAATTACATTGTGCATAGAGATAGATAGAATTGTGTGGAGGATTGAGTAGAGTAAAGGGATAATTGTAATCATCACCCTCCTAAACTCTAAATCCTTAGTCACCTGGGAATGCTCTTAAGCTATAGCCACCAAACTTCATACAATCAGATTGACAGAGAGAGAGGATGAGAGAGCGTTTCAATATAAGTGAGCCCACCAGAAAAACTAGAATACATCAACATCCTCCTGTGGTAGAGATCTTTACAAGACAAAAATGGTTGTGATTCTTAGAGCTACTTAGAGGATATGCTGACGATGTAGCTAGGGATTTTCAATGTCACTCATACCTCAATCTAGAGTCAATGCCACTGTTGTAGTGAGAGGATTGTCAGTAACAATTACCCCTGAAAGCATTAGCAGAATCACTACACTTCCTCTAGGTTTACAATGGAGAAAAGAGGATAAATCTAGCAGCACTCTTGCCAAGAATAATTTTTTCTTGGAAGATGAGGAACCAATTGAGGACAAAATGGGATTAGAAGGGAGAGCATTCCATATCCTTGGGATGAAGTAAGCTATCACATTCTCAAGTGTATTTCTTGGTTACCAGTTTATACTCCTCCATAAGCTGAGATTTGGAGAAGAGTTACCTTCTCATAGAATACTTAGTGTGCCCTACTTTTTGTTGCAATCAATGATAGACATTAGCATCAAGGTACAAGAGGGAAAGCATCAACACTTGGCACATCATGGACTGATGAAGCTCATACTAGAATAGGCCCTAAGCCAATTAATAATCCCTATTATGTGGTGAACATTTGCAGACATGAACAAAGAAGATTTAATTCAAGCCATTGGGTATGAAAGAGACCCAACTGTTAGTGGTGAGGAAGAGGAAGAATAACCAAAAGAAGAAGAGCAAGAAGAACTAGAAGAAGAAGAGCAAGAAGAATCAGAAGAAGAAGAGGAAGAAGAGCCTGAAGAAGAGGAGCATGGAGAAGAAGAAGAAGAACCAGAGGAAGAAGAGGAGGCAGAGATAAATGAAACAAAGGAAGAAAAGGATAGTAGGGAAGAAGCACAAAAGGATGAATCAAGTCCTGAAATACATAGCAAGGAAGGAGAGGAATCCCCAAGAGTGTCTCCTGAGCCCACAGAGAAGGAGGCAATTGCTGCCTTGACTGCTCTAAGTACACCCATAAAATCAACAGGAAAGAGGTAGAGGTAGACTCCCCTATACTTCAAAACAAGGAGGAGCACTAGGATAAAACAAGGGAGACCTCAAACACCTACCAAGACTCCTATAATCATTGAAGACTCACCAAGAGAACAAGAAAAGCTAGTCTCCTCAAGAATGAGAGGTGAAGAGGGCACATCAAAACAAGCTTCCCCAAGGTCACCAATCACCTATGTTAAGAGACTTGTCACCAGGTCAACCTTAGAAAATCAAATTAAAGAAAATTTGACCCCCTTTCAAAAAGGGAAAAGCCTCCTACAGGAAACACAGACAATCCTACAGGAAACTCTATCAAAACTACAAGAAACACAGAAAGGGAGCATGAAGGACAATAGGGACAAAGGGAAGGAAAGGAAGCAACAACAAAAGTACAGGGGGAGACAGATACTCCAAATATAGTAAAAGGAGAGTCCCAAGAGCTGTAGGAACCTAGCCCACAACCAAATCTCAGCTCCTATTATAGATTCATTGAGGGAGGCAGAGTAATACCACAAAAATTTTCCATCCCTCTATTCTTTGAGCTTGAAAAGGAGAGAGAAAGGACACATTTCTAGATGCAAATTGATAAATCAAAAAGTGTAGAGGATGTGGGCCATATGGAAGAGAAGCTGCTAGAGTTGGACAAGGAGTTGAGTGAGATAAGAGACAAGGAAAGAGTGATGAAATATTAACTAGAGGCTGAGAACACATGGTTGAGGAGGCAAGTATGGGAAAAAGAGAGCCAAGTGGAAAATATGGCAAGTCTTTCCATGGAGGCACTTCAGCGTAGGATGCCAGCAAAATCATATGCCTTGTACCTCAAAGAAAAATGGTTGCAGTTTTAGATAAAAACCCTAGCACAACGAGGGACTATGCCTTTCCAAGACTATAGGAAGTTCATTGAGCTATGTGACCAAAGCATCCTAGAGGATAGGGCCAAGATATCTGAATTCTACTTACATAACTTGGCCTTAATAGACTTGAATGTGTGGGACCCCAATCCAAAGCTGGAGGACTTACAATTGATGGCCTTGACATCATGGATGAGTCATGAGGAGGCCAGGGCTAAGGAAGTAAAAAGAGTATTGGAAAGAGAAGAAACATAGCCCCTTTACATCAGAGTAGAACAAAGCAATTATATGGTTGTCATTAGCACCCACAACCTCATCATCAATGATCCCCAGCTTGCACCAAGATACCTAGCTACACAAGAGCAAGCAATCACTCTTTTTGAAGACACTTTGAGATTTCTAGGGGATTAAAGCCAGCAAGTATGCCAAAAGAGATGGAGCACCTTACCCTATGGCCTAAATATCAGGAAGTATCATTCCCCTTAAAGAATGAGGGATGCATTAGAGAGGACCCCACTGTATAAGAAGGCACTATAGAGACTCAAAATCAACTGGATTGGCTTGAAACTCAGTCCACCATTGCTCTTGGGTATGTTAGAAGGGAGAAAGGAAGAAGAAGAAAGAAAGCAGTGGGAGGAAATAGAGAAGCATGCAGGGTTTTATCCACAAGAGGAGGATACAACAACATAAGCTTGGAATGTCAGGGAGGCCACCAAAGCAATGAAAGACATGGACATACATTGAGTTGCTTAGAGGATGAGCAACAATTTCACTTGGGGGGTGATTACGAGACTCATTGATGGGTAAATTACATGGACCTTAATGCCATTCTCCAGCTTATTAAAATCAAATTTTCTCACATTCCTTTACATGTTTTGTTATATTTTGCTTAGTGAGAAGGGTAAAGATGAGATGTCATGTTTTGTGGTCTAATATGCATTAATTGTAGGTTTTGGATCAAATTTTGGCTAATTAAAGTGCAGGAACTCGAAGTAGACAAGCAAGAGGGATTTTAGGAGATTGGATCTCCCTACTTAACTCCTCACTCACTCAAAGATTCATCCACCAGATCTCATCAGCTCGGAGTTACAAGCAGCTGAGCCATTAAGGTCATAGGCAATCAAGCCAGTGATAGTTGAAGACCGGTTGATCCCGAGTTGGGAGCCAAGCCTCCATAAATTTAAGGAAGATGTTGGTAGATTCAGTTGTATAAATAAGAAGGCCGAGAGCCTCATTAAGATTCAACTTTTTTTGTTGTATCCAAGAGGCACTTTCGAGCCAAGACATTGTGATTGATGACTCTTATGTATTTTTGATATTTTAATGAAAATGAGAAGCATTCTCTTGATCTAGCATTGATTTGACTCATAGGGCTGAAGCTCTTGGGTTAGGGTCAAACCCTAGTGGCAAAGGTTCCTCTTTTTGTACATGTATGCTTAGATTACATTCATAGTTAGCTGCTGAAGTGATTTTGGTTTTGTTAATCTGCAAGTATTTGGGTGATTAATTAGTTTGCTTCCATTTGTGGATACTTAGATCAGTGGTATCATGGTGACAATAAACACTTTAGAAAAGCTTGTGATAGTGGCTTTCACCTCATCTTCCTTATAGGATCATGACTTGAGGGTTCCATTCACACAGGCCAATTTTTTTTTTCTTGATTGATTACTACATAATTTAAGGTTCCTTGGTGAATAGATCATTGCCTTTGATTTTCTTAGAATCATTTTAAATTTTCATTTTGATCTCTTGAGTTTTTCTATGGTTTAAAAGAACTTCCATTCATGAACTTAGCCATTAGCTAATAATAACTCTATTTTCCTCCATTCAATAAATATTTTCCATGTATAGATGAATTTGTGCATAAATGAAGACAAGAGTGTATGTTGTTGCAGGAGCTTCTAATTTGCAGGGAGACCTCATCTCATTCGCCTCATCCAAGTCCTATCCACCCATGCTACCAAGGTCCACTAAACCCTAAATCCAAATTCTTGTTTTGTAAGCAAAGTTGTCATTTCCATTGAGAAAATCCAACCATCTTGAAGCATCTGACTGAGCCTTGGATAGTGTTCACCTCCTCCATGCCTTATTTCCCCATCAAACACCTTTCCCACACTTCATTCTACCTTTCCTACCATCTTCTAAGCTTTCGACCTGTTTCCTGTAGTAAAACAGGGCATCCTATAGTAGAACTAGGACATCCTGTAGTACTACAGGAAACCCTATAGCAGCTTGTTTTAAGCCCGAATTTAGCAAAAATTATCATCTAAGCTTAGATTAGGCCTCCACTTGGCTTCCATACCCTTGAGACTAGTCCATACCTTTCCCTCCATACTTGTCTCCCCTGCCAAAGAACAAGTGAAAATTAGCATTTGCATTCATAAAACTAAACATCAAAAAGTTTTTTTTTTACTTCTACAATTTCTAAATTAGCACATGCATGAAGCAATCATAATACTTCTTAGATCAGATTCCATTCTCAGTTAGTCTAGATCATCACATGTTATAAACAAGGTTAAGCCAAGTTACTTTTTCAAGAAAAATGTGTAGCTAGATGATTTCATGTCATTTTATAGCATCTTCCAATTCAGTCTTTCATTTCCTAGAGTAGGCAACACTCCTTTTTTCATTAAGGATAATTTTCCCTTTTTCGTTTGGTAGTTAGATTCCTTTTAGTCAATAGAAGACTGGTTTGAAAAACCCTAGTGGTCTATTGCCCTAGTTGAAAAGTGACAAGAGTAGACCATTGCATCTACTGTGTATACAACATTGTCACCTCCAAGTTTGTACGAACCCTGGGTTCATGAAGTAAAGTTGGTAGCCCTAGGAGTTGCAACATTCTTGCTGCAATACTAGTGCTCATCAACAAGGAAGATGCCAAATTGGTTAAAAGATACTCTTGAAGATGTTGAAGGAAATGGAGCTACGAAAGGAACTTTTAGAGAAATCAAAAGACCAAAAGATATTATGGATACGTTGTATACATGAAAAAACTAATAGAAGTTGAACCAAATACATTTGTGGAAGATGCTCATCAAGAAGTATGGAAGAAGGCTATGCAGGAAGAATATCAATCTAACATAAAGAATGGGGTTTGGGAAATCATTCCTAGACCTAGTGACAAATAAATTGTCACCTTTAAATGGATCTACAAGATCAAACACGTTGTTGATGGAAGCATAGAAAAGTACAAATATAAATTCGTTGCAAGGGGTTTCTCTCAAAAGGAAGGCATAAACTATGAAGAAAACTTTGCACATATCGTAAGATATATGACTATAGGATCGTTGGTTTCGTTGGCTACAACAATGGGATGAAATATCCATCAAATGTATGTAAAAATAACATTTATGAATGGAACCATCAATGAAAAAGTATACATTGAAAAAGCCAAAGGCTTTGAAATAAATGGAAAATACATTCACAAAGGCCCTATATGGTTTGAAATAAGCTCCTA
Source organism: Pinus tabuliformis (assembly GCA_031772625.1). Taxonomy (NCBI): domain Eukaryota; kingdom Viridiplantae; phylum Streptophyta; class Pinopsida; order Pinales; family Pinaceae; genus Pinus; species Pinus tabuliformis. Next base: position 657,431,114 of record CM062809.1, read on the forward strand.
GGGCATGGTATGCAAGAATGGATGCATACCTTCTAAGAATCGGGTTTGTCAAAAGTTTTATTGATCCAAATCCTTGTATCAAGGTTGTGGATAATGATCCAATCATTATTCTACTATATGTGGATGATCTATTTATATCAGGTGTAAAGCGAAGGATACAAGAATGCAAGAAGATGCTGCAAGTTGAATTTGATATGAAGGATCTGGGTATAATTCATTATTACCTAAGATTGGAAGTATGTCGAAAGCCTGGGGAGTTTATTTGGGGCAAGGAAAGCATATAATTAAGTTATCGCATAAATTTGGTATGATAGATTCCAAGCCCATGACTACTCCCATGATCACCAATCTCAAGAAGTTGAGAAGATCTAACTCAAGTCTCGTAGATCCTACCTCCTATCGAAAGTTGTGGGTTCTTTGATGTATTTTGTAAACACTAGACCAAATATGTGTTTTGCTGTGATCATTCTTAGTCAATTTCATTTGGAGCCTCGTCATGATCATTGTATAGATTCCAAGCATATATTAAGTTATCTAAGTGGTACTATTCATCACTGCCTAAAGTATGGTAGCAAGGAAATCAAGCTCATAGGTTATACAGATTATGATTGGAGTGGCAGTGAGACTGATGGAATAAGTACTACTGTTACATAGTAATTTGTCACTCTCCTGTCACTCCCCATTCCTGATCCCAGAGAACCCTAGTAGTGACTACTGTGTTATACTTTCACCATGAAACCTATGCTCTTGCATCCCTTGAAGTTTGAAGAAAGTAGTCCCCCCTCCCTTGAGAACATTTCCAGAGAATCCTTCTTAAAACCCAGTTTTTAAGATCAATGCTCTTTCCCAATGTCTCAGCACTACTGTTAGTCCAATACCTGTGCCGGTCTACTTCTGGATTTTTTTTATAAAAGGAAATAGAGTTTCACGTCTAGAAACTTCTAGTGGCGATGCGCTGGAGGTTTGTTTGGTTGGATAAGGGTCGAGAACTCCAGATAAGGTTATTTTCCCCTTAAAAGTGGACCTTCCCAAGGAGATAAGCCCTTCTTCCCCCTTGAGTGGATCTCATTCTTATCCTCCTCTCCCTATATAAACCACTTCCTCTTACCATTTTTGGTTATAATACAACACATAGTGAAGTTGCAAAGTTCTGAAATCTTTAGCTTTTGATAGAAGAAGATTAGTCTTAGACGACAAAAGACTAGTCTTTGGTAGCTAAAGTATGAGGAAAGAGAGTTAGAGCTTGGAAGCCATTTCATGTCAATCTAGGCGAGGAAAAGAGTGCTGAAAAGGCATGTAGCAGGACTTGGATACCGCAAAGGAGATCTCCAACATCAAGGCTTCAGTTCTATTTCTCTTTGAAGTTTATTTTAATACAACTAATTGTTTATTTCCTATATCGGGTGTAACATTACATTTGGTAGCTTAGAACTCCTTGACCTTTTTTCCCATTGGAAAAATCGTAATTTTCATTAGTAAAGGAAAATTACAAATTGTAGATGCCAAAAGCATATGTTGTATGTGAGGCAAAAATGCATATCAAGTAAGAGGTATCAGAAATTAATGCAGTGTACTCCATGCAGGGAGGCACTGCGTTTTAGTAATTGTTCAAAAAACTCAACGGAGAGAGTATTATATGACTGTCATTGTGTATATCTGATAAATTAAAAGAGCAATAATATTATTTACATAATAAAAAATAAGTAGGCTCCAGTTGAGCCAATTAGTCTGTAAAGTCCATGGAAGGTCGATGGTAATATTGATAGTGTGCACCACTGCTCCTAGATCATCCAAGTGCTGAGAGGCCTGAACGCAACTTCCTTGGATAGTAAATCAACAGATGAGTTGTGTCCTTGTATATATGACAACATATAAATGTATAAAAAAGTGTGATGAGTCGATGAATCTTGTCCAAAATAGGTCTCAGAGAATAAGCAAAGCAGTTAGAAGATTTATTTACCCAATTGTAAACAATTTTTGAATCCCCAAACATTTGGAGATTCCTACACTATTTTTCAGTGCATATTGTATGAGGTATTTGGTTGTAATTAATTCAGAAAAATTGTTTGTGCCCCTCCCCAGGCCCATTTGGATATGGAAGTGATGAGATTCAGAAAGGTGCAGAATGGCTCCACCCTCGCAGCCATCTTCCTGTGCTGAACCGTCGAAGTATGCCCATGGATGAGAGTAATTAATGTTTTCAGGGACAATGTGTCTGGAAATAGAGTTTTCCTCTTCATTTGGAATGGTGTGATAGTTTGTCAGAATGCGAGCAGTGATGGAGGGAAAATGGGGAGCAATGTCTTGAAAAATGTATCGGTTGTGGGCTATCCAGATTGTCTAGCAAATGAGGAGAGGAAGGTTCCTAGCTTTTGTCGGTGAAGCATATGTCCACCATGTGGCCCAAGCCTCCTTTACAGTCAGGCCCTGCCAACGGCACTGGGTGGGAATAGTCAAAAGAATAGAGTTCCAGATCTCCTTAGTGGCTGGGTATGCAAGAAAGAGATGGTTTGTATCTTCGGTGCTGTCCTTGTACAGAAAACACCAGAAAGGTCCATGCTGTGCTCTTTTGATTAAGTTGTCACCTGTAGGGATCTTATTTTTCAGAACTTCCCACATGAGTAAGCGGGCCCTAGGGGGCGCTTTTAATTTCCACATACTTTTCCATTAGTGTTCACAAACTAGTGGTCTATGGGTATCAGCTAAGACTAGATATCCCTCTTTAGGGGAGTATCTCCCATTTTTTGCAGGCGCCCAGATTATCTTGTCCTCCCCTTCAAAAATTTTTATATGGGATTCGGTTAAGGCTACTGTGTATTCTGCCCAGTGTTGTTGCTAGAGTTGTGGGATGTGCAATGCACGAGCAGTTTTCCATGCTTGCTGTAAAAAGGTGGTGTGCTCAATGTCCACAATATGGCTGATATGGGTGATACCTGCATTGGTAAGGTGTTGTTTAAGCTCATCAGGTAGCCTATGAGCGTTACCACATCTGATCCAGGGGTCGACACCTATTCACACTGATGTGCCAGATTGAATTCTCCAGGTGAGTCCCCCTCGGATAATGGGCATCGAATTAAGTACAACTTTCTAGATGATAGATATCCCTGATTTATTCCAATGTGGCTGTCGAAGCTAGTCCATCAGGTTTAGGGGGGCTATGTATTTTGTAGAGGCCACCTTAGTCCACAGGCTATTTGAGGTGATTAATTTCCAGCCAAACTTGACCAGAGATGCGGAGGAAAAGTCTTCCAGCCTTTTTATGCCCCACCCACCCCATTTCTTTGGGAGAGTAAGTGCCTCCCATTTGGCCCAGGCATATATTCTCCCTGACTGATTGCCTTTCCAGAGGAACCTACAACAAAGATTTTGAATTCTGGAGAGGATACCTCTGGGTATCCATGCCAGAGACATCCAATACACTGGGGTGGCTTCAAGAACAACTTTGATAAGTACTAGTCTGCCTGCTCTGGACAGGTACTTGTGGTACCAAATGTTGAGCCTCTTTTCCATCTTAGATATTAACCAAGTCCAGTCTGCTATCTTATAGCCATGGGGCTTTAGCCTGTATCCCAGATATCTTAAGCCATCCTCCATCTAAAGTAGAGTAAAAGGAAATTTGTGAAGAGCATACTGTATCTCGTGGGGAGAGCATCCAATGGCTGTTATGGTGGACTTGGTGTTGTTTATGACCATTCCTGAAGCCACTTGAAATAAAGAGAAAGTGTTCTGCAATGTAGTCAGATCCCCAATGCCTCCATTGAGAAAAAATAGTACATCGTCCAAAAAGAGTAGGTGAGTCAGGATGCATCTGTGGGTAATCTGATTACTCTAAGCCTTCTCCTGCTATTTTCCTCTTTTATGAGTCTACTAAGCCCTTCCATAATGAGTAAAAATAATAATGGGGACAGAGGGCAACCCTGCCCAAGTCCTCTTTCGGAGTGAAAGAAGGGCGATGCTGCCCCATTTACAAGGACATTGAAAGATACATTAGTTATACAACACATAATCCATTTTATAAACTCATAGGGGAAGCCTAGATGAGTTAGGAGCATTCTAATGTACAACCAACTTACTCTGTCAAATGATTTTGAGAGATCTACCTTTAAGATCATACCTTTCATCTTCTTCGTCTAGATAGAGTGCAATACTTCTTGTGCAGTCCCAACAGCCTCATGGATCTGTCGATCTTGTAGGAAGGAAAATTGCTCAGATGAAATGTGGGTGGATAGAATTGGCCAGAGGTGATTGGCTATGATTTTGGCGATGATTTTGTATATGCAATTGCATAGGGAGATGGGGCGGAAGTCATCATAGGAGACATGGTTGTCTGATTTGGGGATGAGGGTGATGAAGGTGGTATTGAAGGCCTCATACATCTTCCCATTGATCCGACATTCTTCTACAACTTTTAGAAGATATTCTCCAAGAGTATCGAAAAAATCCATGTAGAATTCCACAGACCAACCATTCGGTCCTGGGCTCTTGTTGTGCTTGAACCATTTTAATGTGGCTTCAAGTTCCCCCATTGTGACCTCCCTGTTCAGGTCCAAGGCGACTTCCTAATCAACAAACCGTGGGAAAAGTTGTGCTATTCGAATGACTTCAGCAAGAGTGGCATTAGGGAGTGTCTTATAGATCTACTTGAAATGGGATGTGGCCAAGGATGCTAATTGTGAAAAGGTGTTCATAGAGTTGCCCTACTCATTTGTTAGCTGCCAAATGGAGTTGATGGCTTTGCGCCCATTAGAAAATTTGTGATAGAATTTTGTATTATAATCTCCCTCTAGCAGCCATATTTCTTTGCTTCTCAGCCTCCACGTATCTTCTCGGTCCTTTAATATTTTGCTTCTCTTGGATAGGAGGGATGTAATCTTATCCTTTTGTTCATGAGAGGTGAAGATCCCCCCTTGTTCATTTTCAAATGCAACTATCTCTTCTTGAGTTGCCCTTAGGGTTTGATCGTCCTGTTCTCTCTTATTGTGTGCCTAGATTTTAGATAGTCTCTTCAGCTCCCTTAGGTTGTGTGCAAAACCTTCGACAATGTTCCCACCAACAATAGGGGGTGGGATTTCCAATATTCAGTTACCATTCGAGTATAGGCTGCATCCCTTAGCCAGGTGGAGTTGAATTTGTAGGGGGCTTTTGGTTTATTCAGACCTCCTCTTATTTCAAGGTATATTGGCATATGGTCTGATATGCTCCCAGATCCCACCCATTGTTAGTAGCTAAATCCCATACTCAACAATCGCTTCTTTACAAGGAAGCGATCAAGCCTTCTGGCAAGGCTATCCTCTCCAATTTTGTTATTCCTCCAGGTAGGTTGAATTTTAGTTGATGGGATATCAATAAGACTGTGATTCTCCAGGATGTTCTCGAAGTATGCAGATAGGGGATCAATCTGGGCATGGTGTCCCCATGATTCCGAGAATCCAATAGAAAAATTTAAGTCCCCGCCCCAAGGATTATATTGTCCTGTCGCAGGAGATTAGTGTTCAGCAAATGATCCCAGAATTCAGCACGGTGTTGGCAAGGTCCATACACATTGATGAGCCTAATTTCTGTGCTGAGTTCTGATGAGAAAATGTCCGCCCCTATGTGTCCAATGCCACCCCAAATGTTACAGATTTTTATGGATCGGGAGTTTATACCCAGAGCTATACCTCCCAATCATCCATTAACATCAAGGGATTGAAAAGACCAACCAGGGAGACAGGATTCTAGCAGGAGGGTGATAGCATTAGCTAGGCCCAGAGTTTCTTGAAGGAAAATGACATCGACCAGTTCAGTGTTAAGTAGTCTGCGAAGAGCTAGTTTTTTTCCAGGGCTAGCTAACCCTTGATAGTTGAAAGAAAGAAACTTCATGGGGGGGGGGGGGGAATCCAGGGTGTTCATTGCTCTAAGTACCCTATCGATAGTGTGTTGTCTTCCAGATGCTATCTCCTCCCCAACCTGCAATTTGGCTTTAGACAGGGAGGAAGGTCAGCCTCAAGGTGGCTTCGGGGGGATGGGGGGGTTATCCAGACCAATGCCCATGGAGTCAGGGGCCTTTGAACATACTCGAGATCGAAGTGGGTATTTGGGGGATAGGGGTCCATGCTCAGAGTCAGAAGATTTAGCAGGGGCTACCTCTGGGAAGGATGGCGGGGTGCAAGAGTAGGTGGGGGGGGGTGAAGAGAGCATGCCAAGGTAATGGGGGGTTGAGGAATGAAAGCAGAGGCCTGATAATTAACCGAAGTAAATGCCAAGCAAATAGATGGAGAAGAGAGATGAACAGAGCAAGGGTTAGAGTCGAACATACCCGAAGAAAGTGCAACCCTCCTTGCCCTAGTCAGAGGAGGTGAGGGAGGTCGATATGGTGCTTTGCCACACTTCTTCGGAGCCTCTTTGGCAGGTGCCTCTGCTGCTGCAACAGGGACGGTGTGAGTCACTGCATCTTCAGACGAGGGTGGATTCACTGGAGCTTGAGAGTCCTTTGTAGGTATAGTATTTCCCTTTTCCCCTGCTCGAGCCTTGCCATTTAGGGGGTAGTCCTTGTATAGGTGACCCACCTTGTGGCACCTTATGCACCAAAAAGGAACCCCCTCGTAATCAAGTATTTGCAACTAGGAGAAATTTCTCCATTGTAAGGTGATGTGTTCTTGTAGACCCTCCCTGGTGTCTAGATGAACCAAAATCCTCACGTATGCCATCATACCAGTGGAGAGGTGCGATTTATCATACTCCAGGTAGGATCCCAGAGAGTTTCCAATGTGCCGAAAGATGTATTCAAACCAAAATTGAAGGGGTAAACCTAGTAGACATACCCATATTGGCCCGATGTCACGCTGTTCTCTCTCCGGGTCGAAAAGAGGGTTCCATCGATGCAGGAGAATGGGGACCTACTCAATGTGCTAGAATGAGGACAAGACCCAATTCATATGCTCGGCTATAGCAAAACGTAGCGCGAACCATCCTTTGACAAAATTTTGGATGAAGGGTAACTCAACCAAGTGTTGTCCCCATACTTCTAACGTCCATAGCTTCAGGCGAGCTGTAGTGTAGCTCCAACCATGAACCCTTCCAACCAAGACTCAGTCAGCTGTGTCCATTATGTCTCCCCACTGTATATCCTCACCTAAGCGGATGATGACGTCTTGTGCCCTGGATTTAACACACTTGTGTTTTTGCTTGATCGATGGCCTGCGTCGATGGAGTCCTACTGGGCTTCGCTTGAAGGAGGGTTAGGTTGAGGGTGTTTAGGGTTCAAATACGGCCTGGAGGGGAAGTGTTCGAGAGAGGAAGGATGTTAGTGAAGCTGCCAGAGATGGGAGCAGATAAAAGAGTAGCAAGAGGAGTCCCTTGTACCGTAACCAAGGGTTCTCCGGGGAGGGGGTATGAGGGGATATGAGAACCGGCGGACGTGGGGGGGGGGAGGACAACCCGAGGAACAAGAAGCTAGGTGAGGGCCTATGCAGCCGGCCACAAAATGTAGAGAGGATGGCAATGGGGGCGGGGTGGAGAGTGCCAGATGAGATGGGGAGGGCTTTGGTAAGGTCATGACCGAGTAAGAGGGCCCCGAGATCAAGGGCAGAGTCGCAATGGTGTCCAACAATTCACTGTAGAAAGGGAGCAGGCCTTCCATGGTCGCATGGGGAGTCGTCTAGATGGAGGCACCCTCTAACGGGTCTTCCAAATAATCTACTATGTCCAAATCCATAACCACTATGAGAGTTACGCGCCAGCTGCCGTTGTAAAATGTGAAAACCCGTCACTGTGGTAACCGAGAGCTGGATGGGGGAGAACGTGAACACACTTACGGATTCACGGGAGGCGATAAACGAAGCCACGAACGGGGAAACGGTGAGTGTTGAATGACGTCAGGTACGACAACAGGGGGAGCCGGGTCAGGTCGAGAGTGAAAGGGAGGGTGCTTCAGAAGTTACTACAGACAAACCCTAACCCTTGTCGAGCGGGTTCCAGAGCTCCATCCTCTAAACGATAAAGCATTAAAGTGTTACAATAAAAAAAGTAAAGAAAAAAGTCAAAACTCCATAATTCAATAAGGAATATAAATATAAATAGTTTTGATATCTAACTCCTTGACCTTTAAAGTAGATTGAATTCAATTTTATGTTATCACGTTTGTTGTTGTTTCTTGCATGTTTTTTTTAGGTACTTGAACGAAAGGAACAAAAGGAAGCTGGAGCAAGGAAGTAAGATCACCATCAAGTGGATTAGCGTTATAAGAGGTAGGCCCTCTTATTCGATTCTAATATAGGGAAATTTACATTAGATTGTCTTGTTTGTGGCTAGACCCACTCTCTTGGGCTATAGGGATTGTCTCTGTCTACAAAGAGAATTTACCTACTCCACAAATTGGCGACTCTGCTGGGGAAATACATCTCCTTTTCATCACTCTGTTTTTTCTACTCGTGTGCCAAGTTTGTTTCTTTATGGTCTTCTAGGTTTGTATTGACCTATTTGAAGGCATAAAGACACTAGCCCCCCCTCTGATGTGTTAAGTCTGGCAATGTGTGAAGTTATTTTTTATTTTTGCGTTGAATCCCTCGATCAACGCTCTTTTTGGCCAAACAGTTGCACTGATCAAGCCTATCAACGCTAGTTGTAGGCTGACAAGTTGTGCTAGTCGTGTCGATCAACGCTAGTTTCAGCCCAAAAAGCGTGCCGGTCTCTGAGTTAAGAAAAAATCAGAATTTCTCCCATTCCAGTGCCAGTGTGTCTTGACCCTTAGACTCTCTTCTTCCGCCCAGAAGTGACTAGAATGCTTTGTTTGTTGGTTTTGATTGATTGATTGGCTTGAAGTTTCATTGCTTGATTTTTTGAGTTTTTTGGATGGTTTCTATGACCCTAGGGCATCTAGGTCAATTACCATTCATTTGTTTGTTTACTCATTGTGTCAAGTTTCTGATTTGTTGCTTCATTTAATCCATCTTTCAGTTGCAACATCTTCATTGCTTCATTTTCAATTGAATGAGTGAAAGAGTCTCATTTGTTCTCTTATTTCGAGTGTCTTTTTTCTATTTCTGAGCATAGATTACATTGCTTGGTTTGTCGATTGAGGAATTTGTGTGTTTGTTTTGTGTGATTCAGGGAAGAAGTTGCTCTTAGTTTCATTTATCATGCTTTGGATTTAATTGATGCATTAGTAGCATCATTGAGAAGCGAGAATTGCAACATCACAAGCATTGGAAATGAAATGAAACTTCTTTTGTTGTTAAGGGAAGATCAAGTGCATTTAGGACATATATTAGTGAAAGATTTCATTCTTTGATTGTCTACTCTCTATCCCTCAATTAGTGTTAAATTTCATCGAAGAAAGATTTTTATTTTCTCATGCAACTGCATATAGAAGTTTTCAAATGACAATGGTAGGGCCTTGAAATTGAAACCTAATTCTAGCTAAACCATTAAAATTTATTGAATTAACCTAATGAAGCATTGGAACTTAACGCTCACATTTAGTGGTCTAGGCTAGAGACGTGTTCCAGCGTTTTTAAACCTAGCAGCTGTCGTTTGCTTCACACTAGACAGCGCTAGTACGAACTTGTGCTCCCCGTACCGTTGCGTATATAAAGGGATACCCCATTAAGTTTGCAATCCTTTATCCATAGGAAGCCGAGTCTTCCACCTTGTAAATGTGATACACCGAACACAACATTCGGGAAGATTGCTTGCTCGTACTTTTCGGTTCGCCCAGAGGCATTCTGAAGTTCACAGTTACCTGGTAATCCTTTTGCCTAGATTATCCTGAGCAGTCATTTTGACTCTTTAAATTTAAAAGATCATCGAGCACTTGTCCTTTCAAGCTTGTTAACTTCGAAAGCGACTAGAGTCACCTTTTACCCTTTTCTCGACTCTTAAAATATGAAAAGGCAAAGTTTTGTTTCAGTGTTTTAAAATTAACTACCCACAAAATATTCCTGGTTAAGGTTATCTTCCTTAGTCATTCTTTAAGGGTCGATTCCAATGGAAACATTTCTAGAGTCTACCAGTCAAGGATTCCTCTCGGATGGGAATCCTGGTCCTTTCCCTACTTTTTGAAATGTTGGTGCTCCTTATATGGTAACATTGTCCCTCCCTGGGCTAACCATTGGTTTACCTATCTAGTTATTTTCAACCTCGGTGGTTCCGAGTGTCCCAACTCCTATCCAGCCATCTCCTTCATTTGAAGCAGATCACGTTGATTCTAAGGTTGGCCTCTCACCTTCTTCCCCTATTTTTTCACCTTCCTCTTCTACTTCGTCTGGTGGAGTTTGAAATCCAGTAACCAGGAGGCTAAGAAGAAGAAGAAGAAGACGAAGAAGAAGAAGTCAGATAAGTGAGAGGCCAACCGTGCAGTTGTTACTCCAAATGCACCTCCCGTATACAAGCCTTCCAATCACCCATGGAAGGTTAGATTCCCTTGCAAGTTGTGTAAGTGTGACCATCTCCTTCGAGACTGTCCTGGCATTCCTAGAGTATTAGAGGTGTGGTCTCAAGACCTGAATCGACTATCCCCATTGACCTATGAAGATCATGTCAATGCTACACCTTTAGCTAATGATGGTAAGAAGAAGGGAAATATTAGATTCCCCTGTAGGTTGTGTGAAGGGAAGCATCTTCTTCACCTTTGTCCTCTTATGGATAAAGCTTCCAAAATTTTAGAAAACCTTATAGCTTCTCAAACCCAACTCCCTGTTGGACCCTCTCCTAGTTGGTAAAGAGATTGACCTAGATTCATATCTTTCCCATCCTACTCTTCCTGAGCATGACTCTCTTGTGTCTTTTTCTGACCAACCATTGGTTGAAAAGAGTGTCGACTTGTCTCTGCCTTTAGTTGTTCACTCTGTTCCTGAAGAGAGTGATGATCATATTGATCATGTTCTTCTCATCTCCTCAAATTCTCATGAATCGAAGAGTGACCCTCCCATCCCGATTGTTCAGGAGAGTCCTTCTCCTATTCCTGCAGAGCATGGAGGGAATCATATGATACCCCCACCAAGTAGTTCTGTCATTTCTTTTGATTGGAGTCAATTGAATGCATTCCGCCTCCCATCTTATGTGCCTTTCCAGATCACAATACAAGCCTATAATATGGTAGTACATGGCATTATATTAAATGAAGGAGCATCTGTTAGCATCATGACTTCTACTACTTGGAAGGCTTTGGCTTCCCCACAACTTGTGCCTATCACCCAGAATATGATGGCTTTCAACGGAGGAACCAGTCAACCCTTAGGGATCCTTCCAAATTTCCTATTACTTTGGGAGGAAAGATCATCTATATAGATGTGATGGTAGTCCAAGGTCCCTTAGATTTCAATCTTCTCCTTGGAAGCGACTATGTTTATGTCACGGGAGCTCTTGTTTCTTCGCTTTTCCATGTGGTTTTTTTTCCACACGAATAGAGAATAGCAACCATTGATCAATTGTCATTCATTGGTCACCAGGTGCCTCCTATGCAACCATCATCCCCTATTGGTTCTTTTTTGCAAGCAATACCCTCCCCGCCACAGGTCAATTATGTGGCTACCCATTCTGTCTCCACATATGTTGATGATCACACAGATGGTATAGTACATTATGTACTGGGGGCATTGGAACTCGACCTGCCTTTGGGACCAGTTGACATGTATTCCTCCCAGAGTGTGGTTCTCCCATCTAGTGAGGACCTCTTGGGAGCCATGTTCTCGTATGGTCCATGAATAGGGGCCAGAGCATAGTTCCTCGTATTTCGTCAAGCTCGTTAAAAAATGAAACAAGGGGCAGAGCATGGTTCCTTGTCTTGTGTCAAGCTCATTAAAAAATTAAACAAGGGGCGTGAGCATAGTTCCTTGTCTTGTGTCAAGCTCGTTCAAAAATGAAACAAGGGGCCTAGTATAGTTCCTTGTCTTGTGTCAATCTCGTTAAAAAATGAAACAAGGGATATGGAGCATAGTTCCTTGTCTTGTGTCAAGCTCATTAAAAAATGAAACAAGGGGTATGAGCAAAGTTCCTTGTCTTGTGTCAAGCTTGTTAAAAAATGAATCAAGGAGTTCGAGGATAGTTTCTTCCTATTTTAACCTCGTTAAAAAATGAAACAGATGTCCGAGGACAATTTTTCGTGTATCAACCTCATTAAAATATGAAACAGATGTGCAAGGATAGTTCTTTTACTGTGTCAACCTCATTAAAAAATGAAACAACTCCCTTTTCCAAATCGAGTCTTTGATTACAATCTCGTAATATCCCAGTTGAGTCTTTCCTGCATCTCGAAAGTGAACTTTCATTCCATCCACCTAGCTGAATGAAATGAAGCTTGGGGGGAATGTACCTCGAATTGAGTCATTATGCTGGGGGCATGCAAACTTATCTCAAGCATAGTTTGTCTTTGTTTCATGCTTGTGTAAAAATGAAACCAAACTCAAGCATAGTTTTTCATTTGAAGCTTGTGTAAACATGAAACCAAACTCATGCATAATGTTTCGTTTCAAGCTTGTGTAAACATGAAATTGAATTCAAGCAAAGTTCCCCATGGTTCAAGCTTGTGTAAAAATGAACCCATGCCCAATTTACATCTCGTGATTTATTTTATTAGCTAATTTATGCTAGATGAACCTTAGTTGTTTCATTCCATCGCCACCATCTCTTTGGCTGATCATATGCCTTCAATTGGTTGTTTTTACCTTTCGTGTGGAACTGCAACAATGAGTGGTTTTGTTTGCTAGCCTCTTCACCATTACATGTTTTGAGCAATTCCATCATTACCGGAACCTATTGCTACCCTTTATACTGCTTGTTTCTCCAGGATGAGTCACCTTTAAGCTCTTTTATGACTCGTAAAAAATTGAAAAGATTGCCGAGTATTTTTCCCTTTTAGACTCGTTAAAGAAAATAAAAGTAGGGAGTCATCTTTGAGCTCTTTTCTGACTCTCAAAATATGAAAAGATTGCCGAGCTCTTGTCATTTTGAACTCGTTAAAGGCTGCGAAATGTCATTTACCCAGTATACATTTACCCCTTTTTCGGGCTGAGATAAAACTATTTACGAAAAAGTTATACCTTAGTCAAACATGACTAGGAGGTTATCTTGAATATTGTTTTCTACCTTTTCAGGTTCAAGAGACAAATTTGCGAAAAGGGACCCTTGGAGTTTTCTTTTCTGTGTCTTTTTCAAACTCTCTCAATATGAAAAAGATACCAAGTTTCACCTTTGTCGGACTCGTTAAAAGATTAAACGACATAGTACTTGTCATTATGACGAGACCGAGCTACTCCTTTCTGGGGCTCATAAAGCTTACTAGGATGGATCCATCCAAAGGATGGACTTATATAACAAGCATATGTTATCCCCATCAATATTGCGTAAAAATAATTGGGGTACTCGCCAGAAATGATGGGGGGAAATTGGAAATATTTCATTAGTTGTATTCTTGACTTGATGCAGCATGTCGCTCTTGAACATTGACACTCATCTACTATTCGTGTCGGGTTTTGGTACATCCTCACTCTGTCACTTGCCTCCTTGGGTTTTGGGTTATCCATTTTAAACCTCTCATATGATCTCTGCCACGTCACCATGACCTCTGATCCTATGATGCCAAATGCTACCAAAATCTGGGGTTGTGTCATCCACATGTTCAAGAGAAGTCTTCCTACCTATACTTTCTCTGATCATATGTCACCATCTTGGATTATTCTCATTCATTGTGTTTCTCGTTTCATATCAATGATGAAGCATTCATTATGACCTTCCTTCTACATATCACTTCCTGTCAACTTCAACTCATTATCTAGGAGGTTGACCTAGAAACTCCCTTCCAGTACCTTAGAGCTTACATGCCTCAATGGCAAGTTCTTCGCACTGGACAACAGGTTCTCATCATTGGCCTTCGATCGAATGATTTCACGAGTGTTTGACTTCAGTTCCTTATTCACACTTCGTGAATTGTACTAATAGTACCTTGAGAGTTATTAACATTATGGGTGGTTTCTCTCGCACTTGTTAACGGTTCACATCATTGGCCGGTAATCAAGTGGATTTCTAGCATGTTCAGCTTCAGCACGTTTATTCACATGTTAGAATTTGTACTTTGATCGGGTCGTGTTGGAGCGCAAGACCCCGGGCTTAGATCATAAAAGTCCAGGTTGCGAGGAGTGATGAGTCATTCATGATTATATACATGATTCTTTAGAAGGGTGGCTGCGACCATGCCGTGGGTATCATTTCGATCCTGCTTAGTCGAATGGCTGCAGCCATACCGTGGGTATTTCCATTTTGATCCTCTCTATGCAAATGGATGCGCCCATGTTGTGGATCTATTTCATATGATCCCTTTAGTCGGATGGCTGGATGGCTGCATCCATGCTGAGGATCCATGCACATGATCCTTTTCTGGATGGATAGCTGTGCCTATACCATGGATTCATGTATTGTTATATGCGTCTCATGTTTATCAGGCAGGACTGTATTCCAAGTCCTCGCTCCGTCTTAAAGCATTTCAGTCATCGCTCTCAGCTCTGACTTCATGCTTTAGGGGGCATCTATTACACAATAATTTGTCACTCTCTTATCAGTCCTCGTTCCTGATCCCGGAGAACCATAGTAGTGACTAATGTGTTATACTTTCACCATGAAACCTATGCTCTTGCATCCTTTTAAGTTTGAAGAAAGTAGTCCCCACTTCCTTCAGAACATTTCCAGAGAATCCTTCTTAAAACCCAGTTTTTAAGATCAACGCTCTTTCCGAGTGTCTCACCCGCGCCGATGGCGGAAGTTTACACTATGACCCATGCCAATCAGTGCTTCTGTTAGTCAAATACCCACACCAGTCTACTTCTGGAAAGTTTTTATAAAAGGAAACAAAGTTTCACGTTGAGAAACTTCTAGTGGCGATGCGTTGGAGGTTTGCTTGGTTGGATAAGGGCTGAGAACTCCATATAAGGTTTTCCCCCCTTAAAAGTGGACCTTACCAAGGAGATAATACCTTCTTCTCCCTTGAGTGGATCTCATTCTTATCCTCGTCTCCCTTTAAAAACCACTTCCTCTTACCCTTTTTGGTTACAATACACACAATACACACATAGTGAAGCTGCAAAATTATGAAATCTTTAGGTTTTGATAGAAGAATATTAGCCTTAGATGACAAAAGACTAGTATTTGGTGGCTAAAGTATGAGGAAGGAGAGTTAGATCTTGGAATCCATTTCATGGCAAGCTAGGGGAGGAAAAGAGTGCTGAAAAGGTGTGTAGCAAGACTTGGATACCGCAAAGGAGATCTCCAATGTCAAGGCTTCAGTTGTATTTCTCTTTGAAGTTTATTTTAATACAATTAATGGTTTATTTCCTATATTGGGTGTAATATTACATTTGGTAGCTTAGAACTCCTTGACCTTTTAATTAGATTGAATTCGATTTTATGCTATCACGTCTGCTATTCTTTCTTGCATGTTTGTTTCAGGTACTTGAACGAAAGGAACGAAAGGAAGTTTTAGCAAGGAAGCAAGATCACCATCAAGTGGATTAGCGTTATAAGAGGTAGGCCCTCTTATTCGATTATAATCTAAGGAAATTTACATTATATTGTCTTATTTGTGGCTAGACCCACCCTCCTGCTCTAGAGGGATTGTCTTTGTCCGCAGAGAGAATTTACCTACTCCACAACTATTAGTGGATGTTTTAGTTTTGGATCTGCGATGATTTCATGGATGAGTAGAAAACAAGATCTCGTTGCTATAAGTAGTGCTGAAGCTGAGTATGTAGTTGCATGTGAAGTAGGAAAGGAAGTTGTATAATTAAGGAAATTTCTATTAGATATGTTTGAGAAACCTCTAAGTCCTACTGTGATAAATTGCCATAATAAAAGAAACATTAATATGTCTGAATATCTCGTGTTCCATGCAAGGATGAAGCATATCAACAATAAGTACCACTATATTAGAAGTTTGGTACAAGATGGGATCGTGAAGCAATAATATGTTTCGACTGACAAACAAGTAGAGGATGTGTTAACAAAGTCTCTTCCTAATAAGAAGTTTGAATATTTGAGAAGCATGCTTGGTTTGATTGATATTACTGAATTTGTTAACGAATGGTGTTTGGAAGAGATGTGAGGAGGCATGTTGTGTGATACAAAATGCTTGGGAGGACATATGGTTGGCATATGTGTTGATGTCTAGTTCGCAAGGTAGGGAGGGTGGCGTTGTTCATAGAGATCTGACCTTGCATTACACACCTAGTTCCTTGGGTTCATGGTTAGAAAGTACACCTAATGGTACATAGAGAGGCTAAAATATTTAGTCCATATTAGTCCCACCCGGATAGATTTTCCTGGTCAAGAATCTAGTCTATGGAACCATGTGTTCTGAAGTTCTTCATAGTTCTTGTGTTTTGAGATCTTCCTTGTACTTGCATATACATGTGTAAATTATGAATACCTCCCTAGTTAAGAGGGAGCGTTGAAGAATGCAACTAGGTTCGGTCTTCATATCTATATTTGGGTCAAAAAATGAAAAAGAAATTTATATTATTATTACAATGACTTATTAAATCACGAGTTTCATGCTTGGGTCATCGTTTATAGGTCAAAGTCCCCATCATGGAATTCTAGGTTTAATACTAAGTCATTAGAGTCACTGTCCATTTAATGAGATCCTTCTTGGGCTTTTGTATCATGTAAAAAGAATTATTATTGAGTCAAAAATGTATTTTTTCACCTCCACATGAAGTCGGCCATATCCTGAAGAAGATGGCCTATAAGAGGACAATTCAACCCACAAAAGAGGCTATATATATAAGATCAGTTTGATCTATTTGGACATCAACTCAACAAGTTTGATACACATCAAGGAAGTGCAAAAAAAGTGCGAAGTTCAAGGGAAAGAAGGAAGAAGTGCAAGTCCAAGTTTCTGGGCTCTCTCTCTCTCTCTCTCTCTCTCTTTTATGCGAATTTACTAGGCTATTTGTTAGATCAAAGTTCTGTTGCTAGGAGGGTTGAAATTTTGAATGTGATGGGTCAAAGATTTTGCTGTTGGAAGGTCAAAATTATGGATTTACTGGGTCAATGTGCTGCTGCTGCAAGGTCGAAGAACTAGATCAAAGTTGCTCGAAGGAAGAGATGACTTGGAGGTTGAAAGAGGTCTGTGTCTAGGTTGAAGAGTCTTGGATTATCTCATCTTAACTATTGAAGGAAGAAGTTTGAATGGGTTTTCCCCTAGATAGGGTTTTTTTCCCTTGTAGAGTGTCTATATTTTATGTCTCTTTTTCTTGTGATCTTCATACACACATAATTTAGTAATTGCTTAATGAAAAATAATATAATAGAGATATAAAAAATCCAACATAATTCACAAGTAATTATCAAGAAAAAGAAATCCAACCCTAATTCTACTAGCATTGTTCTCTCAATAATAGCTAGCATATAAACAATAGAAATAATAAGGATAAAACAACCATAGAGTCCACATATAAACCAATACATTTACACATGAAATACCAAGGAGAAGGAACTCTTATTAATGAGTGCAAAAGACAACTAGGTTTAGGATTTCCATGAACCACCCGCCCATAGATTGGTTGAACCAAATATTTCTTTTAGCCAATCACCCTCGTGGTATATTCTAAGCATGAATGTGGGACTCATAACTAGAACTCAACCAGGGCTTCCCGAGGTTACACCACCTCATCCTCATTAATAGAAACATGCTTTACCGCAATCCACACTAGATCACTAGGACCTAAATGTCTCCTAGCCTCCAGGCTTTACCACAATCCACACCATATTATTAGGCTCTAACCGAGATAACACCCTCCAGGCTTTACTGTATATCTTTCCAATCACCGACCAAGGATTCTTAGGCATGATGGAGACCAACCACCTCTAGAATTTAGCATACATCCCTTCATTCACCAGTCAAGGATTCCTAGGATCATCGAGGTAACAAAAAATCTGGCTTTACCGCAACCCACGGTCTAGTTCAGGGGTTAATAGGCCATGTGTTCTTTCTTTTAGAGACCACCTCACTTAGTTTCGAATCCATATAGCAATCCATCTCGAAAAAAAAAATGAGAACCCATCACACCATGGCTATCCAGAAATGGCAAGGCAAGGCTGAAGAACACTGTCACACCTGGTAAAACCCATGCATACCAAAACTAGCAAGGAAATCATCCATGCAACTTGATACCTACAAATAATCCCATTGTATCCGCTTGATCCTTCTCTTCCTTCCTTCATCCTTGCTTTCCTTTGCCTTCTTTGCTTTATTGATCCAATGTTGAAGTGCTCCAAGAAAGCTTTAAGTGTCCAAGACCGTGAGAGAAAGAATAGAGAGAGAGAGCTCCAAAATTGAGCTGACAAAAGGTTACAAACTGATCCTTATAAGCCTTTTTATTAATGAGGCCTCTATTTTATTCAATTTTCCATTATTTTCCTTCATTTTCCTCCTCACGTGGAACTTGTGACCTTTCATCTTCCCTTTCTCCTAATTTCCATTATTTTCATAAATAAAATGCCAATTAATGCCTCATGCCTTTCCAAAGCCTTTGCCATTGCCTTTTCCAATTTCCTTAGCCATAATAAACCAAATGAACACCTTCATTAGGATGTTTTTCCCAACATTAATCTTGGAATAAGTTTCCTAAACCATGGTTATTATTTTGCCTTTATTAACTTTTATTACATGGAATTTTCATCGGGGTTGTTACAGAACCCTCCCCCTTGGGGGAACACCATCCTCGATGTTCATTGACACCTACAACCAACAAGACCATTGAAAGCAAAACATACTACCCATGGAGCTTTATAACTTAGCTTGATGCAATATTTGCAATGTGAGGATCAATATTTTCATGTTGGTTTGCTTATCAACCCGTTGAGAAGCAAACCAACATGAAAAACATAACAACATGAAAATCATGATGACATGACAACCATACCAGTTATTGGAGCTTTATAACACAAATCATGGTGATATTTACATCCATATACATATGTACATATACCAAAACATCACACCAAAGAATATACCAAAAACATTCGTTCAATCAATGAATAAGGAAGAATACATAGCCCACATCTGATCTGCCATCTCCCATGTAGCTTCATCATGCCCAAAGTGCTTCCACTACACTTTAACCTAATTGATTGCTCAGTTCTGGAGCATGAGAATATTTATCTGCAATATACACTGAGGTTCTGGATGGAATTCTCCATTTGGCTCCACCTTCAATACAAACCAGTCAATCACATGATCAATATATGTAACATACTTCTTAAGGAATGACACATGAAAAACATCATGGACTTTCACTGTTGGAGGCAGTGCAAGTCAATAGGATACTGGTCCAATCCTTTCAAGAATCTTGAAAGGTCCACAAAACCAAGGTGTCAACTTGGCACATGATCCAATCCACAAGGATATCTTCTTGGGCTTGATATGAAAGTACACATGTTCCTCGACCTAAAACTCCTTGAATAACCTGTTCCAATATGCATATCTTTTATGCCTATCCTGTGCTACCTTTAGATTCTTCTTGATTACCTGTATTTCCTGTTCCATTTCTACCAATATGTCTGGTACAATCAACACCCTGTTAACTAGATCACTCCAACTAATGGGAGTATTACAACTCCACCCATATGATACCTCAAATACTCATACTCAAAGATTCCTGATACCCATTATTGTAAGTGAACTCAACCAATAGAAGATACTCTTCCCACTTCCGCTGCTGGTGCATCACATATATCCTCAACATGTCCTCCAATATCTCGTTGACCCTCTTTATTTGTCCATCTTTCTGCGGATGATATGTTGTAATGGAGGCCATCTCTATCCCTAAACCTACAAACAACTCCTTCCAAAACTTGCAAGTAAACTTAGCATCACTATATGACACAATCTTCTTTGGAACACCACGCAATATGACCACATCTATGATGAAGGCCTATGCTACATCACTAGCTGAATAAGTAGACTTCATTGGAATGAAGTGCGCTACCTTTGTCAACTTGTCCACCAAAACCATGATGGAATCATGCTGTCTAGATGTCCTCGACAAACTTGTGATGAAATACATGGAAATGACCTCCCATTTCCACTCTGGAATCACAATTGACTGTAGTATTCCACCTAGATGCTTACATTTTTCCTTTACTTATTGACAATCCAAGCATCTAGCCACAAACTCTGCCACGTCCTTCCTCAGATTCAACCAATAATAAAATTTCTTCACTGCTGTCAATGTATTTTGGTATCCTGGGTGCCCTGAATACAATTTTGCATGAAATTCTCACAATATAGTCTTCTTTAGCTCACTACTCTCTCACACATATATCATGTCCCTAAATATGATAAAACCATCTGCTGTAAGATGATAGTCCACATCCTGACCACCTGTACCCTGTTGTAACCTATGCATAAGCTCCATGTACCTGTCATCCTATTGACCTTCCTGTAAGATCCGATCCTGTAAGTCTGTCCCATAAGAACTCATAGTTGCTATATGATTCACCTGTATCCACCTGCTAAGAGCATATGCAACCCTATTCTCCTTACCCTTGATGTAGCTAATCTCAAAATTGAGCTCACTAATCGTGGCCAACCATCTAGCTTGTCTGAAATTCAAATTCAACTGATCAAACAAGTATCTCAACCCACTGTGATCACTCATCAATATAAACCTCCTGGAAAGAAGATAGTGCCTCCACATCTTCAATGCATGGATGATCGCTACCAGCTCAAGATAATGTGTCAGATAATTATACTCATGCTCATACAGTTTGCTTGATTCAAAACATACCACATGCCCTTCCTGCATAAGGACTCTAAGCCTTCTCTTGAAAACATCTGTACATACCACAAAATATTTGTCTAGATTTGCAATATTTAGAACTGGGGCATTCATAAAAAACTGCTTCAACTGCTCAAAACTTGTTGCACATTCCTATGTCCATTCAAACTTCTTACCTTTCCTTTGCAATGATGTAATAGGATATGCAATATGAGAGAAGTTCCCGATGAACCTCCTATGATATCGTGCTCACCCCATAAATGATATTACCTCATCCACATTTCTAGGAGCTGCCCATTCCATGATAACTCTTATCTTCTCTAGATCCACTGCTATACCTTCCTCAGAAAAAACACGTCCTAAGTAATGTACCTCTGTCTAAATAAATTGCATTTACTAAGCTTAACATACAATTGATGCTCTCTCAGCAATCTCAACACTGCTTATAAATGCTCAACATGATCTTCCTCTTTTTTAGAATATATCAAGATGTCATCAATGGCCATAATAAGAAACTTGTCCATATAAGGACACAACACACTAATCATCAAATACATAAAGGTAGCTGGAGCATTAGTCAAACCAAATGGAACTACAACAAACTCATAATTCCCATACCTAGTCCAGAAAGTTGTCTTGTATATGTCCTCTTCCTTAATGCGAACCTGATGATATATGAATCTCAAATAAATCTTCGAGAACATTATGTCTCCCTTCAACTAGTTAAACAAATCATCAATCCTTGACAACGGGTACATGTTCTTGATGGTTACCTTGTTCAACTGCGTGTAATCAATGCATAACCTGAGAGTACCATCCTTCTTCAAAAACAATATCGGTGCACCCTAAGACGACACACTTGGCCTAATGTATCCCTTGTTAAGCATCTATTTCAACTGCAACTTCAGCTCCACTAACTCTAGTGTGCTCATCTTGTAAGGTGCCCTTGATGCTAGTGCTGCCCGTGGTACCAACTCAATAGAAAAGTCTACTTCCTTGTGAGGCGACAATTAGGAAATATCTGCCGGAAACACATCCTGAAACTAATGCAAGATCGGGTAGATGCTCAATACCTCCGCATCCTCAACATCTTTACCTTTATAACTAGAAATATGCATTGCAAATAACACACACCCTTTTCCGCAACTGCGCTTTGCCTACATAGCTGTAACCATTCTAACTAATGTTTCCTTCTTCTTACCCTGAAAGATTCTATGTTCTCCATTTTCATCCAAGCACTCAATGGATTTGTCATAACAATCCACTTTGGTCCTATGAAGATACAACCAGTCCATACCTAATAGTACACTATATGATCCCAACGAAAATACATTCAAATGTGTTGATGTAGGCATACAATTCAACTCGAATGCACAAGCTCTTACCCAGTGATACACTCTCTTGTTTGTACCTATATCCAATTGTACTAACCAAGATTTTGCATGCATTTATTTATTCAAACCACATTTATCCACCAGGTTAGGACTAACATAACTATAATTATATCCAAGGTCAATCAAAATGGAAAAAACTTGATCACAAATTTTACCATCCATCTCAATAACAATATCCCGGTGCTTTGCCTGCTTGTTATCCAACGATGCATAGATCCATGGAATGCTCTGCCCAATATCCTCAATTGTTTGTGCCTCCTGTGCACTGTAAATTTGAGGCCTACCACCCTGATTCTATAGACGATCCCTCTTAAGATGTTCCTTACCACATGTCCAACATTCCAACCGTCTTGTACCATCACCTCTATTCTGCCGCTATAACCCATGTCCCTGTCTGGTTACATTGAACTTCTTGTATGGTGCAACATTCTCTTTCTCTTATGCATTTTGAGGCCTTATTCTTTTCAGCTACCATTTAACTTTATCTTTATATTTCCCTTTCCATCCTTGGTGAGATTCATTCTTACACTTTGACTAATCATAACAATGCTTCAGTTTCCCAATAACTTCCTCAAGTGACTGAGGCTCATCATACTCAATCCGATCTCTAAAAGCTAATGGAAATCCACTAAAAAATCTATGGACCTTAGCCTTCTCATCCTTAAGATACGGTACATAGCTCAATATCTCCAGGAACTTAGTCGTATACTCCTCATTTGTCATCGATCCCATCTTTAGCTCGTAAAATTCTTTGGCCTTACTGTCGTGGTACCTTTCTAACAAGTACTTATTCTTGAAAAGTCTTTTGAATTCATGCCAACTCAAATCGTCTGTCCTTATGTATCTAACCCACATTACATCTTCCCACCAGATATGTCATTATTTTGGCCTTCATTCTCTTTGAGTAATCATGCAGTTCAAAGAACTTCTTCATCCCAAGTAACCAAGCCTCTACATCCTTCAGCTTCTTCAAATCTCCATCAAAAGTAGGTGGCTTAGCTTTCTTCAACTCATTTGGAAAATATCCCCTGTCACTCCTCCTATAAGGATGATAACGATGACGATCATAATGCCCATTGGAACCAGAACTAGAATAGTACATATGTCCATCACCTCTCCTATCTAGAGTGTCCAAGAACCTGCCATCTCTAACTGTGTCATCCCTATCCAACCTATGCCCACCATGAGATCTATTGCCATATGCCCCATTAGTTATGTCCTCCTGTCCATGGCTGATTCGAAGTGGTCCGTATCTTGATCTGAAATGGGGCACTTAGGCTTCTTGTCTAACTTACAAGAACCTCTCCCACTTCCAAAGCTTATATATTCCCAAGTCACATATGATTAACCAATGCAGAAGTAAATATGCTTGAAAAATAGGTGTATGCTTGTGGTTATTTTAACTGTTTATGTGCTTTAAAAATCTGTTGTTTGTGCTGATATGTAAATACATGTAACTGTGCAACAGTGCAACAAATAACAAACACACAAGACAACAATTTAATATGGAGTTCACCCAAAACTCTTGGCCTACATATCCTTGATCTCTAGTCAACTCAACTAGGCTCTCTGGGATTATGGTCTAAGTTCTTTTTACAAGCTCTTGGCTCAACTCCACTATTTTACACAGAAACAATGGGTTTAGACACCATTTTATCCCTGGATCTGAAGCTCTCGGCTTTTTGGCTCTAGCTCTCGCTCCGGCTCTTGCTTTGGCTCTCATCTCTGGCTCTGGCTCTGACACTGGCCTTGGCTCGTGGCTCTGGCTCTTGGCTCTGGCTTTGGCTTTGGCTCTGGCTCTGGCTCTAGCTCTGACTCTTCGGCTCTAGCTTCTTTGGCTTTGGCTTTGGCTTTTTGCAACCTTCAGCTCTCTGGTTTTTCACTTGAACTCCAAGTGACCCTATAGGCTCCCTCGGCTGCTCTGCACAGTAGCTTTCCACTCTCTCTGCTCTCTCGACTCTACAACTGCTTTCAGCATTCAACGCTCCTCTCAATTGGGCTCTCTGGGCTCCTTTGAGGCATTTTCCCAGCTTTTCGGCTTCCCCAGCTATTTCCATGCATTCAATCATTCCCCTGCGGCTTTGTGGCTTCTCTGCGCTATCTGTTCGACAAGCCATTTGGCTCTACAACTCTGTGGCTTTCAAACGCCTCATCGTCTGCCAGAATGCTTGCTTGTAGTGTGGAATGATGATAAGGGGCTATTACAGAAGGAATCAGGGTCGTTTCATAGGCAAAAACCTGAAAATAGAGAAAATCCCATTACACAGGGAAGGCCCGCAAAATACACTATCGGGCGTGATTTCCGGACGTGAAATCCCATTCAATCACCCCTAAATCCCTATCAGGTCCGCCATTGGGCGTTATATCGCATCACACTAGTGTATTGGGAAAAATCCCAAATACACGGGAAAACCTTCAAAAACCCGACAAAATCCACTTTATCGGACTTCAAAATATTATCGCAATCGCCCTAAAATCGCATCAAGTCCACCTTTGGCTGTTGTCGCAAGGTCTCGCCTTAGGTTATATACACACAAGCTCACCTCCAACCCGATATGTCTAGAATCGGTGATCGAGGATGCTTCCCCTTTCTGCTTTAGTCTGCCTTGGACCTCCTCTGATGTGATTTTTCTTCATAAAGCCTTTTAGGCCATTTTTTTGAAGTTTTGCCTCTTTTTCCAAAGAATAAAGGGCATCTTCTTTCTGCCATAACTTTTACATCCTAAGTCCATTTTTGCCCATTCAAGTTGCAGTAGATTCAAAATGAAAAGATCTCTACAATGGGGCTATGTCCATGAACTTCCTTGGGCTTTCATTTTCCTCTGTGAGGAACACTTAGACTTAGGAGTCTATCCAAAATCCATTTTGGATCATGCCTTCCCACTAAAAGAACTTTTGGTCTCCAAAAGACTGATATATTGATTTGAACAGTACCTGAGAGTAACAACACCCTTTTCTTTTAGCCTCCATACACTTGCCTTGCACAGTGCCTCTGAACCAAAGTCCCTGACCACTTCCCTTCCTGGATGGGCTGGTTTTCATGGGAAGAAATGTCTTCCTCCTTGCCTTCTTGTAGAACTTCTGCTGAAATGGTCATCAAAGGTGGTTTGAACTTCATTGCCTTGATCATTGATCCAAGGTGGCTCAAACAAATGTGAAGTTCATCCACTCCACAAAACTTTCATTTGTACCTATTTGAAAAGCTGTCAACAACAACAAAAACATAGACAGCAACTGTTAACAACAACAAAAACACAAACAACAACTGGATGGCCGAAACTCCCGCTTCAACAAAAGAAACAGATTTTCACATCTTGTGAACACCTCCATGTCTTACATATGCATACAAATGATGGACTAAATAACAAGCCCACAAAACATCCCTTTAAAAAAATGACCCTTCAAGTCAAGCATGTAGAAAAAGACCATTAGGACTCTTTTTCAAAAGATGAAACACTTCATCATTATCTCCATTTGGAGACCAAGTTTACTTCTCCCAAGTCAACATGGCATCACATGCATGTCAAATCAATCAACCCTGCAAGTTAATTACACATAGATGTTCAAAAACAAGGAAATCATCAACATCCCTGTGTTCATGCATCTCCTGCTCATGCATGCATTTCATACTTCAACTTTCACTTAAGCACACTGTACTTTCGAAGCTGAAATGAAATATAATGTAGATGCATCAATAGACATGCAATCTTAATCAGATAAGAACTCTAACCGTTTCTTACCAATCATTTTAAAGGTACTACCTTTGCCTGCAAATCAACATCATCATGTGAATCATCCTGAGACACATCATTCATAGAATCTTCCTTTCCACTTTTTTCAGCTTTTGTGGAAGCATCGCTGGATTCAAAGTCTAACATTTTTCAGCAAGATTTCCTTGCTTATGGCAGTAAGTGCACTGCATGTGCATCCTCTTGACAACATGATTTGCCTTGTCCAATGGACCTTTGGCTTCTTGATTCTTTTCCTTCAAAAGTTTCCTGTATGTGGCCATTCTATTCCAACATCTAGAAACATTATGGTTATCCAACCCACAAAAGGAACATGCAATTCTTTTCCCATACATATGTGGAAATTTATCATGCTTTTCACAATCAAAAGGAAAATGTTTAGAACCAAATGTATACCTGCCTCTTTCACCTTTATTGCCTTCATGAGGAGGTGAAGCAAATGAAGAAGTGGCTCCCTTTGGAACACCATCAATCTCTTCAAGGCTATTGGAGTCTCCCCAACTCTCTGGTTCAAGTGTGTGCTTTTGAACACCTGCATCCTACAAATGATGTTTCAAGCTATTGCATTCCTCCTGAATACAATCTTCACACTCTGTAATGCAACCCCTTCTTGGAGATGTTTCAATGACCTTCATGATAGCTTTGGAACTTTCTCCATAATCTTGTCCTTAGCCAAGACCCAAATACTTAGGCCTTTCCTCAATCATTATTGGCTCAGTAATACCTTGTGCATGTCTTCCCAAGCCTTTTCCTTCATAGCCCATCTTGGACATTAGCTTGGAACCTATGCCTTTGGTATGCTTTTCAAAAGAACCAATATAAGCATTCTTAGAGGAATTTGAAGACAAACTAGAATGATTTACCTCTTCTTCAAGATAATACTTGATTAAGGCTTCTTGGGCAACAAAGAGCTATGTCTCCAACTCATGCATCCTTCTCAGGCTCATATTTGCAATATGAAGTTGCCTCTCCATTTCCTGCAATTTGTCAGTAAGCAACTGCTTCTCTTCCTTCATGGAATTCAACTGCTCTCTAAGTATGCTGCTCTTCCTTCCATCCTCATACATTTCTCTCACCATATCCATCATGGTGGACAAGTCTTGCTTCATGTCTTCATCAAAGAGTCTTGTGATGAAGAAAGAAGAATTCGAGGACTCACTTGTAGAAGTTGTCATTATGCCAATGAACAAAAGAACTTCAAACAAGATTAATAAAGAGCTTATTCAACAACCTTTTGCAACAAACCTCTTGTGCTCCAAGGATTGCCTTGAGGTCCTTTGGGATAGAAGAATGCCTTCATCCCTTCTTCCTTCTTGTCCTTCCTGGACTAAGCTATCAATAGCTTTCCCTTCACTTCTTCAAACTTAAACAATAGTTAGTCTACAAAACAGGCATACAATCAACCTCCGATTGTTTAAACACCTTTCAGACAAGCAATATTTGCTCTGTCAATCAAGCATTCTGATATAACCTTATTTGAATGGGTAGTTAATCAACTTAAGCGCTCTGATACCACCTAATCTGAAAATGGGGCACTTAGGCTTCTTGTCTAACTTACAAGAAACTCTCCCACTTCCAAAGCTTATATATTCCCAAGTCACAAATGATTAACCAATGCGGAAGTAAATATGCTTGAAAAATAGGTGTATGCTTGTGGTTATTTTAACTATTTATGTGCTTTAAAAATATGTTGTTTGTGCTGATATGTAAATACATGTAACAGTGCAACAGTGCAACAAATAACAAACACATAAGACAACAACTTAATATGGAGTTCACCCAAAACTCTTGGCCTACATCTCCTTGAGCTCTAGTCAACTCAACTAGGCTCTCTGGGATTATGGTCTAAGTTTTTACAAGATCTTGGCTCAAATCCATTTTTTTAACACAGAAATAATGGGTTTAGACACCATTTTATCCTTGGCTCTGAAGCTCTCGGCTTTCTAGCTCTAGCTCTGGCTCTGGCTCTCGGCTTTCTAGCTCTAGCTCTAGCTCTGGTTCTCGGCTCTGGCTCTGACTCTGGCTCTGGCTCTTGGCTCTGGCTCATGGCTTTGGCTCTGGGCTCTAGCTCGGGCTCTGGCTCTAGCTCTAGATCTTCGGCTCTGGCTTCTTTGGCTCTGGCTTTGGCTTTCTGCAACCTTCAACTCTCTGGATTTTCACTTGAACTCCAAGTGACCCCAAAGGCTCCCTCGGTTGCTCTGCGCAGTAGCTTTCTGCTCTCTCTGCTCTCTCAGCTCTACAACTGCTTTCAACATTCAACTCTCCTCTCAATTGAGCTCTCTGGGCTCCTTTGAGGCATTTTCTCAGCTTTTCAGCTTCCCCAGCCGCTTCCTGACGTTCAATCATTCCCCTGCTACTCTGTGGCTTCTCTGCGTTGTCTGTTCGACTGGCCATATGGCTTTGTGGCTCTGTGGCTTTCAAATGCATCATCTTCTACCAAAATGCTTGCTTGTAGCATGGAATAATGATTAGGGGTTGTTACAGAAGGAATCGGGGCCGTTTCATAGGCAAAAACCCGAAAATAGAGAAAATCCCATTACACAGGGAAGGCCCGAAAATACACTATTAGGCGTGATTTCCAGACGTGAAATCCCCTTCAATTTCCCCTAAATCCCTATCGGGTCCGCCATTGGGAATTATATCGCATCGCATTAGTGTATTGGGAAAAATCCCAAATACACGGGAAAACCTTCAAAAATCCGACAAAATCCACTTTATCGGACTTCAAAATATTATCGTAATCACCCTAGAATCGCATCAAGTCCACCTTTGGCTGCTGTCGCCATATCCACCATTGATTTGTGGGATCCCTAATCCAACGATCAATATCCCATTTTTGGTGGCTTGGGAGCACGGATTTTACTCGCCTGAAAAGGTGGTTTTCCTCTCTCCTCTGCTAGCCACATGTCGACCAGTGTGTGGCATCGGGCGGAGTAAGCCCAAAACCATTTACCACTTGAGGCCCGCTCGAAATCCGCCTTTACGGAACTCAAATTATATATATTTTCATGTATAAAACCTTTCGGGTCTGTTATATATCACATCGGGCGCGTTCCTTTGTGTTTCGTTTATTTAACGAAAATGCCAATTTACATAGGAAAAACCCCTTTTTTTGGATCTCAAAATATATATATTCGTGCCTATAAGACCCGTCGGGTCCGGCTTTATCGCAAGTCACACGGCCCGGGGTCCCGCCTTAAGTCCCATGCCATTGTTGATGCCGATCTGCCAATTTTGGCGATCACAACATCGCTTGGCCCGGGGTCCATCCTTTGCCTTATGTCGTCGCTGATTGCGATCCGCCAATGTCGGTAATTGCGATATCGCATAGGCTCGGGTCTCGCCTTAGGTTATATATACACAAGCCTGCCTCTGACTCGATATGTTGGGGATCAGTGATCGGGGGTGCTTCTCCTTCCCACTTAAGTCCGCCTTGAACCTCCTTCGATGCGATTTTTTTCATAAAGCCTTTTAGGCCATTTTTTTGAAGTTTTGCCTCTTTTTCCAAAGAACAAAGGGCATCTTCTTTCTGCCATAACTTTTGCATCCTAAGTCCATTTTTTCCCAATCAATTTGCAGTAGATTCAGAATGAAAAGATCTCTACAATGGGACTATGTCTAGGAACTTCCTTGGACTTTCATTTTCCTCTGTGAGGACCACTTAGACTTAGGAGTCTATCCAAAATCCATTTTGGATCATATCTCTACAATTCTGACAAACTCTGAAGGATTACTACATTTACTTGTGCTTGTTTCTCCTGTGCCTACATGATTCTGTCATTATCTTCTTTGCAACTTCTTGATTCTTCCTTCAAGCCTATTAATGTGTCTGCTAAGTCATAAGAGTGGCCAGCACCATGCTTCTCATCTGATCCATAGGGAGAATCTTAGGAACTGTAGTCTACCATCTTTCTAGTCATCTTTGATATCTTTCCTTCCAGACATACCATGTCAGCTAAACCAAAATATAAACATAGTCAACATACCTCAGTGTAGTTTGGGGAGGATATCTAATCTACAAGATCAACCAAATTAGCATAATACGTGTATAAACATAATCATAGCAACATATAAGTATCATCCTAACCATAGTCTATTCATCAATGCATGACCATATCAACCACACATCATGACTTCATGCATGAAAACTACACCGATATCAATGTATGCATAATCAACACATGTATGACATGCATGCATACACAATACATACAACACTCACATGCGTAACCAATGCATAATCGACCTATACTCATGATAAGCACATCCAAAAACACACCATCAACTTCCACATGGAAACACAAATGCAACCATGACCAACACCACACATATGCAACAAGTACAAGACCACAAGTATAAGGAAAACATATGCAATCAACATGAATGCATGACCAACGCACTGCCCATGCAGTTCAAGGGGTGAACCATGCTCTGATACCACTCTGTAACACCCTCCCCCCACATTTACCCAAGTTAACTGGTCCATTGGGGTAGACATGTGACGAGAGGTTACTGTGATATGATTCAAATCCCCATGTATAGTTAAGGAAATGGAATCGACACAATACAACCAATTTGACCTTCCACAAATGCTAAAAAACCTCCAGGAGCCAACCAACCTTTCCAGGTGACTAACCCTTGAGGCAAATTAACATTTCACTGACCTAGAGCCTCAGTCTCTCCCATGACATGGGCATGCACGTGACTGGGAACCTCTAGTCGCTCCCAAAACAAGGGCGTGCCAGCGACTGGGGACATTTTCAGCTAGTTTTGAGCCCACAACCCTGATTTTGTGCCGCTTTTCCAGGGCTAGGACTCAAGCCACTGCCCAAAACTCCATGAAACTTCTAGAAATGAAAGTAACATGAAAAAAATGATACAAATTCAAATACTTGAACAAATACTTGACTGGACCCCTACTAGCCATCACAGGAATTTCGTCAAACATGTCACAAATATGCAATCTACAAGCCATAATAATAGATCTGAGCATAGGCATCTCATAATTATTTGAGAATCACTAAGAAGCATTGATGCCATATCACATTAGATGCAATATTATCTATTAGGTCATATATTCATTATTCATTAATTTACAAATCAAAACATGATTTGAGCCATACATCATCACTGTCATAAAACATACTCATATCCAACGTATAAACAACATAAATAATAAGGATACAAAAACCATAGGTTCCACATATAAACTAGTACATTTACACATGAAATACCAAGGAGAAGGAACTATTATTAATGAATGCAAAATCAAACTAGGTTTGGGACTTTCAAGAACCACTCGACCATTGATTGCCTGAACCAAATATTTATTTCAACCAATCACCCCCGTGCCATATTCCAAGCATGAAGGTGGGAACCATAAATCAACCAGGGCTTCCCGAGGCTAAACCACCTCACCCTTATCAATAGAGTCAGGCTTTACCGCAATCCACACCAGATCACTAGGCCCTAAACAAGCATGGATGCCACCATATTTCTCCACCTACACCATGAGGAATTTTCTTGTCTCTTAGCCTCTATGCTTTACAACAATCCACACCAGATTACTAGGCCCTAACCGAGACTCTGCCCTCCAGGCTTTATCATATATCGTACCAATCACCGCAAAGGATTCTTAGACCTGATAGAGAGCACCCACCTCTAGGCTTCATAGTATATCCATGCATTCACCGGTTGAGGATTCCTAGGCCCACCAAGGTAACAAAAAATCCAGCTTTACCGCAACCCACAACCCGGTTCAGGGGTCACTAGGCCATGTGTTATTTCTTTCAGAGATCACCTCACTCTATTTCAAATCCATCTACGCAATCCAACTCAACCAAAAACATGAGAACCCATCACACCATGGCTTTTCAGAAATGGCAAGGAAAGGCTGAAGAACAATGTCACACCTGGGAAAACCCATTCCAATGACAACAAGAGAACCAAGAACACACATGCATAACCATGCATTCCAAAACTAGCAAGGAAATCATACATGCAACTCGATACCTACAAATAATCATGTTGTAGCTGCTTAATCCTTCTCTTCCTTGTTTGATCCTTGCTTCCTTTGCCTTCTTTGCTTTCTTGATCCAATGTTGAAGTGCTCCACAAAAACTCTGAGTGTCCAAGAGTGTGAGAGAGAGAGAGAGTAGAGAGAGAGGGAGATCCAAAACTGAACTAACAAAAGGTTACAAATTGATCATCAAAAGCCTTTTTATTAATGAGGCCTCTAGTTTCTTCAATTTTTCATTATTTTACTTCATTTTTCTCCTCACATGCAACTTGTGACCTTTCACCTTCATTTTCTCCTAATTTCCATTTTTTTCATAAATAAAATGTCAATTAATTCCTCATGCCTTTCCAAAGCCTTTGCCAATTTCCTTAGCCATAATAAACAAGATGAACACCCACACTAGGATGTTCTGCCCAATGTTCAGCTTGGAATAAGTGTCCCATAACTGTGGTTATTATTTTTCCTTTATTAACTTTTATTACATGGAATTTTCATGAGGGTTGTTACAAGCACCCCCCCACACCCCCCTCCCCAAAAAAAAAAGAAAAAAGGAAAAAAAGAGAAACCAAAGCCTTTTTGGAATATATCCTCTTCCCACCTTTTCCACCATAATTTTTCTTGAGCCCACCCCACTTTATCTCTCCGACATACCCAACTATACCCCAGTAAATTCCTCGAGTGATCAAGTCACCATCTAATAAACGCATTAAAAAAAATATAATCTTTAAAGGTTGGTTGAATCAATGGATTCATAAGAATCCTAGTTAATTTATATATTAAATTAAATCATAATAAAATCTAAATCATCAATTAATTATTCATCAAGATTAAGGGTTAATCATTTGATTAACCAATAATCAAGCTTAAGGCTAATCATAAGTTTAATCATTAATCGAGCTCAAGGCTAATCATAGCTTGATCATTAATCAATCATCTAGCCTAGTAAACCTTAGATTATTAACATATTCATGCGAGGTGTGGGTGTGTAGCTAACATACAATTACTTTGTATATGTAATAATGACATTAACAAACATCTATCACAACAATTAATCTCACAATAGGTAGGCTAATAAATTAGCATAACATAATAGGATAAGGGGGTGGGAATTAAATACACCCCATCTTTAGAAAATTTCATCCCGAAGTTGGAGATAAGAGGATATAACAATCAAGGAGTACAAGGGTAGTGCTAGTATAGATGGAATATACTACCATCATGATCTAAAGGATGACAAATATAGGGTAAAATGTCACACACCTTTAATGCACCTTGGAATTTAGAAAGAGTGACTTTGTGGCTCTAAATGCTCTACTAACAATTTTTTTTTATATCTTTAACTAATTATTTTTACAATTTGTTGCTAATCTATTTTGGCTTGCAAGAAAGGATCCCCTACAGGCACACCAGGGCTAGGATATGCATGTTGGTGTGTGCAAGTGGGTTTAAGGGTCCATATTTGGAATCCAAGTTTTGATACCATGCATGAGTTCCTCATTGGGGCCTTAGGCATGTGTTGAGCTTTGAAATTACACCTCTCTTACACATTTTCCTAGACTTTTTCCCCTCACCAGTACTCCATAAGCTATCAGAGATCATTGCATATTGATTCTAAAAGAGCATTTAAGTGGTTTTCTAACTATGTTTTTGTGTTTGCTGTTTGACTTAGATTTTTCTCATTAGCTGCGGAATGCAGCCACTTTCCACAGCTGATTCAACTTTCCGCAATTGTTTTTGTTAAACTCCAGGTTGTAGGTGTCATCAGGCAAAACGGGACACGTGGGTAGATCAGGAATGACCTGGACATGGATCAGGTCCTATTGGTTCAGCCAGATTCATCAAGGAAAGTTGTGGTCAACGGTGGTCAAGCGGTGGTCAAACAGAGGAATCCTACAGCAACAGGACTCCGTCTTCAAGCACGTGAAGGATTCGTGGTCGTTCCTAGATCCTTGGGGTCATGTCGATAGCTGTAGACTGCCCCACTATGCGAATCCAACAGCCACATTTGATAGATTTAATAATCTCGGCAACCATTATGATAAATCCATGGATGCTGTCTTTTACGTGTCCTCTGTTCACGTAGTTTCAAAGGAAAACATTTATGTAACTTTTGTTATAAATAACACGTTTCTATACGCATAGAGTTAGTCTTTTGTTAATGTAATTTTGGCTGTTAAAGTTACTATGTTGTGACACTAGTTCCACTGTGGTAACAAGAGGATTCTTCCTCTATTTTGATATATAAAGAAGACTTTGTTTCTATATGATTGCATGAACATAATTTTGGATTGATACCCTGTTGACCAAGACTATGTAGAGGGCCCCTATACGCTGAGGTTTTGTTTCCTTTTTGCTGTACAATTTTTATGTATTGTTTCCTTATTTTCACTATACATGTTTCATAGTTTTTCACCTGTGTATATATTTCATCTGTTATGATATTAGCATTTCATTTCTGTTTGTGATTTTACCAGCTTTGTATATTGCTGTTAACGCTGATCAGTGTGTGTATGTTTCAGGATAGAGTAGGCCTGGGCATTTGCATATAATTTTCACAATAACTAGTGACATGGGATTAGCCTCTCTGCTGACTTTGCTTTTCTTAGTTTTTTTTTTTTAATTCTAGTTCTGTTTGGTTGATTTCAGTCTTATTCACTTACTTTGTTAGTTAGCTTAGACATCAACTTGCTCATATCATTGACGATTATCTCTGAAATCCATAGCTTAGACTAACTGGCGAGGAATCAGATTATGAATGATGTGATTTGATTTTAGTTTTAATTTTCTGCAATTAGACATCAACTTGCTCATATCATTGACGATTATCTCTGAAAGCCATAACTTAGACTAACTGGCGAGGAATCAGATTATGAATGATGTGATTTGATTTTAGTTTTACTTTTCTGCAATTAGACATCAACTTGCTCATATCATTGACGATTATCTCCGAAAGCCATAGCTTAGACTAACTGGCGAGGAATCAGATTATGAATGATGTGGTTTGATTTTAGTCTTACTCTTTTTGCAACTTTTGATTTATTTGAGTGCAGTAGCTTAATTCATTTTTCTGTATTTAGACAGCAACAGAGATAATAGTTTCATGATCAGTAGTTCATTATTTGCTTAGTTCGAATAGCAACATATTTTTGTTCAAGTATTAATTTCATCACTAGTATGTTCTAAGACCCTCTGAAGTATTAAGTTTTGGAAATCATTATAGAGGACATAATTGCCTTAAAAATCTATATCCATACTTGCCTTCTAAAGTATTCTTAAAACTCAGGAATAGGATTTCTATTCATATTAGGAGATAAACAAAGATAAAAACCCCCAAAACAAAATAAAAATTGAAAACGACAAAAAGATAAGAAAGAGGCTGTCTTGCACATATAGTGCGTCGCACTTCATCAGTCTACGACTCCCGGGTTGATAATTAATGTAGCAATTTAGGACACACTAAATTGACTAAACAACATGTAAAACAACAAATTCATTCCCTATAACCATATTTTTATACAAAACAAATTTATTTATTTATTTTTACAACTATATAATTATAATTTTCTTGAATTTGATCCCACATCCTATAATTCTTTTCAGAATATATTTAAGTGAACATAATGAATAATAGGAATACTTGGTTACAGTGGTTTGATTGTGGTGCTCCTCCTGAGACCACTTGACTAAATATGCCACATTGCTAACTAGGAACAACCTATTTGGCATCCTCGCCTAAGAAACCTCCACAAATTCCCTATCCCTCCAAGCCCAAGTCCATAATTGCAGTCATAATGTGTCCAAGTTCTAAGTTCCAAACACCTTCTCGAAGTCCAACTCCAAAATCCACTCCACTGTCCAATTTCCTTCCACCCTCCTCTCAACCTACTCCACTCTAAAAATTCATCTCCCCTGCACTCCTCCCATCCAAAACCAAAATAAATAGAGCCACTCCACCTTGATCACTGAAACCTTTTTGGGATATACCGCCTTCCCACCATTTCCACCTACCTTCTTAAATTTTCCTAATCCTATCCACACCTTATCTCTCCCACCTACCCCAATTTCCTCCAGTAAATACCTCGGGTGGTCAAGTCACCATTTAATAAATGCAATAAAAAATAATATATAGTGGTTTTGACATAACAGTGAACTTGTTGTATGAGAGTGGCCATAACGTTCTGAGGACAATACCCTTGTTGATGGTGTGGCAATGCTCTCATAACAGGAATGGTGACAATATGACACTGACAATTCCTTTGATATATGACAAAAACTTAACATGGCAGTAATGTGTTCATAATAGTGATTGATGACATTATGTGACAGTGATATGATAACAAATCTCTCGGACTTGTTTCGTTTAGTTCACAAACGAAGTTTTGAATTGACTTGGGTTGGCCCTAGGAGGCCTAATGTGATGTATTCTTATTGTACTTTATATCTCAACTGAAAAATTCATGAATATTTAATAGAAGAAGAATCTGGTTGGGTTTTCCCCCTTGTGGGGATTTTCTCTAGTCTCTGACTAAATCTTGGTGTCTCTATTGTGTATGTTTTTCTTCTATTGTTCTTTATTGTTCCACTATAACATTGATGTTATCGTTATTTAGACATAATTTCTAATGATGTTATGATGTTATGGGGTGAAGTTTGTAAATGCAATTATCTAAAGCAAAGAACAATCTAGCCCTAAAAATTAACAAGCTCTGTGCAGGGGGGGTACCACCCCCATGTAAACTCCCTGTCAAGGGGGCTTCTTCCCCCCCATGATACCCTTGCTGCACATGGCACAAAATAACAACACCCGATAGTAGTCATTCAAAGAATATAACACATACCCAACATATTTATTGTTGTTGTGTGTGTCTTTTATTTGGTGGAATTTTAGATAGAAATCTAAATTGTTGTTTTGTGGACTTTAAATATTTCATATAAGTGAAACTAGGTATCTAGTAAAAAAAGTCCAAGTTCAAGTTGAAAATGTTTCTATTATGATTGTTTTTTAAATTGAACTTTTTTATGCACCTTTTTCTTAGTGATACTATTTCTTATTACAATAGGCAATAGAGACCTTCAATCTAATGTTTGATAGTTCTTATTGTCATTTGTGCTTTGTGAGTTTTTATTGCCATGTAATCTTCCTCACATTGGTTGATGTATGTCACTCCTATGCGTTGTTGTGTGATGTATGCATGCTACCTTATAATAGATATGAAGAAAGTACCCTTTGTACAATAGTAGAATTTCCTTCCACAATGATCAAATCTTTCATTGTCACCTTTTCATCACATGATATTCTCTACATAGTTCAAAGGTCTTGATTTTATGTTTCCTTGTGGGATGCATGCCTAGTGCCTTGTAATGAATATGAAAATAACTATATGTAGATGAAGGGAATTTCCTTTCTAATAATAACATAGTCAATTGTCCTTCTTTGAAGGGCAATTTTTTGTTGTAAAGATCACCTCATTTGTAGATTCTTGAAAGGGAATTTGATTAGATGTTTTGTTTACTTCACATAGTGTATATAAGTTATGTCAGTAGTTGGAAAAAATTAGATATCATTTATCATAAGTCTCTAAAAACCTATGTCCCATTGTTTTAGATGTTGCTGAATAAAAAGAAAAGTCCTACTAACCACCATACCAAAACATCACAACTCAAACTTAATCCTGTCTCTAAAAAATTCACACTTTGTTGCCACTAGAACAACAAGAGATCAATTGCTTCATGTTGTGAACATAAATATATCAATACATGTTAACAACAACAAAAATGATGATGATAATAATAATAATACTAATAAGTATATTTAATAATTATGAAAGGACATATCATGTATGAAAGGGTATCCTGCCTAGTATTTATATGGGACCCTCATTTGTCACTGAACAATATCATTCTTTCAAACATTTATTTAATATATTATATTGTATCCTCAATGGATTACTTTATATTCCAATTCTTTTAGATTATTTACTATGAGCCAGGCTTGGTTATCACATTCTGAATCTAAGAAAGAAAGAAGAAGAAAATTTGTGCTTAAAAACCTTAGTCAAATGTTATTAGAACAAATCAAAAGTTTAAAAGATGAGAATAAAGACACTGAGAATAAAGTTGATAAATCAGAAGCTGAAGAAATTTCACATCTTTGACATCTTAATCAAAATCTGTTTGCACAAATTAAGAAACTTAAAAATGATAAGAAACCATTGGAGAACAAATTAGAAGAACTTATCACAAAATAAGAATTGTAGTTTTTGAAGTAACAATCCAAGTTGAAGAAAAGGAAACAAACACTGATTTAGATAATATCATAATTCAAAAGTATAGTAATCCAATTTTATGACGACAAACCGAGCTACCTTGACTGTCAACAAACCTAGGACAACTCAATCTACAACTCTGTATTTAAATCCAACTCCTTTTCCACAATAACTTAGGAAACATTTTACAAGTGTAGCCAAAAAGACAAGTTTGAACAATTCGACAACAAGTAAAGTTCAGAGTTTGTAGCAGAAGTATTAGAAGAAGGTACAAGTTGATTAAAGATATGGTAAGATATTTTTTTCACTATGCAGGTGACAGTAGAGGATAGTGAGGAGATTTACAACAACCTAGAGAAAAGAGTGCTCGAAGGGTTCCAGAGAAGAAAACTAGGAAGATGCTAAAATCCCAAACTCAGGATGTCAAATTTTGGTGAGGTTTCATGTAGCAAGGTGGAGACTTGTTATTGAAGAGGCATGTTGCAACTCACGAGTTGAAGTTGTTTGAGAAGACCAGATGCATAAAACCAAGAGGTTATGAATTTTTGTACCTTGGGAGTCTGATGTAGGTGCATAGATGGAGAGAAAAAATCGATGAAGACTTGGACCAAAAATCTTGCCAATGTGATGGGATAGTCACATGGTGATTTTGGGAGAAATTTTAAATGTTTTGTAAATATTTACATTAGGAAGGGAGTTTTGTTTTAGGATAAACTGGAGGAATTATTTGCTAATGTAAATGTGGTTTCAGTTTCCCTCATTTTGTGAGAAGGGGAAACGAATCATCTCTTGTGACTCTTGGTTGTCCCATTTATCTTCCTTTTTTAAAGAGAAGGAGTGTTTGAGAAGAGAGTGTGCAGTGAAGGCAAAAGAGGAGGAGAAGAAGAGAGGAGGAGCTCTGGAATGAGGAGAAGAGACAAAGGTCGAAAGAGGCCAGGGTTGCATTGTATATCTGGCCAGTTTAATGTATGTCTAATTTTGATTAATGAACAACACATTTATATGCCTCTGTATCTTTTAACCTCTTTGTCTGTATATTGTTAATGAAGTTTTGATTTACCGAGGTATGCACTTATTGAGTCAATTTATGTTAATAATTTGAATATGTCAACAAGTGTGGTGGTTGTATGCTTTAGGAGCAAGTTGATTTCTCGTTCAAATGTAATTTGGAACTGAACATATATTAACTTGTGTGTATGGGTCACAGATTGTGTGATGAAGTTAAAAATTTATATTGTTTCCATCGTTGTCTGCTTATGGACTATGTTTAATCAAAGTTTGGTTATTGTGCATGGCTTATCTTTGAAGGCTTGTTCTTATTCCATAGAGTTATATTAAGAATATGTGCTTTGAAGCATCCATCATTGTGT
The DNA here is from genome assembly GCA_031772625.1 of Pinus tabuliformis. Classification (NCBI taxonomy): domain Eukaryota; kingdom Viridiplantae; phylum Streptophyta; class Pinopsida; order Pinales; family Pinaceae; genus Pinus; species Pinus tabuliformis. The sequence goes on from CM062809.1 coordinate 657,470,662, forward strand.
TTAGTCCCTTTATTTCTTGACTCTTGTTGCGTTACTTAAAGCTCGAGAAAGAAAGCATCTTTTTGTTCTGGATAATAGTGAGTCTGTGATTGATGAGTGCCAGTATTGCAACAAGGATGCTGCAACTCCTGGGCTACCAAATTTACTTATCAACCCAGGGTTCATACAAACTTGGAGGTGACAGTGCTATATGCACAAGTAAAAGTGAAGGTCTTGCCTGTTGTCACTGTTCATCCGGCGAGAGACCCCAGGGGTTCCAAGCCAGACTTATATAGAGTCTAAATAAGCTTGATTCTTTAATGGAGGAAGAGAAAATTTATTCTAGTAGAGCTACTATAGTGCAATAATGAGGAAAACAACATGTAATGCTAAATCACACCATATCCTAATTAACCATTTAAATAGCTATGCTAAGCAGAATTGCTAAATAAACACTAACCTAATGCTGCTATCTAAGTTACATAAGTAAAGAGCATCAAACCATACTAATGTGTAAGTAAGAAAACTAAACTAAATCTGTTTTCACTTTTTTTGGTTTTCTTTGGTAAAATTAAGTCTGCAATTTAATTGTTCTTATGGATGTGATAGGTGGATGGGAGGTGGTTGAGGATGGCTAGAAGGTTTAGGAAGTGGTTGGATGGTGTGGAAGGGTCCTAGGAGGCTTTTTGTGACTTCCTAGAGGTTCCTCATCAATTCAGCCTCAAAACAAGCCGTTTCAAGAAAAGCTACAGGATGTACTAGAAACCTACAGGATGATCGTGTAGGAATTACAGGAAACCTATAGGATACAACCAAGAGATAATTGTGAGGTGTTGGGAAGCTTGGAAAGGGTGTGTGATGAGCGAGATAGGGTGTTAGAAGGTCTAGGAACACTCATGAGTCAATATCCAAGAGAAGAGATGGCTAGATTCACTCAATGTGTCTAGGGGAATTTCAATAAAAAAGACAAAAAACTAGTGAGGGTGATGGTGGAACAAGAGATGGTTGAGGTGGATGAGGTGGAAGATGGATGTTGGTGATGAAGTCTAGACCTCCTCCTGAAGTACCTGCAGTGCTTAAAACACGTGTGTCTTCCAAGAACTATACAACAAGATACATTTTCATAAACTAGAAAAGCATGAATCAATTGCCCACATGATGCATGAAGAAAGCGCTGAAGGAAATGAGAACATGAGTGAGATCTTATTGCAGAAATAGAGTAATGGAAAAAGATGACAATGAAATGAACTATGTACTAAATCAAGATAATAAACTCCAAATCTCACGCAAGAACTAGAAATCTGTGTTTTTGGGGTTGCTGAAGGGTCTCTTCCTCAAGTCATGGTCCCAGAGGGAGGAGGTGAGGCCGAGACACATGCTAACAACCTTACGGTGATATTTTTCTCCTTGCTAATCTGCTAATTGAAAGAAGACACAAATGGAAGCAAACTAAAATACAACCAATATACTCTACACTACTGTAATGGAAATGCAACTACTTAAGCAAATGAACAATTAAACCATGAATCTATGCTAGCATACATGTACAATAAAGAGGAGCCTTGGCTGCTAGGGTTGTGCCCTAACCTAATAGCTTTAGCCCTATGAGTTAGCTCAGTGCTGGCTCAAAACAAAACTCATTTTTATTATCAAAACAATGGATTACATAAAAAACTATCACAAGTCTTGTAGCTCGAAAATAGAGTAGAGTTTTACAATCAAAAATCTGAATCCTACTGAGGTCCTAGGCCTCTCTACTTATACATCTGAAGTCTCCAATGACTTCCTTAAAATTAGGGAGGTTTGGCTCCCAAACTCGAGATAAACTGGTGCTTTGTCTTTCACTTGCTCGGCTGCCTTCTAGTCCTCATGATTTGGCTGTTTGCACTTCGAGCTGATGGAGGAATATTTGAATAGAGGGGTAGTAGATGAGGAGGATTTACCTCCTATAATTCCTCTCCCTTGTCCCATTCGAGTTTTGACCAAGGTCTTTGCCAAAATTCCTTGCTTTTATCCTTTAATCCTGCATTAAATGCACATTAGACCACAAAGAAAAATATCCAACTCTAACTCATCTCATAAACAAAATATAATCAAAAGTATGCAATAAGTTGTGAGAATAGTTGGTTTGACTAAGCTAGGAGGTGAATTAAGGCCCATATAATAACCGAATGATGAGGCTCATCATCACCCCCTACTAAATTTTTGTTCATCCTTTGAGCAACTTAGTCAATGTCCATGTCCTTCATGACTCTGGTATCCTCTCTGACATCCCATGCCTCTGCTGTGGTCTCTTCTTCTTGTTCATAGAAGCCTACTTTCTTTTGTACTTCTTCCCACTGCCTCTTTTCCTGTTCTTCTTTTCTCCCTTATAACATCCCTATGAGTAGTGGTGGACTGAGTTTTAGGCCTATCCAATTGACCTTTAACCTTTGCATTGATTACTTATACATAGGTGTACTGTTGAGTGCCTCTCTCAACCTTTGAGGGGAGTGATATTCTCTAATCTTCAAGCTGTGTGGTAGTGTTTTCCATCTCCTTAAATAGACATGTATACTATCATCTCCTAGCAGCCTAAACATATCTTCAAAATGTGAAATTGCTTGCTCTTGGGCAGCAAGATATCTAGGTACCAGTTGAGGATCATTTGAAATCATATTATGGGTGCTGATTAGGGCCATGGGATTTGATTGTTCAGCTCTGATGAAAAGAGGTTCATTTTGCTCTCTGGCCAATACTCTTTTCATCTCTACAACCCTTGACTCCTCATGGTTCATCCATGATGCCAAAGAAATTAATTGTAGATCTCCTAGCTTGGCATTAGGTTCCCAAACATTCATGTTTGTGAGGGCCATGTTGTGCAAGTAAAACTCAACCATTGTGGCCCTATCCTCTAGTGTAATTTGATCACAAATATCAATAAGCTGCCTGTAGTCTTGAAATGGCATGGTTCCCCTTTGTGCTAGTGTTTTAACCTAAAACTGCAGCCATTTTTCTTTGAGGTAAGGAGCATAGGATTTAGTATGCATCCTACATTGGATGGCCTCTAAGGAGAGGCTAGCCATACATGCTAGTTGGTTCTCCCTTTCCTGCAGCTGTCCCCTCAGCCATGCATTTTCCCTCTCAAGTTGATCTCTCATTATTACTTCTCTATCCCTTAAGCCACTTAGCTCTTTGCCCATTTCTTTGAGCTTCTCTTCCATGTGCCCAATGTCTTCCACCCCTTTTGACTTGGCGATTTTCATCCATCAGTGGGTTCTAGCCCTCTCCTTCTCAAGTTCGAAAAATAATGGGATGGAAATTTTTTGAGGTATCACCCTGCCTCCTTCAATAAACCGGTAGTAGGAGTCTAGGTTAGGTTGGGGGCTTGGTTCCTTTGTTTCAGGGTCTTCTTCTTTTGTTTCTTGTTGCTTCCCTACCTTGCCGTCCAATTTCTGTGCTTCTTGTAGTTTTTGCAAAGTATCCCGTAGGACTGTTTTTTCTTCCTGTAGGTTTTGCTGTGGATCCTGTAGGATGGCCTTACCCTTTAAGGAAGTTGATATGGTACTAGGCCTCCTTACATAGGTAATTGGTGACTTAGGGGAAGGCATTTTGTCTCTTGGTGTAGGGGAATCTTCAATCTCAATAGGAGTTTTTGTGGATATTTGTGGCTTCCCTTGTTTGATTCTTGTGCTCTTTCTTGTTTTGAAATATAGTGGGGCTTGCCTCCTTCTTTTCCCTTTTTGCTTGACTGGGGTGCTGAGAGCAGTGAGAGAAGCTTCTGCCTCCCTCTCAGTAGCCTCTGGAGACACCCTAGGTGACTCCTCTTTGTGTTCTTCCTTTTCTATTTCAATGCCTTCCTCCTCTCTGTTTTTCTTGTCTCCTTCCACCTGCTATTCTTCCTCATCCCCATCAGTTTCTTCCTTAGTTTCCTCCTCTGTTTCTTCATCATCCTCCTTCTCTTCTCTCTCTTCTTCTTCTGCTTCATCATGTTCCTCTTTTTCAACTTCTTCTTCTTCTTCATCCATCTCATCCTTATCTAACTCTATATCTTCCTCTTCCTGTTTTGCCTCCTCCTCACTGACAGAAGGACTAACATTATAAGTGAGGGTTTTGATGTCATCCTCTGCTAGCAAGTCTTTGAAGACTGACCATGTTATAGGGATTCTGAGGTTTTGGAGGGCATCCTCAATGAGGATCCCGATCAACCCATGGTGAGCCAATTGTTGGGAATTCCCTTCCTTTACTTTGTTGCTGGATTCTATGAGTGATTGCATCAAGAAATATGGTATGCTGAGTCTTTGGTGAACTGGTGTTTCTACCCCAAATATTAATTCTTCAAGGATCCTAAAATGGTAGCCATAAACAACACTATATCTACCCTCACATGAGATATATTTGATGATTTGGTAGCCTACCTCACTCCATGGGTATGGTAGACTGTCCCTCCTTACTCCATTTTTATCCTCTGTGGGTTCTTCACCTTCTAAAAAGAATTTCCTTTTTGCCACTTGACTGTCTACTTTGTCTTCTTTTCTCCATGGAATTCCTAGGGGAAGTGTGGTGACCCTACTAATGAGATCTAGGGTGAGATCTATAGTGAGGCCTCTAACTAAAACAATGGCATGGATTCTGCTGTGTGGAGTGAGGGAATGAGAAAATTCTTGAGCCACCTCATCATCATACCCTATGAATTTCTCGAAAAACCCCATCCAGTTGTGTCTTGTAAAGATTTCAAGCACTTGGGGGTGTTGTTGTATCCTCACAGTGTTTGTGGGTTCTCTCCTATTAAACCCTCCTGTCATCTTGCTTGTGAGGCTTGAGGAGACAATGAGAGGATTGACACTATTTTTTTTTTTTAAATTCAGGAGGAAAACATAGTTTACTGTGTATGTAAATCACCTCCCACCGTTGCTAAATTCACTAGATTTCAAAGCATTTCTAGTTCATTTGCTTGTAAATGGGGATGGATTTTTATAGCCTACCTCTTTAGAATGGTGGTAGTGGAAAATTTCTGTGATATCCCCTCTTGATCTCTTCTCTACCTATCCTGTACACTGCCTCTATGTATCCTGTAGACTGCTCCTGTAGACTGTATCCTGTAGACTGTTCCTGTAGGAATGCCTGTGCATGCTCCTGTAGAAATTCTCTGTAGAACGATGAATCCTTACTTTCGATGGGTGGCCAGAGTTATGTTGGGTGTGGAGCCTGATTATCTTTTATATTCAAAGGTATCTCCGCATTGGACCCCAGTTATATTCACTGCAAGGGGGGTCCGGGGGGGGGGGGGGGGGGGGGTGGCTGCGACCTTTGGGAGCCCCCCCTTAGCGAGGGGATCGGAGGCAGTGCCCCCGAAGCTAAGAATATATGTAAAATTGCCTTGTAAAATGTTGTAATTTCGTAGTCAATCAGGTCCGTTCATTAGGTGGAGATATGACGGTATAAATTATGTTTAATTTAGGGTTTTTTACCCTAGAAGGCAACCCCTCACTATATATGAGGGAATTGTATTGCGTCTAGGATATCTGTATTCTGAGTGAGAAAGAGAGAGGAGATTAAGAGCGAAGAGGGAAATACAACGAATCTGCTGTAGGTTGTATCTCTTCAGTTTGTTGGATAATATAAAAAGAAGGACTGGCTATTTCTCCGTGGACATAGCCCAAACTGAATGAACCACGTATATCTGCGTCTCTCTTGTTTTATGCGTTTTCTGTGTTTATATTTCTACAATATTTTATGTGTTCCATTACTCTATAATATATAATTCTCTAACAACTGGTATCAGAGCCGAAGGTCTTTTTGGCTGATAAACTCGCAGGAGAGAAGGGTTCTCGGTTTGAGTGGGAACAATGGTAGAAGAAGGTAGGTTTAGGGTTGAAAAATTTAATGGCCAAAACTACCAACTATGGAAGATGCAGATGGAAGATTATTTGTACCAGAGAGATCTACACCAACCATTGAGTGGAAAGACAAATAAGCCGACGAGTATGACAGACACAGAATGGGATATTCTCGACATAAAAGCACTTGGAACAATACAGCGCCTAGCGGCGTCAGCAACGTTTAATATTTCAAAGGAAATGAAAACAGAGGGTTTAATGTCAACATTTTCCAAACTATATGAAAAACCCTCAGCCTCAAATAAGTTATTTCTTATGAAGCTTTTATTTAATATGAAGATGTCAGAAGGTGGATCTGTTGCTAATCATTTAAATGAGTTTAATACAGTTACTAGTCAGTGTAGTTCTGTAGGGGTAACTTTTGATGATGAAGTTAGGGCTCTGTTATTTCTATGCTCATTTCTAGACGGTTGGAATGGTTTAGTTATGGCCATTAGTAACTTTGTCTCTGGATCTAGTACTTTAAAGTTTGATGATGTTGTCGGTGCAATCCTTAGCGAGGAAATTTGACGGAAAAGCTCCGGTGAGACATCAGGAAATGCTTTGACTGCAGAGACCAGGGGAAGAAAAATGGAAAGAGGAAAGAGCCCTGGATATCACAGTAAGTCAAGAAAATGTAGATCCAAGTCCAAATCAGGGATAGTGTGCCGAAAATGCGGGAAGAAAGGACACCTGAAGAAAGACTGCAAGTCTCAAAAGGGAAAAGAAGGAGACGACAACAAGAAAATAATCATGAAGCAAATGTAACAGGTGATGTGTTTCAAGATGCTTTGATTCTTTCATTAAAAAATATTATTGATGCCTGGGTGGTATATTCAGGGGCCTCATTCCATGCCACACCTGATAGGAAACATTTTTATGATTATGTTCAAGGAGATTTTGGATAGGTTCGATTGGGTGATGATAAATCCTATAAAATCATTGGAATGGGTACAGTTTTCAGAAAACAACAAAATGGAAATCAGTGGCTATTAAAGGAGGTAAGGCATGTTCCAGATCTGAAGAAAAATCTGATTTCAATAGAGCAGTTGGGAGGTGAAGGTTGCGTAACTAATTTCATAGATAAAACTTGGAAGGTCACTAAAGGATCCCTAGTAATAGCGAAAGGAGGAAAGGTTGGTACATTGTATTTATGCAATGGTATTTCTAATTCTGTTAATGATTTAACCTCTACAGGAGAATATACAGCATTGTGGCATCATAGGTTCGGACACATGAGTGAGAAGGGAATGCAGATTATTCACTCCAGAAATTTGTTGCCAGGTTTGAAGCATGTTGATTTAATATTCTGTGAGAATTGTGTTTATGGAAAATAGAAGAGAGTCAGATTCCTTAGAGTTGGGAAAGAAAGGAAGAGCGAAAAATTAGAGCTTGTGCATACAGATGTATGGGGACTTGCTCAAGTATCATCTTTTGGTGGCTCTCGTTATTATGTTAATTTTATTGATGATGCAACCAGAAAAACCTGAATTTATTGTATTCGAAATAAATATGATGTATTTGATACTTTCAAGAAATGGAAAGCTTTGGTTGAAAACGAGACAGGAAAAAGGTTGAAGTGTCTCAGATCAGAAAATGGAGGTGAATATTGCAGCAAAGAGTTTGATAGGTACTTTTCAGAGAATGAAATTCGCAGAGAGAAGACAGTTCCAGGAACACCACAAGAAAATGGTGTGTCAGAAAGGATGAACAAGACAATCATGGAGCGTGCAAGGTGCATGAGATTGCATGTAGGATTGCCTTTACAATTTTGGGCAGATGTTGTAGATACTACTGTTTATCTAATAAACAGAGGGCCTTCAAGTTCCTTGGATGGTGGTATTCCAAAGGAGGCATGGACAGGTAAAGAGGTAAACTACTCCTTTTTAAATACTTTTGGTTGTGAAGCCTTTGTCCACATTAATGAAGAAAATAGAACAAATCTTGAGGCAAAATCAAAGAAATGTACCTTTATTGGATATGGTGTTAATGATTTTGGTTATTGCTTTTATGATTATGAAAAACACAAAATCATTAGGAGCAGAGTTGTCATATTCAATGAAAAGGTTTTGTATAAGGATCAACTACAGGAAAAGAAACAAGAAAAAGAAAAAAAGAATACACAATGCTTGACGAGATCATAGGAAAAGTGATGGTGCCTGAAAATCATAATGATCAACAGCCAGAACAACAACCACAACAGCAACAAACACCTCAAACACCTGAAAGTGGTGTTAGAAGATCTACCAGGATAAGTAGACCCCCTGAACGATGGACTCCTTAGCACATAACTAGATTTGGGACTTAGTTAGGTTGCCTGTAGGTAAAACAAAATTGCAGAATAAATGGGTTTACAAGTTAAAGAAAGAAGATGGAGGTAGAAAAAGGTATAAATCTAGACTTGTGGTGAAAGGGTTTGCACATAAAAAGGGTATATACTTTGATGAGATATTTTCTCCTGTTGTTAAAATGACTTCAATCAGAACTATTTTAAGTCTAGTAGCAGCTGAAGATTTGCATCTTGAGGAGTTAGATGTAAAAACAACCTTTCTCCATGGGGATTTGGAGGAAGAGATATATATACAACAGCCACAAGGATATGAGGTAAAAGGGAAGGAGAATCTAGTGTGCAGGTTGAAGAAGAGCTTGTATGGCTTAAAACATGCTCCAAGGCAGTGGTATCTAAAATTTGACAGGTTTATGTCTGAACAAGGTTATACTAGATGTCACTCTAATCATTGTGTTTATCTCAAAAGGAAAAATGATTGAAGTTATATTATATTGTTATTGTATGTAGATGACATGCTTGTTGCAGGTTCTAACATGCAAGAAATAAATGTGCTCAAAAGAAAATTGGCAAACTCATTTGCAATGAAGGATTTGGGTGCTCCAAAACAAATCCTTGGTATGAGAATAACTAGAGACAGGAAGAATCTCAAATTAACATTGTCTCAAAGTGAGTACATAGAAAAGGTGTTGAAAAGGTTTAATACGCAGAATGCAAAACCAGTTAGTATACCTTTGGCTAGCAATTTCAAATTAAGTAAGGAGGAGTGCCCCAAGACTCATGAAGAAATGGCTCATATGTCTAAAGTTCCATATGCATCAGTAGTTGGAAGCTTAATGTATGCAATGGTCTGCACAAGGCCCGATATTGTACATGCAGTGGGAGTTGTAAGCAGGTACATGAACAATCCAAGAAAAGAACATTGGAGGGCGGTGAAGTGGATTCTCAGGTATTTGAGAGGTACCAAAAATCAAGCATTATGCTTTGGTGGTTCAAACATTGCTCTACAGGGATATGTTGATGCAGATATGGCGGGTGATAGAGATAACAGGAGGAGCACAACAAGTTATGTGTTTACTGTAGGTGGAACAACTGTCAGTTAGGTCTCAAAATAGCAAAGTGTTGTTGCACTCTCAACAACAGAAGCAGAGTATGTTGCTGCTACAAAGGCTAGTAAAGAAATGATTTGGTTACAAAGGTTTCTGGATGAATTGGGTAAGAAGCAAGAGTTGGGAAAGTTATACAGTGACAGCCAGAGTGCCATACATCTTGCAAAGAACTCTGCATTTCATTCCAAGACTAAACATATACAACTCAAGTACCATTTCATACGGTCAACGTTGGAAGATGGACAGTTGAAGCTGGAAAAGATACACACTAGCCAGAATCCTGCAGATATATTAACAAAAGTTGTAACCAGGGAGAAACTGAGAATTTGCTCAGTTTCAATTGGTCTTCAAGTATGATGAGGAAGATGAGAAACAACTAGGTCCAAATTGGAGTCATTGTCCAGCAAATGAAGCAACGGTGGAGTTGCTATAATCAGTCTCCAAGTGGGGATTGTTGGGTGTGGAGCCTGATTATTTTCTGCATTCAAAGGTATTGCCACATTGGACCCCAGTTCGTAATGGGGTGGCAAGGCTGCCCATAAAATATTTGCTGCAGGGGGGGTCGCTGCGACCTTTGGGAGCCCCTGAAGATAAGAATAGATGTAAAATTGCCTTGTAAAATGTTGTAATTTCATAGTCAATCTGGGCCGTTCATTAGGGGGAGATGTGACGGTAGAAGTTATGTTTAATTTAGGGGTTTTTTCCCTAGAAGGCAACCCCTCACTATATATGAGGGAATTGTATTGCGTCTAGGATATCCGTATTCTGAGTGAGGAAGAGAGAGGAGATTGAGAGCGAAGAGGGAATTACAATAGATCTGCTATAGGTTGTATCTCTTCAGTTTTCTGGATAATATAAAAAGAAGGACTGGATGTTTCTCCGTGGACGTAGCCCAAACTGGGTGAACCACGTATATCTGTGTCTCTCTTGTTTTATGCATTTTCTGTGTTTATATTTCTACAATATTTTATGTGTTCCATTGCTCTATAGTATATAATTCTATAACAAGTTATGAGAGCGACTTGAGTGAGGGAGTTTCGAGGAGGTGGAATGCATGAGTGCATGCAAAGGATGTTTTATTTCTCTTTATGGTGTTTCAGGGTGAGGTGATGTGTTGGTAGTAGAGGTACGTTGCCATTTTTGGACCGTTTATCCCCACTACCCGCGCATCATTTCCACTCCTCGTAATCAGCTCCCACCTTGTAGATCCGTAGTTAACCACTTCTTGTCCTACTGCTCTTCTATCTTTGAGTTGACTGCAGGGATGTGTGAGAGGACACCCGGTATTTCATGTGATGATTGAATGAAGGTGGCCAAGTTAACCGGCCACCTTTTCACTTATAAACCAACTATCTCGTAACCCTTACAACTTTTGATCAGATGATGCATATGAGTGAGTGAGCAGGATACTTACCTGTGGTTTCGATGCCATGCTGCAATTATCGAAGATTAGAGGTGTTGTGTTGTTTATTTGCTGCATGGTCATTCTTCTTCCTCCTCTTGCTGTCTGCTGATGTTTTCTTGGATTTTACAAGTGTCTGTGACTGAAGATCTGATGCTGCTGCTGATGTGGAGCTCTTGGATCATCCTAGTGAATACCTGTAGCTAATGATTGACATCCTGTGGGATAGGCTGCTACAGGATGTCCTGTAGCTGCTTCTCCCTCAGAATTCCTTAATCATGTTGCTGGTTGGGCTGTGAGGATGGTACAATGAATGGACAGAGAGAGTAGGAGTGTGTGTGGAGCAAGGGACATTCAGGGATGACTGGTAGAAAATGATCTCTTTTTGATTTGAATGGTGAGTGCAGGGATGATGACAATGGATGAGGTGAGGGGTTAGATCATGTTTAGGATGAATTTTAGGGACCTAAAAAACCTACTATGTGCCCTCGGATTGCTTCCTATAGGTTTTCCAGGCCACTGTAATTCCTATAGGATCATCCTGTAGGTTTTCAGGGGATCCTGTAGGAATATAGGGGATCTTGTAGAAAACACAGTCTATGCATAAATTGAAGCAATGGAGTGGAATACAATAGAAATGATGGAGGAATGCATGGTAAGGAGTGGAGGAGATGGATAGGTGTGAGACAGGGTTCCCTTGGATCCTCTTTTTTCTCCTTGACCGTCTTTCTTGCCCACCTGCAAATAACAATTATATATTTTTCTCTCTCTCTCTCTTTTTTTTTGAAAAACACCTAGGCTGCCTCACAGAGGTTTTCACCCTAGATGTTTGTCCTCGCTGCCTCAAAGAAGGTTTTCACCTAGGGATCTTCTTATTCTTCTTTCTACTTTTTTTCATCATGGGCCGCCTCACAAGGTTTTCAACCCAAAGATGGGACTCAGGCGCCTCCTGGAGGTTTTCATGTGAGTCCTTAAATTTTTTTTTAGTGAAATGATGAGGGAGGAGATGGAACTTGTTCCACCATCATCATTGTTTTAATGATATTGTCAATGAACTCTTGCTTTGATAAAGGCCTCTTGTACATTTTCAATTAGTGTCCATTAACAAGCAATGGAATGGCTTCTTCATCTATAGTTCTAATTTGCACTAAACCATTATCATGGCATCTCTCCACCACATAAGGTCCAAGCCATCTTATCCTTAGCTTGCCATTGAAGTCTTTATACCTAGAATCATATAACAATGCCCAATCTCTCTCTTGAAATTGCTTCTCCTTAATATGTTTATCATGCTAGATCTTCATTTGGAGTTGAATTATCTCTATATGTAGGAGGGCCTTCATTCTAAATTCATCCAAGCCATTCAATTGGAACAACAATTATTTCTGTGCATGATTATCCAAATGTAGTTGGTATGCCATCCTTAATGTGTTATATTCAAACTCAATGGACAACAAAGCCTTTTTCCCATAGAATAGCTCATAGGGTTTAAATCCAGTGGTGGTCTTCCATGTTGTATTATAGGTCGAGATGGCCTCAAATAGTCTCTCTGCCCAATCCTTCCTGATGCTGCTCACTACCTTGGTTAAGATGCTCTCCAGTGCCCTGTTGGTCACCTCCACTTACCCATTAGCTTATGGATGATAGGGAGTGGAGGTCCTATGCTTGATTTTGTGATGGCTGAGAAGTTCTTCAATCATGTTGGAGGTAAAATGGCTGCCTTGGTCTGTGACTAGCTCTCTTGGGTACCCAAATTTGTAAAATACATTCTCCCTTAGGAACTCAGCCACCTTCTCTTTTGTTGCTGCTTTAATTGCCTTGGTTTCAACCCACTTAGTCAAATAATCAGTGCACACAATAATGTACTATTTTTGCTTTGAAGGAGGGTTGATAGGCCCAATGAAGTCCATGCCCCACTTGTCAAATGGCTCAAAAGTCACTTGAGGCTATAGGGGCATTTCATATCTTAGAGTAGGCTTTCCCACCCTCTGGCACTGATTGCACTGACCAATGTACTTTTTCACATCTTGATGAAGAGTGGGCTAGTAATAGCCTGCTTTTAACACTTTTAATGCTGTCCTCTTTGCTGCAAAGTGACCTCTAAAGGGCCCATCATGACAGGTCTGAAGGATGTCAAAAAATTCCTCTTCCCTTACACACCTTCTCAAGATTTGATTTGGGCCAAGTTTGAAAAGATTTCCCCCAATCCAGGTGAAGGGGGCGCTAATCCTGACTATCTTGCTCTTTTCTTTGGAGGACAAGTTTGGTGGAACTGTGCTGATACCAAATAGTTTGCTATATCACCAAACCATGGAGAGAGAACTGAAATAGCAAACAAATGCTCATTTGGTAACTGGTCATCCACCATTCGTTCTTCACCCACGGGCATATTCACCCTAGATAAAAAGTATGCAACAACATTTTCTTTACTAGGCTGATCAACAATGGTTAGATCAAACTACTATAATAAAAGAAACCACCTTATAATTCGAGCATTCACAATTGGTTTGTTCGTTAAATATTTGATTGCAGCATGGTAAGTATGCACAAATGTTTGATAGCCTGTAATGTAATGCCTAAATTTGTTTAATGAATGCACAATAGCTAGGAGTTCCTTTTCGATCACTGTATAATTTAGCTCAGCCTTTGACAAGTTCTTACTGATAAAATAGATGGCATAGGGTAGTTTCTCCTCTACCTGACCTAAGGCTACTCCTATGGCTTTGTGTGACGCGTCAACATGAATATGAAAAGGGAACGCCTAGTTTGGGCCTCAGAGAATTGGTGCAGTGGTTAACTTATCCGTTAGAATGTCTAAGGCCTCTTGATGGTTTTTTGATCATATATACTCAGAATCCTTGGCCAAAAACCAAAATAAAAGAGAGGCCAATTTGCTGAAGTCCTTTATGAACCTTTGGTAGTATCTAGCTAACCCTAAGAAACTCCTGACATCTCTCTGCTTTTGTGGAGGTGGGACCTTTTGGATGATTGCTATTTTGTTCGGGTTCACCTGCAATCCTTGCTGAGATATTGAATGACCTAGCATGGTCCCTTCAGTCATTAAGAATTCAATTTTTTCTTTACTGAGAGATAGGTTCATTTCAATGCATTTGTGCAATACTTTGCCTAGGTTTGTCAGGGCTTCTTGAAAATCACAACCATAAGGTGTAAAATCATCCATATAAATTTCCACTGCATCATGTACTAATTCAACGAAAATACTCAAGACTGCTCTCTAGAAAGTGGCAGGAGTATTGCATAGGCCAAAAGGAAGGACCCTATAGGAAAAAGTACCCCAAGGACAAGCGAATGTGGTCTTATCCTCATCTTTTGGGCAGATTTGGATTTGGTTGTAGCCATTGAATCCATCTAGGAAAGAAAAACCTTTTTCCCTGCCAGGCTGTGTAGCACTTGGTCGATGAAGGGTAGGGGAAAATGATCCTTCTTTGTGGCTTTGTTCAACTCCTTGTAATCCACACAAATTCTCCACTTGCCATTTTTATTGGGAATAACACTAAAGGAGAGACCCACTCCTTGTTGAAGATAGGGTAAATGAATCCTGCATCTAGCTGGATTTGCAAGTTCTTCTTTTACTATATCTTTAAGAGCTAGATTCATCCTCCTTTGTGATTGCCAGATCGGCTTGAAACCTTATTTGATGTATATGTGGTGATTACACATTGAGGGGTGTACTCCTTTCATTTCCTTGTAACTCCAAGTGAAGGCTTCTAGGTTTTCTCTCAACATGTTGCATAGCTTTTCCTCTTCGAGATAAAAAAGAGATGGATTAATTTTCAAGGTTTTCTCTGGGATGAATTCTATGGTTTTGACACGAAGTAGGTTGGGATCGGCCAAGCATAAGTCAATTGGATGGTTGTTTTGGGTTTCCCTTACTTCTTCTTCTAATGGTAACGATTCAGGAGTTGGACTTTGGAGCAGGTGTTCAATTAAGTCATCCTCATCTTGCTGTCCTCCTCCTATGGTTGCTTCCAAAGCATAAAGTTGGGCGGAATAAACCTCATCTTCTTCCTCTTCCTCCAACCATAAAGGTAAATCATGCTCTAGAGAAGGTTGAGTAGGAGGGTATAGGACTAACTATTTGGACATATGCTTGTTCTTGATGGTCATAATCCCAACTCTACAACTAATGTAAGCATCAGCTGTGGCCAACCATGGCCTCCCAAGGATGAGAGGATAACAAGCAAGTTTAGCCTTAGGCTGGAGAACTAGAAAATCTGCAAGGTACTACCATGAGTCAATGGAGACCATCACATCCTCCACAATTCCCTCAAGGGTGATTGTGGAATGGTTTGCAAGTTGCAGAACTGTTGTGGTTTTCCTCAATGACCCTTAGAGGTTGAGCTTAAGCATGGTGTGCATGGTCATCACATTAATGGTAGCCCCAAGATCGATCAGAGTGTGTGGGAGGATGATGCCATTGATGTACACATCTACTACAAGGCTTCCAGGGTCCAAATATTTCGGACATATTACGTGCCCCAGCATTAAGTCAGACATCTGCCTAATGACATTAATGGTAGGGGCATCCCTTTTTCTTCTTCCTGGATGCTTGAATCATTTCTCTTTAATCAACTTATTGTAAATGGTAACATCTTGGATTGCTTGGAGAAAGGGGATCTTTACACATAGATTTTTCAATTCTCCTAGAAGTTCAGTTTCTTCTGGGGTAGGCTGGAGTGGTTAGGCTAATCTCTCAGGAAAGGGTGGATTTACTTTAAGGTTTCTTTCCTCTCTTTCTTCTTATACCTCCCTATGTGGAGGGGGAGGGTGGTTATCTGGGAGGACTCTCCCAGATCTTGGGTTGATCTCCTGGATTTATACAACATAAGCTGGATATGATGTCTCTCCACTGTATACTTGTTGAGCCTACCTATTGTTCGGGTTCATATTTGGCTGGGTAGGCATTTGGGGTTGCTTCGGTGGATCAAAGTGTAGTAGTTATGGCCGGGTAGGTGGTGGAGGCAATAAAGCTGGAGCATTGTTGTATTGGGGCCTCCACCCCTGGAGTGGTGTATTCCACTGAGGTTGCGGCAGAGTGTAAGGTTGAAATGACTAGCTGGCTGGCTGAGAATGATACTGAGATGCATAGGACCAAGGAGGGGGTGTAGACCAGGAGGGATGAGCAGGGGGTCCCCATGAAGGTATAACTATGGTTTGGTTGAGGTTGTAATATGCATGGGATGACCCTTGCATACCCTACTGGTATGGTCTAGGCCCAGGAGGTCTCCTTTGGTTGATGTAGCAAAGTTGCTCAGTGACCTCTTCAGCTCCTTGATATACAACTTTGAGTCTGGGTAAAGAAGGGCACTTGTCTGTGGAGTGGTTTTCTTCACAGACCGAGAAAATTTCAATACAGTTCAATGGACATTCGTTCCTAGGATGCCTCCTGGTGCATCTAGGACAAAAGATGGCCAAGGATCTCTCTGCTTCCTCTTGCTTCCTTTTGATGTTCATGGTGTCCAATTGCAAGGCAAGGGTTTGTAGCATCTCACTTTTGAAATCTTCCAGTATATTTCCAATTTCACCCTTAATGGATGAGTTGGAATATGATGTACTGGCCATAGGTTGACTACCCCTACCCTTTTTCCTGGTTGCCCTAGAATGGTTTCTAAAGATAGTCTTGATATCCTCATAGGGTAATTGGTAGATATCTCCTCCTACTAACAAATGTAAGGTATCCAGAAGATCTTCCCTTACTCCTTTGAGCAGGACTAACTTTAGTGACTCGGGGTCAAGTGTGCACTTGGCCCTTTTGTAATTGAGCTAGAATCTTTCTTCGTAGTCTTCTAAGGATTCATCCTGGCCCATGGTCATCCTGAAAATTTCTTCTTTAGTATCCTTTGACCTACAGTAGTCCCAATATTTGTTGTTAAAAGCCTACTGCATCTGAGCCCAAGTTGTGATGTTATCTCTAGGTAAACCCATGAACCAACACAATGTTGCATCCTTGAGGGTAGATGGAAACAATTTTAACTTTTGCTCATCATCTGTATAGTCATAGGTTTAGGATATAACAACAAACTCAAATAGGAAAGTGTCGGGGTCTTCTATGGTCAGGCCATGGAAATGAGGTAGGGCAGAGGGGCTTATATTCTTCATCTTAGTGTCCCCGTTGGTTTCCCTAATGGGGAAGACACCCTCAACTCTCTCTCTATTCCCTCTATAATTTCGGTTTTCAGCCATTGGTTTAGTAGGAATGGGTTCCTCTTCTTCTTCTTCTTCTTCTAATGTAGGTTCTTCAAATATGTTAGGTTGCTCACCTAAAGGTTTCTCTAGTTCACAACCACCAAAGAAGAGAGAAGGTTGGCTGTTGGATGCAATGGGGGTATTTGGCAAGAATTTCCCTAAATTGTCCCTATTCCTACGAGGCATGAAAGGAAATGTTTTTGGGTTGGTTTTTGTAAGATTTTTTTAAACTGGAAAGTACTTTGCAGAAATAAAATTTCTAATTGAATGAAAACTACTGAGAGAAAGAAAAGTTACTTGTTGAATTGAAATTCTACTTGCAGAATGGAAAGGAAAGCAGATAATGACAACTAAAAGAAAGGAAGCTACTAGATTATTTTTGCAAAAATAAACTAATGGAAGAAAATTGGAGACTAGAAATAGAAGAAAAGAAAGCAGTAATCACATTCTACTTAGACACCTCCCCGGAAACGACGCCAAAAAGTGATGAGCACCAGTATTGCAGCAAGGATGCTACAACTCCTGGGCTACCAACTTTACTTATCAACCCGGGGTTCGTACAAACTTGGAGGTGACAGTGCTATATGCACAAGTAAAAGTGAAGGTCCTGCTTGTTGTCACTGTTCATCCGGTGAGAGACCCCAGGGGTTCCAAGCCAGACTTCTATAGAGTCAGAAGAAGCTTGATTCTTTGATGGAAGAAGAGAAAATTTATTCTAAGAGAGCTACTCTACTGCAGTAATGAGGAAAACAACATGTAATGCTAAATCACACCATATCCTAATTAACCATTTAAACAACTATGCTAAGAAGAATTGCTAAATCAACACTAACCTAATGTTTTTATCTAAGTTACAGAAGTAAAGAGCATCAAACCATACTAATGTGTAAGTAAGAAAACTAAACTAAATCTATTTTCACTTTTTTGGTTTTCTTTGGTAAAATCAAGCATGCAATTTAATTGTTCTTGTGGATGTGACAGGTGGATGGGAGGTGGTTGAGGATGGCTAGAAGGTTTAGGGAGTGGTTGGATGGTGTGGAAGGGTCCTAGGAGGCTTTTTGTGACTTCCTAGAGGTTCCCCATCAATTCGGCCTCAAAATAGGCCATTTCAGGAAAACCTACAGGATGTACTAGAAACCTACAAGATGATCCTGTAGGAATTACAGGAAACCTACAGGATACAACCAAGAGCTAATTGTGAGGTGTTGGAGGTGTTGGGAAGCTTGGAAAGGGTGTGTGATGAGTGGGATAGGGTGTTAGAAGGTCTAGGAACACTCATGAGTCAATATCCAAGAGAAGAGATGGCTAGATTCACTCAATGTGTCTAGGGGAATTTCAATAAAAAAGGACAAAAAACTAGTGAGGGTGATGGTGGAACAAGAGATGGTTGAGGTGGAAGATGGATGCTGGTGATGAAGTCTAGACCTCCTCCTGAAGTACCTGCAGTGCTTAAAACACGTGTGTCTTCCAAGAACTATACAACAAGATACATTTTCATAAACTAGAAAAGCATGAATCAATTGCCCACATGATGCATGAAGAAAGTGCTGAAGGAAATGAGAACATGAGTGAGATCTTATTGCAGAAATAGAGTAATGGAAAAAGATGACAATGAAATGAACCAAGTACTGAATCAAGATAACAAACTCCAAAGCTCATGCAAGAACTAGAAATATGTGTTTTTGGGGTTGCTGAAGGGTCTCTTCCTCAAGTCATGGTCCCAAAGGGAGGAGGTGAGGTTGAGACACCTGCTAAAAAACTTACAGTGATATTTTTCTCCTTGCTAACCTGCTAATTGAAAGAAGGCACAAATGGAAGCAAACTAAAATACAACCAATCTACTCTACACTGCTGTAATGGAAATGCAACTACTTAAGCAAATGAACAATTAAACCATGAATCTATGCTAGCATACATGTACAATAAAGAGGAGCCTTGGCTGCTAGGGTTGGGCCCTAACCCAAGATCTTTAGCCCTCTGAGTTAGCTTAGTGCTAGCTCAAAACAAAACTCATTTTTATTATCAAAACCATGAATTACATAAAAAAATTGTCACAAGTCTTGTAGCTTGAAAATAGAGTAAAGTTTTACAAACAAAAATCCGAATCCTACTGAGGTCCTAGGCCTCTCTACTTATACATCTGAAGTCTCCAATGACTTCTTTAAAATTATGGAGGCTCGGCTCCCAAACTCGAGATAAATTGGTGCTTTGTCTTTCACTTGCTCGACTGCCTTCTAGTCCTCATGATTTGGTTGTTTGCACTCTCTGCTGAGGGAAGAATATTCGAATGGAGGGGTAGTAGATGAGGAGGATTTACCTCCTATAATTCCTCTCCCTTGTCCCATTCGAGTTTTGACCAAGGTCTTTGTCAAAATTCCTTGCTTTTATCCTTTAATCCCGCATTAAATGCACATTAGACCACAAAGCAAAATATCCAACTCTAACTCATCTCATAAACAAAATATAATCAAAAGTATGCAATAAGTTGTGAGAATAGTTGGTTTGACTAAGCTAGGAGGTGAATTAAGGCCCATATAATTACCCAATGACGAGGCTCATCAGTGGGTTTTGTGATGTGAAACCCATCATCAAAACAAAGCACTCTATTTTTGGTGTTTACACAGTCCAAACCCCTTAGCATTTGGTTCCCTTGATTGTCAAATTCAAGTTTGTTTTGCAAATCCCCATGAAGAAAGGTGAGTGAAGTAATTTACTGTGCCAAGGATCCACCCAAGGCCCCGGAGAGTCGATTCTAGAAAGGGAAAAGTTATTTCACCTTCCAGGAATTGAAAAAGATATTTTTTTGGAGCACTACGAAATCATTTTGTATTTTACTATGCTACAAAATTATTTCACATTGCCTACAATAGAATTTTTTTTAAGGTTGCGCGTTGTGTTTTTAAATGTCTATTGACCTGCCCATTGCACCACTTACTAAGTTGAAACCTATGGAGTTGAATATGTCAGGAAAAGGATTGGAAGGTGGGAGAAATCCCTCTCATAGAATTTGTCAGGACAAATCCACGTTCTCTCTTTTGGATGTACATGTAAAATGTTTCCTGAGTTATTGTGGAAAAAGAGTTGGATTTAAATATAGAGTTGTAGATTAAGTTGTCCCGAGCTATTGATTGCTGGGGTAACCTGGCTTGTCGTCATAAAATTGGATTAGGATCCTTCTGAATTATGATATTATCTAAATCAATGTTTGTTTCATTTTCTTCAACTTGGATTATTACTTCGAAAACTCCAATGCTTCTTTTGTGATAAGTTATTCTAATTTTTTCTCCAATGGTTTCTTATAATTTTTAAGTTTCTTAATTTGTGCAAATAGATTTTGATTATGATGTCAAAGACTTTTGATTTATCAACTTTATTCTCAGTCTAGTTATTGTCATCTTTTAAACTTTTGTTTTCTTCTAATAACATTTGACTAAGGTTTTTAAGAAAACATTTTCTTCTTCTTTCTTTGTTAGATTCAGAATGTGATAACCAAACCTAGCTCATAGTTAAATAATCTAAAAGGATTGGAATATAAAGTAATCCATTGAGGATACAATATAATATATTAAATAAATGTATGAAAGAATGATATTGTGAAGTTACAAATGAGGGTCCCATATAAATACTAGATGGGATACCCTTTCATAAACTGATATGTCCTTTCATAATTATTAAATATACTTATTATTATTATTATTATCTTTTTTGTTGTTGTTAACATTTATTGATATATTTATGTTAATAACATGAAGCAATTGATGTCTTGTTTTTCTAGCAGCAACAA
Organism: Pinus tabuliformis; assembly: GCA_031772625.1. Lineage (NCBI taxonomy): Eukaryota > Viridiplantae > Streptophyta > Pinopsida > Pinales > Pinaceae > Pinus > Pinus tabuliformis. The sequence goes on from CM062809.1 coordinate 657,491,288, forward strand.
AGTGTGATTTGTTTAGAGACTTAGGATTAAACAATGTATTTGTGTTACATTCACTCTTGCACAAGGGTATTCTAAGTTTGAGTTATGTTGTTTTGGTATGGTGGTTAGTAGGCTTTTGATTCTGATTCAACAACATCTAAAACAATGGGACATAGGTTTTTAGAAACCTATGATAAATGATATCTCAATTTCTCCAACTATTGAGAAAACTTATATACAATATGTAAATTAAACAAAACATCTAATCATATTCCCTTTCAAGAATCTACAAATGAATTGATCTTTGCAACAAAAAATTGTCTTTCTAGTAGACTTCAAAGAAAGACAACTGACTATGCTATTATTAGAAATGAAATTTCATTCATCTTAATATATTTATTTTCATATTCATTACAAGGCACCATGCATGCATCCCATAAGGAAACATAAAAGCAAGACCCTTGAACTTTGTAGAGAATATCACGTGATGAAAAGGTGATAATGCAAGATTTGGTCACTATGGAAGGCAGTTCTACTATTGTACAAAGGGTACTTTCTTCATATCTATTATAATGTAGCATGCATACATCACACAACAATGCATAGGAGTAACATATATCAACCAATGTGAGGAAGATTACAAGGCAATAAAAACTCACAAAGCACAAATGAGAATAAGAACTATCAAACATTGGATTGAAGGTATCTATTGTCTATTGTAATAAGCAATAATATCATTAAGAAAAAGGTGCATAAAAAAAGTTCAATTTAAAAATAATCACAATAGAAACATTTTCAACTTTAACTTAGGATTTTTCACTTATATGAAATATTTAAAGTCCACAAAACAAAAATTTAGATTTCTATCTAAGATTCCACCAAATAAAAAACACACACAACAACAATAAATATGTTGGGCATGTGTTATATTCTTTAAACGACTAGTATAGGGTGTTGTTATGTTGTGGCAGGTGCAACAAAGATATCGCAGGGGGGGCAGCAGGCCCCCCTGGCATGGGGTTTACATAGGGGTGGTACCACCCTTGCACAAGGTTTGTTAATTTTTAGGGCTATATTGTTCTTTTTTTTAGATAATTGCATTCACAAACTTTCCCCCATAACATCATCGCATCATTAGCAATTATGTAGAAATAACAATAACATCAACAATGTGGTGAAACAATAAAGAATGTTAGAAGAAAAACATACATAATAGAGACACCAGGATTTATGTTAGAGCAAAACCCTTGCTTCCTTTTTTGTCAATTTCATCTTCTAATTCAATCTTTGGCCGAAATTTCCTGTTTTCAGGATGCTCATCAAATCTCCATCTACTTCATCACATGTGTTCATAATCCTTAGGCTATTCTTCCATGGTTTCAACTCAACTCCCTTGAGCTTTTCCTCCAACTGAGCATTTGATCCCTATCTCAGCTTCACCTGCAACAAATTCCATTTTACTTTCTTCTGGAGACTTCATCTGTAACCCTAGTCTTCCTCATCTTTCTATAGCAGTCCTCTCATCATCTCTAATTGTAATTTAATTTCAACTACTTCTCTATCAAATTCAAGACAATTTAATTTCCTATGCCTTACCTTTGAACCTTTACTATGATCCTCAATAGTCACAAATATCCTTCTTCCATTAGCTTCTCCCTGCTCACTGTGAACTGCACACAAACCACTGCAACTAGTTGACTCTATCAACCTATTTGTAAATACCATACTAAGCTATACCATGCCTAGCCTTCTCATGGTATTTATGCTAACTCCTTCCTCTGGAATCTTCATATAAGCACTCTCAACTCTTTTGGCTTTTACATGCAATTTACTCACCTTCTTTATCTGAGAAATTTGTTGTTCTTCATCAATTTCTACTACAAGGTTCCTTGCCATCATCCTCAACTGCAAAAATTCGTCACTACTACTTGTAATCAACAATTAATCCACAATTAACTTAAAGCCAAATACTATTACCTCCTTGTTCATTCTTCACTTGAACACACAACTGTTGTTGTAGAAGTATTCTTACTGTTATCATCCTTTTGCTGTTGCAAACCTTCATGTTCTTTAAATTAGCACCATTCTCCCTACTCATTATCCAACCATAACTCTGGTCATCTTGACTTTCTTGTAGCAACTATTTCACATGATTGAGTTTTGCTCTTAAATCAACCATCTCCTTCTAAAATGCTTCATCTCTCATTCCTTTGAGCCCAAATACTTTGTCACTTTTCTTCTTCTACTTGTGAATTTCCTTTGAACCCTTACTATGATTAGCAACAACCATCTTCATCTATTCCTCTTGTAAGCTCTCCTTGGCTACTAGTGAGTTGCAACAAGCCCTTCTTTTCTATGTAACAAGTTTTCTACTTGTCACCCATACAAATTCATCCTCTTGGTATCTTCTCTTCAATTTCTCACTCTCCTTAGTTTTGTTGTTGGGTTCTGTAACCATACTTTTTTTCATCGAAGAGCTTTTCCTGCTCTTTCTCCTTTGACATAACTTACTTTCTATGGTATATGCTATTAATTCAGTCTTGCAAAAACCTCTTTTAATGACCAAGTTAGCATAAACACCACATTCAATTTATAAGATCTATAACAAGATCTCATCTTCCACAATGTTTCTTGGATCTACTTTTTGAACCAATTTTTTTCCAACCAATATACTTGTTTTTCCTCAAGAGAATATCAACTCTTTTGGACATGCAACCATATCCACTATCACTTCACTTCACTTTTAGGTGTACTATAACTCTAAAATCCCATCTCTGCTATTCTGACTACATCACTAAAGAGCGTTCACGCTAATCACCAAAGGAAATTTGTTCTACTTCAAGGTAGACACCCTCCACCATGTCTGCACAAACCTCACAATCATCAAACCTCTATTTAACAATGATTTACCTCAATCTATTGTAAATTATGCTTCCTCTAAGATCTTCTTGTATGTTTCTCTAAGAGCTGTAAAGCTAAAATATTTTCGTGGCTCTAATACCACTTGTTGACGACAGACAAGGTTACCCCAGATGCCAATAACCCAAGACAACTCGAACTACAACTTTGTATTTAATTCCAAATCCTTTTCCAAAATAACTGAAGAAATATTTTACATGTGCAACCAAAAGAGAGAATATGGATTTGCCTTGACAAATTCTATGAAAGGGATTTCTCCCACCTTCCAATCATTTTCCTCACCTCATTCAACTCCATAGGTTTCAACTTAGTAAGTGGTGAAACGGGTAGGTCAACAGGCATTTGAAAAACGAATATGCAACCCTAAAAAAATTATGTGTTGGAAATAATACTGAGAGGGGGGGTGAATCAGTATTATCAAATTATTTTTAACAAATCTTCCTTATTTATACTTTGAATTATTTTTGCATATCAATACCATAAAATAATGAGCATGAACAAGAAAAAAACCAAAGAACACCAGATGTAAGGTGGAAACCCAATGTGGGTGAAAACCACCTGCTGCAATATGTCTCTATCTTCTTTCAAATTAGAAACTCCTTTTACAATGATTTTGTACTGGTGCAGTCCTTTATCAGTACATAGGCTGCAACCTGCAGAGAGCTACAACTCTCTCTCGTTTTCCAGTCTTTCCTGGAAGGGAGCTACAACCCCCTACTTCTTTTCATAAAGCATCAAATGATCATCAAGTACATGTAAGTTACACAGTCCACTGCAGTAATCAGATCAGCAATAACAGAACTAACCCAGAACACCTTATCAACAGAAAAATACAACCAAACAAAATATCTTAAGACAGATACGCAGTTTCTCTTTCTCTGGTCTGCGTGCATACGCACTTCACCTTCTGCCCCCCTACGTATACCCGCAGAGACCCTTCTGCCGCACTGCGTGTCCACGCACTGTTTCTTCAACCGCTCTGCGTACTGTTACTGCAGGTACGCACCCAGAGACACTATCGCGCCGCGTACTGTTATGCAGGTACGCACCCAGAGATACTATCGCGTCGTGTACTTTTACTGTGTGTACGCACCTGAACCTTTGTCGCTCTACGTACCCACGTAGTTCTCCTTCTTCCGCTCTGCGTACCCACGCAGCTCTCCTATTTCTGCTCTGCGTACCCACGCAGATCTCCTGTTTCTGCTCTGCGTACCCACGCAGATCTCCTGTTTCTGCTCTGCGTACCCACGCAGATCTCCTGTTTCTGCTCTGCGTACCCACGCAACTCTCCTGTTAAAAACCTGCATACTTCTGATTAGGGCCGAATTGGCAGTCCACCAGAGTGGCACAGTTGCTCAGATCTGATCATGCGCTCGAGAGATCACCCTTCAAAGATTCGCTTTCAACTTCCCTTACATATAAATCAAGATTTTAAGACCATAACCCAATATTTCAGATCTTAAGATATTCAATTGCAAAAGATACTTAGCCAAGTGATCTCCTTTGCTTTATATAGGCAAGCTCCTCCTAAAATCATGGATCAATACCACGAGCCAAAACCATAATAACACAAATACCGTCGGCTAAATACCAAGGGTTAAACATAAGAAACCCCACGTGTGCTTTTCTCTGCCTTGAAATGAGTGCACTGGGGGTACGCACCTCCTGAACGGCTGACCTGCGTAACTGGCCGCGGTCCCTTCACGGTGTACCTGCGGGTACGCACCTTCTGAACTGATCTCCTGCGTACTTCTTACTTTTCAACATATTGAGAGCCTTGCCACGGGTGTTGCCATCAAGTACAACATCTGTAACATATAGTCATACCAGAAACATAATGCCAACATTATGTTGTAGGTGCTGTGAAATAATTTCCTAGTGCAGTAAAAATACTATAGGCGCTACGAAATGATTTCATAGAGCTCCAAAAAAACTATCTTTTCGAATTTCTGGAAGTTGAAACGATTCAGACCTTTCTAGAATCGATTCTTCATAGCCTTGGGTGGATCCTTGACATGATAAATGAGTTCACTCACCTTTCTTCATGGGTATTTTCAAAACCAAATTGAATTTGACAATTAGAGCAACCAAATGCCAAGGGGTTTAGACTACATAAACACCAAAAACATAGGGCTCTGTTTTGCTGATGGGTTTCACATTACAAAACCCATGGACTTACTATTCTCCATAACAAAAATATAATTTCTTTCTCAATCTTTAAGCTAATACAACAAGAGTCAAGACATAAAGGGACTCAACAGAACAATGGAGGCTTTAGAGTGAATATTATTAATATAAATTTATGGAATAAGAACATACCTTCAAAGATAAGACATGAAAAAAATTAAATTGCGATTAAACACATCCTTTAGCAGACAATGATGGCAACAATATAAAGTTACAACTTCATCACACGATCTATGACCCATAAGCACAAGTGAATACATGTTTAGTTCCAAATTACATTTGAACAAGAAATCGACTTGCTCCCAAAGCATACAACCAACACACTTCTTGAAACATTCAAATTCTTAACATAAATTGACTCAATAAGTGTAGACCTCAATAAATCGAAACTTCATTAACAATATGCAAATAGAGAGGTTAAAAAATGCAGAGGCATATAAAATTGTTGTTCATTAATCAAATTCAGACATACATTAAACTAGCCATATATAAAATGCAACCTAGGCCTCTTCCAAGCTCTATCTCTTCTCCTCATTCTGGAGTTCCTCCTCTCTTCTTCTCCTCCTCTTCTGCCTTCACTATGCACTCACTTCTCAAACACTCATTCTCTTTAAAAAATGAATCTAACATGGGAAAACCAAGAGTCACAAGAGATGTTTCGTTTCTCCTTCTCACAAAATAAGGGAAACTGAAAATACAATTACATTAGAAAATAATTCCTCCAATTTATCCTAAAACAAAACTCCCTTTTTAATGAAAACATTTACAAAACATTTAAAATTTATTCCATCATCACCATGTGACCATCCCATCACATTGGCAAGCTTTTTGGTCCAAGTCTTCATCGAATTTTTTTCTCCATCTATGCATCTGCAACACAATTTAAGTGAACACATATTTAGATGTTGCAATTCAAACAACAAAAATTCCAAGCGAGAATCCATTGATCAACTAAACAACATCAGTGTGTGAAGAAAATCTCATATCTAAAGTAAATCACATCACAAAAACTCCTTATTGACATCCAAATCATAAGAGCAAGCACCTCAACTAGTCAACATATCAATATCACTCAAGACAAAAACCACTGAATTGTGTTTTGAAAAATATTGATGCCAACACAATTTATGAAAAAAATTCATCTCGAGTATTGAGTAAGTGAAAGGTTCCATAGAAGATCGAATTTTGATGGTTATATCATTTTTCGGTTTGACAGTTTTGCTCAACACTTAGAATTTCATATCATTTTGTATCATCAAAGATGACAATTCTAAGAATTGGCAAAGACACAAATATGTAATGAGAAATAAAAATATATTAAGACTTTTCATCAATATGCTTTGAGGAAAAAACATTTCTAATGTGGAAGGCGATGTTATGAAAAGATAATAATAATTATAACACTAATAATAAAGTATATTTAATAATTATGAAATGAGGACATGTCTATTCATGAAAGGGCATCCCGCCTAGTATTTATGTGGGACCATCATTTGTAACTGTTGTCGCTGCTGCAACACCCTCCAAAATTTCACTACATTCAAATTTGGAGCCTACTTCACTGTCGTATCTAGTGCCGCCTTTGTCGTTGAGTGTCATTTCAAGTGTTCTTTATCATCTTGATGTGTCATCGTGTTGATTAGAATATCTCCAGTGCATTTCATGGTCATAACACCTTTGCTTGTTGTAAAACGACACTTTTGGTTGCAGTCACACACACTTTGTTTGTTGTACTTGGGGAATGTATGTAAAGTGGCATTTTGATGTCTATTTATCATTGTTCAAGATTTTCTAAGTTTTCTTGATGAGTTGGTATGTGTCGCACATGATTTTATGTCTAAACTCATTTTGTTCACCCCTTGTTCTATCTTCCATACTTAGACAAATTTTGGTTTCAAAGTGAACCCATTAAGGCAAGGAGTGCATCAGTGCAATCTTAAGCCTTGATCAGGAATCCTTCATTGTTCAGAAGTGCAACCTATGCTCTTCAAGAGCACATAGCGCACTCCTAAAACATCTTTCCCCTTCCTTGTTCTGAACTACGGACTAAAGAGCCAAGTCTTCCTTTGAGTGCACTTCTTCGACTCGAAGGATTGTGACCTCCTTGAGCACGTGAGTGCACCCCGAAGACCCGAAGCTTAACGACTCCAACCTTCAACACTGTGCCATGTTCCCTCCTTGACCCTTTTGAGCACATGAGCACACTCTAAATCCTTTAAGACTTATCTTTCATCCTTCGACACTGCGCCCTTCTTTGCCTTCTTGAGCACATAAGCACACCCCGAAGCCCCAAAAGCTTCCCCTTCAGCCTTCAGCTCTGCACCCTGTGCCTTTCTTATCTCCCTTAAGTGCACAACACATTTGGGAAGCCTGAAGCCTCATCCTTTTTCCTTCAAACATTTGCCCTGTGACCTTCCTTGAGTTTCTCTCTCTCCTCTTGAGTGCATGAGTGCATCCCAAAGCCTTGAATCTCCCTCTCTTCAACCCTTCAACCTTTCGAAGTGCACCCTTGCACTCAAAATCTCTCCCTGCTCCTTCCAAGCACACTCTTAAGACATGACCATAAAATTTGCATGAAACATGTTAGAATAGGAGATTTTTTAGGCTGATGGTTGCTTTCCATGAGTGATTGCAGTTACAGATATTTTAGGAATGACATGGAAAACATACATGAAGAAGATTGGGAAAAGAAGACAGACAAAGGAAGCATTAAAGAACAAATAACACATTGGAGTTTTGATGATCAAAGCACCCTAAAGACTCGATAAGGTCAAACACCCTTTGGAGGGTGAAGACATCAATGATCAAAAGTTGCACGCAAGATCAAAGACATGAGTGGCAGCCATGTCACCTATTTAAGAAAGTCCATGTCATTAGTCACTATGAGTCCAAGTCATCAATGTTAGTGACTTGTAATTTACTCATCGCATGATGATGTGGAAATTATGATGTAATGATGTAATCATTGTAAAGACAAAGAAGTGGAAGTCCAAGAGTCATGTACAAACAAAAGAATCATTTATAAAAGTCCAAATTAAATGTAATTCCAAAAGTCATATGTAATTCCAAAATTTATTTGGAAAACTAAGAGTTATAGAAGTCCAAAGGTGATTAGAAGTCGGAAGGTAAAGAGTCATGGGGACATGGAAAGTCATGCCTCAAGTTATAAAAGGATCCTCATTTCTCAAGCAAAGGACTTTTATCCTTGGCTTCTCCCATAGGCATTAGAGAGATAAATATAGTACTTTTTGGGAGCAAGTAGTGGCTCTAACTCTCCACTATTGGAGCTAGTGGTGTTCATTATAATTATGTATCTTGGAACTTTTTCTTAATATTTGAAACCTTTCGACAAACACATTTTCATGGATGAATCATATATGTTTAGGGAATATTATTCTAATGTTTGCAGTTTGTGTTGGTTTTCACATGTATTGGAGTAATTGAACTATTTCGGTGACTTTGGTGCTTAACTTATTGGAAATGTGTTGTAATTATTTAATGATCATGACATCTATGTGAACTATTTCTCTTGATGTTCAACAATTTTTTTCTATATGTGCATGTGTCTCCATTAGATTAATACTATTACTTTTATTTTAGAGACTCACTTTCTGTCCCTCGCAGTGAAAGAACCTTGATACATTGACAATTGAACATTCCACAAGGCACACTCTCTTGCTCATTCAAAAGCACATGTGCACTTCTCTCTCATGCTAACTGCTTAAGCCAAGGCATATCTTTAAGTAAATGAAAATCGGGCCGTATTTCCATATGGGACTCCTACACTAAACAGTGTGAGGTCTAATTGAGACCTCATATTGGGGAGATCCCTTGTATGTTGGCGGTATCCAACATCATCACATTCTAGCGTTAGAAGGAGGGAAACTAGTTTTTTTATGGTTGATAACTCTACACATCCCAATAATTCATCTTCTGGACAAGGAAGTAATATTCCAAGCACCATTACAATTGATATTCCCAAAGTAGGAGGGTCTTCTAAGACTTTTCCAGAGTCTTCTTACGAGGTTACCTATGAACAATTTTGGGTGATTTGACCCATAACCCATCGGTTTGCAAAAGCTATCAATTTCCTCAATGTTGCTCATAATCTTTTGCATCATCCTAAGAATAAGGAAACAAATCATATTAGTGTATTGGTTACATTAGTGGAATATTTTGTTTTTTCCACTCTTGAGGAATTAACAGAGTCTTTAGAAGACATAATTCAATAAGAGAAACTTCCACCCATTCACGAAGAGTACGAGGAAGATATTTTTATTTCTGACGAAGAACAACCGAGAGCTGATTTTAAGTTTATTAACGGTTTAAATGGTCAAGGAGAAGGCTCATCATATTCTAAAAAGGAGGAGGAACCAAGAGATGAAGACATGGCCAATTAGGACCTGGATTAGATGGCCCAAGGGCCTCTTTCTCTTCCGGATAAACTTCATAAAATTCCCATACATCTGGAGAAGTTGTTATCAAAGTTTGATCCAAACAAGAATACTAAGGCAAAAGATCATATTGATGATTTCTACATGCATCTATGAATGTTAAAGTTATAATATGATGATGTTTCTTGTAGGATTTTTCCTTTTACATTAGAAGTTAGAGCAACAACATGGTACCATAGTCTGCTTGTTAATTCAGTCCATGGTTGGAGGGAGTTTAAGAAATTGTTTTTGGAGAAATTCGTTGATGATAAGACTCCCACCATGTTATTAAGAGATCTCAAGAATATTAAGATGGGGGAAAGGGAGAAAGTTAAATACTTTAATCAAAATTTCAACCTCATATTGAACAAGTTTCCCCTGGGCACAAAACCTCATGATTCAATTACTATCGATTATTATACAACTTCCTTTCCCATAAACATTTCCTCTTTTGATAAACAAGCTGCAAAGGATACATTAGCTTTAAAATTTGCAAAAGCAATCATTGTGGAGAAAGACTTGCGTGTTATTGGAGTTATTACTGACGATTATGAATCTAAAGACTCTAAGGAGACTAGTAAGAAGTCTCAACCTTCTTCGAGTAAGGCTAAAGAAAAGGATTCTGTAGATATTGAAAGATTGACCATGACATTAGAGGCACTCACCAACAAAGTTTCAGAATTAAAGAGAAGGTAAAGCGATACTTCTACCAGTAGCAAGCCCCCCAAGTCTTTTCCATTCAAAAAGAATAACAACAACAAAAATAATCAACCAACTAAACCTTCTGAGAGTTTGAATGTTGTGTTGAATATTGAAAGTATAGGCATGGATAACTAGTTCTCCTTCCACGAGGAATGACATTCAAAGAAAACATGCCCATAGCGGGACCACAACATGAATTCTCTGGTCACACACATTTTTGATACTTTACTAGAAGATGAGCAGTCTGAGAAAATGGAAGAAACAAATGAACCTGTAGTGGCTAAAGAAAGTACAAGTATTTGACTTGCAGTTAATGTGTTTGATTGTATTCTCAACGCAGACAATAAGAGTGTCGAAGCACCATTGAAAATAAATCCCCCACTCATAAATAGAATGGTCGATCTAGTTTGAGGAGCCAAGGGCCCATTTCTGAACAGGAGGTGACGAGACAAAAATTTAAGGAGAAATTTATTAAGAAGGATCTCACCATCAGCCAATCCCACTTAGAATGCACAAAGTAAGTATGGAAATGCTACTACTTCTGAGAACACTTCCTCTAGTAGAAAAAACAAGCATATTACTCCAAAAGTGACAAAGAAAGCCACTCCTCTAGACACTTCAACGTTGCCTACTAAAAGTGAAACAATTGATTATAATATTGTTGAATATTTGAAGAGGGATCATGCCAACATTTCCATCTTTGAGCTCACGAAGATAACAAGTCAATGTGAACTGATTATCCAATCCTTTTAACAACCTTCATCATGTGATAAAATCCTTCTTCTCAAAAGGTGTCCAACAAGTCCTTTGGAGCCCTTAAATCCATGGTTAATGCTGTCACTTTAGATGATAACACTCTTTTCCCTCCATTTTTTTAACCTTAAAATTTTTAATTACAATGTCCATAATTGTTTAGTTCATTCAAGTGCATCTGTGAATGTAATACCTTTATCTATTGCTAATAAATTTAATGCTAGATGGGATAAAATTGATGCACAAATCATTCAGCTGGAAATATCCCTTGTCCAAGCTATTGGCGAACTCAAGAATGTTATTATCCGATTATCATATGATCATCAAGTGAATCAATGTATAAACATTGTAATTGTGGACATTCCCAAAGCCTATGGCATATCCCTGAGTCAAGACTGGTCTAGTAAATTACAAGGGTATTTTGCTACAAATTGGTCACATTTATGGCTTCCATACAAGGGAAAAAACAACCAGATTCAAGTGGAGAGTGAATCATACATGAAATACACTGTGACACCACTTGAGGGTCATAATGAGCTTGTTGCCTCTGTCGATCTAATATTTGGAAATCGTTTTTTGGAAACTGATCACGAGAATTATCAAGCACAACCATCACCCATCCCACCTGATATAGAGTTGAAGCTCCTTCTTTTTACTCCAATTGGTGCTAATGAATCATGTAATATAGATGTACATAACAATAATAATATTATAGGAACCAATTTAGTAGATAATGATATTTGGAATCAATACTTTGATGGTTCAAAGACTTAGTATGGTTATGGAGCTAGTTGCGTACTCATAGACCCATGTAATAAGAAGTACATCCTATCATGTCGTTTGGAGTTTAAGTGTACGAATAATACTACCAAATGTGAAGCACTCGTGCTTGGACTAAAGAAAACCATCGATATGAAGGTAGAGTTGCTAAGGGTAATTGGTGACTTAGAAGTGGTCACTCCTCAAGTACGAGATACTATCCACTTTGTCTAAGACCAAATATCAGAAACTACTAGTAGGAGGTATGGTGTTTGATTAATTATTTTAAAACTTTTAATATTACTTCTGTTCTTAGACTTAGAAACGTTGCAACATATGCATTAGAAAATGAACCCACTAGAATTTCACCATTGAGAAATGGTTTTTCTATAGAGATTATATATAAACATTTGTTCCTGGTAATGTCTATAATTTTCATGTTTTCAATGACGACCAATAGATACTGCATTTTATGGATAATGCGAATGTGTTTCAAGATGCGACCATTAAGGAGGATGAACACGGCAAGGCTTTGCAGGAGGTGTCTAATGCAATGAAAGGTAATGATGTGCCTAAAGGTGTGGTGTCTAGAAAAATTATATGACTTGCAAAGCTGTTTTAGAGGACCAATCAATACTAAGACTCAAAGCTCGAAGTTATCATCAGAACAAGTCAATTTAGGAACTCACGAAGATCTGAAGTATGTAAACCTCGGTACATTTTGTTCTCCATAAGAATGAAAAGCATTCATCCGCTTATTCAAACAATATCGATGTGTCTGCATAGACATACGAAGACTTAAAGACATATGATACTCGTATTATCCAACACGTCATTCCCATTAAAGAAGGGGTGAAACCCTTTTAGCAGAAGATAATGAAAGTTCATCCAACACTGGAACCCCTGATCCAAAAGGAATTGAGAAAGCTCCTGGATGCTCAGATTATTTTCAATATTAGACATTCTACTTTGGTTTTGAATTTGGTCCTATTTAGAAAGAATTCTAGTGAGATAAGGTTATGTGCCGACTTTTGAAATCTCAACCAAACATCTAGAAAAGATAATTACCCGATGCCATCCATGGAACATATCCTCCAAACAATATATAGCACTGATATGTTCTCGCTACTAGATGGTTTTTCTGGTTACAATCAAGTGCTAGTAGCAAAACTGAATCGTCTTAAAACTACCTTTAGGACCAAGTGGGGAACATTTTCCTTTAAGTGTATGCCATTTAGGCTTATCAATGTTGGTGCTATATTTCAAAGAGTGATGGACATTGCTTTTTGTGGCCTGATTGGCCAAAGTGTAGTTATTTATTTGGATGATGTTACTCTGTTTTCTAAAATAATATCAGATCATGTACATCATTTGAAGAAAATATTTGAGTGGTGTCATAAATATGGGATTTATCTCAATCCCAAGAAAAACATCTTTGGTGTGTTAGAAGGCACTCTCTTAGGACACATCATTGCAAAGAGTGGAATTAAAGTTGATCCCAAAAGGTTCAAAGCTATAACTCAAATCCCATTCTTGGTGAATAAGAAGGATATGCAATCTTTCTTAGGGAAGATTAATTTCCTGTGAAAATTCATCTCTAATTATGCTCAGATAGTTAAACCATTACAAGGGACAATTAAGAAATATGCAACTTATAAATGGGACAAAAGGAAAGGGATGCTTTCGCTAAAATTAAATAGTCTATTGCCGATGCACCTACATTATTCAATACTGATTATGAAAAATATTTATTGCCTTATATTTTTGCTTCAGATTCATCTATTGTGATCATACTGACTCAGAAGGATGCTGAAGGAAATGAATTACCTATTTCTTTCATGAGTGTTGGATTATAGGGGTCAGAGCTAAATTATCCCGCCATCCATAAAGAAGATTACGTTGTATATAAGCTAGTAAATTACTTCAGGCACTATATTCTTAAATCTCACACGATCATATTTGTGCCTCATTCGGCGGTCAAAACACTTCTGGTACAACAAGAGCTAGGTGATGAGGGAAAATTGGATGGCCTATTTACAAGAATATGATTTTGAGTTTAAACCAATTCATACCATTAAGGGTCATGGCCTCTGTCAACTTGCAATTGAAGCAAGATATGTTCCCGAGAAATATCTTTCAGGGTGGGAGTAGGAAATAAATATGTAAAATGTTGAACATGTTCCCCATATCAAATAAAAAATTCCATGGTATTTAGACATAAAATGATTTCTAGAGCACGAAAACTTGCCCACAAATTTATTGAGTAAACAAAATAGGTAAGTTCACCTTAAAGCTATATCCTACCAGCTTGTTCATTGAGTACTTTTTACAAATCACCATTACAGTGTCTTGCTAAGATGCCTTAAGCCTTAAGATACTGAGAAGGTACTGAAAGACTTACACGATGGACTGATAGGTGGTCAATATGTGGGTGATACAACTGCACATAAATTAATGAGGGCTATTTATTATTGTCCCACCTTACTTAAAGATGCTCATACCTATGTTAGCAAGTTCCCAACTTGTCAGAGATGGACCGGTCGGGATCAGAAGTCAGCTGCCCCATTGCTACCAGTAGTAGTCAAGGAACCATTCCAACAATGGGGACTAGATGTTATCGGATAAATATTTCCACATTTATCAAAGCAACACTAATATATTTTGAAGCGACAAATTATTTTAATTGGTGGTCAGAAGCAATTCCCTTAAGACAAGTAAACAACTAGGAATTCATCCACTTCTTGAAGCATAATATCATAGCAAGGTTTAGCATTCCAACATTCGTTGTATTTGATAATGAAACTTATTTTTCTTCATTGAAACTTTATGAATTCACATTAGAAAATGGTATCATGTTAAAGCATGCATCTAACTATTACCCATAGGGAAATGGTTTAGCTGAATAAAAAAATAAAAATCTTATCTGCATAATCAAGAAAACCATTTTCTATGAGGAAATGAACCAACACAACGCTTTTACAAATGCACTATGGGCTAACCATGTAACTCCTAATCCTTCCATAAAAATCTCTCCATACTTTATAGTTTATGGTAAAGAAGATATCTTGCCCCTGAACCTGTATCTCCCAACCTTGCAACTCTCGAAGGAGTCCCAAGGTAGACCTTGTGTTCTAGTTTAGAGTAAGTTAGGTACTTTTAAAACTTGAGGAAGAAAGGCTCAAATCTAAAGAAATATTTTCCGTTCATAAAAAACGTGTTAAGTGTTGTTCGACAAGAAATCTGCAGGGACTAAGAGTTTTGATGGGGTTGACTTAGTATTGAAGTGGGACAAAGCCCAAGAAGAGAAAGGAAAACACACGAAGTTCTAACCTCTATGGATTGGTTGTTTTACCATCGAAGAGATGCTCAGTCATAATACCTTCAAGTTGAAATCCTTAGACAAGATGACTGACCCTTTCCCGTAAATGGCTAAAATTTGAAGCACTATTACTAATAGCAACTCTAAGTTGCGTTTCCTATACAATATTTCTTTTTGTTTCTTTTCTTATCCTGTGTGTCAATATTTGTATTTCTGTAAAATTGGGTCCTTTCTTGTTTTCTTTTGTCTTGGTCATTGTACATAAATAAGATCTTGTGTGACAAGTGCATGGCTCAAAAGGAATTTGTGGTGAAATAAAAGATAAAATGTGACAATCACAATTCTTGGATTTATGTTTGTTCTTCTTCTTTGTTTGGGAACATGCCATAGGTTGAGCTAGGTCTGGAAGGAAAATATGATACATCCAAAAGGAAAACCTCGAGGGAACCTATTAGATCCACATCTATTCTAGTATCAAAACTCTTCAACTTGGTATAAATCTACTTGTGTGATACACACTTATCCAATATAGTAGACAAAGGATAAGGGGCAAATCTAAAGTGAGCAAACAAATATCAGAGGTTACATAAATATTTATCTGAAGAGGCAACCACCCATGCTCTCAATAAGTTAGGATCCCTCTTCCACCCGTTGAAAATAATAAGTGTCAAAGCATAGTCTTATTGAATAAATAAATAAAGGGTGAAAAAGAGAAAGACTTCCTACACAAGGAGGTGAAGCAAGCAACTTCGCTGGGGTACTGTCCAAGCCTGCTGGAAGCGAAGCAACATTTGTGCTCCTGTAACGACTCCACAAGGGTACTATCTAGGTCTGTTGGAAGCAGAGAAACACCATAGATAAAAACTTATTCTATGAATATCATAAACTCACCACACATATTACCCTTTCATGGATTGAAACAATTATGATATGGAATATCTTTTGTGTGTTGAACCAAGTGTAAGAAAGTGAGGTACTATGTATATAACCGGGTTGAAAGGGGGAAATCAAGGAAATATAATTAGTGAATCAATACTTCCTGAAGGATTGACCCTTTAATTGAAAATACATTCCTAGAAAGAGAATTTGAAGCTCACCTAATGTGTCGCCAAGTGTTGTCACTATTACAACACCCTCCAAAATTTCACTACATTTAAATTTGGAGCCTACTTCACCATCATATCTAGTGTTTCCTTGGTCATTTAGTGTTGTTTCATGTCATTCTATATGTTTCAAGTGTTCTTGATTATCATGATGTGTGGTCAAGTTGATTAGAATATCTCCAATGCATTTCATGGTTGTAACACCTTTGCTTGTAAAATGACATTTTTGGTCGCAGTGGCACACACTTTGTTTGTTGTACTTGGGGAATGCATGTAAAGTGGCATTTTGATGTCCATTTTATAATTGTTCAATCTTGTCTATTTTTTCTTGATGAGTTGGTATGTGTCGCACATGATTTTATGTGTAATCTCATTGTGTTCGCCCCTTGTTCTATCTTCCAGACTTAGACAAATTTTGGTTACAAAGTGAACCCATTGAGGCAACTTAGACAAATTTTGGTTACAAAGTGAACCAATTAAGGCAAGGAGTGCATGAGCGCACTCTTAAGACTTGATCGAGAATCCTCCGTTGTTCGAAAGTGTGTCCCTTGCCCTTCAAGAGCGCATAACGCACTGCTAAAGAATATTTTCCCTTCCTTGTTTTGAACTGCGCCCTAAAGAGCCAAGTCTTCGTTTGAGCACACTTCTTCAACTTGAAGGATTGCACCCTCCTTAAGCACATGAGCAAACCCCAAAGACCCGAAGCTTAACCCCTTCAACTTTCAACACTGCGCCTTGCTCCATCCTTGACCCTTTTGAGCACATGAGTGCACTCTAAAGCCCTGAAGCTAATATTTCATCCTTCAACACTGCGCCCTATCCCATCCTTTGCCTTCTTGAGTGCATGAGCATACCTTGCAGCCCCAAAAACTTCCCCTTCAACCTTCAACTCTGTGCCCTATTCCTTCCTTATCTCCCCTGAGCGCACAATGCACTTGGGAAGCTTGAAGCCTCATCCTTCGTCCTTCGGACATGTGCCCTACACCCTCCCTTAAGTTTCTCTCTTTCTATTGAGCGCATCACGAAGCCTTTAATCTCCCTCTCTTCATCCCTTCAGCCTTTTGAGGGATGCCCTTGTGCCCAAAGTCTCTCCTTGCTCCTTCCAAACACACTGTTAAGACATGAATAGAAATTTTGCATGAAACATGTTAGTATAGGAGATTTTTCAGGCTGATGGTTGCTTGCCATGAGTGATTGATTGTATTTACATGTATTTCAAGAGTGACATGGAATAATGCATGAAGAGTATTGGGTAAAGAAGGCAGACAAAGGAAGCATTAAAGAACAAAGATCACATTGGAGCCTTGATGATCAAAGCACCCTTAAGGCTCCATAAGGTCAAAGAACCTTTGGATGGTGAAGATATCAACGATTAGAAGTTTCATGCAAGAGCAAAGACATGAGTGGAAACCATGTCACCTATTGAAGAAAGTCCATGTAATCAATCACTACGAGTCCAAGTCATCAATGTAAGTGACTTGTCATGTCCTCATAACATGATGATGTGGAAATTATGATGTAATGATGTAATCATTGTAAAGACAAAGAAGTGGAAGTCAAAGAGTCATGTATGGAAAAAAGAGCCATGTATAGAAGTAAAAAAGACACGTAATTCCAAAAGTCATATGTAATTCTAAAATTCATTTGGAAAACCAAGAGTTATAGAAGTCCAAAGGTCATTAGATGTTGGAAGGTCAAATGTCATGTGGATATGGAAAGTCATGCATAAAGTTATAAAAGGATCCTCATTTCTCAAGCAAATGACTCTTAACCTTGGCTTCTCCCATAGGCATTAGAGATATAGAGATAATAATTTTTGGGAGAAAGCAATGGCTCTAACGCTCCACTATTGGAGCTAGTGATGTTCATTGTACTTATGTATCTTGGAACTTTTGCTTAATACTTGAAGCCTTTCGAACAACACATTTTCATGCATGAATCACAGATGTTTAGGGACTATTATTCTAATTTTTGTAGTTTATGTTAGATTTCACATGTACTAGAGTAATTGAACTATTTTAGTGACTTTGGTGATTAAATTATTGGAAATGTGTTACGATGATTTAACGATTGTGGCATCTATGTGAACTATTTTGCTTGATGTTCAACGATTCTTTCTTATGTGTGTGTGTGTGTGTCTCCATTAGATTAGTACTATTAATTTTCTTTTAGAGACTCACTTTCTCTCCCTTGCAACATTGAGAATTAACCATTCCATAAGGCACACTCTCTTGCTCATTCAAAAGCACATGTGCGCTTGTCTCTCATGCTAACTTCTTGAGCCAAGGCATATATTTAAGTAAACGATAGTTGGGTCATATTTCCAGATGGGACTTCTACACCAAATTATGTGAGGTCTAATTGGGACCTCATGTCGAGGAGACCCCCTGTATATTTGAGGTATCCAACAAGGTCAACAATAACTGAACAATATCATTATTTCACACATTTATTGAATAAATTATATTTTATCCGCAATGGATTATTTTATATTCCAAGTCTTTTGGATTATAAAAATGCGATCCAAGTTTGGATATCACTTCATGTGGAACCTATATGTCCCAGAATAACCCTACACATGACTGGAAGGTAACAATATTCTTGTTGACATAACAACCCAACTGAAACCCACATTAACACCATGCAAATAACGAACGCAGTAGGTGATACATAAACCAATTAAGAAATGACCTCTTGAGAATAAATTATGGGAACCCATAAAATAATGAAGCAAGGGTGAAATAACACTATCAACATAAATATATGAAACACCAAAATGTAGAACAACTACCACAACCCAACTATGTCACAAACGAACTAACCGTTATAACATAATAATGCAATTGAAAACCAAAACAACTCTATGAAAGAGTGAATGTTGATAGTAGTCATGTAATTTTTGTTATCAAACCATAAGTTGAATAACAACCACAATAAAAAAACATATTTTGAATGAAGAACAACCATACGCAAAATTCAATGCAAAGGTGTGAATATAACAATGCATGCACTATAGGGTAAACTAAAAATAGAATAGATGAATGAACTAGGCTTAGTACCATGTCTAAGAGAAACATGTAAGCATACAACAATGATATTAAGATAGACTAGTCCACTACAAAATATTCAACATGACAAAAGAATCCGCATAAACTAATAAAGCAATCATGCAACCATGTTACTAATAGAGTAACTTAAATACAAAATACAAGATCTCCAAAACTTGACAATGAAATCCTTGGGATAAGAGAAAGTGTTTCCAATGGATCGATAAACTATAATAAATGTAATATGTAAAACATAATTACCGGGCATCTAGAAAAGGTAATTACCCAGTGCCATCCATGGAATAGATCCTCCAAACAATATCTAGGTCCGAGATGTTCTCGCTACTAGATGGGTTTTTTGGTTACAATCAAGTGCTAAGAGCATTCCAACATTTGTTGTCTTTGATAATGAAACTTATTTTTCTTCATTGAAACTTTATGAATTCACATTAGAAAATGGTATCATGTTAAATCATACATCTAACTATTACTCGCAGGGAAATGGTTTAGCTGAATTAACAAATAAAAATCTTATCCGCATAATCAAGAAAACCATTTTATATGAGGAAAGGAATTGGCACAACGCTTTTACAAATGCATTATGGGCTGACCATGTAACTCCTAAGCCTTCCCTCAAAACCTTGCTGTACTTTCTGATTTATGGTAAAGAAGCTGTCTTGTCTCCGAACCTATATTTCCCAGCCTTGCAACTCTCCCAAGAGTCCCAAGGTAGACATTCTCTTCTAGTTGAAAGAAGGTTAGATAATTTTCTCAAACTTGAGAAAGAAAGAATCAAATCCAAAGAAATATTTGTTGTTCATCAAAATTTTGTTAAGTGTTGTTTCACCAAGAAATCCATAGGGACTAAGAGTTTCGATGTGGGTGACTTAGTATTGAAGTGGGACACAACCCACGAAGAGAAAGGCAAATACACGAAGTTCCAAACTCCGTGGATTGGACCTTTTACCTTCGAAGAGAAGCTTTTTCATAATACCTTCAAGTTCAAATCCTTAGACATGAGGATTGACCCCGTTCTAGTAAATGACCGAGATTTGAAGCACTATTTCTAATAGTAGCTCTAAGTTGCGTTTCCTGTACAATATTCCTTTTTTTTTTTCTTTTCTTATTGTTTGTCATTTTTCATATGTTTGTCAAATTGGGTCGTGTCTTGTTTTCTTTTGTCTTTGTCATTGTACATAAATAAGACCTCGTGTGAAAGTGCATGGATCAAAAGGAATTTGTGGTGGAATAAAAGAGAAAATGTGATAATCACAATACTTGGCTTTCTATTTGTTCTTCTTCTTTGTTTGGGAATATGCCATAGGTTGAGCTAGGGATGGATGGAAAATACGATACATCCAAAAGGAAAACCTTTGGGGAACCTCTTAGATCCATATCTATTCTATTATCCAAACTCTTAAACTTGCTATAAAAACACTTGTGTGTTACATGCTGATCCACTCTAGTAGAGAAAGGATAAGGGGGCAATCTAAAGCGAGAAAACCAATATAAGAGGTTATATAAATATTTCTATGAAGGGGAAACCACATATGCTCTCAATAATTCGGGATCCCTCTTCCACCTGTTGAAAATAATAAGTGTCGAAGCACAATCCTATTAAATAAATAAATAAAGGGTGAAAGAAGAGAAAGGCTTCCTGCACAGGGAGGTGAAGCAAGCGACTTTGCTGGGGTACGGTTCAGGCTTGTTGGTTGGCAATGAAGCAAAGTTTGTGCTCCTGTATTGACTCCACTAGGGTACTATCTAGTCTTGCTGGCATCGAGCGACACCAGAGATGAAAACTCATTCTATGAATATCATAAACTCACTGCACATATTACCCTTTCCTGGATTGAAACAATTGTGATATGGCATATATTTTGTGTGTTGAACCAAGTGTAAGAAAGTGAGGTACTATGTATATATTTGGGTCGAAAGGGGGAAATCAAGGAAATATAATTGGTGAATCAATACTTCTTGAAGAATTGACCCTTTAATTGAAAATCCATTCCCAAACATAGAAGCTGAAGCTTGCCTAATGTATCACCAAGTGTTGTCACTGCTACAACACCCTCCAAAAATTCACTACATTCAAATTTGGAACCTAGTTCACCATTGTATCAAGTGTTTCCTTGGTCATTGAGTGTCGTTTCAAGTCATTATATATGTTTCAAGTGTTCTTGATCATCCTAATGTCTCGTCGTGTTGATTAGAATATCTCTAGTGCATTTCATGGTCGTAACACCTTTTATTGTTGTAAAATGACACTTTTGGTCGCAGTCGCACACACTTTGTTTGTTGTACTTGGGGAATGTATGTAAATGGAGTTTTGATGTCTATTTATCAATTTTCAAGCTTGTATAATTTTTCTTTATGAGTTTCTATGTGTCGCACATGATTTTATGTCTAAACTCATTGTGTTCGCCCCTTGTTCTATCTTCCAGACTTAGACAAATTTTGGTTACAAAGTGAACCCATTAAGGAAAGGAGCGCATGAGTGCACTCTTAAGACTTGATCGAGAACCCTTCATTGCTCGGAAGTGCACCCTGTGCCCTCCAAGAGTGCATAACGCACTCCTAAATCATCTTTTCCCTTCCTTGTTTTGAATTGCGCCCTAAAAAGCCAAGTCTTCCTTCGAGCACTTCTTCAACTCTAAGGACTGCAGCATCCTTGAGCGCATGAGCATACTTTGATTACCTAAAGCTTAACCCCTTCAACATTCAGCATTGCGCCTTGCACCCTCCTTGACCCTTTTGAGCGCATGAGTGCACTCTAAAGCCTTTAAGCCTCATATTTTTTCCTAAAGTTATGCTTGATTCTTCCTTTTCCCAAATTCTGCAACTAACCATCCTATAATTCGGGATCAATTTGGCTTGAGCGCCCAAAATGTGGAACCAACGCACAAAACTTGGCATTATTCCTGCTCGACGGGAAAAATTGTAGGATCGTTAAGGGTGCCATTAAGCCCTAGTACATAAAATTTTGGCCACATGGTGCTCATATGACCATGTAGGGGGCTGAGTTTTGGGGCTGCTTTCTGTTCCCCTTTGCTGGCGCGTGCTCCTAGGCACATGGTAGTCGATATGACCTGGGGATGGCCCACTAGCTGGTCCCCTCCAGCTAGCACCCTTTTTTCCCATGCTGGTCACATTATCGGTCATGTGACCCAGGGCTGCCCCCCTCCAAACTTCCACTCCTGTTCTCATTCACGCTCGATCACGTGGTGTTGGGCATATGACCTAGGGTTGGCCCTCCATCCTTCACGCTTGGTTCTATTGCGATGTGGGCATATGTGCTATGGACTGTGACCTTGGGGCTGGGATAGGACCTAGCCCTCACCTCCTTGCCCACGGTACTGTGGCACAGGGGTGGCTAGGGGCTAGGGGTTAGCCCGCCCCCCCTGGCAAAAAAAAAAAATAAAAAATAAAAAATGTGGCAACATCAACTTTAAATAATGTTTGGATATCATTATAACAAGAAACAAAGTGGTGGCGTGTTGGTGTAGTCATTGGTTAGTTTGAATGCGGTCACAAGTTCGATCCCAAAGGGTGTTGTTCATCCCTCACCCAAATTTTGGCCACCCTGAGGAGACCACGTGGCAGCCATTGGTTGGCCCATGTGGCACTCTCTCATTGGCTGCTTCACCAAACCACAAGCCAATTAAAAATGACATGTCATCAGCCAATCATACTACCGTGCCATGTGTCGACCAACCATTGGTTGAAAGAGATCTAGTCACCTACCCAGTCATGGTTCTGTCGGTAGTACAGATTGCTGACTGGGCATCCCTGCAACTCAATTTCCAATTGTTTTTTGCTGTTTCCCAAAACAATTAGAACATGTTTATGACAACATACGATATTGGATTTGAGTGCAACGAGTTGCGTTGTATTCAGATCGTTAAGATATATCCAATCGTACATATTTAGAGCTCTATAATCAGATCAATCCTCTCCATTGGAAGATTTTTTGCCTCCAAAATCTCTTTATCAATGAAAAAATAGATGATGGTACATCTCCCTCACAGTCTCAATCCATTGAAATTTGCTTGAATTTGTCATTTTGAGATTTTCATGAAAATACATCATTTTCCCTAATTTTGGAGTCCTTGTCTTGTTGTCATAAATGATATCTTGCTGCAATTTCCCAGAATATGCAGAACAACAAACTTCCTTTGAAGGAATAAACACATTCCCTCCTCGGTTTCCAATCAAAGGAAACTTAAACAATCTCAAATCATTCTTACCTTGAACACTGTCATCATGACAATGCTTACCATGTCTAGCCTTGCACTTGGCTCGACTCTTGACTAATTGTGATCGCCATCACCATGCACCATTCGTTTTCAAAGCCAACACATTCTAAAACCCACAAGAATAAGTTTTGGAACCAATGTCCTCTTTGTCAAATTGATTTTTCATTTTCTCTTTGACCTTTACACTCTCTAACACTGGCATCTTGTTCACACCAATGTTCAACAATGATGCATGTTGCTGCAAATTTACTTCACTTTGTTTACCTCTTTTAGGAGGCAACATGCTAGAATCTTGAAACATCTTATCACATGAATTAGAAACATCAATGAAATCAAATTTCAAACTTGATTCATATCCTTTATAGGCGTTATATTATTCAACACCTTCATGTTTGATCATTAACAATGCAAAGTTCTGACTAGCACTAACAATCCTCTTCATTTGTCTCGCATTCACAAGAGATGAACTGAACTTCTTGCTGTGTGCTCTAAAAATATACTCAATCCCATTCTTGAATAAATGATATTTTTTCTCATGGTGATGAAAAATAGCTCTCCTATCATATACATATGGGATTCCCAAAACAATACCTCATATATCATTTCAAATTACATCAAGCTCTATCTCATCTAGGAAGTTTGAAATGAATACAAATCTAAGTATGCATTTCTTAGTCACTTGCAATTTTGCATTCTCACATATCCAACCTAAAGGACATGGTTTAGGATGAAGAATGGTTTATAGATTCAACTTCTTGACAATGTCTTCTGAGATAATATTTGCTTGTGAACCACTATCAAACAATGTATCTATCTTACTATGTTTTGAAACAACTCTAATATGGAAAAGCTCTATTCTTGATTTTTCATCTTGATTTTAATTGATGACAATTTGAAGAACTAGTACTTGTAATGTCCTTACCTTTCAAACCCATATATGTGATCTTTATTTCATCTCCAGAATCTGAACCCAAATCATGTTGCATAGTTGTAATTGTCTTCTCCTTCTCCTTGTTCTTAAACTTTTTGGGTCTCATTTCTGGATGAAGTTTCCAACAATGACCTTTATTATGTCCATGTTTGGAACAATCTTTACATGTGAGTTTTTATTTCTCCATATTAATGGAAATATTCTTCATCCCCTTTCCTCTGAACTTACCTTTTCATTTTTTCTCCAGACTCAAAGGAACTCTCACTAGTTTCTTCATAAACATTTTTCCCATGAGTTACCTGAACACAAAACTCATCTAGTTTTGTAGGGTTAAACATGATAATGGTATGTATCAAATAACTATTAAATCCTCCAATATATTTGAGCAAAACATATTGTGAGGACAAATCTATACCAAAAATCAAAGCCCTTTTTCTAAACTCTTGAGTATTATATTGCACATTTTTCCCCTTAGCTTGTTTGAAGTTCTGCCAATCCATAATAGATTTTTGCATATGTGCTAATGGATAAAACTGCCTTCTTATTGCAACAATAAAATCATTCCAAGAGGATAAAACCTTACCATGTTTCTTCATGTCCTCTTGAGTTTTGGATTCCCACCAAATTAGTGCTACACCTTCCAATCTAAGAGAAGCAAGCTGAATCTTGGTTTCATCATCTTCAATTCTTTGTATCCTACAATACACTTCAATCTGACGAATCCAATTATCTAATATTTCTACATTTACCTCTCCATTGTACATAGGAAATTAAAACTTAATATCAAGCTTAAGAAAAGGAGTTTTACCATGACCTCTTGGGGAATTTGGAGGTGTTTTTGAAAGGGTAGTAGCAGTAGAAGAAGATGAGGCTGAAGATGAAGATGAGGATGATGATGAAGGTGAAGGTGGTGGTTTGTCACCATTTCCTCCATTCCCTTTTGGAGGTTTCTATCCTTTTCCTCCATGGGATTTTGATCTCTCTCCAAACAATCTCGAATTCATTTCCTCATATAGAACCTTAACCTTGTCTGACATCCCAAAGAATGCTTTTCTAAAAGTCTTCTCATCTTCAGACATCCCTTCAGGACCCTCTTCATGTGCCATAACTATTGAAGCTTGAGGTGTCTTTATTCTCCTTGAAACAATTTGAGATCTTGGCTCCACAAGTTCTCCTTCTCCTCTTTTGAGCTTCAACCTTGTAAGCATATGAAAAATACTTGCAAACAAATCAAATCTTCACAATAACCTGTGCTCTGATACAAAAAATGATCTGAAATGTGTAACTTGAAGATTTTAAACAATTTGCAAGTTAAATTTATATGCATTTTGGGTAGAGGACCAGTTTACTAAACACATAGAACAAGCAAATTTTAACCAAATTTTACAGCCAAACAGAAACAAAATAAGCATATCTGAAACACATAAAGGAGTTCACCCCTCTCTTGGGCTACATCTCTTGGTACAACTTCCAATGTAGGTCCTCTTTCATTAAAAAATTCTTAAAAGTGTGTTTACATAATTTACACAACTCAAATAAAAGAATTGATGTCTCTAATGGATTCAACACTGTAAAAAACCCTTGTTTTGGTTCTTTCTACACCTCATTTGCCCAAAAAATGAGAAATTTATGCTTGATTCTTCCTTTTCCCAAATTCTGTAGCTAATCATCCTACAATTTGGTCTCAACTTGGCTCGAGCGCCCCAAATGCGGAACCGACACACAAAACGTGGCATTATTCTCACTCGGTGGGTGAAATTGTAGGACTGTTAAGGGCACCATTAAGCCCCAGTCCTGAAAAGTTTGGCCACATGAAGCTCATATGACCACGTAGGGGGCTGATTTTTGGGGTTTCTGTCTGGCCCCCTTCGCTGGCGCACGCTCTTGGGCACATGGTGGTTGGTATGACTTGGGGCTAGAACCCATTAGCTTCCCCCCTTTGGCTAGCACCCTTTTCTCCCGCGCTGGTCACATTATCGGTCATGTGACCTGGGGTTGGATCTTGCAAACTTCCACTCCGATTCTCATCCATGCTCGGTCATGTGGTGCTGGGCATATGAACTAAGGTTGACCCTCCATACTACACACTTGGTTCTATGACGATTTGGGCATATGCGCTATAGGCCGTGACCTCGGGGTTGGGCTAGGCCCTATCCCTCGACCGCTCTTCCGTGAACCTGTGGCGTAGGGGTGGCCAAGGGCTAGGGCTTAGCCCCCCCCCAAAAGTAAAAAAGAAAAAAAGAAAAAAACA
Organism: Pinus tabuliformis; assembly: GCA_031772625.1. NCBI lineage: Eukaryota > Viridiplantae > Streptophyta > Pinopsida > Pinales > Pinaceae > Pinus > Pinus tabuliformis. The sequence continues at coordinate 657,517,927 of CM062809.1, forward strand.
TGTTCCAACATAAACGTTAAATAATGTTTCAAATATCGTTATAACAAGAAACAAAGTGGTGTCACATTGGTGTAGTCGTTGGCTAGTTTGAATGAGGTCACAAGTTTGATCCCCGGGGGTGCTGTTTGACCCTCACCCAAATTTTGGCCATCCTGAGGAGGCCACATGGTAGCCATTGGTTATAATGATATTCGAAACATTATTTAAAGTTGATGTTGGCATATTTTTTTTTTTTGGGGGCGGAAGGCTAAGACCTAGCCCCTGGCCACCATTGCACCATAGGATCGCGGGCGCGGGGCGAGGGTTAGGGCCTAGCCCAGCCCCGAGGTCATGACTTGCAGCACATACATCCACATTGCAACAGAACCAAGCATGAAGGATGGAGGGCCAACCTTGGGTCATATGCCCAACACCAAGTGACCGAGTGTAAATGAGAACCAGAGCGGAAGTTTGGAGGGGGCCAGCCGTTGGTCACATGACCCATAATGTGACTAGTACGGGAGAAAAGGGTGCTAGCTGGAGGGGGCCAGATAACGGGGGCCAGAACCAGGTCATATTGATCACCATGTACCTAGGAGCACGCACCAGCAAAGGGGGCTAGACAGCAACCCCAAAATGCGCCCCCCTACGTGGTCATATGAGTGCCATGTGGTTGAAATTTTCTAGACTGGGGCTTAGTGGCGCCCTTAATGGTCCTACAATTTCACCCATCAAGTGGGAATAATGCTAGGTTTTATGCATCGATTTCATATTTGTGGCACTCAAGCCAAGTTGAGGCCGAATTGTAGGATGATTAGCTGTAGAATTTGGGAAAAGGAAGAATCAAGCAAAACTTTCTGAGTTTTTGGCCAAATGAGGTATGGAAAGAACCAAAACATGGGTTTTTGATAGTGCTGAACCCATTGGAGCTATCAGTTCTGCTATTTGAGTAGTGTAAAACATGTAAACACACTTTTGAGCATTTTTTAATGAAAGAGGCCCTGCATTGGAATCTGGACATGGAGATGTAGCCCATGAGAGGGATGAACTCCTTTATCTTCATCTTCAGCCTCATCTTCTTCTATTGCAACTACCCTTTCAAAAAATCCTCCAAATTCGCCAAGAGGTCATGGCAAAACTCCTTTTATTAAGCTTGATATTAAGTTTGAATTGCCTATGTACAATGGAGAGGTAAATGTAGAAATATTAGACAATTGGATTCGTCAGATTGAAGTGTATTGTAGGATACAAAGAATTGAAAATGATGAAACCAAGATTCAACTTGCTTCTCTTAGATTGGAAGGTGTAGTACTAATTTGGTGGGAAGCCAAAACTCAAGAGGACATGAAGAAACATAGTAAGTTTTTATCCTCTTAGAATAGTTTTATTGTTGCTATAAGAAGGCAATTTTATCCATTAGCATATATGAAAAAAACTATTATGGATTGGTAGAACTTTAGGAGAATTAAGGGAAAAATGTGCAATATTATACTTAAGAGTTTAGAAAAAAGGCTTTGATTTTGGGTATAGATTTTTCTCACAAGATATTTTTCTCAAATATATTGGAGGACTGCATATTTATTTGATACATACCATTCTCATGTTTAACCCTAGAAAACTAGAGGAGGTTTGTGTTCAGGCAACTCATTTAGAGGTAAGAGGGAAAAATGTTTCTAAAGAAACTAGTGAGAGTTCCTTTGAGTTTGAAGAAAAAGGAAAAGGTAAGTTCAAAGGAAAGGGGAAGAAGAATGCCGCCATCAAGACGGAGAAAGATAAACTCACATGTAAACACTGTTCCGAAGATGGACATGATGAATATCATTGCTATAAAATTCATCTATAATGAAACCCAAAAAGCTTAAGAACAAGGAGAAGGAGAAGACAACTACAACTACACAACATGATTTAGGTTCAGATTCTAGAGATGAAATAAAGATCACAGCTATGGGTTTGAAAGGTAACGACATTGCAAGTACTAGTTCTTCAAATTGTCTCAATGAAACTCAAGATGAAAAATAAAGAATAGAGATTTTCCATATTAGAGTTGTTTCAAAACATACCGAGATAGATGCACTGTTTGATAGTGGTTCCCAAGCAAATCTTATCTTAGAAGACATTGTCAAGAAGTTGAATCTAGAAACCATTCCTCATCCTAAACCATATCCTTTAGGTTGGGTATGTGAGAACGCAAAATTGCGGGGGCCAATAAATGCATACTTAGATTTGCAATCACTGCAACTTCCTAGATGAGGCAGAGGTTGATGTAATTCCATTTGATATATGTGGTATTGTTTTGGGAAACCCATATCTATATGATAGGATAGTTATTTTTCATTCCCGTGAGAACAAAGATCGTTTGTTCAAGAATGGGATTGAGTATATTGTTAGAACACACAACAAGAAGTTGAGTGAATCTCTTGTAAATGTAGGTCAAATGAAGAAGATTGTTAATGCTATTCAGAACTTTGCATCGTTAATGATCAAACATGAAGGTGTTGAAGAATTTAAAGCCTTTGAAGGATATGAATCAAATTTGAAATATGATTTCATTGATTTTTATACTTCATGTGATAATATGTTTCAAGAGTCTAACATGTTCCTTGTTAAAATAGGTAAACAAAGTGAAGTAAATTTGCAGCAACATGCATCATTGTTGAACATTGGTGTGAACAAGATGCGAGTGCTAAGGAGTGCAAAGGTCAAAGAGAAAAATGCAAAAGCAATTTGAAAAAGAGTAAATTGGTTCCAAAACTTCTTCTTGTGGGTTTTAGAATGTGTTGCCTTTTAAAAGGGATAGTGCATGGCGACGGCGGTCACATTTGGTCAAGAGTCGAGCCAAGTGCAAGGCTAGACATGTAAGCATCGTCATGATGATGGTGTTCAAGCTGAGAAGAATTTGAGATTGATTAAGTTTCCTTTAATTGGAGATTGAGGAGGGAATGTGTTTATTCCTTCAAAGGAAATTTGTTGTTCTGCATATTCTAGGAATTTGCAACAAGCTGTCATCTATTGCAACAAGACAAGGACTCCAAAATCAAGGAAAATGATGTATTTTCATGAAAAATCAAAATGAAAAATTCAAGCAAATTTCAGTAGATTGAGACTCAAAGGGTGAGGGAGCTGTACCCTCATCTATTTGTTCATTGATAAAGATATCTTGGAGGTCCAAAATCTTCCAATGGGGAGGAGTGATCTAGTGGATCAAAATAATTTTCAAAATTGAAAGTGTGCGACAAAGATCAAAATCAGTATGATTTGATAGATATCGTGATCTGAATCCAACGCAATTCATTTCACTCAAATCGGATATCAGATGCTCTCAGAAACACATTCTGATCGTTTTGGGAAAAAACGAAAAAAATGGAATTTGAGTTGCAGGGATGCCTAGTTTGCAATCCATACCGCTGACTGGACCATGACTGAATCTCTATTGGCCAATGGTTGGTCAACACGTGGCATAGAAGTGTGATTGGTTGATGACATGGCAATTTTTATTGACTTGTGGTTTGGTGAAGCGACCAATGAGGGAGTGCCACATGGGCCAACTAGTCACTGCCATGTGGCCTCCTTAGGGTGGAAAAATGACACGTGGCATAGTAGTGTGATTGGTTGATGACATGGAATTTTTTATTGGCTTTTGGTTTGGTGAAGCGACCAATGAGGGAGTGCCACGTGGTCTCCTAAAGGGTGGCCAAAATTTGGGTGAGGACTGAACAACACCCCCGAGTATAGAACTTGTGACCTCATTCAAACTAACCAATGACAATACCAACACGCCACCATTTTGTTGCTTGTTATAACAATATCTGAAACATTATTAAAGTTAATGTTGGCACACTTTTTTTTTTTTTTTTGGGCGGGGGGGGATAAGCCCTAGCCCCTGGCCACCCCTGCGCCATAGGACCACGAGCGAGGGGCCGAGGGCTAGGGCTTAGCCCAATCCCAAGGTCATGGCCCGCAGTGCATATGCCCACATCACAACAGAACTAAGTGTGAAGGATGGAGGTCCAGCCTTGGGTCACATGCCCAACACCACATGACCGAGTGCGAATGAGAACTAGAGCGAAAGTTTGGAGGGGGCTAACCCCGGGTTACATGACACATAATGTGACCAGTGTGGGAGAAAAGGGTGCTAGTTGGAGGGGGCGAGCCCCATGTCCTATCTACCACCATTTTCTCAGGAACGCGTGCCAGCGAAGGGGGCTAGACAACAACCCCAAATATCGGCCCCTTATGTGGTCATAGGAGCGCCATGTGGCCGAAATGTTTGAGATTGGTGCTTAATGGCGCCCTCAAAAATCCTACAATATCACCAGATAAGCAGGAATAATGCCAAGTTTTGTGTGCAAGTTATTCATTTGGGGCACTTGTGCCAGGTTGAGGCCGAATTGTAGGATCGTAAGATGCAAAATTTGGGAAAAGGAAGAATCAAGCATAATTTTCTCATTTTTGGCCAAATGAGGTGTAGAAAGAACCAAAATAGGGGGTTTTGATAGTGCTGAATCCATTGGAGACATCAATTCTTCTATTTGAGCTATGTAAAGCGTGTGAACACACTTTTGAGCATTTTTTAGAGGCCCTGCATTGAAAGTTGGACCAGGAGATGTAGCCCAAGAGAGGGATGAACTCATTTATCATGCTTGTGTTACGTGTTTTAGATATGCTTGTTTTATGTGTTTAGTAAACTGATCCTCTACCCAAAACACATATAAATTTAGCTTGCAAATTTTTTAAAATATTCAAGTTACACATTTTAGATTAGTCCTGTGCCTTCCTTTGCCTTCTTTACCTGGACCTCATCATGATGATAAATTTTATCTTGTTGATTATCATTATGAGCATCAAAAGATTTATTTCAAGGTTGCATTTGCATAGAGATCATTATCATTGCTTTATTGTATATTCTCTTTTGCCTTTGAGCATGCTAGATTTATTGGTCCAATATCCATGTTTTGCAATTCCATGCTACTTTTGTTCTTTTTCTTTTAAAGTAGTCTCATTTGTTTGATATCTAGTTCAAATTTTCTTTATCATATCTCATTCTCTTTATTGGCACTACAACAGCTTGATATTTTCAATAACAACTTTCTCTATGATTTTTTCTTTCTTTCCTTTTCTTTTTTGATCTCTTCCCAATTATAAATTATATGAAACATTTACATTTGCATGAAACACGTGGTTTTCAATGTGCAACGTATTTTTCCATAATACACAATCACGCTGTCTAATTTGGCCACTTTGATGCAGAATGTTTTATCTATTGTTCTTTTTGTTTTATTTTTCAACATAGATGATGTATGCAAATGCATTGAAGATTTCTATATATTTGAAGTTCGTAGTTCCATGACTAGATTTACTAAGCTTTTCATCATAGCTTTGTCAATGAATCAAATGAAACATTGCATTCTGTTGTAATGATTTCTATTGCAACAAAGAATTTCTTATAGATTGTTAGCACTAGGTTTGTACCTTTCCAAGAGGTCCAAATGTTTTGATGATTAATTGACAACTTCATTTAGAAACAGTGAAGGGTTAGCTGTTGAGCTATGTTTTTTTTTTTTTTTAATGGAAGGGTGGCATAAAGCTTAGAAATAATTCAAAAAGAGTTTATTTAAGTTATATATAAGCTTTCCCTAGAAAATTAGAGCCTATCAAATGCCTATAGTTAGCACTACAAAAATATTTCGCAACGCGCTACGAAATTTGAGAATATGAGTTTCCAAACTACTTTTCAAGTGCCCAAACCATTTTTGAAGAAGATTTACCCTTATTAAACTTTGATGTGACATTTGGTGGGATTTTCAAGCCTTAGAGAAGATTTTAAAACTAAACCCTAAAATTGCAATTTTTTGTAAAAAGGTCATTTCTAACAAACCCAAAAAATCATGTTAGAGAGACAAAAATTAGGGTTTATGAAAGAAAAACAAAAAGGCAACGCAAAATATTACAAGAAGATGAAAATCAAAGCATATATCATCAAGATTTTTTGCGGATTACAGGCACACACATAAGGTTCCTATGGTTTTGGTCAAATAGTCAACAAGAAGGAGAAATAACATCACTCTAGTTTTCCCTGTTTTAGCCACCATCTTCAAACACAATTTTCGAACAGTTGAAAGGAATTTTAAAAATACAAAAGTGGTTTTTTTGGTAATTGGATGATTTATAAAAACATCTTTCAGTTTTTACCCAAACATCATGGTTTTGAAATTACAGAGGAATATTTGAGGCCTATGTTTTTTAGAGTTTGTAATTATGTTATTTTAATGTTTTAGCTACTATTTTCAAATGTAGTTTCCGAAAATATGGAGATGACTTTATAAAACCCAAAAGAGGTTTTTGTTAGTAACAAACCAATTTAAAGAAGCCTCTCTAAGGCTTTATCCATCTAGCATGGTTTGAAGGATATGAAGGAATATTTGCAGCGTATTTTTCAGGATTTAAATATTTAATTATTTCCTATTTTAGCCATCCAATTTGGGCATGGTTTTCAAGAAGATGAAGATGAAATTTCCTAATATGAAAGAGATTTTTGTGGGGAATGAGTTGATTTTAAAAAATGTCTTTCAGATTTTACAAAGCTATCACATTTTTGGAGATACGAATGCCTCTTTGAAGTCTATTTTTCAGAAAATTTCCATATTTTTCGAAATTTTGTTTCCCATAAAAATGCCAAGTCAACAACTGAAAGCCACCTCATCAAATTGAACTTAGGGATTAGAATAAGGATGGGTGAAGAGGTTTTTCAGATCCATTTCTTTTGGATCTTGATGGTTATTGTAATTAATACTTTCCTAATTGCTTTTCAAGTGCCCAAACCATTTTTCAAGAATATTTACCCTTATTAAACCTTGATGAGATGTTTGGTGGAATTTACAAGCCTTAGAGAAGGCTTTAAAACTAACCCCTAAAACTTTAGTTTTTTGTAAAAAAGTCATTTCCAACAAACCTAGGAAATCCTATTAGAGAGATAAATTATGGTTTATGAAAGAAAAACAAAAAGGCACTGCAAACATGTACAAGAAGATGAAAAATCAAAGCATATATCATCAAGGTTTTTTGTATATTGTAGGCACACACATCAGGTTCCTATGGTTTTCGTCAAATAGTCATTAAGAAGGAGAAATAACAACACTCTGTTTTTCCCTGTTTTAGCCACCGACTTCAAGCACAGTTTTCGAACAATTGAAAATGAATTTTAAAAATACAAAAGAGGGTTTTTTTGGTAGTGGGATGATTTAGAAAAGCCTCTTTTAGTTTTACCCCAGACATCATGGTTCAAAAATTATAGAGGAATTTTTGAGGCCTGTTTTTCTAGATTTTGTAATTATCTAATTTTCCTATTTTAGCCACTATTTTAAAATGCAGTTTTGAAACATATGGAGATGAATTTGCAAAAACAAAGAAGGATTTTTTTAGTAACATACCAATTTAAAGAATCCTCTCTCAATTTTTACCCAACTAGCATGGTTTGAAGGATAAGAAGGAATATTTGCAGCCTATTTTTCAGCATTTAAATATTTAATTATTTCATGTTTTAGTCATCCACTTGGGGCACGGTTTGCGAGAATACGAAGATGAATTTTCCAAATATGAAATATTTTTTTGTGGGAAATGATATTATTTAAAACAACCTCTTTCATTTTTTACAAATATATGAGGGTTTGGGAGATAGAAATGCCTCTTTGAAGCCTATGTTTCAGAAATTTGCCAGATTTTTCGAAATTTTGTTTCCAATGAAAATGCCAAGTCAATAGTTGAAAGCAACCTCATCAAATTTGACTTGGGGATCAAAATAAATATGGGAGAAGATTTTTTTTTGATCCATTTATTTTGGATCTTGATGGTTATTGTAATTAATACTTTCCCAAACATTGTGGATCTCATATTTATGTATTTTTCCTATATAATGAATGAAAAAGAAGGAAGAAGGGTTGGACTTTGAAACACAACATTCTTTTGCTGTGTGTGTGATAATATTTTCAAGTGCCAAGAGGAATAGGATATTATGTTCATGATACAGAGATTCCTCTAATGGTATGCTCAGCCAACTTTCTTCTGTGATAGTTTCCTTCCTATGTGATATCATTTATCTATTATCTTCTGGTGTTTAAATGAGCTTATGTGACCAGATTCATTAGTTTAATATTCTGGTTCATATGATTTAGACATATGAACCATTTATCCTAAAGATTTCAGGATTCACGTTTCATGCCCTGCTATAGTGGATTGTTTTCTCCTTCTACTACCATTCATATGATGTTTGATACGTCTACAATTTTCCATCTATCATGCCTTTGTCCCTCTTGACTCATACAATCAGGATATTGGTAATTGCATCTAAAAACCTGATTCATTGACCCCATTTCCCAATGTATTAATTGTTTCATCCCAACCAAACCCTATTTCAGCGAAACCCTACTAAATATCTAGCTATTGTTTGAAGACACAACCAATTGCTAAACTTAGTGATCAGGTTGTCAAAGAGAGCCCTCTTTGGATTGAAGGGGCTAACCTTCAATCTAAAACATTGGTTTGAAAAGGTTACCTTAGGAAGTTTTCTGTTACAACCAAGAAAACATTTTAAGTGATAACATAAACTTTGCTTTTGAATTTAGTTGTCCTCTATTATTTTATGTTAGCTGTAAAAAAATGTGCTTTTTCTACACCTACACTTGTAGAATCCTTGTCCAACATGGGATGATGTTATTGTTTCCAATGTAACATGTTGAGCTAGTAGAGAAATTTATCTATAGAATAGATACAATTCTTCTAAGATATGTTTGTTGCATAGTTTACAAGGGAGATTGAAAATAAAGCAACATTTTCCAATTAGAGGAGAGAAAAAACATATGTTAGATTTTGTTGAATATATGTATATTTAAGTGCCCAAATTATTATGGCAAATGAACCTTTCAACCTTTGAGGTATGGTGTGTTGATGTGGCAATCTACTGGTAGTAAAATAGAAATGTATATCCAAGCTATAATAGTGTTGAATTTAGATGTATGGGGTGCAATGCATTTCCCTACATTTAACTAAGTCAACTACTTTATATATCTAATATGAGAACCATTGTATCTATATTTTGCAGCACAAAATTCCTATATATCTACTTTTTTCCAAATTTTGTCTTCGTTATGACAGGTAGAGCCATATATGTTCACTCATAGAAGGACATGTGGCATGTTTAAATTTTTATGCTTTCCTACCGCTTTTATTTAATTGCGTGTTTCTTTTATTTTGATCATGGATTATTCAAGTGAAGTGAAGTGAAGGGAAAACTTCAACGAAACATTTAATTCAAATGTAACAAACATGTTTTCTATTTCTCTAGAAAATATTCAAGAAAATTGGTCACATGTTATATAAGCCTAGTTTATTTCACCTACAAAATTTCTAGCACAACTCACACAATGCACTATATGGTGTACTTGCAATGTTGCTCCATTTTTGTTACACGACAATTTATACAAGAAAAGGAATAATGATCACTTTTTGGATTGTTTAGGTTGTCAAGGTACTATAATAGTTTCGTTGACAAACCTTATAGATGAACTCCTAGAAAACTCACACAATGATAATGATCCCAAGACATACTTGCATGCAATGTCTCTTTCTACTTGTCATCTACATAGTGCTTCCAAGCTTGGTTTGTGGGGTGACATTTCCTGTATTAAATGGTTTTCTAGTTGGTTGTCTGTTCCAAATTATGTCTAGTCATTTACAAAAGGGGCACGATACCTTTCTTTTAATAGAGGTAAAGTAGTATATCAGTATAGATTGTACATGACCACTTTGAGCCACCATTATCATATAAAGAAACCAAGCTTGCATAAACTTTAACTAGCATCTCTAGTTGATGCAAGAGCATCCATGGGCTTGGGAAATCCTCATCAACCAAAATAAAGTTTCTATTTGAGTTCATAATAAGTGTTGTTACTCACATGTATTATGTTAGTTGCTGATACACCCAGCCAATAGTTGTTGTTATTCTTGTAGCTACATTTTATTGAAGTGACAACTACCTTCGAGTTGTTGACACTCCTAGGTCGCGTGTTGATACTCCTGCTGCCTGGAGTTGCTGACACACCCAAAAATGATAGTTACTTAGCTACGTTGCTACAGGAAAACCATTATTAGACGCGCTACGAGAATGACACATAGGTTACAAATTTTGGTTTGTCTGCATATTGTGAGGAAGTGAATCAATTCAATTCTTGAAGTAGAAGAAGTCAAAAACATGGGAAAAAAATTGTTTTAATTGGAATGCGAAGTGAGTAGTGACTTGAAATTTGACTGCTCAAATGACAACAATCATAGCACCAACAAGTCTGTCTCATCCTCCTGAAACTTTTGACTATGAACATGACCCACTTTTGAAAGATAATTGTTGTCTCAAACTTTGTGCCCAACAATTAATGATGAAGGCAGGTTTCTACCATGACCCTTGAAATTTGCTACCCAAATGCAAAAATTGACTGCATAATTGTGATAGTTGTGAAATTCTAGTTAAAATGAGTATAAAGTTGGCCACATTTTGACACTGCCAATTTTGGCCCCATAGAGAATCTTTTAGATTCCTCACAAATTCCTGCACAAAAGATTCCTAGAATATTCTTTCTCTAAATTCTTGCCTAGGAAAGGTTTCACCTTAGGGTTCCATCACTGTCAAGGTTCCCCACCCACATCCTGCACACTATTCCTTCCTTTCTCGACGTTCTGCTCCTCCGTCAATGTTCTAATATGCCGGTTCTGCTTGGCCCTCATAGTTGCGCTTTTGAATGGATGATCCAAACTTATGCAGGAACGCAAAAAAATACAGAAATACACATATACACAGAGATGTAGTAGAAATAAAACTTCATTTCATTAATATCAAAGAACTGAAATATGCTTACATACAAAAATGGAAATAAACTAGCTCGGGCGATGGGAGTTTATCTCTTAGAAGAGATGTGGGGGCTACATGCCTCCTAACTATGTTTCAATGAGGCTCGAAGACCTATTTATTATTGAGAAACAATGGAAAACCCCAAAAATAAAAAACCTAACCTTAGGAGATGAAGCGGCAAAACTATGGGCCCCTTTTGGGTAAATTGGTACATCAACTTCCTAGGGTCATAACTTTGGCATACGATCTCTGTTTGATGCACACAATGCCTCGTTAGAAATATATATCCAAGGATTACAACTTTCAACTAAAAACATCAACTAATGAATCAGGTTTGCATGTTTTCCAAAAAAACGCTGTTTAGGGCCTCAAAACGGCTTTGGAAGTTCAGGACTCGAAAAACTGCCAAAATTAGTAAATTATGCTACAATTTAGGAAACTGAAAAACTAAAATAAATAGTGGTGGGGGTCTAAGTGGAATAGTCAAGTGGCCATCAATATCCACCTGGATTAGTCCTCCCCGCTTAGGAAGAAGTGGTCCCCATTGCATTGAGTGTCTCCATGAGATGGGGAAACTTCTGTTAAACTTGGTCCCCAATAAGCCACTTGCTTTGGTGCAGGAGTTGGCCAACTTTGAAAACTCAATACAGTTGTATCTGCCTTGGAAAGTATTCTTGATTTGTGTGTCCATGATCCGATCTATTGTGGCCTATTCCATGCAGTATATGTTTAACTCTGTTGGTGTGAGTTGTTTTGCAATGTCTGATGTGTCCAGTAATGGTGGAAAGTATGGTCGAAGGCAGTCCACAGTGAACACTGGGTGCAGGCTAAGGAATGGGGGAATGCTGAGTTCGAAAGCATTGTCCCCTAAAGCCTTAGTGATGGTGTAAGGCCCATATCGAAGAGGGAAAATCTTGCGGTGGGGCCCAACAAGGTACTCCTTCTACAAATGTAACCAAACTTTGTCGCCCACCTAGAACTTGTGTGGCATCTGATGCTGATCATGACACTGTTTGTACTTATCATTGGCTCTGTCATGTACCTATTGGTGGATGTGCTAAATAGACGCAATGAGGTTGTTATCCCTATCAGCTTCAGATTTGACATGAGCCGAATCTACCGGATTAGCTTCAAATCGTATGGCCACATCAATGGGACATAGTGGCTGGAATCCCAATCCCACCTTAAAAGGGTTATGACCAGTCGAGCTATGGAGAGCTCTATTATAGCTGTGATGGAAATAGGGGAGGCTTTCAACCCATGTGTGTGGATGCTTCGAGTTGTACATGCGCAAAATCTGTATGATCATCTTGTTGACAACCTATGTTTGGCCATCAATTTTGGGGTGGAAAGTCGTGGACTTAGTGAGCTTGGTATTTAGCATCGACAAAAGACTTGACCAAGATATTATTAGGAACCCACTGTCCCAATATAAGATAATGGACTGTGGGATCCCAAAGTGTCCCACACCCCTTCAAAGAAGATCTTAGCAGTGGCTTCTGTTGTGATACTCTTCTTGTAAGCTGCCTGAATGGACATCTTATAGAATCTGTCGACAACCATGAAAACGCAGTTGTTGCCTTGCTTAGTAGAAGGAAGGCCCAACATGTAATCCATGGAGATGGATTCACAAGGTCGACTAGGAGTAGGTAGAAGAGTATATAGGCCTTTCTTTCTTATGGTTGGTTTGGAAATGGTGTAGGCAATGTAGGATCTAATGTATTTCCCAACATCTTGTCGGAGGTTCGGCCAATAAAAATACTTCTGCAACACTGCCACTATTTTCTCTACCCTGAAATGTCTAGCAACCCGACTATAGTGCGCCTCCCAAATCATCTTGGCACACTCGCTTGAAGGAACACATAGGTGTCCCAAGTGGCATAACAGTGCATCTTGGATGTGAAAATTTGGAACTTTCTTGCCTTTTAAGAGCGTCTGGTATGTGTTGCCGAATTCTATATCGCTCTTGTAAAGATGTGGCCACCTCGTAGTCTCGTGCCCACAAGAGTCAAGCATAGTGGTCAACGCCATGACCAGCGGATGGCTAAGGAAGTTTGCAACATTGTTGGTGCTTCCCCTCTTGTACTTAATGTTCAAATGGAATTGTTGCAAATATGTGGACCATTTCTGATGGCGATTGTTCTACAGCTTCCCTTGTGTCTGTATGAACTGTACGGGTTGGTGGTCTGTGCAGATGATCGTTTCCTTCCCCAAAATGTAATGCTTCCATTGTTAGCATGCCTGCACAATGGAATACTTCTCTTTTTCATAGGAGGGGTACTTCCAGATTGTGTCTGAAAGTGTCTCACAGTGATATGCCACTGGATGCCCTTGTTGAGTAAGAACTACACCAATAACATAGTCGGAGGCATCTGTCTCGATCTCAAATGGTTGCTGCAGGTCCGGTAATGTGAGCACTGGTGCAAGGAAGAGTTAATGCTTCAACTCGGTAAATGCCTTCTATTGAGATTCAGACCAAAAGAAATTTGCATTCACTCCTCCATTGGTGACTTGAATCAAGGGCCAAGTGATGTGAGAAAACCCCAACACGAACCCGCGGTAGAATTTGGGAGGGTCTAGAAAGTTACGGAGCTCTGTCAGAGTGGTTGGGGCCAGACAATCCCAAATGACTTGTATCTTGGTTGGTTCCACATGCAAACCCCTCTCATCAATAATGTACCCTAGATATTGAACCTGGGTCATACTAAAAGTGCATTTCTCCAAATTGGCACACAAATTGTGTTGCCACAGGGTTTGGAGGACTTGTCAAATATGGTGGAGGTGCTCTTCCCAACTCTGGTTGAAGATTAGAATGTCATCCAAACAAACCACCATGAATGAGTTGATGAAGGGTCACAAGATGTCGTCCATCAACCTCATGAAGGTTGTGGGGGCATTTGTCAACCCGAAAAGCATGACCAACCATTCGAAAAGGTCCTGCTTGGATTTGAATGCAATCTTCCACACATCGGAGGGTTCGATCGGTACCTGGTGATAACCAGACTTCAAGTCAATCTTGCTGAAATATTTGGCACCTTAAGTTGCTCCAGAAGGTCATCAATCTATGGGATTAGATACCTGTTCTGGACAATGATCTTGTTCAGCTTCCAATAGTCAATACAGAGTCTCCAGGTCCCATCCTTATTGTATACCAACACGATCAAGCTCCCACAACATGATGAACTTGTCCTAATGTGCCCTTTCTGCAACAACTCTTGAATCTTCACCTTAATTTCATCGTTATACAATACATAGTGTTGATATATCGGTCCATTGGGTAGCGACGTGCCCAAGGTCAGATTGATGGAGTGCTTGATCTAACAATGAAGAGGTACCCCTGTGGGTGAGGTGAAGATGTCCCTGTAATCCTCCACAACCTTGTCTATCTACTGCTGCCATGTGGAGGAGCCATGTCTAGAGGCTGTGGCCACAATATTCTTCTTTCCCCGAGGGTGAATCATAAGGAAATGAATTTCCCGATATGGAAAATGATCTTATCGCATTGGTTCACAGTGATCAAAGAAATGGTGGTAGGTGGTGATACCTATGGTATCCTGTATAAATTATCACCCAAAGTAACAATGACAGTGCGATGCCTAGAGTAATACATAACATGTCACTTCCACAAGTATGGTTGGCCTAATAATACATAACAAACTTCAAGAGGAGAAACATCACATAGTACCTCATCTATAAAGGGCTTGAAGTTGTAGGGGAGGCAACACTGTTGGTTGACGTGGATATCTCTCCCTTGGTGAAGCCACCTGATGGTGCATGACTGCAGGTGTGGTGTGGTCGGTGTGCCCAAATGATTCATGACCTCTACTGAAATGAGGTTCTTTTGTCTCCAATTGTTGACAACGAACGACAACGAGGAAACCTTCACCCACATTTGTGAGTGGAATAGTTGCTCCCCCTCCTCTAGATATTTGGGCTCATCCTTCTGGATCTTGGTGGTGGAAATGGTGGCACTAGGATCCACATCGATAATCTACTTCCCTTTGACATTCCCCTTGTCTGTTTTTGACTCAGAGTCAGAACATGCATCTGATTCAGAAACCTTCAACTCGGCCACCAATGAATTCTTGGCTCAACACTCACTTGTGTCGTGAGTGGGGCTCTTATGGAACTCACACCATTTCCCTGTGTCCTTGTTTATCTTCATGGTGTTTTTCTTCACTTTCAGCTTTAGTGGGTTGTCCTGGGTTTCCCCACCCTAGATTTGTCCTTTGTTCTGTGTCTTGGGGGCACCTTTCCCTTACTTCGGATTCACAGATCCAAAGTCTCAATTCTTCTATTTAAATTTCCGCTCGATCTTGACAGTGTATCGATAGGTGGCACCAAGAGAGGAGATTTCCAGGAACTCCATCTCATCTTGGATGTACTATCTAGACAACCGTGATACTTGAGTACCAAATGCCGTTCAAAATCCTTGATACCTAGCTTTGTGCGAAGGGTATGGAAAAATTTGTTAACTTCAACACATCTTGGTCCCTTCCCTATTGCAACGTGGTCCACTTTATGTATTTATCTTCATAGCTCCCAATAGGTATTGTTCCTTGATGCTGTCTCAGGAATAATTCCAACTAGGTGCGGCTGAAAGTAGTGAAGACTCCCTCTTGTCCTTTTTTTCTCAGTAGGTTTCCCACCAGTCCTTGACATGTGGGGCGACTTTGAGAAGTGCAAAAGTAATGTTTTCCCGATTGGAAAAGTCATGAAATAAAAATTTTCCTTCCAACATATTTAACCATATATCTATGATGTCTACATCTATCTGGCCTTCGAATATGGGAATTTAAAAGTTAATTTTTACCTTAAAAGAAGTGGCGCCTCCAGAGTGACTGCTTGATGAAGATGCGTCACTTGTGGGTAGATGCCAAAGGATATGGGAAAATTTATCCATCATCACATTCCTCTGATGCTTGAAGGCTTCGTCGAGCAACATTTTGAAAGGATCTCCTTCACCCTCGTCTTTCTTTTCTACTACCATGGGAGGCCGTTAGGGTTTGCGAGGCTAGTATTGCAAAGGTTAAACCAGTTCGACCCCTAACTCTTTATACCCTAACCTCGTTGGGGACATGTAAAGAAAAATAGAAAAGAGTAGACTACTCCGATACCATGAATATGAACTTATGCAAGAACACAACAAAATAAAGAAATACACATATACACAAAGATGCAACATAAATAAAACTTCATTTCATTAATATCAAAGAACTGAAATATGCTTACATATAGAAATGGAAATAAATTTGTTTGGGTGATGATAACTTATCTTCGAGAAGAGATGTGGCAGCTACATGCCTCCAAACTGTGTTACAATGAGGCTCGAAGGCCTATTTATTATTGAGAAGCAATGGAAAACCATAAACATCCAAAAACCTAACCCTAGGAGATGAAGCACCAAAACTATGGGCCCCGTTTGGGTAAATTGGTACATCAACTTCCCAGGGTTGTAACTTTGGCATACGATCTCTGTTTGATGCGTACAATACCTCGTTAGAAATATCTATCCAAGGATTACAAATTTCGACTACAAATGTCAAACAAAGCCTCATGTTTTCTCATTTTCCCCAAAAAACGTCGTTTAGGGCCTCAAAACAGATCCAAAAGTTCAAGACTCGAAAAACCGCCAAAATAGTAAATTGTGCTATAATTAAGGAAACTGAAAAACTGAAATAAATAGTGGTGGGGGTCCAAGAGGAATAGGTAGGTGGCCACCAATATCCACCTAGATCAATGACGAATAAAATGTTTAATATGGTCGGTTTGAAATGTCGAGATTTCTGTTAATTAAATTTGGAGAAAATCTCATGAATGTGATAACAATAGGATTTGTTGCTAAATTAACTCCATTTATTCCTGATGAGGAGTTATTGCATCCTATATTTGTCGTGAGTGAATTTATGATTCAGTTTTCTACTCCTAGCTATAAAAATGTAAGCCCGTAGAGGATATGTGTTATGAGAAGGTGTGAGGAAGAGTAATTCCAGATGTGCAAATCTGTTGTTGTAATCTCCTATTGAATAATAAGATTGCTGATGCCTCTATTTGGTGGACGTAGCCCAGATTGGTTGGGTGAACCACGTTAGATTTGCTGTCTCATGATTTGTGCTGTGTGTGATTTATTTTGTTTCTATTGTACATACTATAACAATTAATATTAGAGCCGGGAGCTGGAAGGGGAGGTGGGCATTGCATGTGGTCAAAAACAAGGATGACGAAGGGAAGCGCAGGAACAGGGGTTCCTTTCCGCTCTTCTACTTATAAAGTTTGATCATTTATTATCTTCGTCATGCCTGCCTAAACTTTACGCAAATATCCTTCGATCCGGCGATTAATTTGGTCTCTTGATCACTGGTTTGAGATTAAATTCCATTGCATTTCGATATCTTTGGAGATCAGGGGAGTTAGCGATTTAGTTGCAGAATGTGGCACAATTGGCGGTTCCAGGTGGGCTGAGCATGCCTTCCATCATCACAAAGCCAGCGGAATGAAATGGTGCAGTAGTTTGGAGTGGAGTAACGCCAATTATCACTCAGTGCCTGCAAATTATTATTACTCACGCAGTCTACGATTCCTGCATTTCGATGAGTTGCCTGGTGCGAGAACGAACGGGTCAAAAATAGTAGATTTAATAGAGGAGAAGAAACCAACAACACATTCTTCAGTCTAGACCTTAATCGGCCATTATAATATCTATTGATCAGATGATCAGTGTCTGAATTAAGCAAGAATTGTTTTTTGTTGATGGTCCATCTTGAGGATTTCAGTCATGCGAACGCTTCATGAAAGGAATCCTCCGGTCTGAGATTCCTTCAGCTTGGAGTTGGAACTTAAAGCTCACACAGATCTGTGTGAAGAAGGGAGCTGTGTTCCTAAAGGCAGCGTGGTCTCAACCTGCGTGGATTCAATATTAAAATGCTGTTTTTCCATATCATCTAAAAAGCTCGAATGGATGCAAGGTAGTGTTTTTTCATTTCGTTGCTAGCAGTATTGAAATGCCGTTTGATTCGTATGCTAGTCGCTGGTATTTGCAATTTACAGTTTGTGGAATTTTATCAAATTGTTAATTTAATTAAAAAGGAAAATTAAAATGTCAAAAACACAAAGTGCTCGATTTGAGATCGAGAAGTTTAATGGGAAAAACAACTTTGAGATCTAGAAAGTTAAGATGTATGATCTACTCGTGCAACAAGGCGTGGCGAAGGCGTTGTTGGGAAAAGCCAAACAACCATACACCATGACAGATGACGAATGGAGTGACATGGATGAAAGAGCACTAAGCGGCATTCGATTGTGTTTGGCGGATGATGTTTTGTTTAACATCGTGTCAGAGAAAACTGCTGCTGGTTTGTGGACAAAGCTTGAAAAGCTGTACATGACAAAATCCTTAACCAATAGGATTCTTCTGAAGTGAAAGTTATACATTTTGCACATGAAGGAAGGTACATCTATTACTGATCATTTGAATACCTTTAATACTCTCTTGGTGCAATTAGAAAGTATAGAAGTAAAATTTGAATCAGAAGATAAAGCTATAACTTTATTATGCTCGTTGCCCGAGTCATGGGATCATTTTGTCACTTCTATAAGTCTTAGTTCATCAGAAACCTTTGAGTTTGATGATGTTGTTGGAGCTTTATTATCTGAAGAAACAAGGAAAATGTCAAATTTAGAAACCTCTACATCATAAGAAATGATGGTTAGAGGTCGTTCTAAAGAAAGACACTTTAGTAAGCACAACAAGTCGTGGTCAAAATCGAAAGGGAAGAAGAGTAAGGTAAAGTGCTGGTTTTGTGGCAAATTGGGACATTTGAAGAAGGACTATTGGAAGAGACAACAAACATCCAAAGCAGACTCTTCGACAGAAAATATAGAAGCAAACATGACAGATATAGGTTCGGCATCTGTTTTAGGTATGAGTGATGAAGTGTTATCAGTTAGTTTGTCTAATCATGATCAACATTGGTTGTTATATTCTGGTGCGTCAAATCATATGTGCATTCATAGGGAGTGGTTTAAAACTCATAAATCAATCAATGATGGAGTAGTTTACATGGGAAATGATGTCACATGTAATATTGTGGGAATTGGAAGCATCCAGATTAAAATGTTTGATGGGACAAATAAAATATTAACTGATGTAAGACACGTTCCTGAACTCAGAAAAAATATCATTTCACTAGGAATACTAGACACAAATGGATATAAAACCTTTATTCAAGGTGGAGTAATGAAAGTTTATAAAGGAATTTTACTAGTAATGAAAGAAAAGAAGGTTGGAAATCTTTTTCAGTTAGAAGGAAGAATAGAGTCAGATCATGCTTCAATTGTATCTGAAAACGACAGTGATTCTATTCGACTATGGCATCAACAGTTGGGCCATATGAGCGAAAGAGGATTAAAAATTTCATCTGATCGTAAGTTACTTCATAGTTTAAAGTCTTTTAAGTTAGATTTTTGCAAACATTGTATATATGGGAAACAAAGCAAGCATAAATTTAAAACTGGAAAACATACTAGTAAGGGAATCATTGATTATATCCATTCTGATGTTTGGGGTTCATCTCCTACAAACTCATATGGAGGATCATCATATTTTGTATCTTTTATAGATGATTTCTCTAGGAAAGTATGGGTCTACATGTTGAAAAGAAAGTCTGATGTATTCACATTTTTTAAGCAGTTTAGAGCATTAATAGAAAATATCACAGGAAGAACCATTAAATGTTTAAGAACTGACAATGGTGGTGAGTTTACTTCAAAGGAATTTGATAATTATTGCAAGGATGTTGGGATCAAAAGATATAAAACTATTGTATATACTCCTCAGCAAAATGGAGTTGCTGAACACATGAACAAGACTCTCTTAGAGAAAGCCAGAAATATGCTTAGTAGCGCCAATTTGCAGAAGGAGTTGTGGACATAAGCCATTTCTACGACTTGTTACTTGATAAATCGATCACCATCAATTGAAATAGGATGCAAAATTCTTCTAGAGGTATGGAAAGGTCATCCTTGTGATTATTCTAAAGTAAAAGTTTTTGGTTGTGATGCATATGCTCTAATTCCGAAACATCAGCGTTCTAAATTAGATCCTAAATCAAAAATATATATCTTTGTTGGATATGGTGATGGGACTAAGGGATACAGGTTGTGGGATTCTACTACTCACAAGATCATCATTAATAGAGATGTTAAATTCAATGAATCTTCACTCAATAATCTAGATGTAGATGATAAATTGAAACAAGATAATGTACCTAAGTTT
The DNA here is from genome assembly GCA_031772625.1 of Pinus tabuliformis. Classification (NCBI taxonomy): domain Eukaryota; kingdom Viridiplantae; phylum Streptophyta; class Pinopsida; order Pinales; family Pinaceae; genus Pinus; species Pinus tabuliformis. Next base: position 657,538,074 of record CM062809.1, read on the forward strand.
CAACATATTCAGTTTGAAACCAGTTCAAACATTGATGATAGTCCAGATGAACAAGTTTTAGATGCAGATCATGAACAAGTTTCAGATGCAGATCATGAACATGTGTCAGATGCAAATCATGAAGAAGTTCCTACAGATAATAGTCAGCAAATTGTGGAAGTACCAGAAACATCTTTAAGGAGGTCCACGAGAATCAAACCTCCTCCTAAAAGGTATGATGATTATGTTACTTCAGTTGCTTTAACTACTAATGATGATGAACCTTTGTGCTATCATGAAGCTGTAGAAGGTTCTAAAAGTGATAAGTGGAAAGAAGCTATGAAGGACGAGATGATGGCATTAGACAAGAATGCCACATGGGATCTAGTAGAACTTCCTAAAGATAGGAAAACTATGGGATGTAAATGGGTTTACAAATTGAAAAGGGGTGTTGATGATACAGAGGACAGGTACAAAGCAAGGCTGGTCGAAAAAGGTTTTTCTCAGAAAGCAAGAATTGACTTTCATGATATTTTTTCACCATTTGTAAAAATTGTTTCAATTCAGATTGTGTTAGCATTAGTTGCTTTACTTGACTTAGAATTACACCAACTACATGTTAAAACTGCATTTTTACATGGAGATTTAGATGAGGAGATTTACATGGAATAACCAGAAGGGTTTGCTCAAAATCGTAACAAGAAATTTGTCTGCAGGCTCGAGAAATCATTGTATGGTCTGAAGCAGTTGCCTCGACAATGGTACAAGAAATTTGATTCTTTCATGATGAGTCAAAATTATATAAGAAGTGAATATGATCATTGTGTTTACTTTAAGAAATTGAATGATGGCATGTTCATTATCTTAGTATTATATGTTGACAATATGCTTTTGGCAAGCAAAAGCATAAGTGAGATCAATCGGTTAAAGGCTCAGATGGCTAGGACGTTTGATATGAAAGATCTAGGAGTAGCAAGACAGATTTTGGGCATGGATATTTTCAGAGACAGGAGCAATGGTAAGCTGTGGCTATCACAAAAGAAGTATATTGAGAAAATACTCTTGAGGTTTGGTATGAACAATGTGAAGCCTGTTTCAGTCCCTTTAGCTTCCCATTTTAAGCTTTCTTCAAGTTTATGTCCTAATACAAATGAAGAAAAGGAATATATGTCTCGAATTCCATATGCCAATATAGTAGGTTGTTTGATGTATGCAATGGTTTGTACATGATCAAATATTTCACATGCATATGGGGTTGTCAGTAGGTATATGGAAAATCTAGGAAAAGAACACTGGTCAGCAGTGAAATGGGTGCTTCGGTATCTGAGAGGCACAAGTGATTATTGTATCACTTATAACAGAAGTAGTGAATATGTTTGTGGATATGTTGTTTCCGATTTTGCAGGTGATTTGGATAAGAGAAGGTCAAATTTAGGATATGTCTTTACTCTTGCAGGTGGAGCTATGAGCTGGATGTAAAAGCTACAAAACATTATTTCTTTATCCATTAACAAAAGCAGAATACATCGCTGCTTCACATGCTTGCAAAGAAGCGGTTTGTTTGAAAGGTTTGTTTGGTGAGTTTGGTAGGTTGCAGGACAACATCAAGTTATTTTGTGATAGTCAAAGTGCAATTCACTTAGCTAAAATCCAGCCTATCATAGTAAATCAAAGCATAAACCTATCAAGTAACATTTTGTAAGATAGGTTATCACTGAAAGGGGAGTCTCTCTTGAAAAAGTGCATACAAAGGAAAACTGTGCAGACATGTTCACGAAACTAGTTTTGTTAGAGAAGCTACGATGGTGTCTGGCTTCTCTTGGCTTGCAGAAAAGATAAAAATAATAATGGAACAGGGTATCAGGCTAATTGTTGTCAAGGTGGAGATTGTTGAGATTTCTGTTAATTAAATTTGGAGAAAATCTCATGAATGTGACAACAATAGGATTTGTTGCTAAATTAACTCCATTTATTCCTGATGAGGAGTTATTGCATCCTATATTTGTTGTGAGTGAATTTATGATTCAGTTTTCTACTCCCAGCTATAAAAATGTAAGCTCGTAGAGGATATGTGTGATGAGAAGGTGTGAGGAAGAGGAATTCTAGATGTGCAAATCTGTTGTTGTAATCTCCTGTTGAGTAATAAGATTGCCGATGCCTCTGTTTGGTGGACGTAGCCCAGATTGGTTGGGTGAACCACGTTAAATTTGTTGTCTCATGATTTCTGTTATGTGTGTGATTTATTTTGTTTCTGTTGTGCATACTCTAACATGAAAAACCTACCAAGGTTCCACCTGCCGACATATTGGTTGGCATCAATTGTCTACGGTGCGGGTTCCGATAGGTTACCAGTTCGAATCCCCATGGGCAACTTTTTTGTTATAACTGTCTCATTGTTATAATATATAAAATGTCGACTTTACATTACAATTTGTTTTATATATATGGTATTAAATAACCATATATATATTACCCACCGTTATAACATGCCATTTAATGTATTAACCATATAACATGTCAAATGTATTCGTTGGATCTTCAATAACCATATATTTTTTTTGGTGGGATTTTTATATGGCTATAAACATATTTTAATATTTATGTTTTTTTTTAATGTTTTTAAAATGATTTTTTAAATATATATGTTTCTTTTGGTTTTGTTTTATATGGTTATTATTTTTTTCTTGTTTTGTAGGGCCCAAAGAACCAATGAGTTTGTGATAAGTGTCACTCACTGGTAGGCCACTAGTTGGATGCCATGTAGGTCGTCGGTCCCATGTGGCACATTGTAGGCCCCCCATTTCTTGATTTTCTTGTAAACTTCAAACTACAATAAGTTGTTAATACGAACTTGGATTTGAGAGTTGTTTGCGCCACTGGAATTGTAATGATAGGTACTACAACTTGGTACTGGTCTTGGATAAAGTCTTCAAAATGCAGCCACAATTTCTCCATGCCACATTTTCTCCTCCTTCACCATTGTACTACATGCCACACTTTCTCCTCCACCATTGTACTTTAGAGTTATAAGTGATGAAACTGAAACTTGTATCTACATGCACATTGTAGCTGCCAATACATGTTCAACTTCCAAGATTCCAAACAAGACCAACTTTCCAAGATTTTATAACAAACTCATGGTCAATTTTACAAAAAAAAAACATACCCCATGCTATCCAATTAAAAGGCCAAAATATCACTATGTTGCATATAAATTAATGTTATACATTTATTACTTTAACAAATATTTTCACAACATGTGATTTACATGGTGGCCATGCTCAAATACTTGAAAAGGCTACCCATCTCTTACCTAACTAGGATAATGGGCTTTATTCCTGTAGCTGGCTTCCATGTTTAATTGCTTCATCATTCGGTTCCTTCATAGGTGCTTTCATATGCTCAATTTCCTTCATTTCACGTAGATTTGGATGAAGCTTCCAACATCTAATTTCTAATGTCTACCCTTGCTACGTAGATTTGGATGAAGCTTCCAACATCTAATTTCTAATGTCTACCCTTGCTACAATGGTTGTAATGGTTTTTCTTCCTCCATACATTCTTGACCTTCTTTCTCCCCTGACGTGGAGAGGGATCCTTACGTTGTCACTCCTTCCTGGTTGACATAACCTTCCTCAAATCACTGTCTCTAATGAAAGTATGGTGAGGAGAGCTTGCCTTAGCTCTTCTTTTGAAATGTTCATCTCCTTTTGGGGATGACCTACAATCATGACCGCTTGAATGGTGTGATGTAGCCTCAACTTAATTGATACAAACTCCCTTGCTTTTGCGACTTTGGAGTGTCTTTCAAATGCACCAAAATCAACATCATAATGAGAACATGAAACTAAAGAATCACTCACACTATTTACCTCAATTTCTGATTCTGGAGTGGGTGAGGATGGCTTCTCTAAGACTTCATTTGACTTCAACTTTTCCAAGGCCTCTTATATGGCCCGTAATTGAAGTTGCAATCTCTACTTCTCCTCTTCTACTTCTTGTAGAAGTCTCCTCAATTCAACATTATTTTCTTAAATGCTCTAGTTGATCTCCTCATTTGAATGATAATAAGAAAAATAATATTCACTTGAAGATGGAGATGAAGGTTCTTCTTCATTTACCGAAGCATCATCCTTTTCTCTTCTTCTTTTCTTTCTTCAACAATTTCTTCTCGTAATATGAAAATAATATATATACCATGTCTTCCATATGGTAGAAAGCCTTGTAGAGATCTTTGTCATTCTCCATTTTCCTTCTTTGTGTTTCACTTCCAATCTCTGGTTATCATTCACACTCGTAATTCACATAAGTAAGAAGATAGATCTGATACCAAACATGATCCAAAATCTCTTATTTACTAGGATTATCCAAGATCTTTTCTTCTATGATGTCAACAGAATTGCATGAAAGGGCCTGTAAAAACCATGTATCCATACACTTAAATAAGAGGAAACATAAAGGAGACCATAAAGACAATGCACACAAAATTTTTACAATGAAGTTCATCTAGTGTGGATTACATCTCTGGGCCCTGCTTCAATAGTGGGGAGGCTGCTTCATTCATCTCATCAAAAGAAAGGAAAGTACATGACAAAATACATCATTATACCTCCATCTTGGGAGTGACTTGAAATTCTACTGCTCAAATGAAAACAATCACAACATTAGCGTGTTTGTCTCATCCTCTTGAGACTTTTGCTTGTCAACATGACCCACTTCTAGAAGGTGCATTTCTATCTTGAACTTCGTGCCAAACAATTAATGATGAAGTTGGGTTTTTTCCATGACCCTTGAATTCCAATACCTAGATTCAAAAACTAAATGCACCATTGTGATCCTTACAAAATTCTGGTTAAAATGAGTATAGTTGGCCACATTCTGACACTATCAATTCTGGCTCGACAGGAAATATTTTAGATTCCTCGTAAATTCTTGCATAAAATATTCCTAGAATATTCCTTCTCGGAATTCATTTATGGGTAAGGTTCCTCCTCATGGTTCAATTGTTGTCAAGGTTCCCCACTAGCATGATTCCACATCCCGCGCACTATTCCTTCCGCACTCGGTGTTGCACTCCTTCGTCAATGTTCCAATTTGTTGGTTTCGCTTGACCCTCACAACTCCTCTTCTGAATGGTGAATAAACAAGGTTTTAATATGGTCGGGTTGACAAACCTACCAAGTTTCAGCCAATCGACAGATTGGTTGGAATTGATTGTGTAGGGCGTGGGTTTTGGTAGGTTTCTGGTTCAAACCCCTACGGGCTACATTTTTTTTATAACTTTTTTGTACTAAAACATATATCAAATGAAAGCCACTTCATTATAATATATGAATCACCGACTTTACATTATATATATATATATATATATATATATATAGATATATATATATATATATAACATGCCAAATGTATTCTATGAATAGTATTTTTTTTCTTTTTATAAATCGACACAAAAATTCTATTAATCAAAAATCATTTTCAAAATATACATGAGACTGAACCAATTTATAAACATGATGCATAACATTCCTACTCATGATGACTGGTAAGTACCTTGGGAGAAGAAATAGTACTAAAGACTTTTCAATATCCTATCCTTCTCATGATGCTATAAAGGCTGCCTATGACATAACCATTGCATCAAACATGTTCTCTGTTCAGACGTGTCCAAGATATGCATTGTAAGGCTTTTATTTCTGAGTACGAAAATGAAAAAAATTACAAAACCCAAAGTTCTTATAGTATGAGCATAGATTATAGAATTTTTCTACAAATCAACTAGCTTTGATACCATGTAAAACTTTTTCTACAAATCAGCTAGCTCTAATACCATGTAGAAATTTCCCACCTGTAGATCACCTGGTAATACAATGTACTAAAACAAAACACTTGATCTACTTCTACAAACAATTTAGCGGAAGCTTAATCGAATTGAGCAAGATCAATAAGAACACATATAACTAATATGGAGAAATTAAACACACATAACACAGAAGAATTTACCCGGGGAAAGCACCTGCATAAAACCCCATCTCTGTATTATCATACAAGTGGAAATATAGTCCAGATTACACAAAGCCTTAGCTCAGAAGCTATCCAGCTCTTAGTACAATCCCTCTGCTGCTCATAGATAGTCAAAGGCTTCTCACAAACCTTCTCCTTTGCCCTCCAAGCCTCGTATTTCCTTGTGCAGTTTCCTTGGGGTCCAGTGTTTCCACCTGTGTGAATTGGCCTCTTCACACGCTCACTAACCTCTGATCTAACTGCACAAAAATGAAGGAGATAAATCCTCATCATGGATGATCTTCCTTTATAGGAAAAATATTCATCCAACTGATAGTACACTGTCCCTTCTCTGATCTCAACTGGGTCTCTGTTTGAACTGACATGCATCAGTTATCCATGAGTGAATACATAGTTATATGAAAATAATAGTTGTCACATGCATGCAAGCATCAATGAACTATATCTCATTAATTTAACAACTTGTTAAATTAATCTAACTAGACTTGACTAAGTTAAACTAAGTCAATTGATCCTCTCAATATAGAACTGAACCTTATCTCCTTTAATCAAGGGAGAAAATAATTGCATGATCTCACAAAGACTTTATGTTTAATTTTCCATAACTAGTTAACTCATGGAGATTAATTAATTAATATTTTAAACTGCTGCTAAGAACAAATTCGTTTTTACTTCCTATAGTTAGACCAGGGACTGCTAAAAATAGGAGGGGACCCAGAAATGCTATTTTTAGAAGTTTCTATTTTTAGCAGTTTCACCTCTCACCCAAGGTGGCCAAAATGCTCATTGGCCAAACTGCTACTTTTAGAAGTGCTATTTTTAGCAGTTCTATTTTTAGCACTTCCTAAATTTAGCATTTCTTGTTGCACACTTTTCAACATAGATGACGAAGGTATGCCAAGACCATAATTGTGCAACTATGGTAATATAAGTTTGAGTAGCTATGGAGCCACCATGACATGCAAACACTGTAAAAAACCAAACTTAAAACCATAAAGCAAGGAACATAAAATACCATTATGAAATTAGTTGACCAGACCATAGCAAACAACCATAAAAAGCATAAAGAAAAAAATTGAAATGTCAATATGAAAAAACCATCGGAGACATTGGGTCTGCATTTTCTATAGGGAATGAGCTTAAAGGGGACGTATTGTGGATGACAGGAGTGTCGATCACCACATGATCATATGAATCATTCCCTGAATCAGAATCTGACTAGGAAACAACATTTCTTTTCACTCTCTGAAGGTGAATAAGAATGTTGTGTCCCTATAATACTAGTGATTACCCCATTACTATTGTAGTTATACCCCTTATTTATATTGTTGTGCCCCTATTACCCCCATATTGTTATTTCTGTGCCCCATAGAATCCCTCTATTGTTATTTTTGTGGCTTTATATTATTATTGTTAGGTCGGCTGGATTATATTGTGACTCCTTAGACTCCTATATATAGAAAGGAGGTTTTGTCATTTGTATCATCCAAGAATTGTTCATTTATGTAATGTAAAGGAGGTTGCCCCCTCGAAGAGGCTGAATTCTAAGGCGTTGATCTATCTTTTCTATCTTTTCTTGAGCTGGTTTCATAACATTTGGTATCAGAGCTTTGGATTCTAGGGTTTCCCTGCTCCAAAAAGTTCATCGTGGAATTTTCGCTATAACTTTTTTTCTGTGACGTTTCAGAAGTTGCAAAAAAAAATCCATTTGAGAAGAAATCGCGCTAAACCTTGGGTCCGAATTTCAGAGCTTTTTGTGCGATATTTGCGGAGATATGATCTGAGGAAGTTGGTCTTTTTGCAGACTCCTGAATTACATTCAAAACAGGTGACCTGGGGAAAATCGTCATAACTTTCTCTCTGGGGATCAGATTGAAATTTCATAAGAAGGTACAGAAATAGGACGGACTGTAGTTTCTTGTGTGTGTGTTTCAGATTCAAAGGTTGAAACAGTGACTCGTGGCACGTCTGTTATGCTCTTAACCTGCAAAGCAATACCCAAGCGAAGAAAAGATACCGAGAACACAGAATATGCGAAGAAAATATACCCAGAACACAGAATAGCAATGATTTTATTATTCAGAGAGAAATGTTCACAGGCCTCTTCGAGGGGGCAACCTCCAATATAGCAGAGCTCGATTACAAAACAAGACACGATGCTCCTCGCAGGGAGTCTCTATCCTTTATATATGACTCATACATGCAATACCACGGGCCAATATCGTGGGTTTTATTAATACCATCTATCTAATACTACCGCCCATTTACCATCTATCTAATACTACCGCCCATTTGCAACTAACTGTGGTCCTGTCATTAATTGCGAGTTAACCACTTACAAATATTAATATGGGCTTTATTGACTCTTGACTATGACGTGATCCCATGACATAAATAAGGGGGTTAGGGTGGGACCCTAACATGCCCTCCCCCTTAAGACTAGCCTTGTCCTCAAGGCTGAAGCTGCGGAAACTGCTGAAGAATAGTGGCTGGTTCCCAAGTTGCATCTTCCGGAGAGGTGTCTTTCCATTTGACGAGGAGCTCCTTAAGCATGCGGCCGCGCAGGTGCTTGTCTCGTGTGTCTAGAACCTATTTAGGTTGAAGCCAGATTGACCCTTCTTCATCCAACTCAGGTAGACTGGTTTGAACTCGGCAATTGTTCCCAATCACTTTCTTGAGGCACAATACATGGAAAACTGGGTGGATTTTTGCTGTAGGTGGCAAAGCCAACTTGTAAGCCACTTCTCCAATGCGCTGAAGTACTTGGTATGGTCCATAAAATTTTGGAGAGAGATTTTGACAACCCTTGTCTTTGAGTGATGTTTGCTTATATGGTTGCAGCCTCAAAAAGACCTGATCCCCTTCTTGAAATTGGCGCTCTGAACGATGTTGGTCAGCCTGTTGCTTCATACGGTTCTGAGCTTGATGAAGATTCTCGCGCAGATGAGCAAGCATGGTTGCGCGGTGTTGTAGGAGTTGATCCACGGCTTGTACTTTGGAGCACCTCGTGAGATAAGAAGTAAGGGAAGGCGGAAGTTGTCCATAGACTGCTTCATAGGGAGTCATTTTGGTGGTGGCATGATAGTTGGTGTTATACCACCATTCCGCCAGAGGTAACCACTGTACCCAAAGGTGTTGTTTTTCTGAAGTGAAACACCTAAGGTAGGTTTCTAGACATTTGTTGATGGCTTCGGTTTGACCATCTGTTTACGGATGATATGAAGTACTGAGTTTGAGTTGAGTGCCTTGTATTCTGAAGAGCTCCTGCCAAAAATTACTGGTGAAGATTGGGTCGCGGTCGGACACAATAGAAGTGGGCATGCCATGCAATTTGAATATCTGATCCATGAAAGTTTGAGCAACCAAAGTGGGTGTGAATGGTTGGGTTAGGGTGCAGAAATGAGCATACTTCGACAGTCGGTCCACAACCACCATGATGACTGACTTGTTCCCAGACTTTGGAAGACCTGTAATGAAATCCATGGAGACCTCCGTCCAAATTGACGCCGGAATGGGCAATGGTTGTAATGTGCCTGGTGTGTTGACGGTTTCCCCTTTGTGGCGTTGACAGACGTCACATTCTGCTACGAAAGTAAGGATGTCCTGTTTCATGCCGGCCCAAAAAAATGATCTTCTGGTGCGAGCATATGTCTTCTGAAAGCCCGAATGTCTTTCAATGGGAGATGAGTGCAATTCTGCCAAAATGTGACTTTTGAGGGTGGATGTTGGTGATATTACGACTCTGTCCTTGTAGCGAAGAATATCATTCTGCCACGAATAGCCCTTGCTGGAATTAGGATCTACCTGCAATTGAGAAATGAGTTGGGAGAGCCCGGGATGTGAAAACCATTCCTTGCGAGCCTCTTCAATCCAGTCTGGAATGGGGAGGGAAATTGCGAGCATAGTACTTTCCTCCTCAAATTGGCGCAACAATGCATCTGCTACCCTGTTGTCTTTCCCTTTCTTGTAAATGATCTCATAATCATATCCCAGCATTTTGGCTAACCATTTATTTTGTTGTGGGGAAGATAGGCGTTGCTCCAAAAAATATTTAAGACTGTGATGATCTGTGCGGATTTGGAAACGTCGCCCCAACAAGTAAGGTTGCCAGGTCTCGACTGCATGTAAGATGGCCATCATTTCCTTCTCGTAGGTAGATTGGCCCAGATTCCTCCCACTTAGTTGTTGGCTGGTGAAGGCCAATGGTCGCCCTTCCTGCATTAAGACCGCTCCAATACCTGTTCCCGAAGCATCAGATTCAATGACAAATGATTTGGTGAAGTCCGGTAGTGCTAAGACAGGAGTGGAACACATGGCGGTTTTGAGAGCTGTAAATGCCTGTTGTGCTTCTTCGTTCCAGAAGAAGGAATTTTTCTTTAGGAGTTGCGTTAGGGGCTTTGCTATGCGGCAATAGTTGCGGACAAATTTACGATAATAGCCCGTGAGACCCAAAAATCCTCTCAAGCTTTTCAAGGTCTTAGGTTGAGGCCATTCTTGCATTGCCTGGATCTTTTTTGGGTCCACCTTAACACCTTCACGCCCCACAATGTGGCCCAAATACTCAACTTCTTCCATGCCAAACGAACACTTAGACATCTTGACAAATAATTTATGCATGCGGAGCAGTTGCAAGAGTAGATCTACATGCTGAAGATGTGCCGCCCAAGTGCCACTATAGATGAGGATGTCATCGAAGAAGACAAGGACAAATTTTCTGAGATATGGTTTGAGGAGGTGATTCATAAGGCTCTGAAAAGTAGAGGGGCATTACAGAGACCAAATGGCATGACCAGGAACTCATAATGGCCTTCATGAGTTCTGAAAGCTGTCTTGGGAATGTCGACTTCCTTCATGCGAATTTGGTGGTAGCCTGAGCGAAGATCCAACTTAGTGAAGAATTGAGCCCCATTGAGTTCGTCCAGCAAATCGTCAACCACTGGGATGGGAAATTTATCTTTGACTGTTAACTTATTGAGGGCCCTGAAGTCTGGACACATCCGCCACTCCCCATCTTTCTTGAGGACCATGACCACTGGAGATGAATAAGGACTAATGCTGGGACGAATGACACCTGCTTCCAACAATTCCTTGATGATTTTTTCTATTTCATTCTTTTGGGTGAACGGATATCTGTATGGCCGCACATTTGGGGGTTGGGCCCCTGGAACCAATGTGATGCTATGATCATGTTCCCCTTGCGAGGGTGGAAGCTCATGAGGCTTGTCAAAGACCGTCCGATGTTTATTTAAAATCTATTGCATCTCAGGATGAATTGGCTGAGACATGGTGTCTACTACCTGGATGGCATTAAATTGAGCTACCACTCCATGATGGCCCTTTTTTAACAATTTTTCCATCCTATGCGAGCTGATGATAGAGGGGGCTCCCGCCTGTAGTCCACGGAGGGTATGTGTGGAGTTGTTCTGCTTAAAACTCATATATAACTCTTGGAAATCCATTGTGATTGGCCCAAGAGTGCGGAGCCATTCCGCGCCGAGGACAATGTCGCAACCCCCCATGTGTATTGCAAACATGTGGGTTTTCAATTGATAATCCCCCCTTTGAATTTTGACATTTTCACAGCGACCTTCACATTTCATTGTGCCCCCATTTGCAATCTGGACTTGGAAGTTAGAAACTGCCCGGACGAAACAATGTGCTGCTTCAGCGATATTTTGGTGGATGAAATTATGGGTACTTCCACTATCAATCAAGACTACTACTGGGCGATGTTTAAGAAAATCCCCGATTTTGAGAGTTTGAGGGGAAGAAATTCCTGCCAATGCATTTAGCGAAATAATTGGTTCATCAGGTACAATCTCCTGTTGGTTATCTTCTTCGATCGCCTCCGGTTCCTCAAGTGGTGGATCTTCCTCGGTGGAGCTGTAGTCAGTGGCATCTATTTGAAAAAACTTGTGCTCTTTGCATTTATGACCTGGGGAATATTTTTCATCACAGTAGTAACATAGTCCTTGCTTCCTTCTTTCAGCCATTTCCACAGGTGACACCTTTTGAATCTTAAGTGTCTGAGTCATATTGGGAGCCTGTGAGGGACGACCTTTAGCGGGGAAGTTGGGGCAGCTGGATTGGGCTGTTAATGCACGTTCCACCTTACGGGCTACCTGGCAAGCCTCTGTCCATGTGGGAGGGTGGTGGAGTAGAACCTGAGCTTTGATGGCTTCTTTAAGACCGCTGATAAAGCATTCCATGTAGAACTCATCTGTGAGACCCTTAGTGCGGAAGGCTAAGGCTTCAAAAGCAGTAATATATTCCTCCACTGTACCCGTCTGTCGGAGCTTAGTGAGACGCCCCAAAAAAGAGTCTTCCTGTTCAAAGCGACTGCGAAGAGTTTTGGCAAATTGGGCCCAATTCTGAAAATGTCCATTGCAACGCTGATGCCATTCCTTCCATTGCCATCGTTCATTGTCCAAGTACATGGTGCCCACCATAAGCTTAGTCCCCTCATCTGTGATATGATTCAATTGGAAATACTGCTCCATTTGTGCTAGCCATGCGGACGTGTGAGAACCGTCAAATTTCTGCATATCCAACTTGGGAGGTCGCTGACTGGGTGGTGGATGGGAGTGCCAAATGTGAGGAGAGTGGCTAGACTCACCCTCATGGTATTCATGGCCATTATACACCTCCTCGTGGGTTGGCTTCTTGCCCTTTGGGAATGCCTCCTGTAACTGGTTACTTATTCCTTTAAGCTCAAGTTCTATGTGGTTACTCATTCCTTGAAGCTCAAGTTCGATCTTGTTCATCATAGTTTGGAGGGAGTGCACATGGTTTTCAATTTTGTCGATCCTTTCATTGGCCATTGCTTGAGCGCGAGTTTCTACCATACACCAACCTGATGAAAAATTGGGACCGCCTAAAAATTTTTACTAAGAAATTGAATGGTACCACCTTGCTCAGCTCGTCATCCTGATACTGATGGGTTAGGTCACCAATAAGCGCCCCGGAAGATCTCAGACTCTTTTTTTTTTTTTTTGGAAAAATCCTAACGGAGTTTTACTCCCTGATCAATACTGTAGTCGCCAAATCCTTAAAATGTCAATGCCGCCAAAAGTCCTGCGAAAATTATATCCAGGTACAGGAACCCTTCACAACTACTCCGATCTGGTGGATCTGAGAGATCTGAATGGTGGAACAACTGCTGCTGCTGATCTGGAATATCCGATCTGGTGGATCTGATAGATCTGAATGGTGGAACAACTGCTGCTGCTGATCTGGAATAGATGATGTGTGATCCCCCGATAGAAAGGGAACTATGGTCTTGGGGAGTGTCAAGTGCTACAGATCGAAATATACATAAGGGTCTGACAGTAGTACTCGGCCCAATGTTTCAGGGCTCTAACTAAGGAGGATCGACCGTACCCTTAGCCGTACAACTCGACTACCCTATCGTACGGGCGAGTAATCTCTCCGAGTGCTGTTCTCGGTGTACTGTAGCCACAAGACGGCCGAAGGTTTATCTATGGCGAGGTTTCAAGGGAGCTAGGGGGCTTCCTATATACCCAGAGGGTACGTGGAAGACAGTCCGTGCGCGGTTCTGTCTAATGCGCTACTACTCGAAGGGGTACCCACAGGGGTTACAAGGGAGTCCAACAGACGTGACCACCTCTTGTATTTCCTGCGTGCATGCCTCCCCAAATCCGTAGGTTTATGCGCTTAACGACAAATCTCGTGGTTTAAAGACGCCGGAACACGTCTCTAGCCAAAATTTTTTTTGCTAAAATTTGGAGATCCCACCGAGCCCTGGAAAGTGCTCTGATACCACTTGTTATGCTCTTAACCTGCAAAGCAATACCCAAGCGAAGAAAAGATACCGAGAACACAGAATATGCGAAGAAAATATACCCAGAACACAGAATAGCAATGATTTTATTATTCAGAGAGAAATGTTCACAGGCCTCTTCGAGGGGGCAACCTCCAATAGAGCAGAGCTCGATTACAAAACAAGACACGATGCTCCTCGCAGGGAGTCTCTATCCTTTATATATGACTCATACATGCAATACCACGGGCCAATATCATGGGTTTTATTAATACCATCTATCTAATACTACCGCGCATTTACCATCTATCTAATACTACCGCCCATTTGCAACTAACTGTGGTCCCGTCATTAATTGTGAGTTAACCACTTACAAATATTAATATGGGCTTTATTGACTCTTGACTATGACGTGATCCCATGACATAAATAAGGGGGTTAGGGTGGGACCCTAACAATGTCGTACAAGTTCGCTCTACTGAACCAGTCTAAAAGCAAGGCATTGTGGGAGATTTCACATAACTCTTCCTTGGAGAATCCAATTTGGCTCAGACTTGTGGCATTGGAAAGAGGACGTAGAAGGCTACTACAGGTAGCAATTTTAGAACTGGATGATTCGAAATTACAGAGATACATCAGATTCAATATCAGGCTTCTATAAAGTGAAAAAAGGTGTGTAGTTTTTTTTTCAATTTTTGTGTAAGCTTGGTTTAACGAAATTCAAAGGGCATAGTAAAGCATTATTATCGGTAACTGATGCCCCGAGGAAAGAAAATGCAAACACCTAGTAAGGAACCTGAAAGCTCTAGCATGACTCATGAAGAAGAGGAAGAAATGCTACATGATATATCAAAATTACAAGAACAAGTGCAACAAATGTCACACTCACAAAAGCTAACAGAAGCTAAGATAAGTGGCGTGGAATCTAAGATAAATGGCGTGGAATCTAAGATAAAGGGCATGGAAGCTAAGATGGAGGATTCAATGGCGAATTTGAAGATAGATTTGAAGACAGATTTGAAGACAGACATGGAAGAATTGAAGAAGTTGCTACAAGAAGGGTCACTAATGGTTAAAAGGTAGTAAAGGAAACTCATGATGAGAACAAAAGAAATGTTAATCATGATTCCATAGATGCTAATGTTGGATCGAAGAATCACCATATTCCAAAAATCGATATGAGGAAGTTTGATGGCAAGGATCCCGCCACATGGATATTACAGATGGAGCAATTCTTCGATCTCAATAATGTGCAAAACACACAAAAGGTACGTATGGCAACTGTATATTTGGAACCAAATCAGTTTGTATGGTATCAATGGCTTTGCTCTCGTAAACAATTTATCACTTGGGCAATTTTTACGGAAGAATTGATAGCACATTATGAGGATACAAAAAGCAACACTTTTTTTAGCCAATTGATAAGTCTCAAACAAAAGGGTTCAATAATGGAGCACATTGAGGAGTTCCAAAAATTGAACATAAGGGTAAAAGATATTCCAGAGGAGCATAGGATTGATGTGTTCATAGGGTCTTTAAAGGATAATATCCAACATGATGTTCGCCTTTGGGAACCTGATTCATTAGAGAAGGCATTCAGGTTAGCAAGAAAAATGGAAAGCAAAATTATGGCAACCAGGAAGCATACCACTCACAACTATAAAGACGGAAGTGTTGTTGCCCCTAGTCTTCCACAACCTATAAGGTTGACACCACAACAATTGGAAGAAAAAAGAGCAAAAGGGCTTTGTTACAGTTGTGATAGCAAATACACTAAAGGTCATAAGTGTGCTGAGAAGAAATTATTCTACATAGATTGTGAAGAGGAAGAAGAAAAGGAGCAAGAAAGGTCAAAAGAAGAAGATATACTCCAGGAACAAAGCCTAGATGAAGAACAAATAAATCCGACCATATCTTGTAATGCATTGGCGGGAATTACCACTCCTCAAACCATCAAGATAGAAGGACAAATCAAGAAGAAAAAGGTAATAGTGTTGATTGATTCAGGAAGCACCCACAATTTTATTCATTGTAGGGTAGCAAAAGAATTGAATTGCTTCCTATATCCAGCACCAGAGTGTCAAGTGATGATTGCAAATGGAGGAACAATAAATTGCTCTGGAAAGTGCCATAATATCAAGCTATCCATGGGAGAATATGTATTGACTAGCCCAATGCTTTCCATTCCAATGGGAGGTGCTGATGTTGTACTAGGAGTCCAATGGCTACAATCCTTGGGTACAATAGCTTTTAATTTTCAAGAACTTTTCATCAAATTTTCTACGGAAGGAAAGGAAGTTGAATTAAGGGGTATTGCAGGGAAACCAGGAAAGATAATCAGCTCTAATGGCATGACAAAGCTTCTAAAAAAGGAGCAAAGAGGTGTAATTGCACAATTATGTTCGCTAGATGTTTCCACATTGGAATCATCTATTTCTCCAGATCTCCAAAAAGTCCTGGACAATCATTCCAAGGTATTTGAGACTCCCAAAGGTCTCCCACCTATGCGTGATCATGATCATGCTATTCATCTGATTCCAGGAAGTGTTCCTCCAAACATCAGGCCGTACAGATATCCCTATGTCCAAAAAAGTGAAATTGAACGTATGGTTGCAGAAATGCTAGAGGCTGGTATAATTCAACCGAGTCAAAGTTCTTTCTCAGCTCCAGTAGTATTGGTGCACAAGAAGGATGGATCATGGCGCATGTGTCCGGATTATAGGGAGCTCAACAAGCTCACTATTAAAGATAAGTTCCCCATTCCTGTCATTGATGAATTACTGGATGAATTGCATGGATCAATTTACTTCACCAAGTTGGATCTTCGTTCGGGATATCATCAAATCAGAATGAAGATTGAAGACATTCCGAAAACAACATTTAGAACTCATGAGGGTCATTATGAATTTTTGGTCATGCCTTTTGGCCTTACCAATGCACCTTCAACATTTCAAGGTTTGATGAATTCAATTTTCAAACCATTCCTTAGAAAATTTGTGTTAGTATTTTTTGATGATATACTAATCTACAGCAAGTCTTGGAAGGATCATGTTGAACATGTTGACAGGGTGCTACAACTATTGGAGGAGAAACAATTATATGCAAAAAGATCCAAATGTTTCTTTGGAGTCCAGGAGGTGGAATATTTGGGTCATATTGTATCTCATGAAGGAGTTAAGGTAGACCCTAGCAAAATTAAAGCCATTAAGGAATGGAAAATCCCCACATCCATAAAGCATCTGCGAGGATTTCTTGGGTTGACAGGGTATTATCGCAAGTTTGTTAAGAATTATGGGAGAATAGCAGCACCTCTAACAACATTATTGAAGAAAGATTCATTTTCATGGACTCCGAAAGCAACAAAGGCCTTTGAACATCTTAAAGAGGCAATGTGCCAAGCACCGGTCTTAGCTACACCGGACTTCACAAAAACCTTTATTGTGGAATGTGATGCTTCAGGAAATGGAATTGGTGTTGTTCTAATGCAAGATGAAAGACCCATTGCTTTTGAAAGTCGTCCAATCAAGGGAAAGTTTTTAAGCAAAGCTATTTATGAGAAGGAAATGTTGGCAATACTCCATGCACTTAAGAAATGGCGACCCTACCTAATGGGAAGACACTTCAAGGTAAAAACGGATCATGATAGCCTTAAATACTTTTTAGAACAAAGATTATCCTCTGAAGAGCAACAAAAGTGGGTCACAAAGATGTTGGGTTATGACTTTGAAATCATCTACAAAAAAGGGAAGCAAAATGTGGTGGCAGATGCACTCTCAAGAAAGGATGAGGATGTGGAAGCATTGTTGTGTGCCATTTCTATTATCCAACCAGATTGGATAAACGAAGCAAGGGAGGAATGGAAGAATGACGAAGAAGTGTGGGCACTTATTCGAAAGCTACAACAAGATTCCAGTACTTCTGATACATTTAGCTGGCAAAATGATTCGTTATGGTACAAAGATCGCTTATACCTCTGTAAGAATTCCCAGCTAAAACAAAAGATTCTTATGGAATTGCACACTTCTCCCTTAGGAGGGCACTCAGGATTTTTAAAAACTTACCACAGGGTTAAGAAGGAATTTTTTTGGGATGGCCTTAAATCAGATATTCAAAAGTTTGTGGCGGAATGTTTGGTTTGCCAACAAAATAAAGTTGAAACAATTAAGACACCGGGTCTATTACAACCTTTATCCATTCCAAGCCAACGTTGGGAGGAGGTTTCAATGGATTTTATCACAGGTTTACCCAAGTCTGAGGGAAAGAGTGTCATCATGGTGGTAGTTGACAGACTTACCAAGTATGCACACTTTTGTGCATTATCACATCCATTTAAAGCCAGTACAGTTTCTACTGCATTTATGGAAACAGTTCAAAAGCTACATGGAAACCCAAAGATTATTGTAAGTGACAGAGATCCCATTTTCACTGGAAATTTTTGGACAGAATTATTTTCTTGTCTTGGTACTCAGTTAGCTCATAGCTCATCTTATCATCCTCAATCTGATGGGCAAACTGAGATAGTAAACAAATGTTTGGAAGGATATCTTCGTTGCTTTGTATCTGATAAACAGACACAATGGGTCAAATGGTTGCCTCTGGCTGAATGGTGGTATAACACTTCCTTCCATACAGCAACAAAAATGACCCCATTTATGGCACTTTATGGGTATCAACCACCATCCATCACATCATATTTAAGAGAAAATTCTAAGGTTCAGGCAGTGGAACATCACATCGAACATCAACAACAAGTCCTCCAACTCTTAAAGGATAACCTCGTGTTGGCACAAAATAGAATGAAACAACAGGCAGATCAACATCGCAGTGAAAGAAGTTTTGATGTAGGTGATTGGGTATTCCTACGGCTACAACCATATAAGCAAATGTCCCTAAAGCAAGCTAAGAAGGATAATAAATTATCACCAAAGTATTATGGTCCGTACAAGGTGTTGCAAAAGATTGGTACTATGGCATACAAATTGGAGCTTCCTGCAGCTTCTCGATTGCACCCAGTTTTCCATGTTTCATGTTTAAAGAAGGTTATAGGTGACAAGCTCCCAATTCAAACAATATTGCCAGAACTTGACGAGGAAGGAAAAATTATATTGGAACCGGAAGCAGTCACAGAAACAAGAACTCGACAGCTACGAAATCGATCAATTTCAGAGTATCTTATCAAGTGGAAGAACTTATCCGCTGAAGATTCCACATGGGAGGATGAGAATTTTATGCAGAAGTATCCAGAACTACTCAAGCGTTGAGGACAACACTTTTTTGAAGGAGAGGGGCATGTTGGGTCCCTATAATACTAGTGATTACCCCATTACTATTGTAGTTATACCCCTTATTTATATTGTTGTGCCCCTATTACCCCCATATTGTTATTTCTGTGCCCCATAGAATCCCTCTATTGTTATTTTTGTGGCTTTATATTATTATTGTTAGGTCGGCTGGATTATATTGTGACTCCTTAGACTCCTATATATAGAAAGGAGGTTTTGTCATTTGTATCATCCAAGAATTGTTCATTTATGTAATGTAAAGGAGGTTGCCCCCTCGAAGAGACTGAATTCTAAGGCGTTGATCTATCTTTTCTATCTTTTCTTGAGCTGGTTTCATAACAAAGAATGTCATCCAAACAATATCATATGCTTCTTAGAAGGAACTTTAAGTCTTCCTACCCTGCAAAAATCCTGTAATTGTCCACCTATTTATCTCTAATGAACAAATGAAGTAAGGAGTCAACCTGTTGATAACATACCACTGAATGTAGAAAGTATAGCTTACACTTTCTGAATTTACCAGGATCAGGGATCCATTTTAGATCCTGATTTCCAACCTCAAAATCAGAGAAATAAGGTTTATCCCAAATTCTTGAGATTCCAACATTCGAATCTCCCAACGAACTTCCGGTGGTATCGTATCAAATAAGGATGCCGCAAAGGTCCACCCAGTTAGTCGTTTTAGATGTAAATTTACCCTCTAACTGGACCATCCTCTATGGATGACCATTCGTTGAAGAGGTGGCATGGTCACTGGGATAAGTACACAAGACAAACTATGGAGTAGAACTGCGACATTGATGTTAGGCCAGGTTACAAAAGCCCCGAGTGACTGGTGAAAATACAGATATGAAGGTTTTGGCAAGGAGACGATATCGATACTAAATATCTCTTAATACAACACTATAGACAAACCTCTCCTGGGTAGAAAACCTATATGAGGAAGAGAGAAGGGATTGATAATTAATTCCTCCTGAATGATATAACCCAAATCTCTATGAAACTTGTGCCATACCCGACTACATTAGACAATAGAGAAAGAAAAGAAGTAAACTTGGCACACCAGGTAAGTAGTGGTAATTGTAAAGGAGGATGACACAATACAACTAGATGTAGACCAAGGGTATTGTAGCCTTACCAAGACTGGTCAATAGGGAATTCATCAATACACTTCAAAATAACACCTACCCATTTCAAAATGCAGCTTAGAGAGATTTTTGAACCCTTTTGTAATTGTAAGGAACTAGAGAAAAATAATATGCTAAAACCAAATTGAAAAAATTGCCAAGGTATCAGAACTCGCACACAAATACTAGAAAATTGAAATATATGCCTGGGAAATCGATGCACTGGAGTGATGAGAACGAGATAATGACGACAAGTTCAAAAATTAGCCTAGAGGTTGCACTATGTAAAGATAGGATAAAAAACATTGAATTGGAGTCCTTTCTGAGCAAAGATACTCCCTACTCTCCAATGCTTCTCACAAGAAGTGTCAGATAGAGGTTAATCTATGCACATAGGACTCTATACCTTTATTATTACAATGAAATTCAGCCTGAATCCTTTCACACTTGTGGATTACCACGAGCCAACACATTTTCCACCCTTCATCTGAGACCCCCTTATAAACCCACGAGGTGGGAAGGCCGCTTGCTCGCAAAGGAATTTTGCTCTCCCCAGAGAGCCAAAGGGAGGAAAAGTGGTATAATCGACACACAATTATAGAAGAACATTCTTCTTGTTATGCGAGGTACTATTAATGCTCTGCAGGAACGCAGGGGCTTAGACCTTGGGTGATTTTGTCAGGACCATTAAAACCTTTCGAATCAACAGTAAGTGAGCTAAGGAGAACACACTTGGTAATTCAATGAGGTTATATGTCAATGCCTCCACCACCCTAACCTGATGAAGAGGGGATGCCGCAAAAGGATGGGTTTCTAATCCCAACATACCTACTACCCACGCGTTGACCTTGACATGACTTTCGTCTAATGCATGCATCATCTTCCTTAATTAGCCAAATAACCTAGTGAACATCCCCATTGAGGATATTCGATGGATGGTTAATATCCATATGTTTTTTTTGGATTTTTATATGGTTATAACCATATTTTAATATATATGGTTTTTTGATGTTTTTAAAATGATTTTTTTAATATATATGTTTTTTTGGTTTTGTTAATGTGGTTATTATTTTTTTGTCGTTTTTAGGGCCCAAGGAAAGTGTCATTCACTGGTAGGCCACTAGTTGACTTCCATGTAGGTTGTGGGTCCCATGTGGCATGTTGTAGGCTCCCCATTTCCTGCTTGTCATGTCAACTTCAAACTGCAATAAGTTGGTCATACAAACTGATATTTGAGTGTTGTTTGTGACACTAGAATCATAACGACGATCACTACAACTTGGTCTTGGTTTCTTTGCATTTTGAAGACTTTTATTTTTGAGGTTTTACAAAGCCACCTAGATCAATAAATTGAGGGAACAAGGAAGAAGAGGGGAATTTTGGCTTTTGGCTTCTACTTTTATGCTCTGGATTCCTGGGATTTTTCTTTTGGCTCTTGGACCTTTAGTATTGGTTTTGGCTATTGCATGATTTAGAAAGAGTGTGACTGGATGTTGTACGAGTTAGTGAGGGTGCTTGGTTGCTGCATGGTATTACTATGTCACAACATTTGAATTTCTAGCGCTTTGAGGACTCCACTCTGATATTTGAATTTCTTTTATGTAGCAACACATTCTAAATGAATAGAAAATATTTGAAATCCATTTGAGTTATCGCGAGTAGAATTGAATTACTCTCTGTTTACGCTCTATAATTTAGTCATTTGAATTAATTTAACACAGTGGCCAAATAGAATGGTCGGGGTTCTTTGCTCTGTAACAATGATCTTGGTTCCATAATTTGTCGTGGAAGCTACAAAAGCCTATATTGCATCACTAGTGCATCTAAATGTACAATTCTACTGACGATAATGGAAGTTGACATGTTGTCAATTATGAAATCACTTGGATAACAACATATTTGCATGACTAGTGTTGTTATGGGAGGTTGTCATGACTTGTTATTTCATCGATTTGCAAATTAGCACCATGGTTTGTGTGCATTCTTTAAGAAAAATATTTGCACAAACTTTTGATAATGCTGATCTTACACATGACATTAAATCAATAACATTTTTGAATAAATAACTTATAAATAAATTTGATAACAAATAACAACTTCTTGTTAATTGGCATTCTTACATCATCAATTTTTTAATCTTGTATTGAAATGGTAATAAAGAAGGAGGACATTTCACAATACAAAGGTTATGTATGCTACCTAACATCAACATTTATGTACAAAGTATATAACATGAACTATTATCTTCAAATTCTCTTAAACTCATGCTTCATTGAAAAATAATTCTATCTTGTTCAATTTTGTCCATGCTCCTTGCACACACATTTCTAACCATTGGTTTGAATGGATTACAAAGCTTCTAGTTACTTTTAATCTATCGAAAATATCACGTGGCATTGAACCAAAACTAAAGAAAACTAGTATACCTATAGAAAGTGGTATAAAGGATACAACCATTGGGAAATAAATACTATCCATTCCATAGTCAAGGAAAAAGTAGAATGAGGAGCAAACTAAAGATTTTGCAAGAAAACAACTATGCAATAAAGGGACAAAAGAAAATAGAGAGAGAACATTGCATAGTCTGATTGCATTCAAGAGTTTGTAAGCTTGGTGATAGATAACACTTCCATAAAAACTTTGAAAAGTATTTTTCAAAATTGAGCCACTTAAAGAAATAAATATAGATCCAAGGTGCATCAATACCTTTGAAAAACATATATATGCAAAAAAGAGAGCAAATGAAGTGTATTTAGAGGCAATTAAAGACACACCAACTCATGTATTTGCAATTCAATTCTAGAAAAACATGTATGATATTAACTATGACTAAGTATCTTCTTTTGAACCTTTTACAAAAAACCAATGATATTAAGTCATTCATCAGAATGACTTAATTCACAAAAATGCAAAAATGAACTTAACATTGAACAAATGCCTATTTTTGCAAGTCCTTTACAAATTCGACCAAATAAAGAGTTAGTGTCTGTGAAGACTTATGCAACTTTAGAAGGAATACTAATCTCACCTAGGATTTCCTTTGCACAAAAAAAATAACTTGGGCACAAAAAGGCTTAAATAGGACTTACAAGAACAATCATAAATGTCCTTGCAAATTTGGATTGGGCTCGAGTTTCATTGCCTAGGATCTTGCCATATTTGATGATAATTTGTCATGCTAAAATGAAATTTGGAATACAACAATGCTTATTTGTTTGGAAATATTCAACTAAAAATATGTTATGGCTATTCTTTTTGACTTATGTAACATTGGCCTCATCAACAATGAATGTAGAAAATTTTTCCACCAAAACATTCAAAAACATGTTAATCAATTGCCAAACATAGAACAATTAGAGTCTACTGACGATGATAATGATCTCGAGCAAATATTTGAAACGATAATAGATGGTTATGCTCAATTTCATTTAGATGATGACTTAAAGAACAAGATCATCCAAATTTCCCCTTTTGAATATTTTAAATCATTATGAATATTCAAGATAGGTTATCCAAAGAGTTAAGTTTTCCAACCCTTTTTTATGGATTTGGTCAACTAGATGATGTTATCAATCTTTTTTCTTATCAACAAGTAGTACAATGAGACCTTTTAAATGCTACCAATTAATTTGGGACACATGTCACTAACCTTTTTCTTTAAATCAATTTAGATTCTTATAAACTAATTTTTAAGTTCTACTTTGATATTTGTGTTGATTTTTTGTAGCATCGGGAGGTATTTCCGCATGCCTAAGTTAGCCTATATTTTTTTTTTAGCATCAAGTCAACCCAGCTACATGAAAGGGTGTGTCCCTTGGGTTAATTTACTCCCATTCGAAAAGTATATATACATGTTGTGACATTTCATTTTCTCCATCAAGCAAGTGAAACTTCATCTTCTTTCTCATCATCTCTCCTGGACCAATTGCACATTGTACAAGGAGACCAAAATTGACTAAGTTGATCGAGATGATTTTTCATCTATTTGACCGAGTTTGATTGGGAATTGACCAAATTTATTCGACCAAATTATTGACCTTTTGACTGAGCTGTTTAACTGTAATACAAACCCACACGTGTGAGTTGACCATAGTATAGACATGCACATGCGAGTTGACTGTAGGATGTTGATTGTAGGGTCAAAAAATGTTTGTTTGACCAACGTTGACTTTGGTATTTTAGGCAGTTTGACTAGCATTGAATTATGGAGTTTGACCATGTTTGACTGGTATTTTGAATTAGATATTGGCATAAATTTCTAGACAAATTGGATTTGTAAACTTTGTTGAAGAATAATTTCTACTGTGTATGGATATATTTCTATGATCTTTATTGTTTCAACTACATTTACTATTGATATTTTCTAATGTGTAATTGCTCAATGATATTAGTGGCATAAGAGTACTATGTGAAAATCATTAGGAAGTAATTATTTAGCAGAAAATAGAATTCTACTATGTATCTTGTAGAAAATTCAACAATTTGGTCACAATGGAGATATTGGAGGGAAAACTTACTTACAAAATACATTAAGTACAAAACAAATAATAAAATATTGCAATCACCAATTGCATATTAAAGTCTTAAAAACATACACACTTCACCTAATTATTTTTGAAAGATGAAAATATGTTTTTGCAATGATAAGACAAGTTGGCTTTCCTACATTTTGTCACATTCACTATTGTTGAACATGTTTGGGATCCCTTATGTAATGTATCACAAGAGACTAGAAACGAGTGTGTAGCTATACACGATGAAAGAATTTTGGAAGAAAATATTGACTCATTGATCAAGAAGCATCTTGTCATTTTTAGTCATTACTAAAGACACTAGATAAAAACCTTCCAAATTTTGATTTCAAGAAATAGTAACATATTTAGAGAGCTCATAGGATATTTATTCATGACTGAATCCAAAATTAGAAGGAATGTATATGAGCATGGGTACTTATGGATAAAAATCATGCCTATTTACATGCGAGCTTTAAATAACATGGTTCCAAAGTTTTTTGATAGATATACATCATTAGATTCAACATCATGTATGGGCAAGCTTATGGAATTCAAGCCCATCATTACATTTTTTTTTGTAAAAGATATCAACACTGATATTATCAATTTAATTTCCCTTTCCTTCAATGGAACAAACAATGATTTTTCACCTATTGTAAAAGAATGATAATAACAACAATGAAAAATAAAAGCCATCTACGAAAATCTAGTTAATCCAAAGACACATCGTTTAATATGTTATTCTATGGTAAAGAACAATACAGTCTCATTTTGTCCTCTTCCCATACACCATATGTATTATTGCTAAAAATAGATCTATCTCACATATGGGTAAATGCATTTGCCAAAATTTCCAAAACTATGCTATACAAAGATGCACAACTCATCTTGGATGCTTACGCTATAACTACATATTGTAGTTCATACATCACTAAGATGAATTGCACAAAAACAACTAATTTCAAGCATATTAGACAATTTTTTTTGTTTTTCTAGCAATGATGGCAAGCTTGAAACTATATGCAAAGTTGGAAATACAAATCTTAACATACAACATACATCTAGCTAAGAAGTTGTCATATTGTGTTGTCTTTTTCCTTGCATTCAAGTTCAAGGAGAACAATATATATATTAACACTACACATTTTTACAAAATAACATTTGTGCTAAAAAGATTCAAATTCTGAAAGAAACAGCCTAAATGTTGACAAGTATATTAATAGATCAAATGAACTTGAAATTTTTTTCCTAGTAGAATACATTGCATGGTATTTAGTTTCAAATGCAAATGACAAGAGAAGCAAACATGCATGTATGATATGCTACATTCAATATAAGTAACAAAAAGACCTGGATAATTCTCTTAGAGAAAAATGATGTTGTTTTTTCCATATAAAGACATTGATGATGCCTTAGGAAGATAATATGAAACATGGTCTAAAGTATACATGTCACAAAAAAAAATAATCTTGTAGATAAAGCAAGAACAACATGGGGTGACATTGACATAGATTCTAAAACCATTGTAACTATATCCTTGCATGTGAGAGTTCTATTGATTGAAAGGCACATAATTGCAAACCTAAAAATTATGAGATATAAAATGATCTAATACACATATCGAACTCTAGAAAGATGCATTTATGTCCAATAGTGGTATCGACAGTATTAAAAAACCATTTTTTTTAGCACAAAATATTATTATGAAATTAGGAAAAAATTTAAGACACAACAACAATTAATAACAAAAGAAATCATAGTGAGGAAAAAATCCTAGACACACTGATTCAATTTTTTTTAATTGGAATTGCAAGTACAACGTAAGCTTTCATAGTGAAAGAAATCTACCATGATGGCCTTTTGTGATTTTACAACAAATTACTTCATAGTGATCAATCATAGTTGCATATACATGGAAATTTGCATATAATGCAGATGACATCATAATCCACTCAATGCTATGCTTACTTTTGGGATTATTAAGCATGCTTCCACTTAACCCTAGTGCATTAGAGGCATTGAATAACTTCAATTAGTTCTCATATATGAAGTGTCCCTAGTTGGAGTTCAATTGTTATACAACATTAATACAAAACTTCATGAAATATTGCACACTCCAATAACACCTTTTGGAGATCTTGATATAATTTTATGTGATGAATTTTACCAAGCACAACTTTTACTCGACTCTTGGATGTTTGAACTTTGAACAACAAAGTTTTCATTGTGACAATATTCCCTATATATTTTAGATTAGATAATACCAAACAATTTGCATTTAAATAGGTTACGAGACAAGAAAACCAAATGTTCATATCATTTTCAACATAGTAAGAACATGTTCACAAGTAAATGTTAAGATTGTTACTTGAACAAACATTGCTACAAATTCCCACCAAATGATCCAACATTTCCATATTTTTTTCTTAGAAACAAATACATTCAATAAAACATGCAAAAATTGTTGGCACTTATTGAATCAAATATATTCACATTAAAATCATTCTATAGCAAAATAGATCCTATGGAAACAAACAAATATTGCGACAAGAAAATGCATTTACCTCAATTTATCTAAAACATAATATGCTCATTGAGATAAATGATTGCAACTCTGCTTTAATGATAGATTAGTCAATGGCACAAAATTCATTTTTAGGCACTACAAAAAAAAATGATATTGTGTGGATCAAATTCTAGACATCATTAGTCGAAATATCCAATAAGATTTATTTCCCCATTTGTTCACACTAAATATTCCTAAAAACTAGACACATATAACAAGAATTTGTCAAAAGTTGAAATCACCAAATGGAGTCTCTCTTATTCATTTACAATTTCCATAGTGCAATTAACATGTGCATGAATAACACATATGCCATAGGGCCTTACATGGAAAATTTGGATTTTGACACAAAAAGGATTGAACAACATGGACTTGTGTGCACTTCACTCTCTCATGTTAGAGACACTTTATCTCATAAGCAAATTAGAACAAAAAAATGTTATTGAGTCCAAAAAATTTGCAACTGAGATGCAAGCACTTCAAACAAATGCACATTCACAAGTCAATTGTAGTTTAGAACAAAACCCAACAGAAAGAAATATGCTCATATGCCTTTTGAACACAAAGCATTCCATCACATATTTGACATTATTTTCACTGAGTATGACTTGATGAAATTTGATATCTTGTGTTTTCAAGATACACAAACAAACTTAATTCCAAAACAAAGTAGTCTTGCACATGAATAAAAATGGCTATCAAAATTTCATCTTTATGGAATTTTCACATGTTGCAAAAAGACAATAGCTACTCAAGAACAAAATATTTATGCAACAAAACATATTGAATTGATTGTTATTTGTTTCAAAATCAATAGTGTTATGATCAAATTGGGAAATATCTATATGATCCATCATGAACCACTTGATGATGTTATTTGTCTCATGTAAACCATAGCAAAATACATCGAAAAACATGAAAATTGTAACATTCCCTCCCACCCCCTTGTACTATATTGGGCTGCAGAAGGTGTTACTGAGGACTTAGTGTTATAGACAATTTTGTGCCTTACAGCAACAGGCATGAATTGTCAATAATCCAAGGGATCCAAAGTCCCTAAACATGATGTTCCTACCCCTAGAGGAACAAGGTCAGCAAACCAACAGCTCTCAGATCAGTTCTCCACCTGAAAACACTCAAAAACAAGTAATCCTGAAATCAAAGCAGGTGCTCCACTAGGCTTCTGCGCTGAAACTCAACTCCTCCATGGTGTACCTACGTTGCAAAGCAAGTGGAACAAAGGCCACCTGCGCTGAGCGAGATGGGACAAGTGGCACACTGAGTCATTGCTCTGGAATCTTCCAAAAATGACACTTGGATCAGGGATTTCGCCTTGTAATGAGTCAGAGGCTCTGTTTCTCCAAGTGGAAGCAAGGTTCTCCAAGTGGACTCAAGAACTGAAGATCAACTGAAGAGAGAGAGGACACAAGGCAGCTACACATCAGTTGCAAGCTGACTCATCCTTTCTCAATTCATCTATATATTGAGCTCTCTCCTATGAGCTCAGGAGGCTGGAATTTTGTGCAAAGTAATGATATGCTGTTGGTTTCACTATAGAGCTATTGGGTGATTGCTTGAGGGAGGTGAAGAGGAGAAATTCTTTCTGCTGGGAGGTGTTGCTGGATTGGAGCCTTCAATGGTTGTAACACTCTCAGAACCTTTACTTCTTCATTAATAAAAGCTATTGAGGTTCTTCTATATGCACTTGTTTCAATAATGTATTGTGATAATTGTATATTTGGTTTATGCTAATCCGTGAATCAGTTATGATTGCATGCTTCTTGTAGTTTCCTTCTTTGTCATTTTGCAGGATCTCATTGTAGCTGGGCCAGCAAAAGAGCAAGGAGCTGGAAACAAGCAGCGAAGAGAAGAGTTTGGATTCGACATTAAGCGCAAGGCAACGGTTAGTGCATTCTTTCATTCTCTTTTTCTTTCATAAAGAAGTAAACCTTCAGTAGTTTCCTTTACAGTTGTTGCTGAGGTACTATCACCCTTAGAGTGGGATAGGGTCATCCGAATCGGATACTTTTCCCTACAACAAACTGGCGACTCCGCTGGGGATCGTATCTGTTTGATTGTGTTTGTAGTATTTTGCTATTCATTTCCTGAACAAAAGAGTACCAAATCGAAAAGCTTTTGACTATATCAAAAGCGAAGTAGAGGGCAGCTACTCTAGCTCATTTCTGAGCATGTTCATGATTTGAAGAGCTGATATACAAGGATCCTTGTAAGCTCTTAGTGATAGCTTTTCATCCTCCTAATCATCCCTTTGAGTGTGCTTGACTGATTGCTTCTGATTTGAGCAAAAACTGTGCATTTTTGAGAAAATTGTGACCCGGAAACTGTGAAAACGCAACTTTCGTTTTCCAAAGCAGGTAGTACACAGGCTACCTGCTTTGCAACGCAGGTCCCGAAGGGGCTACCTGCGCTGAGAGCCAGACTGGCTGAGCAGCACCTGCGTTGGCCCAATTTTGCCTAGTGCAGTTGGGGTTTCCTCCCTTTTTCTTGCCTGTTTTCACTATAGGTTTTGCAGCCAGTTACCAGTCTTGTACCTATTCTGAAACCAACCTTACTTGCCATCATTCCACCTCTGTTATATAACGAAATTGTGCTTTTTCTTTTGTATTTCTTACTTCATTTACAATTTCCCATAACGAAGAGTAAACTAGTCTTGCTTTGGCCTCTTAGATCTGAACCTGTGTTAGGCATTTTGCTGGTCTAAAGAGTTAGCTTGTTTGCTGTCCATAGCTGATTAGTCTTTTTACTTTCGTCATTATGGTTTGATTTCATGTATTTCCAGTGATTAAACAAGTAAATCTTAAGGTGTCTTTTGATTTTGGACAAACTTGTTTGTTTTCGCTTTAAATCGAAATCAAAGTTATATAACAACTTTCTTATTGTAACCCATCAACATTAAGAAAGGGAAAAGAAAATACATGCATTGTGCATTTTGCATTTGACTGTTTGCATGACGATTTAGGAAATTTTTGCATTAGTGTGTGCTCTATGATCTGTGTGAAAAGATTTTCCTTTCTTCTCCCTCAGTAGTTAAGATTTTCAAAGTTGAAAGATTGAAAAGTTTGCTTCTCATCTTAGACTGCATTCAGGAATTTGTTACATACATCTCGTGGTGATCCTTAAAGGCAAACTGCTAAGCAAGATCAACATTAAAATAAATTCAATTTACATAACAACGCTTTGTAACATAACGCAAACACATAGAGGTCTAGGTAGAGACGTGTTCCGGCGTCGTTAAACATAGTGACTGTCGATCTCTACGAAGGTGGGTGATTCCTCCTGAGAGTCGGTGGCACTAATACGGACTTGTGCTCCCACGTACCGTCACGTATATATTGGGAGACCCCTATAGGAACAACGCCTTTATCCATAGGAAGCCGTGTCGGCCGCCCTACTGATCGCAATGCAGTGAACACAGCATTCACGAAGATCGACCACCCGTACCGTAAAACGTATTCTGTGGTTTCGCGAAAGGTTTGGCACACCCTCTGCCTAGATCTCCAGAGCAGTTTCTTTTGGCCTTTTTCAAACTCTATAACTGAAAAAGTCCATCCGAGCATTTGTCACTTCGGGCTCGTTAAAACATCGAAGGAGACTAGAGTCATCTTTAGCTTTTTCTCGACTCTTAAAACATGAAAAAGCAAAGTTGTGTCTAAAGCGTCGTTAATAAAATTTATTTTAATCGGAACATAATCACCTGCTATTCCCACGTTGATCTTTCAGTTGAAAAGTATGGAGCCCACCAACCAAGGAAGTCACCTTAGCGGAAGTCCCAATCCCTTCTCCTCTTGGGGAGATGTTGGTGCGCCTCATATGGCCACATTGTCACTTCCAGGATTGACAATTGGCCTACCTGTATGGCTCTTTTCAACTAATGTAGTTCAGATCGCCACTAATCCTGAGCAGTCGAATCAACAGTCAGACCAGTCTAGAGCTACCCACCAGCCTTCCACTTCTTACAATTCTTCCTCTGAGCCTTCATCTTCGCAAGGTAGAGCCGGCAAAAGTCAGCCTCCCATGGAGAAGAAGGAAAAGAAGAAGAGAGAAAAGAAGTAGAAGGGGCCTATGGCGAAGGCGACTGGGGGCAAGCAAAAGACATCTGACAAAAATCCACACACTGCACCGACCGGGCCTAAATCGCCATGTGTCATTTGCAAAGGGACCCACTTCCATCGTGATTGTCCTTGTATTCCCCAGATACTAAGGGACTGGTCCCCCAGGTTGCACAATCCGGTAGCATCAACCTCTGGTAGTCATGTTGATTGCAGTCCGTCAACTAGCGAGAGTGAAGGACTAAAAGGGAGACCAAGATCACCCTGTATGTTGTGTGAAGGTGATCACACCATCCACCGATGTCCATTCTTAGATGAGGCGAAGAGAGTTTTGGAAGATCGTCCGGTATCACCGTTACGACTTCCTCCTGGATACCAAAAATTCGTGCCTAATCCCTCGATAGTTGAAAATCCAGCTGGCCCGCTCAAGTGGTCAGCTGAAGTGTCGGTCATTGAGAATGAACCTGCTGAATCCAGACCAGACGAAAGTCTAAAGGTCGAAACGACAGTTGACCCGGTTCTTCCTTCAGAGGTTTCATCCTCAAATGACACCGTCGTTGAAGATTTATCTTCAAATGACACCCTCACTGAAGAGAATAAGGATGACACCGTCCATATTCTTTTCATCAACACAGACTCTGATGAGCATCAGGGCAATGCGCCCATTCCTTTATCGCAGGAAGGAACATCGTCAGGGTCGTATCCGGCCGTGTATTCGGTCCCACCACCAAGCAACCTAGTTGTATCCTTTGATTGGAATCAACTAGGCAGACCCCGGTTACCAGCCAGCATCCCATTCAGAATCATCGTCCAAATCTACAGAATGGTGATGGCTGGAACTATCATTGATGAAGGGGCATCTGTGAGTATCCTTTCCTCTATTGCTTGGAAAGCACTGGGTTCCCCGGCGCTTTTACCTGAGATGAGAAATCTATCAGGTTTTGATAAAGGAACCAGTCACTCGTTAGGGATTCTCCCCAATGTTCCAGTTACATTGAAAGGGAAGACAGTTCATATGAACATCATGGTCGTCCAGGGACCCTTAGTGTATAACTTACTCCTTGGACGAGACTATATATATTGCATGGAGGCGATAGTGTCCTCACTCTTTAGAGTCATGTGTTTTCCGCACGAAGGAAGAATGGTCAAGCTCGTAGACCAACTTTCATTTCCAGGATCACGCATCGCAAATAGTCAAATACCATCCCTTAACGGTTTATTCACTCAAGGAATGCCTCCCCCCCTGGTTCTACTTCCCGATGAATGCGAGTGATTCGGAAAGAAAGAACTGGGACCCAGGGGGCATGCACCCTAGCCTGCCTTGGGCAGAGAAAACCTTGGGTATAAAGTTAATTTCCGCAGAAGAATAGGACTAGTCCATACCCCGTCCGAAGGAAGGAAAAGAGGGTTGTTCTAGGATAAAATTCTTTTGTCAAAGTTATGTGAGCGAAATAATCGGCTCCCTTTGTCTAGAAATTAGGCTCTCCTGAGGGAGGAGATCCATTTGTGGCGGCAAGTAGCCACCATCTTTGAAGGCAAGCCTCACCCATTAAAACATATGTTTTGAAGGATAAGTAGGGGCAGCCTCCAAAATAAGAGATGAAATTGCTGCAACAAGTAGTCACCATCCTTAGCAACCTAGTAATAGACATCGCCGGAAAAAGAGTTTAGTTTGCGGCGGCGAACATAACCATTCTCCGGATAATAAGTAAGAGGACGAACCTAGAAATTATACTTTATACCTGGGGGCATGCGAACCTTTTGGAGTGCAAGCACGGGACGACTATTTATTTTTTAAATTTTTAGGTCCTCCCTTTAAACCTGTAGTTCTAACCCGTTAAACTCGTAGGATTAGCCGTTTCCAGCTTGCATAAAGAAAGGATGTGGGGAAAAAGTTAAAACTTGCCAAATAGGAGCATAGCTTCGTGAGATAAAGCTCCTTAAAAAATAGCTATCTCACCTGAGGCGTTTCTTGTATTATGACTGGTATAATTGAGCAAGGTTTGGTCGCATTCAAGCTCGTTAAAAAATGAACTGCCCCTTAAGGTTTAGGGGGCATATGCCTCGTCTGCATTATTATGCTGAGGGCATCATCCGAGCAGTTTTAGCACATAGTTCATGCTCGTTAAAAAATAAACATAAGTTGTGAGAAATCTTCCCCTAGAGTTCAAGCTCACCCAGAAAAAATGAACCGGTAAATAACCTTGAGAAATGTAACCTTTGACTGCCATATTAAAAGCCATTGGTCGTGTTTATATGCCATCACCTCCATCCATTCATTTGGCCAATCGTTCATCTCCATATGTTTGTTTACCCATTTTGAGGAACAGCTGCGAAGAGTGATTTCACTTAGCCATCCTTGTGACACTGCCGTGATTGGAAAATTCCAACCTGTACCTGGAATCTGCTGCTATCCCTGTTCATCACTCGTTCCTCAAAAGACGAGTCTTCTTTGAGCTCTTTTCACTGACTCGTAAAATATGAAAAGTTTGCCGAGTTTTGGCCTTCCAGCTCGTTAAAGCGACCGGAGAGCTATCCCTCCTCTAGATTTTAATCTTTTTGGACCTGAGGGATTATTGCACAAAAAGATCGAGCGCTTGTTTTGTTCGGCTCGTTAAAGCAATCGAAAATTCATCCCTTCTGTATTGTTTTATAATTTTTCGGACCTAAGGGATTAGATGACGAAAAAGGAATTCTGGAGTTGACTTTATGTACCTTTTCAGACTCTCTAAAAATGAAAAGGACCGAGTTATCCTTGTCGTTAGACTCGTTAAATTCATTAAATAGCGGCAAACTTGTCTTTAGACGAGAACGAGTTTCCCTATCGCTAGGCTCGTTAAAACATAGCGATGGGCTTGCCCGAAGGGAAGGTTATAGAACAAGCATATGTTATCCTCCTCAAGCTTGATAAAAATAAAGAGGTACTGGTCAGCAATGACTGGGGAAAAATTGGGAGAACCTCACAGCTTTAATGGTAGCAAGTCACTCTTGAACATGACACTTTGTCCTCCGTATCACATCGGGTTGGGTTGTTTCATTCACCGGTCTCATCACCATGGTCCTCGCCACACCATCCGCATTTGGGGTAATGCTACCAATCCATCACATCAGTGTCGTTATATGTTCAAGAGATGTTGTTCTGCAAAGAGTCAACCATGTCCCATCCACTGCCATACATTGTCTTTCATCCATTTCATGACCGCCACCCTGAATCATACATCATAGTTTGTTTTCACCTCATCACAATCACTAGCTCCGTTCCGTGTCACTGATGTGGGATTCATTAAGGCCCTCCTTTGACAGATCGCTCCTTGTCGACATTAGCTCATTATCCAAGGAGTTGATCTAGGAACACCCCCTTCAGTACTTTGAAGCTTGCATGCCTCAATGGCAAGTTTCTCACTTCCGGCGACAGGTATACATCAATGACCTTCGACCAGAAGATTTTGCATGGTGGTCGACGCCAAGTCCTTTATTCCCACCATGTGAATTGTACTGCCGTACCTTGAGGGTCATCATCCTTATCGGTGATTCCTCTCGCGCTTGTTAACGGTTCACATCATTGACCGGTAATCAAGCGATGTCTTTCCATGTTCGACTTCAAAAAATTCTCACATGGATCGACTTGTACATCGAGTGAAGATCGGAAGAGATTGAAGACCCCGGATCTAGTTTCATCCATCCGGGCTGCGATATATATTCGGGATATAAAGACATTTGATATGTACATCATTGCATCAGATGATCATCCTTCTCAAAGGATGATAATTTCAGCAGAGAATTATCAGTCTATCATCAGACGATCGCCTGTTCTATGTACCAAAATGTATTTATAAAGCTGAGCATGGGAATGCCCGCCTCAGCTAGATCATGAAAAAGTATGAAAAATAATGTATTGTATTGTATCTTATTACAGGACACTTCTCAGCAGATTGAATGAACTTCGGATCCTCCTAATAAAGCATTTCACCCGATAAACGACCTCATACTTTAGGGGGCATCTGTTATAGACAATTTTGTGCCTTACAGCAACAGGCATGAATTGTCAATAATCCAAGGGATCCAAAGTCCCTAAACATGATGTTCCTACCCCTAGAGGAACAAGGTCAGCAAACCAACAGCTCTCAGATCAGTTATCCACCTGAAAACACTCAAAAACAAGCAATCCTGAAATCAAAGCAGGTGCTCCACTAGGCTTCTGCGCTGAAACTCAACTCCTCCATGGTGTACCTGCGTTGCAAAGCAAGTGGAACAAAGGCCACCTGCGCTGAGCGAGATGGGACAAGTGGCACACTGAGTCATTGCTCTGGAATCTTCCAAAAATGACACTTGGATCAGGGATTTCGCCTTGTAATGAGTCAGAGGCTCTGTTTCTCCAAGTGGAAGCAAGGTTCTCCAAGTGGACTCAAGAACTGAAGATCAACTGAAGAGAGAGAGGACACAAGGCAGCTACACATCAGTTGCAAGCTGACTCATCCTTTCTCAATTCATCTATATATTGAGCTCTCTCCTATGAGCTCAGGAGGCTGTAATTTTGTGCAAAGTAATGATATGCTGTTGGTTTCACTATAGAGCTATTGGGTGATTGCTTGAGGGAGGTGAAGAGGAGAAATTCTTTCTGCTGGGAGGTGTTGCTGGATTGGAGCCTTCAATGGTTGTAACACTCTCATAACCTTTACTTCTTCATTAATAAAAGCTATTGAGGTTCTTCTATATGCACTTGTTTCAATAATGTATTGTGATAATTGTATATTTGGTTTATGCTAATCCGTGAATCAGTTATGATTGCATGCTTCTTGTAGTTTCCTTCTTTGTCATTTTGCAGGATCTCATTGTAGCTGGGCCAGCAAAAGAGCAAGGAGCTGGAAACAAGCAGCGAAGAGAAGAGTTTGGATTCGACATTAAGCGCAAGGCAACGGTTAGTGCATTCTTTCATTCTCTTTTGCTTTCATAAAGAAGTAAACCTTCAGTAGTTTCCTTTACAGTTGTTGCTGAGGTACTATCACCCTTAGAGTGGGATAGGGTCATCCGAATCGGATACTTTTCCCTACAACACTTAGCCCAATCTACAAGGTTTGTTATGAAGATGGGTGTAAAATCTTGATTACATTTCTTGCTACATTTAAAATATTGTAAACTGGATGAGTTAGGGACACAGGTTCCAAGGTTAAGGTGGACATGCTTCTTGAGACAGATGCAAATAAAGGGGTAAAAGGCCAAATGGAATGGGGATCACTAACCTGCAAGAATGATCAATGATGATTGGGCCAACCAACATAAAAATCAGAGAACAAAGGAAAGTTGGAGCAATTTTGATTGGTCCAAAAGATGTGGACCAGGTTGGAATATAACCACCAGAGTCCATAGCTCGAGCAACACAAAGGCTCCAATCAAAGACATGAGAAGGGGGAGGAGGATTAGGGCGAGAAAAACATCACTTACTACCTGAACATGTAATATTTTAATCAATGTTGAGAATATTATGTTGTTGAAAGTAGCGAAGAAGGCACACACAAGAGAGGAAAACAACAAAAAAGGGGGGGGGTTTGAATGTTGTTTTGGAGAGTACCCTGTCGAAGAGAACACATGTGCAGAACATGGTCGAGGGTGAAGATTTGATATAGATAGATAAGGAAACTATGTAACATCTCTGAGGCTCCTGGTCCTTTAAGCAATATCCTCATGCCTTGGAACCTGGATTGGGGGTGTCTGGGCTACAAGAAAAACGAAATCTTGCTGCAGGCCAACCTATGGTTGGGCAAAGAAGATTATTCCCTCACTTAGTTTCCTTGCCTAGTTTAGAGATAAGTATTTACTATCACTATTGATTTTAAGTTGCATTTCATGAAATGTCAGTGTCAATGGCCTGTGTAGGATGTGTCTTTGATCACATTTGATGATACTTCAATTACTAATACAAAACAACTCATGAGACTGTATCTAAGAACTTTTATATTTGCACATTTAAATGTTGAAACTATGTATTAATCTATTTTCATTATCCTCCATATCAAATTGTGCATATTTTGATAGGAGAATATGTGGTGGTTCATCATGTTCTAGGGAAAGCATATCCGATGTCTAGACCCTTTGATATAATACTTGTAGAACATAACCCCTAAAGGTTAATGCCTTACAGGTTGTGCAGTATTAAGCATTCACAGAGGCATGGTCACAATATTTGTGGCAACTTTGCAACACGCAAAGATGTAATATCAACTCTTGGTGGAGACCCTCATGTTCCTCCCATTGTTCTCCCCGACTTCCTTAGTTCTGGAAAGATCAAAGTGTAGTCCCTTTGTTCCCATATTCAAGCTCTTTTTCATTGATTTACATCATTTGTCTTTTATGCACATGGTTTGAAGGGAACCCATAGTGAGGATGAGAAAACGCAACATATGCTTCATCTAAACCAACGCTAGTGCATATTGTTTTTCCATGATTTTTATGAAATTGTTGATATTTATAAGTGATGCAATGGTGATATCCAAGATCTTATTGTTAGGAAACTTCCCAAATTTATAAATATTTACACCTAGTAAAGTTCATTGTTGGACCATATAAAATCCAATAGGTTTTTGTAATAGATTGATTGAAATTTTTACCAATCACTTAGGAAGACATATCTTATTAGATGCAACACTATATCATTTGGTTGATACAAACGTTTTAAAATGGAAAGGAGACATTGACGTTGTTAAGAATGGTGTACTAAATTGGAATTTGAAATGTCAATATGGTTCAAGATTTATGTTGTTGATGAAATTCTGTTAACAATTGTATTCGACTATCAACAATAAAAAATACGGTTATTGAAATTTCGAACATTTTGAACTTTGAATTTGAAGACTGAATTAACAATGAATATTGTTACCACTGAGGACACTAAAGTACACACATCATTTCCTTTTATACAAAGCAATGTCAAGTCTCTAACTTCCAATGAAGTATTGAGTCATGTGAATAAATTGTAATGAAATTCCAGGTGGAGTTCTCATTGATTGCCTTGGTGATGTAATCATGGCCTTTTTAGAAGAGATAAAGAAATAAGAATTGGTGGCTTGTTGACCATGAAAAGTGTTCCCTCCTTAATCTGACGTTTGTTAAGTTCTTGTCATCCGTACTTATCATCTTCATTATGCTACTGCAGTAACCCAATGTGCATGTATTCTCATTTTATCTAACTGTATAAGTTTTTCTAAACAAGTTTGCGCAACCATTATTGAACCACAAATTGCAAGGGCACCATACCTCATGGCCATATAACAGTTCAAATTGAATGTGTTTGTAGTAACTTTATATGGAGTTTTTCAAGCTATCAGGGCACACATAACCTATCAACACAATAAATTTAATTCTTCCACTTATACATTAGACTGGCGATAGTAAGGACTTGGCATTGATGTGCAATCATGAATTCCTCCACTAACTTCTTAGTAACATGATTTACAAAGTGACATCCTCTACTAGTTTGCAATGGTAGTGGGCATATGTACCTTGTTATGCCATTTCCATACAAAGAGATACAACTCTTGTTTCAAGCCAGTTTCGAAATGCTTGAGATTCCATCTACCTTTTCAACTACTTTGTAGCATAATGATATATCTACACCTTCCTTTTTCATGTGGACGTTTCAGTGTATCAACAAAGTCCATTTCACATTCCTGGAGCAATTTTTGAATCCATGTTGAATGTAGGGGCATGCAACCCTCTTGCACTCCCTACATGAGCAACAACTTCCCAATGGGGGTGAGGAAATACTTATGCTATTCCAAGGCTATGTTTCCTACATATCTGTTGAAAATGACAACAAGAAAATCCCGATTTAATTTTCCCTTGAATTAAATTAGGAGAACATTGCAATTCCATGTCACAAGTCAATAAGAATGAGTTAACTAAGTTAATTTCACTTAGTTGGCTCATTTAATTCAATTTGTCAGCCTAACTTGAGTCATGTAGAGTGGTTCCTAAATTTTAGGAGCCTAGGTTGAGTTTAAGTTAAGCTATAATAGTTTAATTCAGTTAAGTTGAGTTAATGTCAGTTAAACTAGTTCCAAATGTTGGAGGAACTAGTTAGAGGTCTAGTAGTGGGGTGAAAATTCATGTGTTCAACCTGTTAACTGATAAATCAACCATAATTAGCTTATGCATGCATGAAATTAACGTTACCCAGTTGATATTAGAGTTTAAGGGCAGTGTACTATCAATTGTATAATTTTCTTAGTTGTACAGGTGGTGCATGTAGTCAAAGAAGGGACTATAAGGATTGTGTAATTCAGGATGGGGATTTCCCTAAATAATAAGGGGCTAATTCCTTGAGAAACAATTCAAGAAAATAGGAGCTTGGAAGGCATCAGAATTGACTAAGTATTGGCCAAAGTTATGTTGTGAGGAAGTGAGATAGATTGTACTTGTGCAGAGATTGTTCAAGTTGAACAAGCATCGTATTTCATCTCTATTTTTCTGATCTAATGCAAAATATGTATAGGAAGGGTTTTTGAGTAGCAATATTTCCCCTTAGATAAATCTCTGAGCACATGTGATTGAATATTGTCTCATGTGTGTGTTGTGATTTCTCGATTGATTAATTGTTTCCACTGATGAGTAGAGTAGATTCAAGTCTTTTGTTTTAGAAAATTACATAAGCAGTTTGAATCTACAAGGAATTTCTACATGGTATCAGAGCAGGAATCACAATAGAAGAGAAGAATTCAAGTTTATCTTTGCTAGTAAATTGAATTGGCAAGATCATTCTTTCGAGCCAATAGGATGTCATTCTATGGATTGAGACTCCAGTATTCCCTTGAGGGTATATCAAATTATATTGCTTGGAAAGATAGGATGGAGGCAGTGTTGGAAGATAACGAATTGAAGGAATTCATAGACAATGATATTCCTACGCCTCGAACAAATGATGAATAAGATCTGGCAGAGTGGAAGAAATGTGTGGCAAAG
Source organism: Pinus tabuliformis (assembly GCA_031772625.1). Classification (NCBI taxonomy): domain Eukaryota; kingdom Viridiplantae; phylum Streptophyta; class Pinopsida; order Pinales; family Pinaceae; genus Pinus; species Pinus tabuliformis. The sequence goes on from CM062809.1 coordinate 657,578,374, forward strand.
GCGAGGAAGATCATACTAGAAGGAGTTCGAGACCATATTGTCTTGAATATCCACGGGAAGGATACCCCATATGCAATGGAAAGCCTTGATAGAATTGTTTCAAAACAACAATGACCATAAGAAGCTGGCACTGAAGGACAAGGTTCGAAAGATCAAGATTGAGAAGGGCGACACAATACCACAATACCTGAGCAGGTTCACCCAGTGTTAGGATGAACTTGGGAGTGTTGGTATTAATTTTTTTGAAGATGATCTAGTAAGCCTAACACTTTTAGGACTTCCCAAGAGCTGGAATAACTACCAGGATCCAGTAAATGGGAGGGAGAAGGTACCAAATTGGGAATGATTGTGGTCCGACATGGTGCAAAAAGAGATAAGGAGAAATACTAGAGATGTAACCTCATTGTTATAGACATTTTTGGGCATTGCAACCCTAATCATAAATGTCAATAAACCGAGGGCTCTTAAGTCCCTAAAAGTGTTGTTCCAACCCCTAAAGGAACAAGGTCAACTGATTACATCTTCTCCCAGAAGTTCTCCATGAAAAATCACTCAGAACTGGTCAAAATTGGACCATTTCACCTGCTCCATAAGCAAAGTGCGCTGAATCTCACCTAAATACACACAGTAGGTGCGATGCATTTCAAAAATCCCTTCTATGTGGTGCGATGGGCGAGAAGGGACAAATGGCAGGGTCAATCCGCAAGGTGGAGGAGCATGGAATCTTCCAGAAACTTCTCCTATGACACTTGCCTCTCTGAATTGGACCAGGGATGAGTAAGAGATCATCAATCTCCAAGTGGAATAAAAAACTATCAGAGAGAAGACACTAATCAACTCTCAAAAGCTGACTCATCTCCCTTGTAGACATCTATATATGGATCCCTCATCCCAGAGATCCAGAGGCTGGAATTTTGTATCTTGTGAGGAAGTGCTGCTGGTTTATTGGTGCAATATCATAGTGTTGGGTGATCTAAGCTTGTCATGAGGTGAAGAAGGGCTTCTTGCTGAGAGGATGATGCTGGGTCAGAACAATTGGTTGTAACTCTCTTGGCTCTTTCTTGATTATCAATAAATTTATTCAAGTTTTCCTCCATACTCTTGTATGATTTATGTTTTATGCATTTGTATGGTCAATTTACATCTGATCCTAGATTGTTTATGATAATAGATCTGTGTTCTCGTATAGTGTTATGCTACTTTGATTCTACAGGTACTCTGTGAAGCTGGGTATACAAGGAAGCAAGTGGCAAAGGACTATCAGAAGAGAGAGGAATCGATTAAGGAACCAAGCGCAAGACAGAGGTTGGTCTCCTTTATCCTTCTCTCATCTATCTCTCATAAAGGAAAACGAAAGTAGTTTTAATTTGTTTGTTTCTAAGGTAGCCACTAGCCTTAGTGGGATTAGCAGTTCTGCATAGACACTATTCCCGGTAACAAAATGGCGACTCCACTGGGGAGCGAGTAGATTGTTTGTTTATCTACATTTGTTTACTTTATAAACTTACAAACGGAGCCTGAAGTTGAGCCAGGTAGCCTTCGAACTGCATTTGCTATGCAAATGCAAAGTAGATAAATTCCACTTCAGTCTATCTCCGGGTTTTGTTTATGAATTAAAAAATTGATTTACAAACTCTCTAATTTCCCTTGTGGTGGCTTTAGTAACCTCCTTAGATCTACCCCTGTGATTGATTTACTGATTACCACTTGCTCAGCCAAAATCCCTAAATTGAACCGCAAACTGTGACCCGGAACCCAATTAAAGTCTTATTTCTAGTCCAACGCACTGTCTGTTCTGTGAACTTCAAATGCATCGCACTTCCCGAGTGTAATAGGTGTGCTACATTTCAGTTTCACTGTGTTACAGGTGCGCTGATCAGACAAGGCCTTATTCCTAAATTTTGGTTTCTGTGCTCATTCTTTTCAGATCTATTCAGGAGTTTTGCTGCCTGTAGTCAATACACCTCTGTTTGAAACCCCTTTCCTTGCTGTTATTCCACCTCCATTGTGCAAAGAACTGTAAATGTTTTTATGTATTTTTTGAGTCATTTTCAGTTCTCTTTTACAAAGAAGTAGCATAATTGTACTATTGTTTCTTGATTTGAAAGTGTCATAAGTGTCGTTTTCAGTCATAGAAGAGAATTTGATTGTTCTTGATAGTCGATTACCTTGTTACTCTTGTATTTGATCTGAATTAGTAGTTTTTCTAGTGTCGAAAGCAAGTTTTCAATTCCAAATCGCAAAGTGTTGTCATTGTCCTCATTTTGTCTTGAAAAGAAACTTGTTAGTAATTGTCGCTTTGAAAGATAATTCAAATTTGCGCATTAGCTTTCTTTTTATCATTCACATATTAATAAGGCTGAAAACAAATACATGCATGTGCATTTGCATTTAGATTGTTTGTTGGTTTGATTTAGGACAGTGCATATAGTGTGTGCTCTTTGCTCTTTGTTGAAAGAATGCCATCTCTCTTTCCTTAGTAGCTAGGATTTTCATTTGCCAAAAAGAATATTAAACCACTGTTTATCATCTTAGATTGCATTTTATGAATTGTACATTTACATCACGCGGTGAACCTGAAAGGAAAATTTCTTAAGCAAGATCAACTATAAAATAAATTTAATGAATCTAAAAACGCTTTGGAACCTAACGCACAACATCTAGAAGTCTAGGCTAGAGACATATTCCAGCGTCGTAAAGCCTGGTAACTGTTGTTTTCACTGTTGGTTGGGTGATTCCTCCACTTTGAGATGATAAGTGCTAGTACGAACTTGTGGAAGATTGACTGCCGTACCGTAAAAAGTATTCTGCAGTTTTGCGATTGGTTTGGTAATCCCTCTGTCTATATTTCCAGAGTAGTCCCTTTTGTTCCTTTTCAGACTCCTTAACAGAAAAGGTCCATCTGAGCACTTGTCACTTCAGGCTCATTAAAAATTGAAGGCGACTAGAGTCATCTTTTGTCATCTTGTGTCAAAGCGTCTAAAATTTATTTTAAATGGAATAATTATCACCTTTCCTACGTTGGTCTTAGGTTGAGGAAAATGGAGTCCACCAACCAAGGAGTTCCTCTTGGAGAAATTCCTAGTCCCTTCTCCTCTTGGGGAGATGTTGGTGCACCCCATATGGCCACATTGTCACTTCCAGGATTGACAATCGGCTTGCCCATATGGCTCTTCTCAACCTCTGTCGTTCAGAACACCGTGATTCCTGAACAATCAAGTCAGCAACTAGACGATTCCAGAGTTACCCCCCAACCCTCTACTTCGTCCAATTCTTCCTCTCCTCCTTCCTCTTCGCTTGATGAAGCTGATAAAGACAAAAATCAAGTACCTGAGAAGAAGAAGGAAAAGAAGAAGAAAGAGAAGAAGAAGAAGGAGCCAAAGGAAAAAAGGGGAAACCAAGCATCGTCTAGCGAAAATCCACACACTACACCGACCAGGCCTAAATCGCCATGTGTCATTTGCAAAGGAGACCACTATCATCGAGATTGTCCTTGAATTCCTTGGATCTTAAGGGACTGGTCTCCTCGTTTGCACAATCCGGTGTCGTCAACCTCTAGTGACCATGTTGAAAGTGCACTGTCAACTAGTGAAAGTGAAGCCCCTGGACAAAAAGGAAAATATAAATTTCCTTGTAAACTGTGTGAAGGTGATTACGCTGTCCACTGTTGTCCCTTCTTAAATGAGGCTAAAAGATTTTTGGACGACTGTCTGGTTTCACCATTACGGCTCCCTCCTGGATATAAGAAACTCATGCTGAGTCCGTCACTAGTTGAAAATCCAGCTGACACGCCCTTGTGGTCGGCTGAAGCATCTATCATTGAAGAAAAACCATCTGAATCCATACCAGACAAAAGTTAAAAGGTAGAGGCGGCAGTTGACCCGGTCTTGCCTTCAGAGGTTCCATCTTCAGATGACGCAATCATCGAAGAGAACAAGAACGACACCATTCAAATTCTCTTCGTAAACACAGACTCCGATGAACATGGGGGCAGTCTACCCATTCCTTTATTGTAGGAAGGAAGTTCTTCAGAGTCATATCCGGCCGTCTATTCGGTCCCACCTCCAAGCAACCTAGTTGTTTCCTTTGACTGGAATCTACTAGGCAGACCCCGTTTACCGGCTAGTGTACCATTTCGAATCATTGCTCAAGTATATAGAATGGTCATGGCCGGTACCATCATAGATGAAGGGGATTATGTGAGTATCCTTTCCTCAACTGCTTGGAAAGCACTTGGTTCGCCATCGCTTTTGCCTGAGATGAGAAATCTAACAGGCTTTGACAAAGGAACCAGTCGACCGTTAGGGATCCTTCCCAATGTGCCCATAACATTGAGAGGGAAAACCGTTCACATGAATGTAATGGTAGTCCAAGGACCCCTGGATTATAATCTACTCCTTGGACGAGACTATATTTATTGCATTAGAGCCATTGTCTCATCACTCTTTAGAGTAATGTGTTTTCCGCACGAAGGAAGAGTGGTTAAGCTCGTAGACCAACTTTCATTTCCCAATTCACACATGGCAAATACTCATATACCAACCCTGAATGGTCTTTTCACGCAAGGAATGTCTCATCAATCCCCAGTCCATCCTCCTGATGAACGCGAGTGATTCAGAGGATATGACTGAAACCCAGGGGGCATGCACCCTGGTCTGCTTCGGCAGGAAAACTTCAGGTATAGAGTAAATTTCCGTGAGGGATATATGACCAATCTGAAAACCCGTCCGTTTAGGAAAATGGGATTAGACTGGAATAAGATTCCCTCGTCAAAGTTATGTGAGTGGGGGCGTCTGCGCCGTTCACCTTTGTCTATTTCGATAGACATCGCCGAAGAACTATTTTGTTTATGGTACAGATAGAATAATCTTTGGTAACCTGAAAGAGGTAGGCCTTTCCTGTCAAAACAAATGTTTTGTCTTCAAATTGAGGGGTAACCTCGAAGCTCTATTTCTCTATACCTGGGGGCATGCAAACCTTTTAGCATGCAAGTGAAAAGCAACCAGCGTAACGCTAACTTCATACATTAGCTAACTATAACTGCTTAAGATTAGGTGAGTGGTCGGACCGACCATTCATTTCGCAGGGGGCCTTTTGTACCAAAAGGCGCCGACGAAGTAAAGGAGAGAGTTTCCTACCTAACCTTAGTGGTTAGCTAACCCCATAAACAGTAGTTGGTCGTTTCTAACTTGTATAATGAAAGGATCCGGAGCAAATCTTTGTAAGGTGCAAGCTCCACAAAAATGGCATCTTAGATGAGACATCCTTATTATACGACTGGATCGAGCAGTTTTAACGCGGACTTCAAGCTCGTTAAAAAATAAACATAAGCAATGAGCAAGTGTTTCCCCCAACGTTTAAGCTCATTTTAAAATAAAAAATGAATCAATTTATGGTAAATAACCGTCTTGAATGTAGTACTTCAGCCTTTGAAGCCTTGGTCGTGTTCTCATCATCACCTCCACTCTGTATTGGCCGATCATTCACCTCCACTTGATTGTTTACCCCTTTTGAGGAACAGCTGCGAAGAGTGATCCTGTTAGCCATCCTTGTAACGCTGCCGTGATTGGAAAATTCCAAACCTTACATGGAATCATACGCTACTCGAATTTATCACTCGTTCCTCAAAGACGAGTCTCCTTTAAGCTCTTTTCAACTGACTCGTAAAATATGAAAAGATTACCGAGCCATTGGCCTCTCTAGCTCGTTAAAGTGACCGGAAGTGCTATCCCTCCTTTAGATTTTAATCTTTTTTGGACCTGAGGGATTATTACACAAAAAGATCGAGCGCTTGTTTTGTTCGGCTCATTAAAAGTACCGAAAATTCATCCCTTCTGTATTATTTTATACTTTTTCGGACTTAAGGGATTAGATGACGTAAAAGGATTTTTGGAGTTTCCTTTACGTCCCTTTTCAGACTCTCTAAAACTGAAAAGGACCGAGTTATCTTTGTCGTTAAACTCGTTAAAACCTAATAGCGACAAACTTGTCCATAACATACAAGAACGAGTTTCACTATCTCCAGGCTCGTTAAAACATAGCGATGGGTTTGCCCGAAGGGAAAATTATAGAACAAGCATATGTTATCCTCCTCAAGATTGCCAAAAATAAAGAGGTACTGGTCAGCAATGACTGGGGAAAAATTGGGAAGAAAACTTGAAGAAACTTTGTTGGTAGCAAGTCGCTCTTGAACATGACACTTTCACTCCGCATCCAAGTCGGGTTGGGTTGTTCCATTCATTGGTCACATGTTATGAAACCAGCTCAAGAAAAGATAGAAAAGATAGATCAACGCCTTAGAATTCAGCCTCTTCGAGGGGGCAACCTCCTTTACATTACATAAATGAACAATTCTTGGATGATACAAATGACAAACCTCCTTTCTATATATAGGAGTCTAAGGAGTCACAATATAATCCAGCCGACCTAACAATAATAATATAAAGCCACAAAAATAACAATAGAGGGATTCTATGGGGCACAGAAATAACAATATGGGGGTAATAGGGGCACAACAATATAAATAAGGGGTATAACTACAATAGTAATGGGGTAATCACTAGTATTATAGGGACCCAACATGCCCCTCTCCTTCAAAAAAGTGTTGTCCTCAACGCTTGAGTAGTTCTGGATACTTTTGCATAAAATTCTCATCCTCCCATGTGGAATCTTCAGCGGATAAGTTCTTCCACTTGATAAGATACTCTGAAATTGATCGATTTCGTAGCTGTCGAGTTCTTGTTTCTGTGACTGCTTCCGGTTCCAATATAATTTTTCCTTCCTCGTCAAGTTCTGGCAATATTGTTTGAATTGGGAGCTTGTCACCTATAACCTTCTTTAAACATGAAACATGGAAAACTGGGTGCAATCGAGAAGCTGCAGGAAGCTCCAATTTGTATGCCATAGTACCAATCTTTTGCAACACCTTGTACGGACCATAATACTTTGGTGATAATTTATTATCCTTCTTAGCTTGCTTTAGGGACATTTGCTTATATGGTTGTAGCCGTAGGAATACCCAATCACCTACATCAAAACTTCTTTCACTGCGATGTTGATCTGCCTGTTGTTTCATTCTATTTTGTGCCAACACGAGGTTATCCTTTAAGAGTTGGAGGACTTGTTGTTGATGTTCGATGTGATGTTCCACTGCCTGAACCTTAGAATTTTCTCTTAAATATGATGTGATGGATGGTGGTTGATACCCATAAAGTGCCATAAATGGGGTCATTTTTGTTGCTGTATGGAAGGAAGTGTTATACCACCATTCAGCCAGAGGCAACCATTTGACCCATTGTGTCTGTTTATCAGATACAAAGCAACGAAGATATCCTTCCAAACATTTGTTTACTATCTCAGTTTTCCCATCAGATTGAGGATGATAAGATGAGCTATGAGCTAACTGAGTACCAAGACAAGAAAATAATTCTGTCCAAAAATTTCCAGTGAAAATGGGATCTCTGTCACTTACAATAATCTTTGGGTTTCCATGTAGCTTTTGAACTGTTTCCATAAATGCAGTAGAAACTGTACTGGCTTTAAATGGATGTGATAATGCACAAAAGTGTGCATACTTGGTAAGTCTGTCAACTACCACCATGATGACACTCTTTCCCTCAGACTTGGGTAAACCTGTGATAAAATCCATTGAAACCTCCTCCCAACGTTGGCTTGGAATGGATAAAGGTTGTAATAGACCTGGTGTCTTAATTGTTTCAACTTTATTTTGTTGGCAAACCAAACATTCCGCCACAAACTTTTGAATATCTGATTTAAGGCCATCCCAAAAAAATTCCTTCTTAACCCTGTGGTAAGTTTTTAAAAATCCTGAGTGCCCTCCTAAGGGAGAAGTGCAATTCCATAAGAATCTTTTGTTTTAGCTGGGAATTCTTACAGAGGTATAAGCGATCTTTGTACCATAACGAATCATTTTGCCAGCTAAATGTATCAGAAGTACTGGAATCTTGTTGTAGCTTTCGAATAAGTGCCCACACTTCTTCGTCATTCTTCCATTCCTCCCTTGCTTCGTTTATCCAATCTGGTTGGATAATAGAAATGGCACACAACAATGCTTCCACATCCTCATCCTTTCTTGAGAGTGCATCTGCCACCACATTTTGCTTCCCTTTTTTGTAGATGATTTCAAAGTCATAACCCAACATCTTTGTGACCCACTTTTGTTGCTCTTCAGAGGATAATCTTTGTTCTAAAAAGTATTTAAGGCTATCATGATCCGTTTTTACCTTGAAGTGTCTTCCCATTAGGTAGGGTCGCCATTTCTTAAGTGCATGGAGTATTGCCAACATTTCCTTCTCATAAATAGCTTTGCTTAAAAACTTTCCCTTGATTGGACGACTTTCAAAAGCAATGGGTCTTTCATCTTGCATTAGAACAACACCAATTCCATTTCCTGAAGCATCACATTAAAGGTTTTTGTGAAGTCCGGTGTAGCTAAGACCGGTGCTTGGCACATTGCCTCTTTAAGATGTTCAAAGGCCTTTGTTGCTTCCGGAGTCCATGAAAATGAATCTTTCTTCAATAATGTTGTTAGAGGTGCTGCTATTCTCCCATAATTCTTAACAAACTTGCGATAATACCCTGTCAACCCAAGAAATCCTCGCAGATGCTTTATGGATGTGGGGATTTTCCATTCCTTAATGGCTTTAATTTTGCTGTCTACCTTAACTCCTTCATGAGATACAATATGACCCAAATATTCCGCTTCCTGGACTCCAAAGAAACATTTGGATCTTTTTGCATATAATTGTTTCTCCTCCAATAGTTGTAGCACCCTGTCAACATGTTCAACATGATCCTTCCAAGACTTGCTGTAGATTAGTATATCATCAAAAAATACTAACACAAATTTTCTAAGGAATGGTTTGAAAATTGAATTCATCAAACCTTGAAATGTTGAAGGTGCATTGGTAAGGCCAAAAGGCATGACCAAAAATTCATAATGACCCTCATGAGTTCTAAATGCCGTTTTCGGAATGTCTTCAATCTTCATTCTGATTTGATGATATCCCGAACGAAGATCCAACTTGGTGAAGTAAATTGATCCATGCAATTCATCCAGTAATTCATCAATAACAGGAATGGGGAACTTATCTTTAATAGTGAGCTTGTTGAGCTCCCTATAATCCGGACACATGCGCCATGATCCATCCTTCTTGTGCACCAATACTACTGGAGCTGAGAAAGAACTTTGACTCGGTTGAATTATACCAGCCTCTAGCATTTCTGCAACCATACGTTCAATTTCACTTTTTTGGACATAGGGATATCTGTACGGCCTGATGTTTGGAGGAACACTTCCTGGAATCAGATGAATAGCATGATCATGATCACGCATAGGTGGGAGACCTTTGGGAGTCTCAAATACCTTGGAATGATTGTCCAAGGACTTTTTGGAGATCTGGAGAAATAGATGATTCCAATGTGGAAACATCTAGCGAACATAATTGTGCAATTACACCTCTTTGCTCCTTTTTTAGAAGCTTTGTCATGCCATTAGAGCTGATTATCTTTCCTGGTTTCCCTGCAATACCCCTTAATTCAACTTCCTTTCCTTCCGTAGAAAATTTGATGAAAAGTTCTTGAAAATTAAAAGCTATTGTACCCAAGGATTGTAGCCATTGGACTCCTAGTACAACATCAGCACCTCCCATTGGAATGGAAAGCATTGGGCTAGTCAATACATATTCTCCCATGGATAGCTTGATATTATGGCACTTTCCAGAGCAATTTATTGTTCCTCCATTTGCAATCATCACTTGACACTCTGGTGCTGGATATAGGAAGCAATTCAATTCTTTTGCTACCCTACAATGAATAAAATTGTGGGTGCTTCCTGAATCAATCAACACTATTACCTTTTTCTTCTTGATTTGTCCTTCTATCTTGATGGTTTGAGGAGTGGTAATTCCCGCCAATGCATTACAAGATATGGTCGGATTTATTTGTTCTTCATCTAGGCTTTGTTCCTGGAGTATATCTTCTTCTTTTGACCTTTCTTGCTCCTTTTCTTCTTCCTCTTCACAATCTATGTAGAATAATTTCTTCTCAGCACACTTATGACCTTTAGTGTATTTGCTATCACAACTGTAACAAAGCCCTTTTGCTCTTTTTTCTTCCAATTGTTGTGGTGTCAACCTTATAGGTTGTGGAAGACTAGGGCAACAACACTTCCGTCTTTATAGTTGTGAGTGGTATGCTTCCTGGTTGCCATAATTTTGCTTTCCATTTTTCTTGCTAACCTGAATGCCTTCTCTAATGAATCAGGTTCCCAAAGGCGAACATCATGTTGGATATTATCCTTTAAAGACCCTATGAACACATCAATCCTATGCTCCTCTGGAATATCTTTTACCCTTATGTTCAATTTTTGGAACTCCTCAATGTGCTCCATTACTGAACCCTTTTGTTTGAGACTTATCAATTGGCTAAAAAAAGTGTTGCTTTTTGTATCTTCATAATGTGCTATCAATTCTTCCGTAAAAATTGCCCAAGTGATAAATTGTTTACGAGAGCAAAGCCATTGATACCATACAAACTGATTTGGTTCCAAATATACAGTTGCCATACGTACCTTTTGTGCGTTTTGCACATTATTGAGATCGAAGAATTGCTCCATCTGTAATATCCATGTGGCGGGATCCTTGCCATCAAACTTCCTCATATCGATTTTTGGAATATGGTGATTCTTCGATCCAACATTAGCATCTATGGAATCATGATTAACATTTCTTTTGTTCTCATCATGAGTTTCCTTTACTACCTTTTCACCATTAGTGACCCTTTCTTGTAGCAACTTCTTCAATTCTTCCATGTCTGTCTTCAAATCTATCTTCAAATCATCCATCTTAGCTTTCATGCCCTTTATCTTAGATTCCATGCCATTTACCTTAGATTCCACGCCACTTATCTTAGCTTCTGTTAGCTTTTGTGAGCGTGACATTTGTTGCACTTGTTCTTGTAATTTTGATATATCATGTAGCATTTCTTCCTCTTCTTCATGAGTCATGCTAGAGCTTTCAGGTTCCTTACTAGGTGTTTGCATTTTCTTTCCTCGGGGCATCAGTTACCGATAATAATGCTTTACTATGCCCTTTGAATTCCGTTAAACCAAGCTTACACAAAAATTAAAAAAAAAAAAAACTACACACCTTTTTTCACTTTATAGAAGCCTGATATTGAATCTGATGTATCTCTGTAATTTCAAATCATCCAGTTCTAAAATTGGTACCTGTAGTAGCCTTCTGCGTCCTCTTTCCAATGCCACAAGTCTGAGCCAAATTGGATTCTCCAAGGAAGAGTTATGTGAAATCTCCCACAGTGACTTTCTTTTAGACTGGTTCAGTAGAGCGAAATTGTACGACGTGCCACAGTCACTGTTTCAACCTTTGAATCTGAAACACACACACAAGAAACTACAGTCCGTCCTCTTTCTGTACCTTCTTACGAAATTTCAATCCGATCCCAAGAGAGAAAGTTATGACGATTTTCCCCAGGTCACCTGTTTTGAATGTAATTCAGGAGTCTGCAAAAAAACCAACTTCCTCAGATCATATCTCCGCAAATATCATGCGAAAAGCTCTGAAATTCGGACCCAAGGTTCAGCGCGATTTCTTCTCAAATGTATTTTTTTTGCAACTTCTGAAACGTCACAGAAAAAAAGTTATAGCGAAAATTCCACGATGACCTGTTTGGAGCAGCGAAACCCTAGAATCCAAAGCTCTGATACCAAATGTTATGAAACCAGCTCAAGAAAAGATAGAAAAGATAGATCAACGCCTTAGAATTCAGCCTCTTCGAGGGGGAAACCTCCTTTACATTACATAAATGAACAATTCTTGGATGATACAAATGACAAAACCTCCTTTCTATATATAGGAGTCTAAGGAGTCACAATATAATCCAGCCGACCTAACAATAATAATATAAAGCCACAAAAATAACAATAGAGGGATTCTATGGGGCACAGAAATAACAATATGGCGGTAATAGGGGCACAACAATATAAATAAGGGGTATAACTACAATAGTAATGGGGTAATCACTAGTATTATATGGACCCAACATGAGTCTCCTTTAAGCTCTTTTCAACTGACTCGTAAAATATGAAAAGATTGCTGACCCATTGGCCTCTCCAGCTCGTTAAAGTGACCGGAAGTGCTATCCCTCCTTTAGATTTTAATCTTTTTTGGACCTGAGGGATTATTACACAAAAAGATCGAGCGCTTGTTTTGTTCGGCTCGTTAAAAGTACCGAAAATTCATCCCTTCTGTATTATTTTATACTTTTTCGGACTTAAGGGATTAGATGACAAAAAAGGATTTTTGGAGTTTCCTTTACGTCCCTTTTCAGACTCTCTAAAATTGAAAAGGATCGAGTTATCTTTGTCGTTAAACTCGTTAAAACCTAATAGCGACAAACTTGTCCATAACAGACAAGAACGAGTTTCACTATCGCCAGGCTCGTTAAAACATAGCGATGGGTTTGCTCGAAGGGAAAATTATAGAACAAGCATATGTTATCCTCCTCAAGATTGACAAAAATAAAGAGGTACTGGTCAGCAATGACTGGGGAAAAATTGGGAAGAAAACTTGAAGAAACTTTGTTGGTAGCAAGTCGCTCTTGAACATGACACTTTCACTCCGCATCCAAGTCGGGTTGGGTTGTTCCATTCACTGGTCACATCACCATGGTTCCATCACACCATCCACTTTTGGGGTTAATGCTACCAATCCATCATGTCATTGTTGCTGATATGTTCAAGAGAAGTCACTCAGAGAATTCACCTGTGTCTCACCCACTATAATACATCTTCGCTCCATTCTTTCATGACCGCCACTCGGAACCATATATCACCAGATCCTTTGAAGCCTTGGTCGTGTTCTCATCATCACCTCCACTTTGTATTGGCCGATCATTCACCTCCACTTGATTGTTTACCCCTTTTGAGGAACAACTGCGAAGAGTGATCCTGTTAGCCATCCTTGTAACGCTGCCGTGATTGGAAAATTCCAAACCTTACCTGGAATCAGCTGCTACCCAAATTTATCACTCGTTCCTCAAAGACAAGTCTCCTTTAAGCTCTTTAGTACTTCAGCCTTTGAAGCCTTGGTCGTGTTCTCATCATCACCTCCACTCTATATTGGCCGATCATTCACCTCCACTTGATTGTTTACCCCTTTTGAGGAACAGTTGCGAAGAGTGATCCTGTTAGCCATCCTTGTAACGCTGCCGTGATTGGAAAATTCCAAACCTTACCTGGAATCAGCTGCTACCCGAATTTATCACTCGTTCCTCAAAGACGAGTCTCCTTTAAGCTCTTTTCAACTGACTCGTAAAATATGAAAAGATTGATGAGCCATTGGCCTCTCCAGCTTGTTAAAGTGACCGGAAGTGCTATCCCTCCTTTAGATTTTAATCTTTTTTGTACCTGAGGGATTATTACACAAAAATATCGAGCGCTTGTTTTGTTCGGCTCGTTAAAAGTACCGAAAATTCATCCCTTCTGTATCATTTTATACTTTTTCGGACTTAAGGGATTAGATGACGAAAAAGGATTTTTGGAGTTTCCTTTACGTCCCTTTTCAGACTCTCTAAAATTGAAAAGGACCGAGTTATCTTTGTCGTTAAACTCGTTAAAACCTAATAGCGACAAACTTGTCCATAACAGACAAGAACGAGTTTCACTATCGCCAGGCTCGTTAAAACATAGCGATGGGTTTGCCTGAAGGGAAAATTATAGAACAAGCATATGTTATCCTCCTCAATATTGACAAAAATAAGGAGGTACTGGTCAGCAATGACTGGGGAAAATTTGGGAAGAAAACTTGAAGAAACTTTGTTGGTAGCAAGTCGCTCTTGAACATGACACTTTCACTCCGCATCCAAGTCGGGTTGGGTTGTTTCATTCACTGGTCACATCACCATGGTTCCATCACACCATCCACTTTTGGCGTTAATGCTACCAATCCATCATGTCAGTGTCGCTGATATGTTCAAGAGAAGTCACTCAGAGAATTCACCTGTGTCTCACCCACTATAATACATCTTCGCTCCATTCTTTCATGACCGCCACCCGGAACCATATATCACCAGATCGTTTTCACCTCCATTAAAATCATTTGCTCCGTTTCGTGTCATTGATGTGGGATTCCCTAAGGCCCTCCTATGACGGATCACTTCTTGTCGACATCAACTCATTATCCAAGAAGCCGATCTAGGAACAACCCTTTCAGTACTTTGAAGCTTGCATGCCTCAGTGGCAAGTTTCTCACTTCCGACGACAGGTTTACATCAATGGCCTTCGACCGAAAGATTTTACGTGGTGTTTGACGCTAAGTCCTTTATTCACACCACGTAAATTGTACTGTAGTACCTTGAGGGTCATCATCATTATCGGTGATTCCTCTCGCACCTGTTAACGGCTTACATCATTGGCTGGTAATCAAGCGATGTCTTTCCATGTTCGACTCCAAAACATCTCTCACATGGATCGACTTGTACTTTGAGTGAAGATCGAACGAGATTGAAGAACCCAGATCTAGTTTCATCCATCCGGGCTGCGACATATATTCAGGAAAATAAAGACATCAAATGTACATCATTGCTGCACAGATAATCATCCAATCTAAGGGATGATGACTCTACCAGAATCATCAGTCTACACTCAGACGATTGTCTGTCTCATGTACATAAAAATGAATTTATAAAGCTAAGCATGGGAATTCCCGCCTTAGCTAGATCATGAAAATATTATGAAGATAATGTATTGTATTGTATCTTATTACAGGTCTCCTTCCAGCTTGAAAGAACTTCAGATCCTCATGATAAAGCATTTCACCCGACATCAACAAATTAACGACCTCATGCTTTAGGGGGCAACTATTATAGACATTTTTTGGCACTGCAACCCCAATCATAAATTTCAATAAACCGAGGGCTCTTAAGTCCCTAAAAGTGTTGTTCCAACCCCTAAAGGAACAAGGTCAACTGATTACATCTTCTCCCAGAAGTTCTCCATGAAAAATCACTCAGAACTGGTTAAAACTGGACCATTTCACCTGCTCCATAGGCAAAGTGCACTGCATCTCACCTAAATACACACAGTAGGTGCGATGCATTTTAAAAAACCCTTCTATGGGGTGCGATGGGCGAGAAGGGACAAATGGCAGGGTCAATCCGCAAGGTGGAGGAGCATGGAATCTTCCATAAACTTCTCCTATGACACTTGCCTCTTTGAATTCGACCAGGGATGAGTAAGAGATCATCAATCTCCAAGTGGAATCAAGAACTATCAGAGAGAAGACACTAATCAACTCTCAAAAGCTGACTCACCTCCCTTGCAGACATATATATATGGATCCCTCATCCCAGAGATCCAGAGGTTGGAATTTTGTATCTTGTGAGGAAGTGCTGCTGGTTTATTGGTGCAATATCATAGTGTTTGGTGATCTAAGCTTGTCATGAGGTGAAGAAGGGCTTCTTGCTGAGAGGATGATGCTGGGTCAGAACAATTGGTTGTAACTCTCTTGGCTCTTTCTTGATTATCAATAAAGCTATTCAAGTTTTCCTCCATACTCTTTATGATTTATGTTTTATGCATTTGTATGGTCAATTTACATCTGATCCTAGATTGTTTATGATAATAGATCTATGTTCTCGTATAGTGTTATGCTGCTTTGATTCTACAGGTACTCTGTGAAGCTGGGTATACAAGGAAGCAAGTGGCAAATGACTATCATAAGAGAGAGGAATCAAGCAAGGAACCAAGCACAAGACAGAGGTTGGTCTCCTTTATCCTTCTCTCATCTATCTCTCATAAAGGAAAACGAAAGTAGTTTTAATTTGTTTGTTTCTAAGGTAGCCACTAGCCTTAGTGGGATTAGCAGTTCTGCATAGACACTATTCTCGGTAACACTCATCCAAGCATGATGATGAGGAGAATTGTGCCTTGGCTGGAAAGGAAAATATAGGGAAAGGGAATAAATCACAATCCAAAGTAGATTCTGGTTAGGCGGTTAAGAAGAAAGACTTCTCAAAGATTAAATGTTTTCACTGTCATGAGCTAGGAAATTATGCCACGAAGTGTTTGCACAAGAAGGCCGATAAGAAGTCCTCAGGAGGAGTGGCAGGTGAAGCTCTAGCTTTGCAATTCAAGTTGGATTTCACACTCATTGCATGCATGGTGACATCGATGATGGGTAGTTTGTGGTATCTAGATAGTGGAGCCTCATTCCATATGATAGGCAACAAATAATTTTTTAGTGACTTGGAGGAGAAGGAAGGTATAGTGCAACATATATTGGTACAATTACTTTTTAGAGGGAGTTTGGTTTTCCTCTCACATTAAAAGATGTCATGTATGTTCTGGGTCTCAAGAAGAATTTAGTCTTAGTTGCTACAATGCAAGACCATGCAATGTGATCTTTAGCAAAGAAAAGGCTTTCCTTAGACATATCATCACAAGACAAGTGAAGTGGATTGAGGTTTGGGTGAAGAACCTCTACAAATTGGATGTAGAATATTGTGCTACCTTGAGAATGAAAGAAGAGAAGGTGCATAACCAAGACATCAGTGAATTATGACATAGGAAAATTGGCCATTTTCACCATGGAGCTTTGAAGATCATGCAACAGATTTCTACAGGACTTCCCAAGGTTGCACTATTGCAGCATAATACATGCAAAGGGTGTACACTAGGGAAGTAAACCAAATCCACCTTTCATGATAAGGACAGTAGAGCACAAACATTCCTTGAAAGAGTTCACTTAGATGTGCGTGAACCTTTCTCGACAACCTCCATGCCCAAGCACATGTATTATGTGATATTTGTAGATGATTTATCACGTAAGTGTTTGATTTTCTTCATGTAGAAGAAAGACCAAACATTATCCATTTTTTTTTTAATTTAAAGAACTTGTTGAGAAAGACACTAGAAGAAAATTGAAGACTCTCAGGAGCGATAAGGGTGGTGAATATGTGTCGAATGAGTTCAAGAGCTTCTGCGCATCAGAAGGAATTCGATGAGAGTTAATAGCACCCCATAACCCACAACATAATGGGGTGGATGAGAGGAAGAACATAAGTATTGTGGGAGCTTCACGAGTGATGTTGCATGATTAGGGTCTAATGCTGCACTTGTGGGCTGAAGCATGCAACACATCAGTATATGTGCAGAAAAAGAGTCCTCATCGGATTCTCGGGATGAGTACGCCAGAAGAATCTTTTTTAGGGAAGAAACTGGATGTGTCACACTTCAATATATTTGGTTCATTAGTATACTATCATGTTTCCAAGGATGCAAGGAAAAATCTAGAGCTGACAACTGAGTTGGGAATATTTGTGGGGTACATTGATACACCTCACAACTATCGGGTGTACCTTCCATCTCACAAGATGACAGTTGTTCATAGAGATGTGAAGTTCGATGAAGAGAAGGCCATGAGATGTTCCCTTGAGAGGGAGCTTCAGTTGCATGCAGATGAGGAGATTTTGTCTCCAAAGAAAGAACCTCAAGATGTTGTGGAGCAACCACAAGTAGAGGAGCAGAGAGTGGAATCACCCACTCATGTAGAGACATCCAGAGATGGAAGGAAGTGCACCATAGAAGCTGATAGATTATTTCATGATGTTAGAGAGAATGTGGGAGTACCCACTTCATAGCGTAGACAAAGGAGGTCACCAGATAGGTACATTGGGTACATGACTATGATGAGTGAGCTATCTAAGACAAAACCATCCTCATTTGTGGAAGTAGTGCATAAAAGTATGGGTTGATGCCATGGTAGAGGAATATGATTCCTTAGTTAGAAGAAGTGTTTGGGAAGTTGTCCCAAGACTAGAGAACAAGTTAGTGGTAGGTTTGAGGTGGATCTACAAAGTGAAGCAAGCAAGAGACGAAAGCATTGAGAAACACAAGGCCAAATTTGTGGCCAAGGGGTTCTCTCAGGTAGAGGTAATTGACTATGAGGAGATATTTGCTCCAGTTTCAAGGTAATCTGGAATAAGATAAATTCTAGTGCTTGCAACATAAATGGGATGGAAGGTACATCATATGGATGTGAAGACAACATTCCTCAATGGAGTGATTGAGGAGGAGGTGTACATTGAGCAGCCAGAAGGATTTGATACCTTCGACAGAGAGTCGCATGTGTGCAGACTCAAGTGAGTGTTGTATGGATTGAAACAAGCACCTCGTGCTTGGTACACTAGGATCGACAACTATTTCACCAATTTGGGATTCACCAAAAGTGAAGCAGATGCAAACCTTTACCATATTATGGTTGAAGGTAAATTATTGATTATAGTATTATATGTCGATGATTTAATTCTAAGAGATGATGAGAAGGTGATCAAATATTTCAAAGAGGGCCTTGCAAGAGAATTAGAGATGAAGGACCTGAGGGTCATGCATTATTTCCTTGATATGGAAGTATTTCAAGGAGATGGGGAACTGTTTATCTCTTAGGGAAAGTATGCCAACAAGATACTGAAGAAGTTCCACATGGAGAGAATCAAACCCATGGAGACTCCTCTAGTAGGGAATTGGAGGAAGGAAGTTGCTACTTCAGGTGAAGTAGTGGAAGCTACTATTTACAATTGCGGGTTCACTTATGTATTTGGTGAACACACGACCAGGCATGTGTTATGCAGTTAACCAGATTAATCAAGCAATGGTTAAGCCAACCAAAATGTATTAGAAGGCAACCAAACATGTGTTGATATACCTCATATGCACCACTCAATTTGGTCTTTCGTATAGGCAGACAGAGGGAGTGAAGCTACAAGGCTTCACAAATGCAAATTGGGTAGGTAGTCCATCAGACAGGAAGAGAAAAGAAAGATGCATATTAATTACTGGGTCAACAACAGTTTCTTGGTACAACAGGAAACAAAGATCAGTTGCACTCAGAACAGCCGAGGCATAGTACATGGATTCTAGTCAAGCAACTTGTGAAGCTATCTGGATGAGGAAGATTCTTGTTGGGTTATTTGGTTAGATGATGGATCCTATAGTGATTTACTGTGACAACCAGAGTTGTATCAAACTCTATAAGAATCCAATATTTCGTGATTGATCCAAGCATATCAATATATGGTATAATCATTTGCAAGATTGTGTGCAAAAGAGAATCATGTTGTTGGAGTACATTCCTATCGAGGAATAAGATGTAGATATTTTGACAAAGGCATTTTCAAGATGTAGATTTGAGTTCCATAGAGGCAGGATCGGTGTAGCAGATAATCCCTTTCTTGTTGAAAGGGAGTGTTGAAAATGACAAGAAGAAAATCCTGATTTAATTTTCCCTTAAATAAATTAGGAGAAAATTGTAATTCCACATCACAAGACATCAAGAAAATCTTGATTTAATTTTCCTTTGAATAAATTAGGAGAAAATTGCAATTCCACATCACAAGACAACAAGAATGATTTAACTAAGTTAATATCACTTAGTTGGCTTAGTTAATTCGAGTTGAGGGATTAACTTGAGTCATGTAGAGAGGTTCCTAAATTTTAGGAGCCTAGCTTGAGTTTAATTTGAGATGTAATAGTTTAATTTAGTTAAACTGAGTTAATGTCAGTTAAACTAGTTCCAACTGTTGGAGGAACTAGTAGGTCTAGCAATGGCGTGCAAATTCATGTGTTCAACCAATTAACTGATAAATCAACCACAATTAACTCATGCATGCATGAAATTTGAGTTACCCAATTGAGATTTGAGTTTAAGGGCTGTGTACTACCAATTGTATAATTTTCCGAGTTGTACAGGTGGTGCATGCAGTTAGAGAAGGGCCTATAGGAATTGCACAATTCAGGATGGGGATTTCCCTAATTAATAGGGGGCTAATTCCTTGAGAAACAACACAAGAAAATAGGAGTTTGGTAGGCAACAAAATTAGCTAAGTATTTGCCAGAGTCATCTTTTGAGGCAATGAGATATATTGTACTTGTGCAAAGATTGTTCAGGTTGAACAAGCATTGTATTTTCTTCTCTATTTTTCTGATCTAATGAAATATACATATAGGAAGGGGTTTTGATCAGAAATATTTACCCTTAGATAAATCTATGAGAATATGTGATTGAATATTGTCTTATGTGTGTGTTGTGATTTCTCAGTCGATTAATTGTGTCCGTTGATTAGTAGAGTAGATTCAAGTATTTTGTTTTAGCAAATTACATAAGCAATTTGAATCTACATTGAATTTCTACAATATCTCCTTGATGGACACTTTTACCAATCAATCATTCACAAATACTCTTAAATTACTCACTACCAAATTTATAACCACTTATACTTTGACCCTTTGAAACATATCAAGGACATAGCAGAGTGAAATGACCTTTTATTATATGCATGTGTGCAATATTATGTAGCTAGGTGATGAGGGTTAATTCATATGATATCCATTCTTTTCAGCAAAACAAAAAGGGATTTGAAGGATTAAAGTCCAGTATCCTTGCTTACAAAGTCCATTGACTAGTCTTCCATCAATATGATTTACCATTTATGATACTAAGATTGCCTGCCAGCTATAACTTGCAACTCCAATTTACAATCATCAGTAAGTTATTTATGTTTTTTTCACATATTATGTGGCGATTTTCCTCCACAAAAAATCAAGACAAGCAATGAAATTGATATCTAGATATGTTCTCAAGCCCATCAAAATGTCAAATACAAAGGTCAAATGGAAATTTTGCATTTATAATGTTATTTTATCCACTTGTAATGGAAAATCAATGTATAAGATATAATAAGGTGTGGTAGGGATCATTATTAACGTCACATACGATTACATGTTGTTGGTTAATAGGCATCTAAAATCAATTTGGATGTTTCTCTTTATTCTAAAATTTAAAGTTGGCTTGTTTACTTGACTATTGTTTATAGTTCCTTGAGATTACCTCTTCAATATTGTTCATGGTTTAGAAAGGTTATGTATAAAAGTATGCATAGACAAAAAAACTCTCTATTATATGTAGAATTTAATTAGGGAATTCCAACCTTGAATACTGAAGTAACACTGGTGAGATTTTGTGATTTTAATTTTTATATGTTTCTGAAGTGATGCCATATTAAAATTTAGGTGAATTTTAAAGAGCAAGTAAACTCCCTTAGTTAGATAACCTTAATAGTCTTATTTTGGTCTTGTGGCACTTTCGATGATACTTTATTTGAGTATTAAGACCATAGAAGATTGTTTTCAGAGAGTATTGTAAGTCCTAGACTATACAATCCAACACGGATTTGTTTCATTATCATGTTCGTCTCTTTTTGAAAAGATTTTGTGGATTTCCACCAGTGTGTACAAAAGGAATCATGATCATTCTCAAGGAAACTTCGCATGGAGGATCATTTGAAAACAAATAAAAGTCACCCAAACAATCTAGATGCTACAATTCAATCAGATAAAGTGTGATCATAGGTATGTTGAGATGACTGCACAAAATCTCTTGCATTTGAAAGTATTTTGTCACAAATCCCACCCTTTGAATTTGTAAGTATAGTCCATTCTAGTCTACCTAAACGTTTTTACCTAATGTGAAGTATTGTTAGTCCAATGATTAAAAATTTCCAACAAAATCTAGCTTGGTTAAAGATTGACTAAAATTAAATAGGAATGAAGGTCAATGTCAGTGAATGTTCACTTCGTGATTTATACTAGGCAAGTAGGACATATAACCACATTGCTAATGAAATTAATATGTTGCAAACTAGAGTGTGTCTCATCAATAAATTTCAAGAATTTTACTGGAAGTTTTGCCATGCTAAAAAAAAAACAACAAAATTAAGGCATGGAGATTTTATCCCATTCTTGTAACTACACAACAAGAGTCAGGTAACGTAGTAGCCAACTTTGGATAAAGAAGGGGATGTGTTACAAGTGGTATTATAGAAAAGTTACAACACTAGGGGCTCTATGGGCTTAGAGATATAGATGATAGTATGAAATTGTTCAAGAAAATTGTTGTAAGCTACTCTTATGTGGTCATTTGGAGCTTCTTAGATTTACTATCATTGTATTTAACCAATACAATCTAGACAAGGATATGTACAAATGGTCATTCCCCATTAGTCTCACTAGGATTCACATGGCTTCTCCTCAACACCAGTTCTTGCTATTATAAGAGTATTCAAGCCTATTGAAGTCATAGAAATGACTAGAGTAAGAGTATATTTCTCTAATACCTATCTGAATCATTCAGAATCTTCGTGTGCAGGGTGATTGCCATAACACCATGAAGTTTATGTCAAATATTGGATGAGAAATAGTTGTGAGAGATACTTACTACTTCCATCATTTCAAGGATGGGTTGTGTTCCTATGGTGACTATTGGTGATGTTATTTAGCATGTAAAAACGAACAAGCATTGTTGTTCCTCTCACCTTTGCAGGCAAGGACTACTTGCAAGAAAATCATGATTTTGTTATCCTTATCTGTTAAAAAGCGAATATGCATCCTTGATGTTGTTCCTACCACTAAAGTCTAATATGAAGAATTTAGTTCAACTTTTATTCTAGAAGGATCACTTTGAGATCATAGAGAGGAAAAATATTGAACTACTTCAAGTATAATTTCACATTTTTATGCTCTACTAGGCATACTACTAATTAAACACACCTTGAAGGGATTGTCAAAAATGGAACAGGTGTGTGTGTTGGATGTTATGGCCTACCTTGATATATTAACACTAACAACACATTTTTACAAATGACAAGCCCCACCATGGAACTTTTTGTCAATGGATATGAAGGTTGTAAAGAAATTGCAGAGATGAACTGTAAAAACATCTATAACTTTCGCATGGAAACAAATGCATGAATTGATTGGGACAAGGGACAAATATTGAGAAACCTAATGCCAAAATAATTTTTATTTTTTCTATCCTTTTTCCATGGGATAATCGAACATCATTTATGAGAAAAATTTCCACCATCTATGAGGGATAACATTGCAAAATTCGTTGATTTCTTGCTATTTTTTTTCCAAGTTTTCCAAGTTGTCAAGGTCTAAGTTTTTAGGTCCGAGTTATGCTTTTCTTTGATAGCATTCTCTATTTAAATCTATATTGTGGTTTTCATCCTTGGGATATCCATTTATATTCTTAAGGAGATGTTGTTTATCTTGTCATTCATTATGACTTTTGTTGAGAAAATATTGTTTATCTTGTCATCCATCATGACTCATGGTTGTCCCTTTTTTTTGTACAATATAGCGTGGGATATTTCCTTAACTCTCACATTGGATGCATCTTTTCATTGAATGGACTCCATGATCCTCTGTTTACATTTCTTGAAATCACATACATTATTCACAAATTTCCTTTTGAAAGGTTGCAGTGTTTGGAAGGTTTCAATTTTCCCCCACCTATACCATGTCTTGTTAGTATCCTTTCCAACAAAGTTTTATGGTGAACATTAGTAATACAATTATGGTTTATAGAATGAAAACATAAGGTATGAAAAACATCCAATTTGGAGTTTTAGGCAAAGGAAGTAATGAATCAAAGACTTTAAACTGGGATGTTTTTAAGAGAATTCTCAAATACATAAATTGATTGGTAAATAAAATTAAGTTGATGGACATTTTTGTCCCTTGTTTCCAATAGATGGTGCAAAACATTATTTTTGAAATGAAAGTGAAAGATAAAGGGTTAAATTGTAACCATGACTTTGCCAATATGCCCGATAATTAATACATAGATAGGCTGCAAGTTGCCTCCAAGCATGTTGTGCACACTAAGTTAAAAAATGAAGGTACTTTGCATTTGCAATTGGAGTACTTAACTCCTTCACTAAGTATTCATTTTTCCTACAAGAATAAGTATATATCACTACTATCATAGAACCACACTTTTACAGAGCTCAAAAATGGTCGATAAATCATAAATACATTGAATTCTTCCCTACTTTATTGATATAGGCTTGCGTTTTGGTAGATCTGAGAAAATTATGTGCCAATATGATGTTATACAATACTAGAGATTACAGGGAAAATGCATTTCTTCAGGGAATATGTTGTGTTGTTGTCATCTAAAGATGTCAATGGTTCTAGATCTTCTTGTTTAGTTTGATGCTCATTTCGGTAACATAGAATTTTGTTCACTCTAAATGCCTTTGTGTAAATCCTTGTGGCTCCATAAAAATATCTTCCACTAATATTTTCATCTTGCTAAAGGAAACAATTTGCTTGAAGATTCTCACTTGATATTGCCTGCAAATTTTATGACACAATTCTCTTATGAATGTGAAAATTAAAAATGTGATGGATGCTAATGTAACCTGTGGTGTTCTAACTAATTCTATGAGGTTGTAGGTGCTATAGTAAGAAGGCTGAATCTTGCTAAGTGCTTAAACAACTGGTTTTAAATGTTGATTTCGACAAGGAGGCTGATTATGATTACCCTGTTATCATAGATCTAACATTTTCAAATGTAGGATAATAACTATGGCCAATGTGCATATGTGCTCCTAAATTTGAAAGCAAACTTAGGTATATGTTATATTTGGTTATATATATATATATATAGCTGCTTACAATCCTATGGATGCATGAACAACTATAGGGAAATAGGTTGAGTTTACTTGCACAAGGAAAGACCTAGTGACAGAGATAGGGAAAGGAAGTTTATTTTGTTACACATATGTATGCATGGTATGATGGTAGAGAGTGCCATGAATACCAAACTCAGAACATTGAGTCAAGTTTTGGGACTCTTTTACTTGATGATTGATGTGCTATGATTTTGAACTTTATTGTGCGATTTGATTTATGGACATGCATGGCCATGTTGTTTTTGTATGTGGTTTTCCTATATGTTTGTGATGTTTCCTTTGATTTCACCTCTTGTATTTCCAGTTGATTTTATAATTGTCCCTTGATTTACATACTTGGGGGCCCCAGGGAAAGAGGGTTAGGTGGCATGAGAGCCACATATTTACGAGGAAGAGGTAATGTATTATTTGCATGGATTAAAAAATGATGAGGAAAAGGTAACATGGAAGACCATGAGGCAACTTGGCATGAACAAGATAACTAACATATGAAAAATAAAGGGTATGTGGAATGTGATATAGCAACCAAGTAGGTTGGTTGAGTCAATAGAAATGATGGAAAACAAAATGGTAAAAGGGAGTTATCTTAACCCTAAATTTATTTTCACATGTGATTATATATTGTATACATGATTATGTCGATATGAAAATTCCATATTTATTGACAAGTTTTTCAAGAGTCATTCTCATGGAAGAATGATGGTTTATAGCCATTTAATGCAAATATGGATGCACGCGGTACAACGAGGAAAAACACGCAAGTGGAGCAAGTTCTATAAACTCATGTTGTGTATTTGGAGGAGCTCAGACAAAGTTCCAGATTTATTTATTGATTTGAGGGTGGACGTATAATCTTATGGATTCCCTTATTCCTTGTGTATATGTGCATGTGTTGTACATGTGTAAATGCATATACATTGTACCATGTCATATGTGCAGTTTTGACATGTTTATGTGGCATCATGTTATGTGTACGTGGTATGGTATCATGTGTATATGTATACATGTTTGTTACTTGTCTTAGCCCATGTACTATATATTGTTTCTAGGTGGAGGCGGGATAACCTCTGGATTCCCAATATTTCTATCAATATAAAACTACCTAGATTGGTGGTGATTATCTAGTTTAGTAGTGCCCATAGCTGCAAGTGGGCTTATCTAGCATGACTCTGGGCGGGTATGTGGATAGTTAGCTTGGAGGGTACCTGGATCCGTAGAGCAGCGATTATGATCCGATATGACTATGCGGTGGGTACTTGGGAAGTTAGCATGAAGGGTACCTAGAGCCATGGAGTAACATGACTATTGAGTTGGTACCTTTACAAATAGTATGGAGGGTACCTAGAGAATTAAAGAAGGCACTTTGGATCGACACTCTAGCCATGGAGGAGATGTTATCATCTAGGTGCTTTCTAGGGTAGGAAATAAACCCCATTTGTGTATGAGAAAAGAAGAAGTCATCAAATCAAGATAAGTACCAATGCTTTATTTTTATTCTAAATTTTTAAATTATGATCATGACTTAGGATAGTTGGTATTTTGAGCTAACCCGATGATATGTTCTAGTTTATGATGATTTTATTTATGCAGTAACCTGGTTTTCTATAGGAATTATGGAAAATTATAATCTCACTGCAAGGATAGATTGCTAATAAGGTATAAATTATATTCATTAAATTTTTTCTTTATGAGGAGTCTCATGGGATCTATGTGTCTATGATGCAGGAATAGAAATGAGATTGATCACTTTCGATGAACAAAGCTGGCCATAAGATAGAACAACAACAATATGAAAAATCCAAGGATTTCATGAACAAGGCCATTATGGGACACTAGTAAAAATGGCACCAATTTATTTCCATGAAGCATGTTATGAATAGTATGATAGTTTGAGGCAAGGATACTCCTCAGTTTTCAGATCCCTTCGATGCAAGGAAGCACGAAAGGGGGGGGGTGACCAGATTTCCCGAGGGAATGGGAAGCATAACAAGGAAGGACATAAAACAAATTGGTTTTTGGTCATGAGCACAATAGGTTGGAATAAATGGCACATTGGGGTGTACCTAGAAACAATGAGTCGGGAATTGTTCGTTGAAGGAACAAGGAGTGCAAGGGAACAACGCCAAACGTTAGAGGTAGAAAAACACTCCAAGGAAAGCGAAAAAATCCAAGATGGATTGAATATATCAAGTATCAGAAGACTGCAAAAAGGAGCCATTGGAAAAATGGCTAAAGGTCACCAAGTGGCTGGATGAGCCACTGTACATATATATCCTATTGTAAAAAGTTGAAACAAGTTGTATATATAAGCCTCATATTAGTTGTGTTGTGTGTTTTAAGCAATAGTTTTATATTGTATATGGTCATTGAACATCAAGGACGATGTTCCCCCAAGGGGGAGGGGTTTGTAATAGCTTAGTTACATTTCCCGCTAAATTTAAAATGTTGTAAACTAGTTGAGTTAGGGACATAGGTTCCAATGCTAAGGTGGACATGCTGCTTGGAACAAATGACAAGCAAGGGGAAAATGCCAAATGGCATGGGGATCATTGGCCTACAAAACTGACCGGTGGTGACTAGGCCAACCACAAAAAAATCAGAGAACAAAGGATAGTTGTACTGGTTTTGATTAGTCAAAAAGATGTGGACCAAGCTGGACTCTAACCACCAGAAAGTAGAGCTCAAATAAAAAAAAAAGAATTCAACCAGAGACATGAGAAGGGGGAGGATGATTGGGGGGAGAAAATAATCACTCACTGGTTGGAGATCACAGAGTTTAATAAATGTTGAGAATATTACATTGTTGAAAGTAGTGCAGAAGGAACACACAAGAGAGGAAAACAACAAAAAAAGGGAGGGTTGAATTCTATTTTGGAGAGTACACTGTCAAGGAGAATGCAGGTGTAGAACAAGGTTGAGGATGAAGATTCGATATAGAAAGAGAAGGGAACTATGTAGCATCTCTGATGCTCTAGATCCTTTACACAGTCTCCTCATGCCTTGGAAATTGGCTCGAGGCTAACTAGGCTACAAGAAAAGAAATCTCGGTGCAGGTTAGTCTACGGTTGGGCAGAGAAGCTTAGTCCCTCGCTCAGTTGCCATGACTGGTTTAGAGATAAATATTTACTATCACTATTGATTTTAAGTTATATTTCATGAAATTTCAATATTTGTGGCTTGTGTAGGATGTGTCTTCGATCACATTTGATGATACTTAAATTATTGATACAAAACAACTCATGACTATATGGAACAACTTTTATATTTTCACATTTAAATGATGCAGTGATGTATTTATCTATTATCATTATCCTCCCTATCAAATCGTGCATATTCTGACAAGAGGATATGTGGTGGTTCATCATGATCTGGGGAGATCATATTAGATGTATATACCCTCCAATATAATTCTCGTATATAATAACCCCTAAAGGTTAATGCCTTACATGATGTGTAATATTAAGCATTGGTAGAGGCATAGTCACAATATTTGTGGAAACTTCGCAACACGCTAAAGCTGTAATACCATATACTAATGGATACCCTCATGTTCCTGCCACCATTCTCAGTGGATTCCTTGGTTCTGGCAAGATGAAAGTCTAGGTCCTTTGTTCCCATCTTCAAGCTCTTTTTCATTGATTTACATTGTTTATCTTATGTGCAAATGATTTGAAGGGAACCCATAGTGAGGATGAGAAAACACAACATATGCTTCATCTAAACTAACATTAGTGCTTATTATTCTTCCATGATTTTTATGAAATAATTGGTATTTAATAGTTCCACAATGGTGATATCCAGGATCCTATTGTTAACAAACTTCCAAACTTTATAAATATTTACACCAACTAAATTTCGTTGTTGGACCATATAAAATACGATAGGTTTTTGTAACAAATGGATTGGAATTTTTAACAATCACTTAGGAAGACATTTCTTATTAGAGCCAACGTTGTATTATTAAGTTGAGATAGGCATTTTAAAATGGAAAGGAGACATTGATGTTGTTAAGAACGTTGTACCGACTTGGAATTTGAAACCTCAATATGGTTCAAGATTTATGTTGTTGATGTAATTATGTCACTAATTGTATTCGACTATCAACAACAAGAAATATGTTGGCCGATATTCCCAGAATTTTGAACTTGGAGTATGAAGGCTGAATTAACAATGAATATTGTTACTACTCAGGACATTAAATTACATGCTGAGCCATTGCCTTATTTAAAAATCAATGCCAAGTCTCTAACTGCCAATCAAGTATTGGGCGATGTGAATAAATGATAATCAAATTTTAGGTGGAGTTCTCATTGATTGCTTTGGTGATATAATCATGGCATTTTGAGCAGAGACAAGGAGATATGAATTGTGGGATTTTTTACCATGAAAAGTGTTCCCTCCTTAATCTAATGTTTTTAGGTTCCTATCATCCTTACTTACCATCATCATTGTGCCACTACAGTAACCCAATGTGCATGTATTATCCTTTTATCTAACTATATAAGTTTTTCTAGACAAGTATGTGCGACCATCATCGAACCCCAAATTGCAAGGGAACCATACCTCATGGCCATATAAAAATTTGAAATGAATTTGTTTCTAGTCACTTTATATGGAGTTTTTCAAGCTAGCAAGGTCCACGTAACCTGTCTGTGCAATAAATTTGATGTTTCCTCTTTTACATTAGCCTGGGGATAGTAAGGAATTGACATTTATGTGCAATCATTAATTCATCCATTAAATTATTAGTAAAATGATTTACAAAGTGACATCCTCTGCTAGTTTGGAATGGTAGTGGGCATATGTACCTTGTTATGCTATTTCCATACAAAGAGACACAACTGTTGTTTCAAGCCAGATTTCGAAGTGCTTGAGATTCCATCTACCTTATCAACTACTCTGTAGCATAATGATATATCTACACCTTCCTTTTTCATGTGGATGTTTGAGTGTACCAATAAAGTCCATTTCACATTCCTAGAGAAATCCTTTTATCCATGTTGAATGTAGAGGCATGGAACCCTCTTTGACTCACTGAATTACCAACAACTTCCCACTAGGGTTGAGGAAATACTTTTGTTGCTGCAAGGCTAGGTTTCCTACATATCTCCTTGATGGACACATTTACCAATCAATCATTCAAAAAGACTCTTAGACTCCTCACTACCACATTTATAACCACTTGTACTTTGACCCTTTGAAACATAGCAAGTACAGAGCAAAGTGTAATGACTTTTATTGTATGCATGTGTGCCATATTATATAGCAAGGTGATAAACGTTAATTCATATGGAAACTATTATTTTCAGAAAAACACAAAGGGAGTTGAAGGATTAAAGTCCAATATCCTTGCTTACAAAGTCCATTGGTTAGTACGCCATCTGTATGATTTGCCATTTTCTTATGAGTCATGACACTGATATTTCCTACTAATTATAGCTTGCAACTCCAAATTACAATCATCAATAATTTATTATGTTTCCTTTCACATAGTTTGTTGTGGTTTGCCTCCATACAAAGTCAAGACAAGTGGTGAAACTAATATCTAGATACATTCCCAAGCCCATCAAAATGTTATATACAAAGGTCAAATGGAAATTTTGCATTTATAATGTTATTTTCTCCACTTGTAATGGAAAATCAATGTATAATATAGAAGAAGGTGTGGCAGGGATCATTATTAATGTCACCTATGACTACATGTCATTGATTAATAGGCATCTAAAATCAATTTGGAGGTTTCTCTTTATTCTGGAATTCACATTTGGCTTGTTTATAGTTCCTTGAGATTACGTTTTCAATCTGGTTTATGGTTTAAAAAGGTTTTGTATCAAAGTATGCATAGCCAGACATGATCTCTATTATATGTAGAATTTAATTAGGGAATTCCAACATTGAATAATGAAGTAACATTGCCATTACATTTTGTGATTTTAATTTTCCTCATTTTCTGAAGTGATGCTATATTAAAAGTTAGGTGAATTTTAGAGAGTAAGTAAACTCCCTCAGTTAGAGAACATTAATAGTCCAACTTTTGGTCTTGTGGATCTTTCATTGACACCTTATCTGAGTACTCAGACCATGGAAGACTATTTTTATTTCCAGAGAGTAATGCAAGTCCTGGACTGTACGGTCCAGCAAGGATTTGTTTTGTTCTCATGTTCATCTCTTGTTGAAACAATTTTGTGTCTTTCCACCAGTGTGTATAAAAAATATTAAGATCCTTCTCAAGCCAGCTCCACATGGAGGATCATTTGAAAACAAATAAAAGTAAGATTTGAAAACAAATAAAAGTAAGCCAAATAGTCTAGATACTACCATTCAATCAGATAACGTTTGATCACAAGTATATTGAGATGATTGCACAAAATATCTTGCATTTGAAAAGCTTATGTCACATGTCCTACCCTTTGAATTTGTAAGTATATGATCTAAAAATGGAGGAACAATCCTCCTATCAAAAACTGATTGTCCTCTGACACTTTGCAAGCTATCAAAATAGGTCTTTAAAGGTAAACAAGTTTCACAACCTCTTCAAAAATGTGAGTTAAGTTTTCAAATGAACTTAAAAGAGAAACAATTTCACATGCATCTCAAGATGATAAACATGAAGAGAAGAAACCAACATTTGATGACAAAATTCATCCCCCGAGCTACATCTCTGGGCCTGCTCTAATAACTAGACCATATATTGATTTCAGCAGCAAATGAGTACATTACAACTTGTTGACAGTAGAGTGGCTTGTTTCTCCTACAAAGAAACATTCTCCTACAAAGAATTCTCACTCAGAAGATGACTCCCTACAACAATTCATGAAAATGTCAACATAAAAAGGACTCTCACACAATATGTCCTTGTACTCCATCATAAGTCAAAAGAATAAACATGCAACTCCTCCATAATGAAGAGTTAAAAAGGGTTTCTCTCCTTAATATATTGAGAAAATACTTAAAAGTGATGCTCTACAAAAGTATCAGTTGTTGCAGATGAAACTAGAAGGTTGGAAGACCTCTAACTAGGCTCTCTCTCCATGCTCAAATATGCCTCCAAACCACTTCAAAACTGACTCTGCCTCTAGCACTAAAAGAATTGATTATGCAAAAAGTCCATCATAATGTGCTCAAATTAGAAAACTGAGGCTGCCATTGAGTCCAAGACACTCAAAAACCCCCATTTATGCTCTTCTTCAACTCAAAAAGGTTAAAATTTGAGAAATATATGCTTCTCCAAACCAAGTTATACTATATGTCCTGCAAATTGGCAAAATATGATAACTACACGACAATTTATCCCTTTTCTCAGTCCTTCGAGCAAAAATTTTGTTCGGGACCAACAAGATTCCCACCGCAAAAAGAGAAATTTGTTGCCTCGTTAATTTTTCCAATAACCCTATGCGTTGAATCAGGGCCACATGGCACCCATAGGGCTAGGGTCAACTACTCGCTCCCACTGACTTAGCTCCTTTTATGTTGGGACGTGATTATATGCTGCCCATAGGGTTGGGGGTCGGGGCCAACTACCCACCACCACTAGCTCCGCCCTTTGCTTCATCGTCAATGGTCATATAATAGTCACAGGACCAAGGGCTGGCATGGGCCAGGTGCCACCTGGTCCTCTCCCTCTGTCGCACCATGGATCATATGGTGACGATGGAACTGGGGCTAGGGCCAAGTTCCCTGCCCCTCCTATTAACTCTTTTTCATGGTCAGGTGGTATAACAAAAACCAAGGGCTAGATCTCTTGCTCACCCCACTCCCTTTCACCCTGGGTGTGGACATATGGTGGTAATGTGACCTAGGGCCGGGGCTAACCGCCAAACCCTTCCTCACAACCGTCAAACAATATATATTTAAATATAAATCAAAACCTACAGTTGTTAAGAACCAAATTTTTGGTGTGATGGTATGGAGCGAAGTTGTTACATTGTCGGTCGATGGGTCAAAACCCACCAAGGCCTTCAGGCCTATATATAAAATTTTTGGCCAATCATAGAGGGCCATATGGTGCCCTTTGATAGGGCCTCGTGGCAGCCTCTAATTGGGCCACCTCAAACTGCATGAACCAACCAAAACACACTACTTGTACCCTATACGATGATTCCATCTATTAACACAGGATTGGTCTGTCTGACATCATACCTTGCTCTGTCAGCTGATGATGTCATTTTTCCAAACTACCAAGTCAGCAGCCTAGTCAAACTTGTTGTTGACCTTTTAGCTATTGGTCAAAAACTTTAGATCGTTATAACTTCTTCATACGATGTCGAATTGAGGTGATTCAAGCATCATTGGAATTAATATGCTGAACACTACGACTTGGCACCAATTTCAGGAGATTCTGAGCACTTTCATTTTTGAGCCTGTTTTTTATCTCAGAATCATACCCCCCCACTAGGAACTTTTGGTCCTCCAAAATTTTATCTTGAATCAGTAAATAAGTGAGGAAAAATCTCATTAACTTTCCTGATCTCAATCCTTATTGTTCTATTTAAATTGGTGCCTTAAAGCTCCCAATCAAGGTACTCCACCTTGCCTCTGCGTGAATTCCTTATCTTCCTATCAAGAATTAAGCCACAATTCTTCTAAACATGCAGGAAAAAAAACTTTGATGAATGGAATCTGAACATTATCTACAAAACCATCTTTATTTGGCTCAAACAAACTTCACGTTGAAGTTCTTCCTACTGAACCCAAACTTATTTTTCCATATGGAAATCATAAGCAACTCAATGCTTGTCATGCACTGATTTGTAATTTTCTTTGCTGCACTTGTACTCTTAGATACACTGGCTACATTTTTTCAATGACATTCTTAACTCTATCCACATAATCATGGTCATCTTCTGCACAATCTTTACCAAAGATTAAATTCACAAACAAGCTTCACATTGAAATACTTGTATAAGTGAGTGCTTGACACAACTGTAGACATTTGGATGAAATACAAATGCTCATCCCAAAATTCCTAAACAAATGGACTCATCATCAAGCCAAGATAATATGGCATGCCAAAGAAAACACACTTGTTGCAGATAAGTGATTGTACATGACTTCACTTTACAAAGTACCCAAACGAGAATATACAAGTAATTACAATTTTACAAAGCAAACAAACTGTACAAAATAGTGTACCCATTCTTTGCCTATCCCAAGATTATGGGTTCTATTTTTGCACCCACTCTACTTCCAAAGTTTCTTTAGGAACTACATCAATTTCCACTTTTCCACTTGTCACTTTCCTTGCAAGGGATTGCATGATCTCTTTCTCCTTCTTGGGACGACGTTCCGGATGGAGTTTCCAATACTTTTCAATCCAGTGCTCATTCATGCTACATGGTTACACAAATTCTTTTACTTTCCCATCAACAAGGAAGCCTTCATAACATGGAGAGATTCCTCATGCTTTTTCCCAAGGATTTGATCCATTCTTTGGACCATCACCTCATGTTCCTCACAATCTGCCATACAATGGTTAGCTACAACACAATATGTGCAAGGAAACTTTTCCCATAAATAATCAAAATCACCAACATTTTTAAAATCCCCATGACACTTATACTTGTCCTTTGGGTTGTGACTTTGACGATGAGGACTAGACTTTGCATGTCCCTTGGAATATTCATCTCTCTTTGGAGACATTTTTCCATCACCACTACCATCACGATGTGACATATCATCACTTGATCATTTCTGTGCCTCAACAACTTTATAGCTCTCTCCAATTTCTCCATGACCATAACCCAAAGGCTTCATATTGTGATCATTCTTTCACCTCGATAGGATTAGTGATACCTCTGCCATTAATTCTGAGGCCTCTTCCTTCATATCCCATTTGAGTTAAAAGCTTCATACCAATACTTTTGGTATGATTTTCAAAGGCTGCACAATATGTGATATCAACATTAGTTGAAGGAGTAGAACTAGAAATGATAATTACTTCCATTGACTTGTCACCCATATTTTCTATTTCAGATGCTAATGAAGAAGTATATGATGACTCAGTCCAACCACTTTTACCAACTGGTACATAAGGAGAATATTTTAGATGCTGACAAAACTCACAAGCATAATTCTCAACATGGGGTTCATATCATGTGTATGGACCATGTCCACAAATTGAATTCATATTAGAGGGATTCTTTGCTACTTCTAGGATCAAATTCTCACCAATTTTTTCCTCCACTACATGCTGCAACTGTAGGCACATTTTCCTTTTCTCCTTTGCAATTTCAATCAATCTCCTCAGTTCAAAATTCTCCATTCGAAGAGATAGATTAATCTCCTCCAACTCTTGGAGTCTTTCACACTTTAGTTTCTTGCCCATACTTGCAACTTGGTCAGAACCTGCTCTGATACCACCTGATATGAAAATGGAGGAACAATCCTCCTATCAAAAATCTATCGTCCCCTGACACATTGCAAGTTATCAAAATGGGTCTTTAAAGGTAAGCAAGTTTCACAACCTCTTCAACAATGTGAGTTAAGTTTTCTCATGAACTTAAAAGAGAAACCATTTCACATGCATCTCAAGATGATAAACATGAAGAGAAGAAACCAACATTTGATCATGGAGTTCAACCGTCTTGAGCTACATCTATGGGCCTACTCCAACAACTAGACCATATATTGATTTCAATAGTAAATGAGTACATAACTACGTATTAACAGTAGAGTGGATTTTTTCTCCTACAAATAATTTTCATTCAAAAAGATGACTCCCTACAACAAGTCATGAAAATGTCAACATAAAAAGGACTTTCACACAATATGTCCTTGTACTCCATCAGAAATCAAAAGCATAAACATGCAACTCCTCCACAATGAAGAGTTAAAAAGGGCTTCTCTCCTTAATACATTGAGAAAATACTTAAAAGAGATGCTCTACAGAAGTAACAAATACTACAGATGAAACTAGAAGGGTGAAAAAACCTCTAACTAGGCTCTCTCCATGCTCAAATATGCCTCCAAACTACTTCAAAACTAACTCTGGCTCTAGAACTAAAAGACTTGATTCTACAAAAAATCCATCATAAAGTGATCAAATCAGAAAAATGAGGCTGCCATTTAGTCCAGGATACTCAAAAACCCCCATACATGCTCTTCTTGAGCTCAAAAAGGTTAAAAATTAAGCAATATATGCTTCTCCAAGCCAAGCTCTATTATATGTCCTACAAATTGGAAAAACTTGCTAACTGCATGACAATTTCACCCTTTTCTCAGTCCGCTGAGAGACAACTTTGCCTGGGACCAATGAGATCACCACTGCAAACAATCTAATTTATTGCCATGTTAATTTTTCCAATAACCCTATGCATCAAATCAGGGCCGCCAACTACCCGCCTTCTCCGACTTAGCTCCTTTTATGTCAGGAAGGGGTTACATGTTGTACATAAGGCAGTGGGTCAAGGCCAAATATCCGCCCCCATCGGCTCCACTCTCTACTCCATCGTCGGTGGTCTTATAATAGTCACGGGACTAGGAGTCGGCGTGGGCCAAGTGCCACCCGATCTACTCCCTCTAGCACACCATGGATCATATGGTGATGATGGAACCGAGGATAGGGCCAAGTGCCTTGCCCCTCTCACTAACTCCTTGTAGTGGTCATATGGTATAAAAAAACCACGGGCTGGAGCTCCCGCTCACCCCACTCCCTTTCACCTTGGGTGTGGACATAGGACGATAATGTGGCCCGGGGTTAGGGCTAACTACCTAACCCCTCCTCCCAACTGTCAAACAATAAAAATTTGAATATAAATCATAGCCTATAATTTTTAAGAACAATATTGTGGTGTTATGGTATGGCACTGAGTTGTTGCACTTTTAGTTGAGGGGTCGAACCCCATTGAGGCCTTTGGGCCTATATATAATTTTTTGTCAAATCATAGAGGGCCATGTGGCGCCCTCTGATAGGTCCACGTGGCTACCTCTGATTGGGCCACCTCAGACTGCATGAACCAACCAAAACATGCCACTTTTACCTTGTATGATGATGCCACATGTCAACATAGGATTGGTCCTTCTGACACCGTACCTTGCACAGTTAGTTGATGACATCAACTGTGTGGATTGCCCAATCAACTACCCAATCAACCCTATTATTGACTTTTTAGTTATTGGTCAAAAACTTCAGAATGTCATAACTTCTTCATACAACGTCGGATTGAGGCAATTCAAGCATCGTTGGAATCAAGACGACGAACAATACGACTTGATGCTAGTTTTTAGAGATTTTGAGAACTTTCACTTTTTAGGCTATTTTTAATCTCAGGATCAGTATAGTCCATT
This sequence comes from Pinus tabuliformis, assembly GCA_031772625.1. Taxonomy (NCBI): domain Eukaryota; kingdom Viridiplantae; phylum Streptophyta; class Pinopsida; order Pinales; family Pinaceae; genus Pinus; species Pinus tabuliformis. Next base: position 657,615,235 of record CM062809.1, read on the forward strand.
CTAGTCTACCTAATCATTTTTATCTAATGTGAATTTTTGTTAGTCCGATAATTAAAAAGTTTCAACATAATCTAGCTTGGTTAAAGATTGATTAAAATTAAATAGGACTAAAGGTCCATGTCAGTGAATGTTCACTTTGTGATTTATGCTAGGCTAGTAGGACATATAATCACATTGCTAATGAAAACGTATAGGTTTCAAACTAGAGTTCTCTCACTAATAAATTTCAATCATTTTACTGGAAGTATGGACGTAGTTAGAAAATAAAAACAATAATATTAAGGCATGTAGATTTTACACCATTCTTGCAACTACACAAAAAGAGTCTGGTAACATAGTAACCACCTCTTTCTAGAATAGGGGATGTGTTACAATTGGGTTACAAAAATCGTCCTTTTTCAAAGTTTCCATAATTAAATTTTGATACCACCATTGGATCCAGCTCATTAAGAGCTTTCCAACGATATAAAATATATCGCAATCTGACTCCTAGTTGAAACTTATGCCCTTATGAAGTTTAGCCAATCATATTAGGCCATGTCAACATTGAGTTTCCACATGGAATCCATGTGGCACTTTCGTGTTAGCTTAGCTGTAGGCCCCAAATAACCCTTCCCATCGTGCTTTGTGATGTTTCCTCGTTACGTTTGGTTTTGGGCTCTCGAAAAGAAATGGTGTGTTTAAATAAGTGGTTTTTTGTTTCAAACTCCCCTATTTACTCACAACATACTAGGGGGGACTTGGGATAAATGTAGGTCATTGATTGGCCCATACTATGATTGTGCCTCCACAAGGTGGTGTCCTTTTTTAACATGGGACACTTGGCTGGAATCCCTGTTAGACCCTCCCTCCTTAACTCATAGTGGTTAAGGGGGGGTGGGGGGGGGGGGGGGGGCAGAGTGAATAAGGGTCACTGATCTAGTCATGCTATCATCTAAGGGTGGTTACATGAGTGGTGGAAGGTCTCATCAGTTCACATACTTGAAAAATGAGAAATATTCGCGGTAGATGCTATCGTCACTCCACCGCGAATGCCTATTCTAGGTTACATTGCATAATGGTTACGACAGTGATTGGTGGGTAGTGGAATTTTTTCTCACCAAAACCACGACCATGTTAGCCTCTTCTGCATCCTTAATACATACTCAAACTTCCCAACATTGGGTGGTGGGTGGTGGTAAGGTCATGTGGCACCCACATGGCCTCCATGTCACCTTGATGACTCATTTTGATGGGGTCCCGCCTCCACATTTAGGTCATGTCATTTGAGTTGATAATCTTCATAGAATTCACAACTAAACAAAGGAAAATGGGTAGTGAGCGGTGGGAAATGTGATGGCTCCACATAGCCATTACCATGTGGACTCAGTGTGGGAGTTATTGGGTCAACTTTGACATTATATTTAGTCCCACAGTAATTTGTGGTGTCGTGCTATTTTCCACTGGTGACAAACCCCAATCCTTTGGATTACCAATATCCATCTCTTTCATAGAGAATCTAGTTCTAGCCCCATCAAATATTATTTGACTCTGCACACTGTATCCAGGCCTCTAAAGAATTGCACTCTCTTTCCAGACTCGAATTTCCCAAACCATTGGACAATTCAACGATGCTTCAAAGTAATATGAACCTAGATGTTTCTAGATACAATTAGCAATTGGGAAATGAAGAAGTATATAGCTCAGATATAAGATACATTAAGAGGAGTATATGGTCCCAAATGAGTTCCAGATTTCTACTAAGGCTTGCAGAGAAGGAAAACTTAAGGAAATTTACCAAAATTTCCTAAAGACCAGGACTTCTGCCAAAGCACTAGATCTCTGGAATAGTGGCCAAATCTTGAGAAAAAACATTTAGATGCGTTTTTCCATTTCCATAAGTAATACATGGTACAAACAGAATTCAACTTACAATGGATTTTAAGCAAAATAAAGAAGTGGTTCCAAAGGCTAGATTTCATAAGAAAGATTTAGACTGAGATTTGATTAGAGAATATATAGATATTTCAATAATACACAAGTATGCATAAACTATAAAATCATTACATCAATATTGTATCAAGTGATTATCAACACAATATGAATAATCATTTAACATCCAACACTTAGGTTACCTTATCATGACGTGAGATAGTCTTAAGAGTGGAAATGAGCCAATCATTTCATAAACATATCAAATGGTTGGAAAATACCTATAATAACAAGTTCACAAAGAGACCTAATACACCTAGACATAATCATATAAAAATATTGCAGTTCATGAAAATAATAACCATCAAATAGTACCAGAGGTTCAACATATCCATAAATACATATGATACAACTCATTCACCATGAAAATGCAACAAATTCATCAACCTTCCATGATTAATGCAAAACCATAAATTTTCCAATAATATATCATAAAATTTTATTCCCATAGTTCATTCGTAAGTCATTATACTTATGTGCATAACTTGAAATGGATGACAACTAAAGGAGGAACTTCAACTCTCCACCAAATAGGAAAAGAACACCACAATATTTCTTGTATCTAACAACCCCCAAGCCATATCCAATTTATGAAGGGATGCTTTCTCAAAGAATTCACCTAAGGCTCAGTTAGGGTATTTCTCAGTTCTAAGAGCTTGAACCTACTATCTATGTGGTTTATCAATTGTATTTTAAAGGTAAGCACTGCAAGATCCCATAGCCCACTGTCCAGGTGGTTTATTATCCTTTTCATCAAGCACCATGGTGTTTCAACTACCCTACCTAATGGTTTATCTTCCTTACAGCAAGCACCCCAATGGTTTATCATCCCAGTCAGGAAGCACTAAATGGTTTATTAGCTTAGTCAGTAAGCACTGTTAGGTCCCTATAGTACTAGTGTAACCCCTTATTGTCATTAGTGCATCCACCTTATTATATTTTTGTGCCCATGTAGTCCCTATATTTTTATTATTGTGCCCATAGAAGCCCACTATTTTTATTATTGTTCCCTTACATTATTATTGTTATGTCGGCTCTGATTATATTATGACCCCTTAGACTCCTATATATAGAAAGGAGGTCTTGTCATTTGAATCATCCAAGAATTGTTCATTTGTGTAATGTAAAGGAGGTTTCCCCCTTGAAGAGGCTTATTTTGAGGCATTTATCTATCTTTTCTATCTTTTTGTGAGCTGGTTTCATAACATTTGGTATCAGAGATTTGGATTCTAGGGTTTCGCTGCTCCAAACAACTAATCATGAAATTTTCGCTATAATGTTTTTCTGCGACGTTTCAAAAGCTAAAAAAAAACCCATTTGAGACGAAATCGTACTAAACCTCAGGTCTGAATTTCAGATCTTGTATCACTATATTTTCGGAGATATAATCTAAGAAATTTAGGATTTTTGCAAGCTCCAGAATTTCATCTAAAACAGGCCATCGTGGATTTTCGCTATAAATTTTTCGCTACGAAGTTTCAGAAGCTAAAAGAAAAACTCATTTGAGAGGAAAACGGTTTGAACCTTGGGTCTGTAAGAAGTTACAGAAAGAGGATGCCCTGTATTTTTTTTGGGTATAATTTTCAAAACCTAAGGTTGAAACAGTGACACGTGGAACGTCGTACAAGTTCACTCTACTGAACTAGTCTATAATTAGGTCATCGCGGGAGATTGGGAATAAACCTTTCTTTAGGAATCCAATTGCGATCAGAGTTATGAAGTTAGAAAGAGGACTTAGAAGGATATTACAGGCCAAGATTTCAGAACATAAAGATCCGAAATTACAAAGTTACAATCATTTCAAGATCGAGCTCCTAAAATCAAGAAAAAGCAAGATGAGGAAGTTTGGTGGCAAGGATCCGGTAAATTGGATACTACAGATGGAAAAATATATTGATCTACATGGTGTGCCATTGTTACAAAATGTAAGTATTGCATCTAATTATTTAGAATTGAATCAATTTTTATGGTATAAAGGGCTTTGTTCTCGTAAACCACTTGTCACGTAGTCAATTTTCACGGAGGAAATGATAGCACATAATGAGGATACAAATAGCAACACCTTTTTTAGCCAATTGATAAATCTCAAACAAAAGTGTTCAATGATGGAGCACATTGAGGACTTCCAAAAAATGAACATAAGGGTAAAATATATTCTAGAGGAGCATAGGATTGATGTGTTCATAGGGACTTTAAAGGATAATATCCAACATGAGGTTTGCCTTTGGGAACCCAATTCATTGGAGAAAGCATTTAGGTTAGCAAGAAAAATGGAAAGAAAAATTATGGCAACCAAGAAGCCTACCACTCACAACTATAAAGATGGAAGTGTTGTTGCCCCTAGCCTTACACAACCTACAAGGTTGACACCACAACAATTGGAAGAAAAAATAGAAAAAGGGATTTGTTACAGTTGTGATAGCAAATACACTAAAGGTCATAAGTGTGCTGAGAAGAAATTATTCTGCATAGATTGTGAAGAGGAGGAAGAAAAGGAATAAGAAATTTCAAAAGAAGAGGATATACTCGAGGAACAAACCCTAGATAAATAAGAAATGAATCTGACCATATCTTGTAATGTATTGGATGGAATTACCACTCCTCAAACTATCAAGATAGAAGGAAATATCAATAAACGAAAGATCACATCGAGCATCAAGAAATGAATCCGACAATATCTTGTATTGCATTGGCCGGAATTACCACTCCTCAAACTCTCAAGATAGAAGGACATATCAAGAAGAAGAAGGTTCAAGTAGTGAAATATGAGGAAGAAAAGGATCAAAAAATTTCAAAAGAAAAGGATACTCACCAGGAACCAACCCCAAAGAAAGAAGAAATGAATATGACCATATGTTGTAATGCATTGGCAGGAATAACCACTCCTCAAACTCTCAATATAGAAGGACATATCAAGAATAAAAAGGTTCAAGTAGTGAAAGATCACATCAATCATCAACAACAAGTTCTCCAACTTTTAAAAGATAACCTAACTTTGGCGTAGAATCGAATGAAACAACAAGCAGATCAATATCATATTGAAAGAAGTTTTGATGTAGGGGATTGGGTATTTTTACGGCTACATCCATATAAACAAATGTCCCTTAAGAAAGCTATTTATGAGAAGGAAATGTTGGCAATACTACATGCACTTAAAAAATGGTGACCTTACCCAAGGGGAAGACACTTCAAGGTAAAAATAGATCATGATAGTCTTAAATACTTTTTAGAACAAAGATTATCTTCAGAAGAATAGTGTCGGCCGGATAAGTCGTTCTTGCCGACAAGACTGACCTCCCTAGTATCTAATGATATCTAGCAACAAGCAAACCAAACAAATTCTATCTTTCTCTAAATATGCAATTTATAAATAAAGGCAAACAAGTGTTTTAGGCCTACCTCGGGTCCAGTGCAAGTTTGTGGAAGCCATGCTCCGTTGATCCAAATGAGCTCCCTTGTAAAGAATATGCAAACACAAACAAGCACACACATTAAATAGCACCTGAAAAGCCAATATAATAAAGCATATTTATCATGATGATCAAGGAATTCATGAAACAAACCATATAAGACAATTTATTGAGAAAAATGAATCTGATTGTATTAACTTTAATCAAAGAAGAACTTTACAACCTTGGTGCCTTGATGCTGTACAAGCTCCTCCCAGGGTCCAGCAAGAATCTCCTCTACTTTGACAAGTTTCACTCTCTTCCCAATGAAGCCAAAAGGTATGTAATCTCTCCTCTCAAGCTTAACTAGGAAGTCTCAATTCCAACAGCATTTACCCTAAAAAATGTTCAGCTTCTAACCTCCCTAGCAACCAGCCCAATGCCTTAATTTATAGTGCAATGGAGGGAAGTTACTAGGTCCACCTTCAAAGGGATAAAGCCCTCCTTCAAAGGGATAAGCTCCTCTCATCAAGGGATTAGCTCCTTTAGTTTTGGGATGCATGAAACACCTAGGAGCGAACCATCCACGTCAATATTCCTTCTAGAATCATCCAGAATTAACCACAAGTGAGTTTTTAAGAATAAACTTTCACCTTTTTTACTTTCACAGGGGTCCGCACCCACTCCTTTAGAAATAGGGCTGGCAGGTCCGCAGGTAACATGAACATGAGGTGCGGGATCGCAGGTAACAGTAAGAGAAAGTGTGTAACCAGAGATTTATTGATTTTTAAGGACTTTCTCTCATTTTTAAAGCTTGACATGAAGAGCTGAGGTTTGAGACTTGCTAAGGAGGACAGTATGAATGATGATAGACCCATACTGACGGCAAATAGTCATGGTGACAATATTTTGTGTAACAGATTGCCCCCTAAAGTCCGAAGTCTGTAGTAGATGAGGATTTCATTTATCATTTAAGAAGAGTGAAGTACTTTATCATTTCGAGGATCATCTTGTGGAGAGACCGGTTGGAACCTGTAAAAACATTCAATGCAAAATATATATATGAGATCATATTATCGCTGAGGTAGGCATTCCCATACTCAGATAAAAAATGACTAGAAAACTAACTACTGCTCTGATATAGGAATGATCTTGTAATACATCACAAGTATAGAAACATGTAGACATAGTATGGATGCAGCCATTTGTTTATGAATAGTCCACTGTATAATGAAAACAAAATTCCTCACAGCTTGGATGGTGGAAACTAGATCCAGGGTCTTGATTTCTACTTCCCGAAATAGTACGATTCTATCCATGTGAATGAATGTGTCGAAGTCAAACATGGTAGAAACCACTTGATTACCAGTCAATGATGTAAACTGTTAACAAGTGTGAGAGAAACCACCAGTAATGTCAATGGCTCTCAAAGTATTCAGTACAATCCATGAGATGTGAATAGATGTGTTGATGTCGAACATGTCACAGAATCCTTTGATCGAAGGTCAATGATGCAACCTATCGTCGAAGGCGAGAAACCTGCCATTGAGGCATGCAGATCCCAAGGTACTAACGATTTCTAGATCATCTTTCTAGATAATGAGCTGAAGTTGATAGAAAGCGATCCGTCATAGGCAAGCCCACAACACGAAATCATAGATCAAGTTTGAAGAAATATAGTTGCAAGGAATAACTCAGGATGGTCAATATGGATGACAGATATTTTGCAGATGAATGGTTTATTCGCACTGACCTCTTGAACACATAATGACACAGCAGATGGTTTGGTGACAATTGACGCAAAGCTAATACCCAGAAACCGACTGAAGACATTCAATATGGTTTGATCAATTGTTAGGCAAAGGATTTCCCAACCCAGGTGAATAAAAAGTGTCGTGTTCAAGAGTGGTTAAATGTTTTATGAGACACAAAGTATGACAAACAAGCTCATTTTTCTCTCTTTTCCCCCACCATTTCTGGCAAGTACCTCTTTATTTTTAACAAGCTTGAGGAGGATAACATTTGCTTGATTATAAGCTCATCCTTCGGATGAGTCCAACTTAGTTTAAATTCGAACCCTAAGAAGGAGTGGTTCATTCCTGTTTTTAATTGAACAGGTCCTTTACTATTAAATTTTAACGAGTCCAATATAGGAGAAACTCGGCGTTTTTCAATTTTAGAGAGTCTGAAAAAACTTAACAAAACTCCATGGTTGCCCCTTTTCATAAATTTGTGTCTCCCAAGCCCGAAAAAGTATAAAATAATACTTGAGAGAACCACTTGATCATTACGACCAAGGAGTACTTTTCATAATTAGTGTCTTTGATCCGAAAAAGTAAAAAAGTGATCAATGACACGTCATTTTATAACCAATATCAAATTTGAAACGACAAAAATATGGCAATATTTTCATGTCTTTACGGTCAGAAAAGGGCTGTAAGTGGACCGTCTTTCTAGTTCCGTTTTAATGAGCTTAAAAAGAAAAAATCAGCAATATTTTCATATTTTAGGAGTCAGAAAAGAGCTTAAAGGTGACTCTAATGTTTTTTGTCGAAAATGACCAATTTTGCCTGAAAAATCCGTTATCCTGCACAAAAACTCAAACATTACTCATACCTGTTTAAAATAGATAAAAATACTTCAAAATTTACCTCTTTAAAGTGAAAAATAAACAAATTAAAAACTCATTTATTCAAAAAAGCTTATAAAAAGGTCTTTTGTAAATTCATTTTTACCGTTTGACTTCAGAGTGAGAAAAGAGAGCCTTTGGTCAGAAACTTCCCGTGAAGATTATGGAAAATCCGTCCCTTGGAATCGAACGTCGTCTCCTCCAGGTAATACACATCATCTTACTCTTTCATTTCATCCGTTTGAAAATTGTTTTTAGGGCTTTATTTTTTTTTTTAGGAAATTTTTAGGTTAAAAACCCACGCGCGGGGGTCCGCAGGCATAGCATAGTAAACCTGCGGACTCGAATTTTTCGTAAAAGGAAAAAAGTCAGGGGTCCGCACCTGTCGTGAAGGAAGAGTGCAGACCTACGCACTATCTCTAATATAGAGGGTTCAGTCCCCGCAGCAAAGGTTTTCAAACCTAAATTTTTCATATTCCACCCAAAAATTTTGATTTTAGATATTCTAATCTACCTTTTTATTGAATGTAGGGTATACATCATGCTTGATTGGCAGGAACAGGAGCACGAAGATGTGGATCTCGCCGCGATTAATCATCAACCTTTGATTGATGCATTGAAGGCATGCAGTTTATACAAATTCCGAGCCATACCTGGCATGAGGGCCCAGGTGGACTTTTTGCAGTGGCTGGTAGACAGGTGGAATATACAGGACCAGTGTTTCTTTATTGGTGGCCACCAGCTCGAAATGGAGCTGGAAGACATTTAATTTTTGACTGGTTTGCCTAAGAGAGGTGAACATTTGACTCTATTCGAGACTAGGCCAGGTGGCCAGTCTGTCGATAGCCTCCGGCTAGAGTTCTGTAACGACCAAACTAGAGACAAAGGGATTGATATCAAAACCATCTCCCGTCCTGAGCTCAAAGTGATTGCGTTTACTGTTACCAGGCTCTGCGAAAGTGTAGCACTACATGTGGCTACTGGATCCCAAATGCAAATGGCAGTAGACTGCTTTCGAGGCACCATCTTCAACTGGTGCGAGGCTGTGTTGGCTAATATGAAAGGCCAACTGACTAGAGCAAAGAGCGGACAATTGAAGATCGTTGGACATGGTGCTTTAGTTGTGAGATTTGGTCTAGAGAGGGTCCCAATGTTGGTCCCACAACATCTTACTATTGGAGTTGGACTTCCTCGAGAGCCAAAACTGATGCGTTGGGTTGCAGTTATGGCCTGTCATCCTGAGGAGGGAACAGAAGTCGTTCGATTTACTCCTGAGTATTTTCATTGGTTGGAGAACCAAGTATTTGCTATTCAGGATTTTCCTTATGCTAGGATAGATTATCGTGGTGACCCAGACATGGCTCTTCCACCAGGAGAGCAATGGGACGACTCAGGTAAAATCATTTTCAACATTTTCTAATTTAAATTTTTTTGTTTTGTTTTTATTTCGTCCCAAAATTGATAGTAAAAAGTTTCAAATGTAGATGTAGGTCCAGGACGACCAGCCACTCTCTGGCCCTATGAGAGGAAACATCCAGCTGTAGCAGCACCAGCCCCACAGGACGAATCTACAGAGACGTTGGCCGAATTGAAAAGACATCTAGAGTGTTTGACAGCAGACATTCTAGAGACCAACATAGATGACATTCCTCTTAGGCTACATCGCTATGTGATTGGGGTCCCAGGACCTTTCAGGAGGTTCCTTTGTAGGGTGGCCCGTACAGTGGTTTCTTATCGTGATCATCACCAGTGATAGGATGATCGCCTGTTGTAGACTCATATGACATTTTTGCTTTTTGTACTATCATTTTTGCCGATCATAAGGTGTTTTTCAACCTATGATTGAAGACGATTTATATTTGACACACTTCTATGCTATACTATATCACTATTACCGGCTTATCTTGTAAAACATGTTATGGAATGTTTTTAAATTTACTTGTATGATTATTGCAAATGTATACTTAACATTCGAGAAGCAATTACATCTGCTAATGTATTTAAATTTCTTGGAATATGTTGATATTCAATATAGTCAAATTCACGTTCCAAGAGACGAACTCTCAAAAATAATCTCAATAACACTGGATTTCTAATGGCATACACTCTATTAAGCTGTAACACAACGAGTTCAGAATCTAACCTCACGATCAAACTCTGAATCCCAAATGAGATGGATTCAGATAATAACTCAATCACTGCACTATACTCTGCAATATTGTTCATTTTTTGACCAAGGCTTACCCCATGCATAGATACCAACTCGTCAGAGGGCGAATAGATAACCCAAGCTACGGAAGAAATGTTACGTGTATTACGACAAGCACCATCAGCAAAACCAATGTATGTTTGGAGAGACGTCGGCATCTGCAATATCAAGAATAAAATCAAGATAAGCAGGAATAATGACAAAAAACACTCTCTAAGCCAAGCACACTTTTTAATCTAAAACACACCAGCTAGAAAGAAAACTAACCTAACTAAAAATCTCCACACCCAGATTTAAGAATAATATCTCTTTAGGTAAAGACCATTTCTGGGTTTACCTAAAGAAACCCTGTCAAAGTCTACCAATTCATAGGCCCCTTTTTCCAGCTTTCGCTTAACAACATAAGGACCATGCCACATGGGTACGAATTTTCCAGCACCTAATTTATCATTTTCTTGATCGTACAATAAGACTAGGTCTCCTTCTGAAAAATTACGAGGGGTAACATTTCGATCATACTGAGCTTTAATACGTTTGGCATGAGTTTCGATTGCTAATGCAACATCTCGTCGATTCTCATCTAGCTGAGCCAAGTACAAAAAATGTTTTTCCTCTTCGGAAGTGGCTGGAAGTAATTCTATGGCCATTTGCAAAGACAGGATTTCGCATTCAATGGGTAACACAGCTTCCAAACCATAAACTAGTTGGAAAGGAGTGAAACTGGTTGACGTTTTTACTGAGGTTCGATACGCCCAAAGCATTGAAAATAGTATGTTATTCCAATTCGACCTATGAATCCCAATGATTCGTCGGATCATGATGACTAGAACTTTTTTGATGGCTTCAACCAGACCATTAGCCTGTAGATAATATGGAGTTGAACTATCGTGACACAAGCCAAGTTGGTCTGTAAGTTCAGTCATCATAATATTTCAAAAATGACACCCATGATCAGTGATAATCGCTTGTGGAACACCAAACCTAGCAATTATATGATTAAACACAAAAATCACAACAGTTTTTTCATCTGCCTCAAATGTAGGCATCGCCTTGGCCCATTTGGTAAAATAATCTACCGCAAGGATGATATACCCATGCCCCCCAGCCAAGTGAGGGTTACATGTAATAAAATCGATACCCCATTTTGCAAAAGGACCGACGGCAATTATAGGGTGGAGAGGAGCAGGTGGAGCGCACATCTTTCGATCAAAAATTTGGCAGTTATGGAATTTTCGGACCGCGTTAATACAATCTTTAAGCAAAGACGACCAGAAATAGCCAGTGCGCAATATCTTTTGGGTTGTGGCAAACCCAGACATATGACTGCCACATGCTCCAGAGTGAAAGTCATTGAGAACCATTTTAGCTTCCTCATGAGTTAAACAACGGTGGAAAACAAAGTCCGCCCCACGACGATAAAGTGTATCTCCAATAATTTTGAATTGTTGGGACTGGAATCGTATTTTTCGACGTTGTGATCTTGAAATTTCTAGCCGAAAGGATTGGGTTTGGAGATAAACTATGATATCTCCATACCATGGATCCAAAGCACTGATTAGAAACAAAGATTCATTCACAATGGGCTCCTCCGCCACAGTTTCCATGTCAGCACGCGGGAAGTCACACATCAACTCCACAAAAACTAAAGATTTCTTTGACTTAGACTTTTCAAATTCTAAGTCAAACTCCTGCAGGATCACAATCCATTTGGAGTACTTTCCCCCTAGCAATTGTTTGGTCAAAATATAGATCATAGGGTTGCAATCGGAAATTATTGTAGTTTTGCGTAGTAAAATGTAATGACGAAAACGTTGGACAACTTGAACAGCTGCCAATGCCAATTTCTCCACATGTGAATATTTTAGCTCAGTTGGATTTAAAGTTCGACTAAGGTAATATATCACATGTTCACTACTGAATTCATCTTCCTGAACTAACACCATTCCAATGGTGGAATGCGAGGCGGCAAGATATAAGAAGTAGTCCTGGTTGTAGTTGGGAGGATGCAATAACGGTGCATGGGTCAACGCGTGTTTTAGTGCATCAAAAGATTTGTCAGCTATCTCATCCCAAAAGAATGGAGTATTCTGTTTCAACAACCGGGTAAAACCCTTTGTGATCTCGGCGTAGTTAGGAATGAATCGACGTAAAAAGTTTGCTTTCCCTTGCAAACTTTGGAGTTGGCGAAGACTCGAAGGAGGAGGCAATTTGACAATAGCTTCAACCTTCGAGGGATCGACGCGAATGTCGGCTTTTGAAACAACAAACCCCAGTAACCGATCCGTTTCTATACAAAAAACACACTTGTGTGGATTCAAACTAATTCAATAATGCCTACACCTCATAAAAATTTCTCGTAAATGGATGATATGATCAACTCGATGTAATGAATGAGCAGGTAAATCATCGAGATAGGGTTGCACAATGTGCTTGATGTCATGAAACGTGTAAGACATGGCTCTTTGAAAAGTTGCCCCGGCATTCTTGAGCCCAAAAGGTAATTTGCAATAAGCAAATGTCCCCCATGGACAAATGAAAGCCGTTTTTGGTTGATCAGCAGGTAGAATATTTATTTGATTGTATCCGGAAAAACCATCCATGAAGGAGAATATTTCATTGTCGGCACAATCATCAATGATTTGATCGATATAGGGAGTTGGGTAATTGTCTTTTGGACAGGCTCGATTAATATCCCTATAATCGATATATATTCTTACTGTTCCTTGCTTTTTGTTAACAGGAAAAATATTCAATACCCAATCCGTTAACAGAATTGGATAAATGAAACCTGCTTTAAGTAATTTTTCAACTTCTGCTTTAATAGCAGCAGCTTTTCGCGGGTGGATCTGACGCAAACGTTGCCGGACGGGTTTAGCATTCGGGTAAGTTTTGATTTCATGAACAATAATTACTGGGTCAATTCCTGGCATTTCCTCATATGACCAGGCAAACACGTCGCAGAATTCTTGAAATAAGGCCGTATATGTTTGAATTTCATCTTTCGTAAAGAGGCACCTATATGAATGTTTTCAACAATTCCAGGCTTAACCGAAATGTCAATAGGAATAGTTCGAGAAATTTTTCCCAAATTTAACTCAGAATCAGGATTTTTCATTGGATTCTGAGGTTCCTTTACATAATTAGTTGTAAAAATAGATGAAAAATCATTTTCAAAATGATCAATCTCAGGTAAAAACGAAGATCTATGATGAAGATCTTCCCATGGTAAATCATCAACACACAGGATTTCACGAATTTGCTCATCAGTGTGAACAAGTTCGGAAAACGTTATTGAATCTGAGTTTGATGTTGAAAATGATTCTTCATGGACCACATTCATTAAGTCAATTTCGGTTGAAGAAGGGTTGGAAAATGACTGCACGGCCTGATACGCAATTTCATATGGACTCAAAGGCATAGCATCACCAAATGAATCTATCTCAGATTCGGAAGGTATGATCCAAGGATCATCATAAACAATAGTGTCTGATGAAATCATATGAATGGTTGCAATAGAAGGCGATACGTTGAGAGGAGGAAAGGGAAAAGTTCCTAGTAAACCAGAATCTTTAACTAGTCCTACTCCAACATCCTTATAAGGGATAGTTGTTTTGCCGACATGCTGGATACTTTCAGAAGAGTCTGGGTCGGATGAAAAGTAAGTTCGCTGGTCTATAGTTACGATTTTTACATTATGAGGGAACTTCATAAGCCGAAAGACCGATGAAACAACAACTGTCATAGCATAAGACCAACTACGACCCAAGAGAAGGTTGTAATCTAGAGGGGCATCAACCACCTCCACATCTAGATTAACAGTTTTACCTTCAACCCCTATAGGAAAATCCTATAGAATGCCAAAAGGATGGAACCCATTGCCATCAAAAGCCTTTAGAATCGTCGGGGATTGATTAAGTGTAGGAGAACCAAGCGATCTCCAACACTGAATCGACATAATACATGATGAGGCTCCCTCATCAATCACAATCCTATAGCAAGGTTTTTTTTTGAGTAACGTTGGGATCTGGAAAGCCATTTGAAGAGGTAAGTGAGGTGTACTATTTTCTAGATCAAAAATTATAAGGTTCGAGTCCTGAATGTCAACAGCTCGTATAGCCGACAATAGCAATTTACGCTGTGCTAGACATGATTGTAGCCAGGGAAAATTTTAAGAACCCCCCCTAAATTTATAAATATAATAAATGGGTGAATCTCCATGGTATATAGGAAAAATGGAAGGCGATTTTATCAATAATATAATATGTATATATAATTTTTTGGCGAATCTCTCACGAGGCATGGCGAATATTTTACTCAATTATAAAATCTTGTAAGATCTTGGCGAGTCTTTCACTAAATAATAAAATTTTATAAAGTCCTAGTGAATCTTAGCATAGGCTACATGTTGGTTTAATTCCCCCATTTAAATAGGCTACATTCCAGTTGAATACCATGGGTCAATACCATTTGCCATTTTGGTGAATACCATGGATCAATACCATGTGCCATTTTTATTTTTATTAATTCTAATATTAGGGTTAATAATGGTTTTTGGCATGGTATTAATAACAATCTAGTCCATGGTATTTGTCCCATAGTATTTTGGCCATAGGTTTGACCTAAATATAACCCATTTTTTGAGTGTTCGTAAATATAAGGTGACTTATGGAGTAAATATAAAAAAATGTTTTATTTGTTTACCATACCTCTCGCTTATTTATATTTTTATTAATTTACCATACCTCTTTTACAAATATGGTATTTGGCCCATAGGATTCACTTAAATAAAACCTCTTTCTTGAGCCTTCATAAATAGAACGAGGGTTATGGACTAAATATAAAAAGAGGTTTTATTTATTTACGATACGTCTAGTTTATTTATATTTTTATTTATTTACCATACCTTTTGAGTAAGTATAAAAAGACGTTTTATTTATTTACCATACCTCCACTTTACTTATATTTTTATTTGTTTACACCCTTACATGTATATAAGGTGACTTATGGAGTAAATATAAAAAATGTTTTATTTATTTACCATACCTCTCATTTATTTATATTTTTATTAATTTACCATACCTCTTTTATAAATATGGTATTTGGCCCATAGGATTCACTTAAATAAAACCTATTCTTGAAAATGGGCGAATGGAAGGTTGTAAGTCCTAATGTCAAGGGCTAAATTTACCTTTTTTACCTTCTCCCTTAAAATAAGGTGGGCTATTTGAGGTGATTTGTAAAAATGTACTATGATACAAAATATTCGCCCACTAAAAATTTAAAACCCCTTAATTTCGCCAAAGGGCGAACATTCGCCCCTAAAATTATCCTTGATTGTAGCACCTCCAAAGCCAACATTGCTGAAGGTAAAATAGCCAAATCTTCAACAATGTTATAGTTCTGAACCGCTCTCGCATGTGGATTGAAAGCTGACTTTCGAAGTATACCCTTGGTGGGAGGTTTGATTACTAAGTCTGGGTTAGGTTTCTCGATCTGTAGTGGATCGGAACCGGGAGTTGAAGTTGATGGGTTCGAATTAGAAGATTCTTCTTCCTTACCACCAACAGGACTTTTACTTCCATAATCTTGTGATTGTGTCGCAATCCTAACATGGGAGATCATCATTATGGGTTCTTCGGAGGCATTTGAGGAAGAACCTATCATCTTATTGTCTTGGCTAGGAAAAGGATCCTTCAAAACAACAGGCGTTTGGGAACCTTTGACGATTTTCGCAACCTCGGCGCGATGAGGGCAGTCTCTTGTAAAATTCTCTTCGTCACAAATGAGACAAGGATAACGAGGTTTGCGTTTCTCATCAGTAGATTCCATTTTTTCTGGTTTCTCTTTCGAATTTTTATCTGTTTTATTTTTCTTCTTCCCTTTCTTTTTACCGTCGGATTTTGATTTGGCTGTAGATGACTCTACAACATGAATATCGGCAGAAATTTCCACGGAAGAATCTCCTGTCGGGGAATCTGGTAAAGTTATGATAGGAGAAGAATTCTTGGAAGATTTCTTCTTACTTTTGGTATTAACCGTACCAATCATACCATCAGTGGCATGAGACCCTGAAGGAGCTGCAGTTATTTGATTTTGTTTAGGAAGGTCAGGGATTTTCTCGTGTAACGTACCTGACTGCGTATAAAATAAGTCAAGGTACTGAGCTTGAGCAATTGCTTTCTCTTCAGTAACGACTTCTGCCTTAGCTACATCTGCAGTGATTTTCGATAATAAAGATTTGACAAACCATTCTGCTAAGATCTGATCCGGAATAAAAACTTTCACTAAACGCCGTCAACGTCTCCATTCATGAATGTGATTTGAAATGTAAGTGGACGTTGACTATTTTAATGAAGTTAATAATTCCGTGCCATTGTCATATCTGACTGGCAACTGAAAATGAGTTAAAAACGAAGTAGTTAACTGACTAAAGTTATAAAAAGTGGCTCGTGGTAACTCAATGTACCACTTGGCTGAAAGACCAATTAGAGTGCATTGAAAAAGCCTTAAATGGATTGAATCATCTGAAATGGAGTTAGACACACACCAGAGGTGATAAGTCATCACATGGTTCGACGGGTCCTCTCCTGATTTGACTTCAAACTTAGGAATATCACTAGGAAACTTATTCGGCATTGGCGGCCAAAACATAAGATAGTTAATTGGATCGTTCGTAAGGCACGACAAGTCAGGAAAGTCCAAAGTTGCAATGAACGGTAACTAACGATTAGGGTCCCTGAAACCCCGGGTCATGAGACCAGCCCTAGGAGGAGGATTTCCAGGATAACTAGGAATTGGAATTGCATTTGGGATATTATATCCTCCTGGAAAACCAGGATTAACCGGACTGTACTGGGGTTGTTGAGGTTGCTGATATGTATATCCAGGGTATGGTTGATACTGGTAGACTGGCTGCTGCACAGCAGGACCGAATCGGTACTGTCCCTAGTACGTTTGATAAGTAAATTGAGGTTGACTTGTGACAACCGTACTTGGAACAGGTTTTCCTACAGGCATTTGAACCGAAGTCCGAATTGAGGGTCCAGACTGAGGTAAATATGCTTGAGGAGTTGATACAGGAACAGTAGAAACCAGAGCCATAGATATTCTGGAAGTAGGTGGGGTAGATTGAACGGATGTTGCAGCAGTTGTAGCAGTCGTTTGAGGCAGAGTTCGAGGCAAACTAGTCCCAGGCTGAGAAACTACAGAAGGGGTAGAAGTTTGAATAGTAGATTGGACAGGTTTCTGGGGTGAACCAGAAACCAAAGGTTGTCCAGTTTGAGATGACAACTGCACATTTGGTTGCAAGATTTGTTGAGATTGAGATGGATCCCACACTAAGTTCATTCCGGGGTATGGACCCATAGCAGGTCGAGCATATTGAGGACCATAATCGGGTTGAGGGTAGGGTTGATAATTCAAAGGTATATTTCCAGCTCCTTGGACAAATGACTGACCGGAAGGTGGTTGGAAACCTTGGGTTGGGTACTGACCTTGAGGTTGATAACCTTGAGGCACGTACTGATACTGGGGTTGACCTTGAGGTACATATTGATACTGGGGTTGACCTTGAGGTACATACTGAGTCTGGGGTTGACCTTGAGGAATGTATTGTCCCGTAGGTATGTACTGTCCTTGAGGTTTCCCCCCAGGCGGTAATTGGGTACCTTGAGGTTGCCCCCCAAGCGATAATTGAGGACCTTGAGGCTGCCCCCCAGGCGATAATTGGCCACCTTGAGGTTGCAGATTTGGAATGGTACCTAACATCATAAGAATATCTTCTACACTCAACGACTTAGTTCCGTTATTACCAGTTAATAACCCTTGTTCAATAGGTTGAGGAGATGCTCCCGAAAAAGTACCAGTAAGTGACTGATACCCAGAGGGAACAGAAGGACTGCCATATAAAAAGGTTTCTGGAGATTGAGAAAACATGGATGACTGTCTCGACATATTTAACGGAGGATAATAACCCCTGGGTGTTGGATGAAAAGGAATGTGAGGTGGTGAAAAACTTAGTCCCGGGTTTTCCAAAAAATTGGTCAATGAAAGATACCAAGCGTCCCTCCTAAGTGGACTGTAAAATATCGATTCACGCTCCCTAATTTCTATAGCTGGTTGATTTTCGAGGATAGGTATACCTTCTTCCAGAGTAACAAGTTCTTCAATAGCAATAAGTCCAGAAGGAAGATTTTGGGTAATGACTCTTTCTACCCTGGGTGAACCAGGAAAACTGGAAGTTGGAGAGGCAAATCCTGATGTTGGAGTAGCAGCAGGTTCAGTTTCAGGTTCAGATATTTCAGGTTCCTCAGCTAAATCACTAGTAGAAGAAAGACTACCAGTAACTTCGGAAAAAGAAACAGGTTCTAAAATATACTCTAGTGCTTGAACTTGGCAATGAGGATGTACAACCAAAGAAGACTCTCCTTCTTCAGGTGACCCAACTCTACTGTCACTAGGAGTTACAAGGGCTCGTAGCCCTTCAAGCTGGCTCGGTGAAAACTCAGGAGGTTGGCCCCGAAGTCTACGGGACTTCCTCGGTAATTCAACCACGATTAAATATTTTAACTACTTCACACGCAAACAAAGAAAAATGTCAATGAAAACCACCTAAAGTCTCTAAAGAACCAAACAATTTTGAATCACACGCCTAAAGAATCTAGGAGGTCAAACCACACATAAACAATAACTTTCTATACCAAAAACACTAGTTGGTGATGAAATCCAAAGTCGCAGAATTCAATATAGAAATAGCGGTTGGAACAGTTACCCTGGCAGCCTGCTTAATGAATATACTGGCAAAAGTTTCTCCACTAAACTGTCTCGAGTGAAGAGAACCCCCCAGAAAATCCAAGTGAGTCTAGCTGACGTCTGCTCCAGGTACAGTGGGATCCTCCCTCCACCGTCACCTTAGGAAAGAATCCTATAGAATATGGTCACTATGGTTACCAACGGAAACAAATATACTTAGGGGAACAGTCTGTGATCTGATACACACACAAGGGCAGAGTAGCAAGCTCAATCCCCTTGAAGGCTCCTTGACATAATCCAAGGTTTACCAACAAGTGACCCCAGGCTCCTCGACAATGGTTAATCTGAGGTTTATCGTTTTTAATATGTGTATATCTAGTATCATTCCCAATGAGGAAGGATTGATTACCCCACTGGTTCGGACACAATATCATGCTTGACTCCTATAAGAGGAGCTTCCCATAGCATAGATGTAACAATTGGAATTTATCTCCTACCGCAAGATACAACTACTTGTTTGTTTTACTATCTTGGAGAGTTAATTACTCCCTACTCCAAGATACTAGCCTAAGCTATGTTGGTGATAAAGAGCCTTAGAAATAGAAAGATTACTAGATAGATTTTACTTTAAGCGTTATTTTTATTGGTTTTTTCTTAAGTCAAAAGGTGCGGAGATGAAACTTATGGTGTGAAGACTCGACTCCAAATCACTAAAAATGCAAAACAATCCTTTTTCTTCAATGAATTTCTAGCTAGGGAAAGATTTGAGAATGCAAATGCTTTGGAAAAACAAATCTTTCCTTAACAAACAAATAAAAAGAAGAACTTTTTGTCTTTTCCAATACACTAAAAAACGAGACAACTAGTTATGTTCACGAAAATTTCCCTTTCTTTTCAAACACTCAAATACTACTAAAACAAACTTTTTCAAACGAGATTTTTTTTATTTTTATCAAACACTCAAAACTGTTGAAAAAACTAATCTTGAGATCTATAGATTCTAAAAACTATTTGAAGTAAAAGCTTACAAGATTTCTTTTCAATGATTTTTTACTTAGTTATGAGCAAACTAAGGACTAATTTGTCCAGAATCACAAATCAGTCAAAAAACAACCAGCTTTTGTTTTCTTTTCTAAAAATGAAATCCAAAACTTTCAACACAAGTTCTTTCGAAGTTTCACAAAGAGAAAAACAAGATGGATTCCTCAACAAAGGCAGATTTTACAAAACAGTCAGACTCATAAGAAGGCTAGTAAAAGCCAAGGTGATCTGAGGTTTCTAAGGCTTCTAAGCTCTGAGTTACTATAAGACCAAAACGAAAATCAAGCTCGGCACACAAAACTTTTAGGAATTTCACCTAAAACCCTAATGCTAATGGAATTAAGCTAAGAAAGGTTCCTGACAAGTCACGTGCAGATCTGGGCAGAGGCTAAAAACACATAAACAAATCCTAAGCTGAGTGAATGAGAAAATTTCAAGTTTTTCAAAATTTTGACAGGGTCCGCAGGCCCCCAGTTTACCCAGGTGCGGTACTACTCTGTGTGTAAAGCAAAAGTGCAGGTATGTCCGCATTGTGTTACAAGCAGAGGGTGTGGTCCTCTCCCAAAAGTACGAAAAACAAAAAATAATTCAAGATCTACTAAACCTACCCAATCCCACACACATCAAGCCAAAAACCAGAACCAAAGACACAGTTTCTCAAGTCAAAGTAAAAGAAAAGGAAAAAATAAAAAATTCAAGTCCCCAGCGGAGTCGCCATTTTGTTGGCTGGATAAGTCGTTCTTGCGGACAAGACCGACCTCCCTAGTATCTAATGATATCTAGCGACAAGCAAACCAAACAAATTCTATCTTTCTCTAAATATGAAATTTATAAATAAAAGCAAACAAGTATTTTAGGCCTACCTCGGGTCCAGTGCAAGTTTGTGGAAGCCATGCTCAGTTGATCCAAATGAGCTCCCTTGTAAAGAATCTGCAAACACTCCCTTGTAAAGAATCTGCAAACACAAACAAGCACACACATTAAATAGCACCTGAAAAGCCAATATAATAAAGCATATTTATCATGATGATCAAGGAATTCATGAAACAAACCATATAAGACAATTTATTGAGAAAAATGGATCTGATTGTATTAATTTTAATCAAAGAAGAACTTTACAACCTTGGTGCCTTGATGCTGTAAAAGCTCCTCCCAGGGTCCAGCAAGAATCTCCTCTACTTTGACAAGTTTCACTCTCTTCCCAATGAAGCCAAAAGGTATGTAATCTCTCCTCTCAAGCTTAACTAGGAAGTCTCAATTCCAACAGCATTTACCCTAAAAAATGTTCAGCTTCTAACCTCCCTAGCAACCAACCTAATGCCTTAATTTATAGTGCAATGGATGGAAGTTACTGGGTCCACCTTCAAAGGGATAAATCCCTCCTTCAAAGGGATAAGCTCCTCTCATCAAGGGATTAGCTCCTTTAGTTTTGGGATGCATGAACCACCTAGGAGCGAACCATCCACGTCAAGATTCCTTCTAGAATCATCCAAAATTAACCACAAGTGAGTTTTTAAGAATAAACTTGCGCCTTTTTTACTTTCACAGGGGTCCGCATTCACTCCTTTAGGAACAAAGCGGGCAGGTCCACAGGTAACATGAACATGGGGTGCGGGACTGCAGGTAACAGTAAGAGAAAGTGCGTACCCAGAGCTTTATTGATTTTTAAGGACTTTCTCTCATTTTTAAAGCTTGACATGAAGAGCTGAGGTTTGAGACTTGCTAAGGAGGACAGTATGAATGATGATAGACCCATACTGACTGCAAATAGTCACGATGACAATATTTTGTGTAACAAATAGAAAAAATGGGTCACAAATATGTTGGGTTATGACTTTGACATCATCTACCAAAAATGGAAGCAAAATGTTGTTGCATAGGCACTCTCAAGAAAGGATGAGGACGTGGAAGCATTGTTTTGTGCTATTTCTATTATCCAACCAAATTGGATAAATGAAGCAAGGGATGAATGGAAGAATGATGAGGAAGGGTGGCCACTCATTCAAAAGTTGGAGAAGATTCTAGTTCAAATAATATTTCCAAAACTTGATGAGAAAGGAAAAATCATATTAGAACCTGAAGCAGTCATGGAAACAAGAAATCGACAGCTACAAAATAGATTTATTTTAGAGTATCTCATCAAGTGGAAGAACTTAACCATTGAAGATTCCACATGGGAGGACAAGAATTTTATATAGAAGCATCCATAAATACTCAAGCATTGAGGACAACACTTTTTGAAGGAGAGGGGCATGTTAGGTCCCTATACTAGTAGTGTAACCCCTTATTGTTATTAATGCATCCCCCTTATTATATTTTTGTGCCCATGTGGTCCCCAAATTGTTATTATTGTGCCCCATAGAAGCCCACTATTGTTAGACTCCTTAGACTCCTATATATAGAAAGGAGGTCTTGTCATTTGAATCATCCAAGAATTGTTCAATTGTGTAATGTATAGGAGGTTTCCCCCTTGAAGAGGCTTATTTTGAAGGAATTTATCTATCTTTTCTATCTTTTTATGAGCTTGTTTCATAACAAGAACTTTGTGGTTTGTCATATTACTTATAAAGAACTCATATTTCAATCTTCCACCAAGCCTCCCACTAGCCATTTATGCTTAGACACCATAGTCCAATGACATTAACACATCAATAGAGGGTAAAACACTCCAAATTTTAGAGTATAGATTTGAGTTGCGACTCCTGCATTGCTCCTGCACTCCTACTCAACATTCCCAAAATTATATCTTTGTCGTCTCTCTCCTTCATGCTTGCTTTTTCCTCCTTACCATTGATTTTCCTTACTTCCCCTATATCCTAAGAGATTCTAATTTTTCATTCCCTCTCATCACGAGACAAAGTTTCCACACTTTCCTCCATCCAATCACATCTTCCCCATGTGTTAGGTGGTGGCTCAGTTTGTTATGCCACCATATACCACTCTCCCACTTATCTTCTGCCCGTCAAGCTTGGATCCATGTGTCCCTCTCTTCAAGCCAACATTTCATATTTTCATTATTATCAAGAAAACAATTAACACTTGAATTGTTTATAATATTTATCTCAGCTAGTTGTGGTTTCCACGTTGGTCTTTACAATTATGATTATATATACAAATGCAAGGGGGTAGAAAGCCTAGACTGTCGCGAACTGCACCCCATTAAAGGAACACAATCTTTTATGTTTCTGTCACTAGAAAGAAAAAGAACAAAACTGAGCTTTGTAATCACAACTCTTACATTTTCTTAATCATTAAACAAAAATAGGTATATTGCCCTTATTTTTTTTACCATCTCCGAGGTTACTCTATCGGGTCCAAAGTGCTTCCATTGCACCTTGACCTGCTTTATTACTTAGCTTTGGCACATAGTTTACCTCCAGTCCAGGATGCATAATGGTTCTCATTAGAACTCCCCCTTGGGTTCCACTTGTATCATAGACGAGTCAACAATATGATTAGTGTCATGTACACACTTCTTAAGCAAATAAATGTGAAAAACATCATGTGCATTCATTGTGGGTGATAAGGCAAATCTATAAACCAATGGCCCCACTCTTCCAAAATATGAAATGGCCCAAAAAAAATAGGTTCTAACTTAGCACAAGATGCCACTTTTAGTGAGCTATTCCTTGGTTTGATATGTATATGTACATGCTCTCCCACTAGGAATTATTTGTGCATTCTCTGTTGGTTTTCATAACTCTTTTGTCTATCCTAATATAATTTCAATTTATGTTTGATCTTGATTACTTCTTGTTTCAATGATTTCAACACATTAGATATAAGAACCACTTCGTTCATTGGGTCATCCCAGCTAATAGGAGTGGTACAATTCAACCATACAATGCCTCAAAAGGACTCATCTTTACTGATTCTTGATATCCATTCTTGTATGAAAACTATACTAATGGTAGGAATTATTCTCGTTTTTTGGTAGATGTATGACATACTCTCAGCATTTCCTCAATAATTTTGTTCACTCTTTCCATTTGACCATTTTTCTAAGGTTGATATGTGGTACTAAAATCTAGTTGAGTTAGAAAACTAGCAAATAATGTCGTCCAAAATTGGAAGTGAACTTGGAATCTCAATACGAGATGATTTTCTTAAATATTTCCTTCATGAGTATCTAAGCTATGTCAATGGCGTTATGGGTAGACTCAACAACTATGAACTGGGTTGCTTTACTCAACTTGTCCACTACCACCATGATGACATCATATTTGTTTGGTTTTTTTTGATAATCTCGTAATGAAGTCCATGGATATGACTTCCCATTTCCACTCAAGAATTGTGATTGGATGTAGCAATAATATTGGGAGTATGCATTCTACTTTCACTTGTTGGAATTCCAGGCACTTGGAAATGTGTTCGACAACTTCCTTCTTCAATCCTAGCGAATGTCACATTTTCTTTATGGATGCTATCATTTTTATAACCATGATGACCTACATAAGGTCTCTTATGAAACTAAGTCATGATGACCTTCCTCAAGTTAGATACACTAGGCACATATTTTCTGTCTTGGAACAACAACATACCATCATCAATGAATTAGTATATCTTGCTTATTGATCCCTCTAGCTCATTCTGCAAATATTCCTTCACATATTGGTAATGCTCATCATGAAGCAATGCCTCTTTGATCCTTTCCTTGATGCCAACTTCACAAGTTCCCAAAACTACCAAATGAGCTACTTGTAGACTTCTACTAAGTGCATTTTCTACCTTATTTTACTTGCATTTAATGTGCTTTATCTAAAAATTGAATTTGTTGATCAAATCCAACCATTTGGATTGTCTAGCATTTACTTTGGGTTGGTTAAAGAAGTATCTCAACCCTCCATTGTCTGACATTGAAACATACTTTCTCCCAAGCAAGGAGTGCCTCCGCACTTTTAAGGGGCGTACTATTGTTGCAAGCTCCTAGTCATGGGTGACATAGTTCTTCTCATGTTTATTTAATTTCCTCAACTCATAAAAAATCACATGTCCTTCTTGCATCAAGACTCCACCTAGTCCTTCCTTACAAGCATCGGCACAAACCATAAATTCCCTCTCTGGAACTATTATTCTCAAAATAGGTGCATATGTGATTATTTTCTTAAGCTACTCAAAACTAGTTGCACATTCATATGTCCATTCAAATTTGACTTCTTTCCTTTCCAAAGGCGGTGATTGGATGCCTAATCTTTGAAATTTTTTGAATGAATCGCTAGTAATATACAACCAATCCCACAAAGGATCTAACCTTTGTGATATTTTGAGGAGTGGGCCACTGCATTATGGCCTTGATCTTTTCAGGGTGCACATACACTCCTCCTTTTGAAATGACATGCCCTAAGTAGTGAAATTGTGTTTGGAAGAATTCACACTTGTTGAGTTTGGCATACAACTTATGATCCCTCAACAATTGCAACAAGCTACTTTTGAATGCTCTTCATGCTCTTCTCTGCCTTTTTAGTAAACCAAGATATCATCCACAAAAACCAATTAAATTTTTCCAAATACGGGCTGAGAACGTTGTACATTAAGCACATGAATGGGGATGGTGCATTTGTGAGTCCAAATGGTACCACCACAAACTCGTAATTTCCATATCTTGTCTTGAAGGTTGTCTTGTGGATGTTTTCATCCTTAATTCAGACATGATGATAAAAAGATATTAAATCTGTTTTAGAAGACAATGCAACCCCTCTCAGCGAATCAAACAAGTCATCTATTTTGGTCGACAAGTACTTCTTATTCAAATACTAGTAATCTATGCATTGCTGCAATGTGCCATCCTTCTTCTTTACAAACAAGTTGGGGCTCCCTAGGGTGACATGATGGGTTTAATGTACCCCTTATCCAACATTACCTTCATCTACATCTTCAACACACAATTTTTGGCATACTCATACGATATAGAGATATTGAGGCCGACACTACCCCAGAAATCAACTCAATGGTAAAGTCAATGTCCCTCATGGGTGGTAATCTCATTATTTATTCTAGAAATACATCACTAAACTACTTTAACATTAGGTGAGTTTCCATTCCAGCATCATTGGTCACTTGGAATGCATACAGTGAAAACCATTTCCTGCTACACCTTTTCACTTGCAACGCTGATATTTTCTTGAGCGTGACATGATTTTTTATCCACTACAACGTCACTTCCTTACCATCGTCATTGAGGCACTTAAAAAACTTCCTGTAGCAATCAATTTTTGTTTTATGGGCCTGTTGGGATGGGGTCCCTTGGGTCAGTTTTGGGGCAAAAGCTTTTGATGTAAAAAAATGTGTAGTCTCCGCAAATTATGGACGTGGAGCACGTAGCTAGTCGAGTGGCAAAAAGGGTCTTTACCCTTGTTTATGTAAAAATGAGTCCATTTTTTAAGATCTACCCATGGTCTGTGGACCATGGGACTGTATAAATATGTGTATCTTAGAGAGTCTAAGGCAAGAAAGAGAAGTTTGTCTATGGGTATGACGGAAGAAGTCTAGTGTAGAGAAGTAAGTCTTAGATGGTAGAAGGCTCTGTAGCTGAGTGCATAGAGGCCTAGAGTAGTTTCTGCAGCTGTGTGCGCAGACCCTTGTAGTTGAGTGCAAAGGGAAGTTTTGAATATGTAAACCTTTGTTGAAGATCAATAAAGAATATTGTTGCATAATTTCATGTGTTTTATCTCTTTACTTTTGTTATTCATGATTGCGATATATGTTGTGATGAATGTTGTCTTTATAAAATAATAATGTATTGATGCGCGAATTTACTTTATATGTCTTATTAACTGAACGAAATTAAGGCTAAGTGATTATGTGAAGATCATAACACTTTCTGTTAAATCTATTGAACATTGAAGTAGATTTGAGCGATTATCGATCTAAGTGTAATCTAGGGTGTGTGAAGGTAGATCTAGGTCACAAAAGGGACATCACACTGATCTCTGGGTGTCGAAAATTGGTTCTAGCATCCTCCCATACAGCTGACAGGCACTAATTGCGCAACACAGGGTCACAGGGGGTTTGAGGGGGGTGGTTAGCCCACCTCTATGGGGTTCGGGGTAGCGCCCCAAGGAAATTTTTTTTGGACCCTATCTTAGGTGGGCAGACCTACCTATGGTTTTGTGTATGGTTTTCGCACATGGTTTTGGGCGCGATGGTTTTCGGTCCATGGTATTGGATGCTTCAGCATGTATATATATGTATTGTGACAATGAGAGGAACATAATGAAAAATCAAGCTGGTAGTCCCGGTTTTGGGATCTAGGGGAAAATCTTTGTGTATATGTGTTTTATGTGTTATGCTCTCGCATTATTTTTTTTCTGTGTTTTAGAATTTGCATGCAGATAATTTATGTACGGGGTTAAAACCTACATTTGGTATTAAAGCCGTTTTGGCTCCAAGGGGACACCTTTTTTGTTGAGGGGTTTCACTCAGGCCTGTGGTAGACCCTGTTCAGTGGGAGATCTATGGGATCAATTCTGGTGGTGAATGGAGATGACAAGCAGTGGAAAGATAGAGATTGTGTGTCTCAGATTCAGTATTTTTGAATATATCAGGGGAAGCTATGGTGAAGGCTTTGTGGGACAAGTTAGGGAATTTGTACTAATCTAAGTCTTTGGTGAATAAATTGTTCCTGCAGAAAAAGTTGCATAACCAGAGGATGAAATATAGAGACTCGGTGACAGAGCATTTGAACGCATTTAATACTGTGGTAAGTCAATTATTATCTGTTGATATTATAATTTCAGATGAAGATAAGTGCATTATTTTGTTGTGTTCTCTACCAGATTTGTGGGATAGTTCGGTTATTACAATAGGTAGCAATGAAATTGCCTTACAATTTGATGAAATACTCTCATCCTTGCTGACGGAGGAAATGAGATAGAAAAATATGGAGAGCCAGAATGGTGATGCCTTGTCTATACGAGGACGATCCCAGAATAGAAACAAAAATAATTCATCGAGTGGGAGATCTAAATCTCTAGGAAAACCTATAACAGTGTGCTGGAAATGCAGAAAAGAAGGGCACTACAAAAAGGACTGTAAATCTAAAGCTCCTAACAAAGGAAAGGGGTCTGATCATGCTCCTTCTGTAGAGGTGAAAACCACCTCAAATGAAGGTGGGGATGTGTACTTGGCTTCTTCAAGTCCACATGTAGATCATGAGGCAAGGTTGATTGACTCAGGTGCATCCTTTCACTTCACTCCCCATAGAGAGTGGTTCTGCGAGTATGAGAAATATGATGGTGGTGATGTCTTCTTAGGGGATGACTGGAAGGCTAGAATCATTGGTCGTGGAAAATTAAAGTTGAAGTTACAAGGTGGAAGGATTAGAACACTTCTAAGTGTTCAGCATATTCTTGCATTAGCCAGAAATCTAATTTCTGTAAGCGAGTTGGATGATGTAGGTGTAAAAACAGTGTTCGAAAAAGATACCTACAAGATGGTTCAGGGAGCACTGGTATTGATGCGTGGAGTTCGGATTGGAACTCTGTACAAGCTGGAAGGTAGCACTGTTATTGATGGGTGCAACAGTTCTGTGGTTCCTGAAAGTGGAGTAGAAAATCTAGTGGTCTCTAGAGGAAAGACCATGCTATGGCATCAAAGGCTTGGACATATTGGAGAGAAAAGCCTTCGAATACTTCATGGTAAAGGTATGGTAGAAGGTATGACTAATAGGTCTCTGGATTTTGATTTCTATGAAAATTGTGTATATGGGAAGAAGAATTAGGGTGATTTTCCCTTCTGGTGGTAAGAGAGCGAAACAAATATTAGAGCTTGTGCACAGTGATGTGTTTGGACCTGTGAAGGTTCCATCACTGGGTAAGTCTGTGTACTATGTATCATTTATAGATGACTTCTCAAGGAATACATGGATATATTTCCTTAAGAAGAAATTTGAAGTCTTTGACAGGTTTAAATAACTTAAGGCTTTGGTGGAAAACCAAAAAAAGAAGAAGATAAAGGTGTTGAGGACAAATACTGGTGGAGAGTTTTTCAAGAAGGAATTTGAAGAATTCTGTAAGAAGTGTGGTATAGCATGACAGAAGACTACTCCACACACACCTGAGCAAAATGGAGTTGTAGAAAGAATGAACAAGATGTTTACGAAAAGGGCAAGAAGCATGCTAAGTGGTGTCAGGTTAGGATAGGAGTTCTAGGCAGAGGCAGTGGAGACAACATGTTACCTGGTCAACATATCACCTTCATCAACGTTGGAGGATAAGACTCCACAAGAGGTATGGATTGGTAAGAAATCCTCTCTTTCACATCTGAGGGTATTTGGATGTGATGCATATTGTTTAGTCAATTTAGTGTCCTAAATTGCTTGCATAAATTATCAACCGAGATTTGTAAGCTGATGAAGTGTAGTGCACTATATGTGCTTAGTTAACCCTTCTTACTTCGTTGTTTTGTATTTTTATACTGTTTTGGGGGTTTTTGTTCTTTGATTCCTAATGATGTACAATATGAACTGTGAGAAACTTAGGTGAATCTAAACTTCCTAAAGGTGAACCAAGAGCTGAAGCTAGTCAAAATCTAATTTAAAGAAAGGAAAAATAGGGTATCTATCCTATCTCGTCATTAATCCTAAGTCCTAAATCTATTTCTTACAATTAAGGGTGAAGTTGTAATTCATGTTGAAATAAATATAGAGAATGAAATAAACTGAAGTACTTCTAGTTACTCTAACCTTCAATTTTGAAAGATAACCTTCTTGAGATGGGATACAAGCAACTTTTTGTACTTTATGATCTAGAGAACTAAATGAAACATGCAGAAGGTAACTGATTGATTTCAACCATTGTGTGAAGTGAATGTTTAACCATTTAGTTTAGGATGAGTATCAACTTGAAATGGTGATAAAAAACATTCATTAACGTAGTGGATTGACAAATTTGTCCTAGAAAATAAATAACAAAACAGTGAGTAAGCTAGACAACAGTGCATTCTCATTACTTCAACCTTACTCTATTTAGAAACAAAATTGTTTCCTTTCATGAAATGTGTTGGAAGAACAATATTGCACAATTGAGTTTTAACATTATGCTATTGATCAAAACTAAAATAAATCAACCTAAGTTAGAAATACTGCTAAAAGAAAATAATGAAATTAAAACTAAATAGAAAATGAATGGAAAGAAAACCTCCTTCAGTGCAGGGGCCCTCTGCAACTGATTGGGTTGAGCTGCTAACTAATTAAAAATTCTCTCTTAAATGATCATTGGTCAACACACGATTTATATTATAGAAAAGAACAAAGTCCAAAATACAGAGCTGAAAGTCTGAACTTAATACATAAAATTCTTTGAACCCCCCTCGGTTCTGTACAACCAGTATTTAAAAGGAAATAATCATAACTATCTTTGAGGAAAACTAGCTACAGGTGGCTCATACGTATTACAACAGAATTGTGTAAACGTCTAATCAGCTACAGGTGACTTAAATTCGAGCAAGATGTTTGCAACATAACTATTAACACAGGTGGTTGATCTGAGTTAATGCTTGCAATAGAACTATTAGATTTATTGATTAACCACGAAAGAGCAGATGAAGAGTCCTATTGGTTCTGGATATCATATGTTTGACTCCACCTTTGACTATGATCTTGAGCTTGCTTTCTTGTCAATCTAGGTTGAGTGAATATGATAGAATCCATTTGGAGACAATTCTAGAGATGCCCATGTGGCCTGATTCTTCATTTGACACCTGGAACCTGCCAGACCATGAAAGTAGCTACGGAATACATAGTTAGCTGCAGAATAGGCTACGTTCTGTAGCTGATTTGCAAAAATTTATTCAAATAGCAAAAACATAAAAATATAACAAGTCAATCATTTAATTCCCTCCTTAAGAAAAAACCTATCATTTATCATTGATTGGGATCTGTAATCCTATGGAAAAGCAAGGGAATGAAGTGAGAAAAGTTGTCAAGGAGAGGGTAATTCTGAGGTTCAACACATATGTACATGTTCCAAATGAGAAAAGAACAAAGTTGGATAGTAAATATGAAAAGTGTGTCTTTATTGGGTATAAGGATGGTTTAAAGGGTTATAAGCTTTGGAACCCAGTAACAAGGAAGGTTGTGTACAACCGATATGTGGTGTTCATAGAGGTGAAATATGTTATTAAACATGAAGTCCCATCAAAGGAACCTGAGAAGATAAAGTTTGAGCTAAAGGATGAAGAATCGAACTCTACAGCAGAAGAGGAATCAGAAGATGAAGAGCCACAAACTCCAGTTGTGAGAAGATCAATTCGAGAAAGAAGGCAACCAGAAAAATATAGTCCATCTGCTTTCTGTTCAAAATTTTCTTTATCTATTACTGATGATCATCCCAGAACCGTGAAGGAAGCAGTAGATTTAAAGGATGGAAAACTCTGGAAAGAGGCCATGGTTGATGAAATGGCATCTTTGCACAAAAATGAGGCATGGGATTTGGTGGAGTTGCCGGCTCAAAGCAAACCCATTGGCAGCAAATGGGTGTTCAAGAAGAAGACAAATGTAGAAGGAAAGGTGGAGAAATACAAAGCTCAGTTGGTAGCAAAAGGTTATTCCCAAGTGTTGGGAATTGGTTTTGGTGATATTTTTTCTTCTGTTTCCAAGGTAGCTTCTATTAGATTACTAATATCTGTTGCTGTTGATTTTGATTTTGAGGTAAAACAGATGGAGGTGAAGACAACATTTCTTCATGGGGATCTAGAAGAAGAGATCTACATGAAGCAACTTGAAGGCTTTGTGGTGAAGGGTAAGAAATAACTGGTATGCAAGTTAAAGAAGTCTTTGTATGGGTTAAAAAATTACCAAAAATGAGGTATCATAAATTTGATACATTTATATGGGGACTTGGATTCACCAGAAGAAAAGCAGATCATTGTTTGTATTTTAAATTAATTGGTGACCACGTTATTTATCTAGTCTTTTATGTGGATGATATGTTGCCGATTGGAAATGACAAAGAAATTATCTAGGATTTGAAGACCCAATTATCCTCCGAATTCAAAATGAAAGATCTTGGTGCTGCAAACTATATTTTGGGCATGGAAATTGAAAGAGATCGGGCAAAGAGGAAGCTCTGGTTAAACCATAGGAAGTATGTCGAGACAATACTGCAGAGGTTTAATTGAAGGATAGTAAATCAATGAAGGTTCATATTCATGTAGGTGTAAAGTTATCTATTGAACATTGTCCCAAGACACAAGAAGAGGAAGAGGACATGTCCCGTGTTCCATATGCAAGTGCAATTGATAGCCTGATGTATGAAATGGTCTGTACTAGACCAAACATTGCACATGTAGTGGGAGTATTGAACATGTTTATGTCAAAACCAGGGAAGGAGCACTGGACAACAGTGAAGCGGGTTTTCAAGTATTTGTGTGGCACTAGTGATTATGGTTTGTGCTACCAAGGAAGAGCAGAATTGGATATAGTGTTTGATATTCGTGTCTTTGTTGATGTAGACTGGGCTGGAGATCTAGATCAGAGAAGATCTACAAGTGGGTATGTGTTTAACCTATTTGAAGGTGCAGTCAGTTGGATGAGTAAGAAACAATCTGTAGTGGCACTATCAACTACAGAGGCAGAATACATGGCAACCACTCATGCAAGCAGGGAAGCAGTTTGGTTGCAGAGATCGTGTTCAAGTATGGGGTTAGTGTAGGGAGCTATAAGGATATACTGTGACAACCAAAGTGAAATTTTCTTAGCAAATAAACCTGCTTATCATTGTAATACAAAGCACATTGATGTTCAGTATCACTTTGTGAGTGATATGATAGAAGACAAAAAGGTGTTGTTGGTAAAGGTGGAATCTTTGAAGAATACTACAGATGCATTGAAAAAGTCTGTGAGCTCTGAGAATTTCTCTTGGTGTAGAGAAACAATGGGTGTTGTAGGGCTAGATAAATGACTAAGCTCTCCTATGGCCCCATGTGGAAAGAAAACAACAAGTGGGAGAATGTTCAGTTATGTTATATTCTTTCCACGACTAGCTCCCCTAGTTAACTGGGGGTTAGAATGGGGGCGGAGCCCCCCCTTCATTGCGTCGATTGCGCAGTGGGGGGGTCACAGGGAGGGCGAGATCCCCTCTTTGGGGGGGTGCATCATCGGCCGACCTTGAGCTTATGCGAAGGGTTTGAGTGCGAGCACACCTGTTGGGACCCGAAAGATGGTGAACTATGCATGAGCAAGGTGACGCCAGAGGAAACTTTGGTGGAGGCTCGTATCGATACTAGCCGATAAGGTCATGAGGAATTGCCACGCAAACGAGGTTCCGATGCTTGTGATCTCGTTAGATGCATAGTGCACGAAGGGCGTGCAGTTTAATTGGTCGCGCTATCTATGTAGTGAGTTCCTTGCGAATTGTCACGAGGCTCAAGATGACAGCAAGACATTCCACTACATGTGGTTGTTGCTCTCTATTGTGTTGGTTGCTTGAGAGCTGTCGGAGGATAGTCAGTTTCCTCCCTTGGAGAAAGGATTGCTGGAGGCTGCACATTTTGCCTCCCTTTAGACCATGAAGGACCTTGCGCAGGTCATAGAGACAAAAATTTTCTAGGTTTTGATGGAGGCAAGCATTCACATGGCCATCAACCAGCAGCCACGGTTGTCCCCGACTGTGTATGAGCAGTTTTTAGAGTATGTGGAGTTCAAGGCAGACTTCCACCGCATCTATATCAGGGCGTGGAAGGATCCGCACAAAAGTGGTTCAATCTCCCTTATCTTGCCACGGATGATGTCATTCAGGAAGTCATCAAGTGCTGGTTAGCAGATTGGCACTCTCTGTCTGACTTGGTCTTGGGTACTAGCAAAGGCATGGGGAGTTCAACAGAAAAAGAGAAGAAGGATGCAAGGAAGCAAGCGGTGCAGAAGTTAGCCGCACAACAAAGGAAGGAGGCCAAGGAGAAGGCCCGACTAGAAAAGGAGTCCGCCACAAAACATCAAATTGAACAGGAGCAGCGCGACTTTGAGTGAAGCAGTGAATCCCCTTCACCCAAAACTGAGGAAGAAGAGCAGTCAGCGCAGGGCTATGGAGGTAATGAGGGGGAGATCACTCCATTCCGAGTAAAACGGTATATAGAATAGTAACAGGAAGGATCCTGGAAGAAGACAAAGGTAACTAAACCACCATTGGATCCCATTACACTGACGAAGGGTGATCTCGACGAGATTGGGAACAAAGTGCACGAAACTACCTCCACACTGTTATAGCAATTCGAGAAACAATATATGTAGTCTTTGGGACTTGTTTAGAAGGATATGCTTGAATTGCAGATCCAGACCAGTAGGATACAGG
The DNA here is from genome assembly GCA_031772625.1 of Pinus tabuliformis. Lineage (NCBI taxonomy): Eukaryota > Viridiplantae > Streptophyta > Pinopsida > Pinales > Pinaceae > Pinus > Pinus tabuliformis. The sequence continues at coordinate 657,649,510 of CM062809.1, forward strand.
TCGGCACAGGATAGGTGAGTGCCGCATAGATGAGCTTGGCACCGGGGACAAGCCATTCTGTAGAGTTGGTCAGAACTGTGGATCTCAGGACAGTCGCACTGCCAGAAGGATCCCTGAGTGCGAAGGTGGTTGATGATAAGATCATCGTTAGCACTCTGAAGAACATCAGCCTCAACATTGTAGCGCTCCCTAATGAGTATCTTTATGCACTGCAGACATGCATAACAACAGAATTAAGAGCGCGCTCGCAGCTTAAGAAGCGAATACAGGGTGAACAATGAACAAATGTTTACCAAGAAGACAAAGGCCTTGAAGGCAAAAGATACGATCTAGGCGTAGAGCACCCAACTGGTGGCCACGGTTGTAGAGGCATGCAGGACAGTGCCAGATTTACACATACCTAAGGACACACTGCTCGAAGCAAAGGTCTGAAAGATAGCTGCAGGTGCCCGTGATGTAAATGCAGAGGTGGCGAGGGTTCAATTTGAACTCAATATGAAAATCACAGAGCTAGAACTTAAGTCACAGCCTCTGACTTCACCCGAGGTCAGGGAACAGCACGGAGCTATCATTAAGGAAGGGATAGCTACTATGGATGCCGCAGTTGTGGACTGCACAACTTTGTTTGAGCAGCCCATGAAGCTGGTGACAACACTGCAAGAAGATCCCAGCCTGCATAGGTTAAGGGTGACGACACGCACAGTGGCTACAACGCAGCACCTCACCATGTTGTAGGAGGGGAAGCAACTTTTTGCACAGGTGGAAGCAGCGCAGAAAAGGGAAGCAATAATTAAGTCCAAGTTGGATTCTTGGTTGGAAGAAGCCTATCAAGTCTCCACCAACATATAGGAAGAGCTAATGAACTTGCAACTTACACAACAGAATATCAAGCGAGCCGGTGAAGGACCAATCACAGAGCATCTGGTTGAACAAGTGAAGTAGGCAACCACGCAGTGCGCCAATGAAGTACCAGTTGTGCAGGTGGAGCTAGGGGATCTTCGCAGCAAGATCACCGGGCCAACCGAGTGACTAGAGGGTGAGTAATGACCTTTGAGTTGGAGCCTGTTGGGATGGGGTCCCCTGGGTCAGTTTTGGGAAAAAGCCCAAGTTTTGATGTAACAAGATGTGAACTCTTCGCAAATTCTGGACGCGGAGCACGTAGCTAGTCAAGAAGCAAAATGGGTCTTTACCCTTGTTTATGTAAAATTGAGTCGGTTTTTGAAGATGTGTGTCTTAGAGAGTAAAAGGAATGAAAGAGAAGTTTTTCTATGGGTATAACGGAAAAATTCTAACGCAAAGAAGTAAGTCTTAGAGGGTAGAAGGCTCTGCAGCTGAGTGCGTAGAGGCCTAGAGTAGTGTCCCCAGCTGAGTGTGTAGGGAAGTTTTGAGTTTGTAAACCTTTGTTGAAGATAAATAAAGAAGATTGTTGCATAAATTCATGTTTTATCTCTTTACTTATGTTATTCATGATTGTGATATATGTTGTGATGAATGATGTATTTATAAAATAATAATGTATTGATGCGCAAATTTACTTGATCTGTCTTATTAACTGAATGCAATTAAGGCTAAGTGATTACGCGAAGACCATAACGCTTTTTATTAAAGTTATCGAACACTTAAGTAGATCTGAGCGAATACCGATCTAAGTGTAATTTAGGGTGCATGTAAATAGCCAATATGCCCATTCAGGGTCCGCAAAATCCAGTCGTAGAACTCCGTAGAGGTCTAGAGGCCGCTTGAAGGAAGTTACGTTGATAAGCCGTAAGGGCTTAGAGATCTACATGAAGGCAGATATAGGTCACAAAAGGGACATCACACTAATCTTTGGGTGCAGAAACATGCTTCCAGCATCCCCCAATACTGCTTCGGGTGAGACTTCAATCCATGCCCCACATATTGATTCCGAAAGGGCCAGTAGTGTAGGGATTTGTTTGGCACAACTAACTTTGAACATGGGTCAAGACCCACTATGCTAGCAAGGCTGCTAACTAATCCATGTTGATAAAAATTTCATATGAGCCCAACAGTAAAAGGTTGAGAGTAGATAAAGTAGACATACTACTTATTCTTATGGCGCATGACTCCATCATGTATATTACTCGTCTTTTGGTTCCTGTGGCCAGTTGGACTAGCCACAATCTCTCATGGGTTTTATTTTGTAAAGAACATTTATCTACAACCTTTGGGTTGATATAACTGAAATTAGAACTTGGGTCAATTAAAATTGAGAGAGGTTGGTTAACGACCCTACCTTCCATATTGATTACTGAATCTTGATGTTATTCCTATCTATTGTCCAATGTGATGTAAATTTGTGGCATATTTTGAGCCACATCATTGATTGTTGTTTCCTTTTGCACATTGTACAACTTTGTGCCATTCTACTATTGTTGAGGAAATTTTCTCTGTAGATGGTTCTCTCCATATATCCAACACTACACGAGCCTTTTCCTGAACCCCTCAGCCTCTTCTCATGTTGGTTTAGTGGGCCAACTTCTGTCGGTAGTAGTGGATTTTTTTTATACTCATTCTCGGTAGGAGTGGTGAACTTCACATTCCTCCTTGATTATATCCTAAATATTTGACCATTTTCCCTTGAAGTTGGTCTTATATTTCTTTTTCCAATTGGTTCAGAACTCAACTTTGTGTTTGGATTGCTCACATAAATATTTGGTCTTTTGAATAATGTCCTTTAATGTTCTTAGTTCATCAAACTCTCCTATCTCAATAACCTTGCGGTGACCCACTAAGGTACCTTTGAATCTTCACCTTCTCATCTCTGATATATGGAACATACCTCAACAACTATAAAAATATATTAGTGTACTCATCAACAATAAGTTTCTTTAGCTTATTCTCATGGAATTCTTTAACTTCTCTATCATAGTACCCTTTAGACAAGTACTTATTTTGGAAATATTTCACAAACTTTCTCCATGACATTTCCTTCTCCCTAATGTTTTTAAAATTTCTCAAATCCTCCCACCTTTTGTCAAATTTTCCCTTCAAGCTGAAAATAACTACTTTGATCTTCATGTTTTTAGAGTAGTCATGCTCCTTGAAGTATTTCTTCATTCCAAACAACCAATCTTTTGCCTCTACAACCTTATTTATCTCTCCATCAAATCTAGAGGGCTTTGCTTTCTTTAACTCTTCTAACATTAATATCTTTTCACTTCTCCTTTGATGATGGTGGCTTCTGGTTGTAGTATATGATGACCGATCATGGCTTCCTAACTCTCATTCCAGATTGTCTAGTGGAATTTCTCCTCTTAGTGTGTCTTCACTTGATTTCCTATATCTTGTCCTTTACTTGTTTCCTTCTTCCCTATTGGTCTCCAATCCCCACTTTTGGATATCTAATGGGATTTGCTTGGATTTTTGGCTACCTAGATAGTTGACACCTAGCTCATATTGCTTCTTCCTTTGCAAGCCTAATAATCTTTGTAAAATCACTGGATTCACCTCTGATTTCCTTTATTGTTCTTTGAAAATATTTTCATTGTTTGCTTGTAACTCCTAAACTTAGATGTCAATATCCTAATAGTATCCATCCAATATGGGGACTATTCATTTGACTTAATCCTCTTCCTAATCATGCTAGGGCATATATGAGCTGTATCATACTATTCTTCTACTCATTTCTCCATTTCTTGCTGCAATTTTGTGTCTTCTTATATTTCTTTCTTTGTGTTGTTAACCACACATGATTGTTATTTAAATAAAAAACAAATAATATATTTACACGTCACCTTTGTATATTTGAAATAACCAGGTTGATCCAAAATTGGTTGTAAAATCAAAACCCATGTCAATATGCAAGTTTTAAATACCATATTAGCAATATGTCAAGCCAACAATCATATCGGTTGTAAATATTAAATCAATACACATGAGTATATAGCAATCAAACTATCATATTAAGTGTTTATCTCTTGTGTGTGTGAGTCTCTTTAGGTATACTGTTGAACCTTCACTCTAATACCAATTTGTAACATTCTCTCCCACCCCCTTGCACTATCTCTAGTTGTGGAAGGTGTTACTTAGGACTTAACCCAATCTCTAAGGCATGTTATGAAGACAGAGTTACAAAAATCCTTCTCTTTCAAAGTTTCAAAATTAAACTCTAATACCACCATTATATCTAGCTTGTCAAGAGCTTTCCAATGATATAAAATTTATCTTGATCCAAATCCCGGATTAAAAGTTATGCCCTTATGAAATCTAGTCAATCATATTAGGCCACACTAACATTGAGTTTCCATGTAGCACTTCCATGTCATCTCAGATACAAGCCCCACTTGGCCCTTCCTAATTGTGATTTGTGACATTTCCTCGTTATGTCTAGTTCTAGGTTCTCAAAAATTGGGGTGGGTTTAGAGAGGTGGTTTCCTATTTCATACCCCCTCATTAACTTGTGGCAGACCAGGGGGGCCCCGAGGTGAACATAGGCCTTTGATTGGCCCTCACTGCAATTGTGAAACCACTAGGTGGCATCCTTTTTAAAAGTGGGACCCTCAACAAGAATCCCCGTGTCTGACCTCCCTTGCTAACTCACAAAAGACAAAGGGGGCCCCAAATCGAATGAGGGCCATTTATCTAACCATGCTCTGATTTAAGGGAAATTAGATGAGTGGTGGAAGGTCCTATCAGTTGAACGCCCTAAAAAATGGGAAATATTCATGATAGTTTCCTTTTTCACTCCAATGACATCACACATTCTAGGTTACATTCCACATTATTAATGGCGATGATTGTTGGGTAGTGGCAAGGTTCTATATCGAAACCACGATTGAGTCAACCTCTTCTTCGTTGGTGCATCCTTACTACATACTTAAACTTCCTAGCGGTGGATAATGGGTAGTGGTAAGGCCACGTGGCATTCATGTCACCCTGATAATTCGTTATTATGGGGGCCCACCTCCACATCTAGGTCATACCACCCGAGGTCATCACTACCATGATGTTCATGGTTAATAAAAGGGGAAGTGAGAAGTGGGTAGTCTCATGGCTTCATGTGGCCACTCCCATGTGGAATCGACATGGGACCCATTGGGTCCCTCCCTTTGGCATTATGCAACACTTTTACATTATATCTAGTTCCAGAGTAATCTCGGGTGTCGTGCCATTGTCCACTATTGACATACCCCCGAACCTCTAGATTATGCAAATCCATCTCTTACATAGAGCATCTAGTGCAGGCCCCATTGAATATCATTCATATTTCCACATTGTATCTGGGCTATGGTGTATCTAGGCCTCTAAAGAAGTATGCACTCTTTCCACACCCAAATTTCTGGCATTGTTGGATAATCTAGTGATGCTCAAAGTAATTTGACCTTGGATGTATTCAGATACAATTAAAAATTTGGAATAAAGAAGAATTTGGCTCAGATACATGATACATTAAGATGAAAATTCTATCTTGGATGAGTTCTAGATTTTTGTTAGGGCTTGCAGATAAGGAAAACTTAAAGAAATTTACTAAAATTTCCTGAAGATCAGGACTTCTACCAAAACAACAGATCTCTAAAATAGTGGCCAAATCCTAAGGAACAACCTTCAGATGCACTTTTCCATTTCCACAAGAACTACAAGGCACCAACATAACTCAACTTATAATGTATTCTAGGTAAAATAAAGAGGTGGATCTAAAGGGAATATTTCATAAGAAAGCTTCAAACTTAGATTTGATTAGAGAATATCAAGATCTCTCAACAAAAGTATGGATAAGCTATAAAATCGTTGCTTCACTCCTGAACCAAGGGACTATCATCACAAGATGAATCATCATTTAACATCCAACACTTAGGTTACCTTCTCATCATGTGAGATAATATTAAGTGTAGCAATGAGCCAATCATTTCATAAACATATCATATGATTGGAAAACACTTGTAATAATAAGTTGATAGAGAGATATCATACAACTAGACATAATCATATAACAATTCTGAAGTTTATGAAAATACTAAACATCACATAGTACGAGAGGTTCAAAATATCCATAACGATGTATGAGACAACTCATTCACCATGAACATGTAATGAATGAGTTGTAACCTTCCATGAATAATTTTGAACCATAAATTTGCCAATAATATATTAGACAATTTCATTACCCATAGTTCATTCATGCATAAGTCATTATACTTATCTAAATAACTTGAAATGATTGGGAACTTAAGGAGAGATTTAAACTCTCCACCCAACCATAGGTCAACTACACCACAATCTTTCCTGTAGCTGACCATCCCTGATATGGATAAAAAATTTGAGGGGATGCTTGCTTAGGGAATTCACCCAAGGCTCATATGGGGTATTTCTCAGTTCCAAGAGTTTGAACTTACTATCTAGGTGGTTTATCAGTTGTATTTTCAAGACAAGCACTGTAGGAGCCCATAGGCCACTGTTTAGGTGTTTTATTAGCCTTCCCAACGAGCACCATAATGGTTCAGCTACCCTTCCTAGCGGTTTATCAGCCTTACAGTAAGTACTCGAGTGGTTTATTAGCCCATTCAACAAACACTAAGTGGTTTATCAACTTATTCAACAAGCACTTAGTGGTTTATCAACTTACTTATCAACCACTCATAGTTCAATCCTCCACTACTGAGCTTCCCACTAGCCATTCAGGCTTATAACTCACAATTTAATGGCATTAACACATAAATAGAGTGGAAAACATCCCAAATTTATGAGTATAGATATGAGCTGAAATTCTTGCATTGCTCAACGTTCCTAGAATTCTTTCTCTATTGTCTCTCTCCTTTGCACTCACTTTTTCCTCTTTGCCCATGATTTTCCTTACGCCCCCTCATATCCTAAGAGGTTTTTGATTTTTGTCTGATTTCAACTAGGACAAAAGTCAGTTCAATTAAGCATACCTGGGAGAAGTAGTTATATGGATATTCCCAAGATCAATATCATAAATTGTTTTGATCCTATAAAGTTGCACTTGCATCCATATACAATAGAAAGGCTAATTTATTTACTACAGTTTTTGGTTGAATGTGGAGATTGTAGAAATTTTGAATAATAAACACTTATTCATAGAGGTTATCCTGATTATACACTATTGCGGAATACATGCACAATACATAATCTCCTCTACGTTGATCATCAATTTAGCAGCATTAAAAACAATGAAACATCAATCGCATCCACACATTAACACAGTATGTAACCCGGGGAAAGCATATAGTTGAAAACCCCACACTATCTGTATATTAATGATTGAGAACATGTAACAATACATAGTACAATACTCCTCTCAAGTATCTAGCACTATCTCCACCTGTTACACACAAAACTAGCTCAGATCCGAACAAGTCACAGGTTCAAATCTTCTCCACTGCTTTGCCTGCCTCCATTGCACAATACTAGGTGAAAATCACGTGAGCACAGGATATAATTCCTTGATATTGGCCCACACTGCGTAGTTCTCATTGGCATTACTCAATCCCACTGATTGTGCAAGATCTCATGCACAACTATAGTCACAACTGATAGCAATCTCAACCTCTAACACATGTCTCCACTGAACTGTACATGCACTGAGTTAACTGATGTATTCTTCAGTTGCTTTATGAGTAAATAATTAGTGAATTTCCTTCTAACAACTGCATGTGCCACATCTGTAGCTCAAACTGAAGTGCTCCAAGAGGATAAGATAATGTTTATAGTCTAAATATTATTATGAGACAATAATATTTGACTTTTCTATTTTTAGCCTGGCAGTCTAAAAATAGACTTTGATCGCTCCGTTGTGAACCAAAAATAGAAGTCCATCTATTTTTCCCAACATGACCAATCATCCATAAACAACATCCTGTAACTCATAGACCATGATCCATATGTCTAAAAATAGACTTTGCGCCAAAAATACCCTGCGGGCCCACTTAGTGAAGGCGACTTCTTTCCACTAAGCTCCCAAGATCAATATCATAAATTGTTTTGATCCTATAAAGTTGCACTTGCATCCATATACAATAGAAAGGCTAATTTATTTACTACAATTTTTGGTTGAATGTGGAGATTGTAGAAATTTTGAATAATAAACACTTATTCACAGAGATTATCCTGATTATACACTATTGCGGAATACATGCACAATACATAATCTCCTCTACGTTGATCATCAATTTAGCAGCATTAAAAACAATGAAACATCAATCGCATCCACACATTAACACAGTATGTAACCCGGGGAAAGCATACAGTTGAAAACCCCACACTATCTGTATATTAATGATTGAGAACATGTAACAATACATAGTACAATACTCCTCTCAAGTATCCAACACTATCTCCACCTGTTACACACAAAACTAGCTCAGATCCGAACAAGTCACAGGTTCAAATCTTCTCCACTGCTTTGCCTGCCTCAATTGCACAATACTAGGTGAAAATCACGTGAGCACGGGATATAATTCCTTGATATTGGCCCACACTGCGTAGTTCTCATTGGCATTACTCAATCCCACTGATTGTGCAAGATCTCATGCACAACTATAGTCACAACTAATAGCAATCTCAACCTCTAACACCTGTCTCCACTGAACTGTACATGCACTGAGTTAATTGATGTATTCTTCAATTGCTTTATGAGTTAATAATTAGTGAATTTCCTTCTAACAACTGCATGTGCCACATCTGTAGCTCAAACTGAAGTGTCCAAGAGGATAAGATAATGTTTATAGTCTAAATATTATTATGATACAATAATATTTGACTTTTCTATTTTTAGCCTGGCAGTCTAAAAATAGACTCTGATAACTCCGTTGTGAACCAGAAATAGAAGTCCATCTATTTTCCCAACATGACCAATCATCCATAAACAGCATCCTGCAACTCATAGACCATGATCCATATGTCTAAAAATAGACTTTGCGCCAAAAATACCCTGCGGGCCCACTTAGTGAAGGCGACTTCTTTCCACTAAGCTCCCAAGATCAATATCATAAATTGTTTTGATCCTATAAAGTTGCACTTGCATCCATATATAATAGAAAGGCTAATTTATTTACTACAATTTTTGGTTGAATGTGGAGATTGTAGAAATTTTGAATAATAAACACTTATTCACAGAGATTATGCTGATTATACACTATTGTGGAATACATGCACAATACATAATCTCTTCTACATTGATCATCAATTTAGCAGCATTAAAAACAATGAAACATCAATCGCATCCACACATTAACACAGTATGTAACCCGGGGAAAGCATACAGTTGAAAACCCCACACTATCTGTATATTAATGATTGAGAACATGTAACAATACATAGTACAATACTCCTCTCAAGTATCCAGCACTATCTCCACCTGTTACACACAAAACTAGCTAAGATCCGAACAAGTCACAGGTTCAAATCTTCTCCACTGCTTTGCCTGCCTCCATTGCACAATACTAGGTGAAAATCACGTGAGCACAGGATATAATTCCTTGATATTGGCCCACACTGCATAGTTCTCATTGGCATTACTCAATCCCACTGATTGTGCAAGATCTCATGCACAACTATAGTCACAACTGATAGCAATCTCAACCTCTAACACCTGTCTCCACTGAACTGTACATGCACTGAGTTAACTGATGTATTCTTCAGTTGCTTTATGAGTTAATAATTAGTGAATTTCCTTCTAAAAACTGCATGTGCCACATCTGTAGCTCAAACTGAAGTGCTCCAAGAGGATAAGATAATGTTTATAGTCTAAATATTATTATGAGACAATAATTTTTTACTTTTCTATTTTTAGCCTGGCAGTCTAAAAATAGACTCTGATCACTCTGTTGTGAACCAGAAATAGAAGTCCATCTATTTTTCCCAACATGACCAATCATCCATAAACAGCATCCTGCAACTCATAGACCATGATCCATATGTCTAAAAATAGACTTTGCGCCAAAAATACCCTGCAGGCCCACTTAGTGAAGGCGACTTCTTTCCACTAAGCTCCCAAGATCAATATCATAAATTGTTTTGATCCTATAAAGTTGCACTTGCATCCATATACAATAGAAAGGTTAATTTATTCACTACAATTTTTGGTTGAATGTGGAGATTGTAGAAATTTTGAATAATAAACACTTATTCACAGAGATTATGCTGATTATACACTATTGTGGAATACATGCACAATACATAATCTCCTCTACATTGATCATCAATTTAGCAGCATTAAAAACAATGAAACATCAATCACATCCACACATTAACACAGTATGTAACCCGGGGAAAGCATACAGTTGAAAACCCCACACTATCTATATATTAATGATCGAGAACATGTAACAATACATAGTACAATACTCCTCTCAAGTATCCAGCACTATCTCCACCTGTTACACACAAAACTAGCTCAGATCCGAACAAGTCGCAGGTTCAAATCTTCTCCACTGCTTTGCCTGCCTCCATTGCATAATACTAGGTGAAAATCATGTGAGCACAGGATATAATTCCTTGATATTGGCCCACACTGCGTAGTTCTCATTGGCATTACTCAATCCCACTGATTGTGCAAGATCTCATGCACAACTATAGTCACAACTGATAGCAATCTCAACCTCTAACACCTGTCTCCACTGAACTGTACATGCACTGAGTTAACTGATGTATTCTTCAGTTGCTTTATGAGTTAATAATTAGTGAATTTCCTTCTAACAACTGCATGTGCCACATCTGTAGCTCAAACTGAAGTGCTCCAAGAGGATAAGATAATGTTTATAGTCTAAATATTATTATGAGACAATAATATTTGACTTTTCTATTTTTAGTCTGGCAGTCTAAAAATAGACTCTGATCACTCCGTTGTGAACCAGAAATAGAAGTCCATATATTTTTCCCAAAAGGACCAATCATCCATAAACAGCATCCTGCAACTCATAGACCATGATCCATATGTCTAAAAATAGACTTTGCGCCAAAAATACCCTGCGGGCCCACTTAGTGAAGGCGACTTCTTTCCACTAAGTTCCCAAGATCAATATCATAAATTGTTTTGATCCTATAAAGTTGCACTTGCATCCATATACAATAGAAAGGCTAATTTATTTACTACAATTTTTGGTTGAATGTGGAGATTGTAGAAATTTTGAATAATAAACACTTATTCACAGAGATTATCCTGATTATACACTATTGCGGAATACATGCACAATACATAATCTCCTCTACATTGATCATCAATTTAGCAGCATTGAAAACAATGAAACATCAATCGCATCCACACATTAACACAGTATGTAACCCGGTGAAAGCATACAGTTGAAAACCCCACACTATCTGTATATTAATGATTGAGAACATGTAACAATACATAGTACAATACTCCTCTCAAGTATCCACCACTATCTCCACCTGTTACACACAAAACTAGCTCAGATCCGAACAAGTCCCAGGTTCAAATCTTCTCCACTGCTTTGCCTGCCTCCATTGCACAATACTAGGTGAAAATCACGTGAGCACAGGATATAATTCCTTGATATTGGCCCACACTGCGTAGTTCTCATTGGCATTACTCAATCCCACTAATTGTGCAAGATCTCATGCACAACTATAGTCACAACTAATAGCAATCTCAACCTCTAACACCTGTCTCCACTGAACTGTACATGCACTGAGTTAACTGATGTATGCTTCAGTTCCTTTATGAGTTAATAATTAGTAAATTTCCTTCTAACAACTGCATGTGCCACATCTGTAGCTCAAACTGAAGTGCTCCAAGATAATGTTTATAGTCTAAATATTATTATAAGACAATAATATTTGACTTTTCTATTTTTAGCCTGGCAGTCTAAAAATAGACTCTGATCACTCCGTTGTGAACCAGAAATAGAAGTCCATCTATTTTTCCCAACATGACCAATCATCCATAAACAACATCCTGCAACTCATAGACCATGATCCATATGTCTAAAAATAGACTTTGCGCCAAAAATACCCTACGGGCCCACTTAGTGAAGGCGACTTCTTTCCACTAAGCTCCCAAGATCAATATCATAAATTGTTTTGATCCTATAAAGTTGTACTTGCATCCATATACAATAGAAAGGCTAATTTATTTACTACAATTTTTGGTTGAATGTGGAGAATGTGGAAATTTTGAATAATAAACACTTATTCACAGAGATTATCCTGATTATACACTATTGCGGAATACATGCACAATACATAATCTCCTCTACATTGATCATCAATTTAGCAGCATTAAAAACAATGAAACATCAATCGCATCCACACATTAACACAGTATGTAACCCGGGGAAAACATACAGTTGAAAACCCCACACTATCTGTATAATAATGATTGAGAACATGTAACAATTTCTCTCAAGTATCCAGCACTATATCCACCTGTTACACACAAAACTAGCTCAGATCCGAACAAGTCACAGGTTCAAATATTCTCCACTGCTTTGACTGCCTCCATTGCACAATACTAGGTGAAAATCACGTGAGCACAGGATATAATTCCTTGATATTGGCCCAAATGCGTAGTTCTCATTGGCATTACTCAATCCCACTGATTGTGCAAGATCTCATACACAACTATAGTCACAATTGATAGCAATCTCAACCTCTAACACCTGTCTCCACTGAATTGTACATGCACTGAGTTAACTGATGTATTCTTCAGTTGCTTTATGAGTTAATAATTAGTGAATTAATTAATATTTAATTCACACAACTCATCACTAGTGTAGTCTTTATTTAGACTAAAATACAATTAGTTCAACCAAGTCAAATTGAACACAACTCCATCAACTCCACATCCAACTCCACAGAACTCACATGTATGAGTTCTAACTGAATTCCTCCATGCAATAGCTCAACTGACCAACAAGAAAGCGTATTTCCTTCTAACAACTGCATGTGCCACATTTGTAGCTCAAGCTGAAGTGCTCCAAGAGGATAAGATAATGTTTATAGTCTAAATATTATTATGAGACAATAATATTTGAATTTTCTATTTTTAGCCTGGCAGTCTAAAAATAGACTCTGATCACTCGCTGTGAACCAGAAATAGAAGTCCATCTATTTTTCCCAACATGATCAATCATCCATAAACAACATCCTGCAACTCATAGACCATGATCCATATGTCTAAAAATAGACTTTGCGCCAAAAATACCCTGCGGGCCCACTTAGTGAAGGCGACTTCTTTCCACTAAGCTCCCAAGATCAATATCATAAATTCTTTTGATCCTATAAAGTTGCACTTGCATCCATATACAATAGAAAGGCTAATTTATTTACTACAATTTTTGGTTGAATGTGGAGATTGTAGAAATTTTGAATAATACAAACTTATTCACAGAGATTATCCTGATTATACACTATTACGGAATACATGCACAATACATAATCTCCTCTATGTTGATCATCAATTTAGCAGCATTAAAAACAATGAAACATCAATCGCATCCACACATTAACACAGTATGTAACCCAGGGAAAGCATACAGTTGAAAACCCCACACTATCTGTATATTAATGATTGAGAACATGTAACAATACATAGTACAATACTCCTCTCAAGTATCCAGCACTATCTCCAACTGTTACACACAAAACTAGCTCAGATCCGAACAAGTCACAGGTTCAAATCTTCTCCACTGCTTTGCCTGCCTCCATTGCACAATACTAGGTGAAAATCACGTGAGCACAGGATATAATTCCTTGATATTGGCCCACACTGCGTAGTTCTCATTGGCATTACTCAATCCCACTGATTGTGCAAGATCTCATGCACAACTATAGTCACAACTGGTAGCAATCTCAACCTCTAACACCTGTCTCCACTGAACTGTACATGCACTGAGTTAACTGATGTATTCTTCAGTTGCTTTATGAGTTAATAATTAGTGAATTTTCTTCTAACAACTTCATGTGCCACATCTGTAGCTCAAACTGAAGTGCTCCAAGAGGATAAGATAATGTTTATAGTCTAAATATTATTATGAGACAATAATATTTGACTTTTCTATTTTTAGCCTGGCAGTCTAAAAATAGACTCTGATAACTCCGTTGTGAACCAGAAATAGAAGTCCATCTATTTTTCCCAACATGACCAATCATCCATAAACAGCATCCTGCAACTCATAGACCATGATCCATATGTCTAAAAATAGACTTTGCGCCAAAAATACCCTGCGGGCCCACTTAGTGAAGGCGACTTCTTTCCACTAAGCTCCCAAGATCAATATCATAAATTCTTTTGATCCTATAAAGTTGCACTTGCATCCATATACAATAGAAAGGCTAATTTATTTACTACAATTTTTGGTTGAATGTGGAGATTGTAGAATTTTTGAATAATAAACACTTATTCACAGAGATTATCCTGATTATACACTATTGCGGAATACATGCACAATACATAATCTCCTCTACGTTGATCATCAATTTAGAAGCATTAAAAACAATGAAACATCAATCGCATCCACACATTAACACAGTATGTAACCCGGGGAAAGCATAAAGTTGAAAACCCCACACTATCTGTATATTAATGATTGAGAACATGTAACAATACATAGTACAATACTCCTCTCAAGTATCTAGCACTATCTCCACCTGTTACACACAAAACTAGCTCAGATCCGAAAAAGTCACAGGTTCAAATCTTCTCCACTGCTTTGCCTGCCTCCATTGCACAATACTATGTGAAAATCACGTGAGCACAGGATATAATTCCTTGATATTGGCCCACACTGCGTAGTTCTCATTGGCATTACTCAATCCCACTGATTGTGCAAGATCTCATGCACAACTATAGTCACAACTGATAGCAATCTCAACCTCTAACACCTGTCTCCACTGAACTGTACATGCACTGAGTTAACTGATATATTCTTCAGTTGCTTTATGAGTTAATAATTAGTGAATTTCCTTCTAACAACTGCATGTGCCACATCTGTAGCTCAAACTGAAGTGCTCCAAGAGGATAAGATAATGTTTATAGTCTAAATATTATTATGAGACAATAATATTTTACTTTTCTATTTTTAGCCTGGCAGTCTAAAAATAGACTCTGATCACTCCGTTGTGAACCAGAAATAGAAGTCCATCTATTTTTCCCAACATGACCAATCATCCATAAACAACATCCTGCAACTCATAGACCATTGTCCATATGTCTAAAAATAGACTTTGCGCCAAAAATACCCTGCGGGCCCACTTAGTGAAGGCGACTTCTTTCCACTAAGCTCCCAAGATCAATATCATAAATTCTTTTGATCCTATAAAGTTGCACTTGCATCCATATACAATAGAAAGGCTAATTTATTTACTACAATTTTTGGTTGAATGTGGAGATTGTAGAAATTTTGAATAATAAACACTTATTCACAGAAATTATTTTGATTATACACTATTGCGAAATACATGTACAATACATAATCTCCTCTACGTTGATCATCAATTTAGCAGCATTAAAAACAATGAAACATCAATCGCATCCACACATTAACACAGTATGTAACCTGGGGAAAGCATATAGTTGAAAACCCCACACTATCTTTATATTAATGATTGAGAACATGTAACAATACATAGTACAATACTCCTCTCAAGTATCCAGCACTATCTCCACCTGTTACACACAAAACTAGCTCAGATCCGAACAATTCACAGGTTCAAATCTTCTCCACTGCTTTGCCTACCTCCATTGCACAATACTAGGTGAAAATCACGTGAGCACAGGATATAATTCCTTGATATTGGCCCACACTACGTAGTTCTCATTGGCATTACTCAATCCCACTGATTGTGCAAGATCTCATGCACAACTATAGTCATAAATGATAGCAATCTCAATCTCAACCTATAACACCTGTCTCCACTGAACTGTACATGCACTGAGTTAACTAATGTATTCTTCAGTTGCTTTATGAGTTAATAATTAGTGAATTTCCTTCTAACAACTGCATGTGCCACATCTGTAGCTCAAACTGAAGTGCTCCAAGAGGATAAGATAATGTTTATAGTCTAAATATTATTATGAGACAATAATATTTGACTTTTCTATTTTTAGCCTGGTAGTCTAAAAATAGACTCTGATCACTCCGTTGTGAACCAGAAATAGAAGTCCATCTATTTTTCCCAACATGACCATTCATCCATAAACAGCATCCTGCAACTCATAGACCATGATCCATATGTCTAAAAATAGACTTTGCGCCAAAAATACCCTGCGGGCCCACTTAGTGAAGGCGACTTCTTTCCACTAAGCTCCAAAGATCAATACCATAAATTGTTTTGATCCTATAAAGTTGCACTTGCATCCATATACAATAGAAAGGCTAATTTATTTACTACAATTTTTGGTTGAATGTGGAGATTGTAGAAATTTTGAATAATAAACACTGATTCATAGAGATTATCCTGATTATACACTATTGCAGAATACATGCACAATACATAATCTCCTCTACGTTGATCATCAATTTAGCAGCATTAAAAACAATGAAACATCAATCGCATCCACACATTAACACAGTATGTAACCCGGGGAAAGAATACAGTTGAAAACCCCACACTATCTGTATAATAATGATTGAGAACATGTAACAATACATAGTACAATACTCCTCTCAAGTATCCAGCACTATCTCCACCTGTTACACACAAAACTAGCTCAGATCCGAACAAGTCACAGGTTCAAATATTCTCCACTGCTTTGCCTGCCTCCATTGCACAATACTATTTGAAAATCACGTGAGCAAAGGATATATTTCCTTGATATTGGCCCACACTGCGTAGTTCTCATTGGCATTACTCAATCCCACTGATTGTGCAAGATCTCATGCACAACTATAGTCACAACTGATAGCAATCTCAACCTCTAAACCCTGTCTCCACTTAATTGTACATGCACTGAGTTAACTGATGTATTCTTCAGTTGTTGTATGAGTTAATAATTAGTGAATTAATTAATATTTAATTCACACAACTCATCACTAGTGTAGTCTTTATTTAGACTAAAATACAATTAGTTCAACCAAGTCAAATTGAACACAACTCTATCAACTCCACATCCAACTCCACAGAACTCACATGTATGAGTTCTAACTGAAGTCCTCCATGCAATAGCTCAACTGGCCCACAAGAAAGCGTATTTCCTTCTAACAACTGCATGTGCCACATCTGTAGCTCAAACTGAAGTGCTCCAAGAGGATAAGATAATGTTTATAGTCTAAATATTATTATGAGACAATAATATTTGACTTTTCTATTTTTAGCCTGGCAATCTAAAAATAGACTCTGATCACTCCATTGTGAACCAGAAATAGAAGTCCATCTATTTTTCCCAACATGACCAATCATCCATAAACAGCATCCTGCAACTCATAGGCGATGATCCATATGTCTAAAAATAGACATAGTCTAAAAATAGACTTTGCGCCAAAAATACCCTGCGGGCCCACTTAGTGAAGGCAACTTCTTTCCACTAAGCTCCATCATCTTGTTGCACTCTCAACACTCCCTCTCAACAAGATATGGATTATCAACAACCCCTATCCTGCCTTGGTGGTATTCGAATTTGCTTCTGGTGAGCACCTTCGTCAAGATATCAGCATCCTGATCCTCCGTTGGAATGTATGAAAGTAACATGATTCTCCACTGCACGCAATCTCTGATATGATGGTACATGATGTCAATGTGCTTAGATCTATCATGAAATACAGGATTAGCGGAGAGTTTAATGCATCTCTGGTTATCACAGTAAATCATAGTAGGCTCCAAGTAAGAACCGAACAAACCGACCAGGATCCTCCTCATCCATATAGCCTCGCATGCAGCCAAACTTGCTGCCATATACTCGGCCTCTGCTGAACTGAGTGCCACGGATCTCCGCTTCCTGCTATACTAAGAAACTGTTTTCGACCCGATACTGAAGACCCCTCTTGATGTGCTCTTTCTATCAGTTGGGCTCCCTGCCCAATCTGCATTCGTGAAGCCACATAGCTTCACCTCATCCTCATGTCTATACCACAATCCATATCCTGATGTGCCTCTCAAATAACGCAATACATGCTTGCCTGCCGTCCAGAAGAGCTTGGTTGGCTTAACCATAGCTTGTGAAAGCTGGTTAATAGCATAGCATATATCGGGTCGTGTATTGACCAGATACATAAGCGACCCCACCAACTGTCGATAAACAGTGTCATCCACTTCTTCTGCTGAAGTGGCATCATCCTTCCTCCAACCTCCAGGAAGAGGAGTATCAACAAGCTTACAACCATGCATGTTGAACTTCTCCAGTATCTCCCAAGCATACTTACCCTGAGAAACAAATAGTCCATCACTACACTACCAGTTTTCCAATCCCAGGAAATAATGAAGGAGGCCCAAGTCCTTCATCTCAAACTCCTTAGCAAGATCATCCTTGCATGAAAGTATCAATAGCTCATCGCCCATTAGAATCAAATCATCGACATAAAGTAAAATGATAAGCAACTTACCCTCCACCACAATCTGGTATAGGTTAGGATCCGCCTCACTCTTGGAGAATCCAAGTCCGGTGAAATAGCTGTCTATCCGTGTGTACCAAGCACGTGGTGCTTGTTTCAACCCATACAACGCTCTCTTGAGCCTACACACATGCGACTTGCTGATGAAGATATTGAAACCTTTGGGTTTTTCTATGTACACCTCCTCCTCAATGACTCCGTTGAGGAACGCAGTCTTCACATCCATCTGATGAATGTGCCATCCCATCTGCACTGAGAGAGCAAGAATCGTCTGTATGGAAGAATACCTTGCAACAATTGCAAAGGTCTCCTCATAAGCGATCCCCTCTATCTGTGAAAAGCCTCGGGCAACAAATCTTGCCTTGTACTTCTCCACACTCCTGTCAGCTACCTGCTTAAATTTGTAGATCCATCTCGAACCCACCACTGATTTCCCTTCCGGTCTAGGAACAATCTCCCATGCACTACTTCTGACAATCAAATCATACTCTTCCACCGTGGAGTCTACCCATGCGGGATCCTCCACAACTTCCTCAAAAGAGGATGGCTCAGTCACAATACATTTTGTCATAAGAGCCATGTATCCAATGTACCGATCAGGTGATTGTCTCTGCCTACGTTGGGCTGTAGGTGGTCCTACAACTTTCTCTGCATCTTGAGCCAGTCGCTCAGCTTCTGTCAAGCGCTTTCGCTCTCTGATGGTTGGAGCTGCATGAGTGGTCTATTCCACTCCATGAACCTCTTCCTATGGCTGATCCACGTCCTGAAGCTCATCCTTAGGAACTAATAGCTCCTCATTTGCATGCAAGTGTGACTCCCTCTCAAGCAAACACTTCATGGCTTTCTCCTCCTGAAATTTTATATCCCGTCGCACAACAGTCTTACCACTGTCTGGAAAATACACACGATAGTTGTGGGGCGTATCAGTTAATCCCACAATTATCCCAACCTCTGCAGTCGGCTCCAACTTCTTCCTGGCATCCTTCGTCACATGCATGTAAATGTTAACACCAAAAATCCTCAAATGAGAAAGATCAGGCTTCTTACCAGAATAAGCCTCCTCGGGTGTACTCATGCCAAGTATCCTGTAAGGACAACGATTCTGCACATATACTACAGTATTGCATGCTTCCACCCACAAGTGAAGGGGTAGGCCCTGATCATGCAACATTGCCCGTGCAGCACCCACGATCGTTCTGTTCTTCCGCTCAGCAACCCCGTTCTGTTGTGGGTTATGGGGAGCTATGAGCTCTCTTCGAATCCCTTCTACACTGCAGAAATCCTTGAACTCGCCAGAGATGTATTCACCACCATTATCGCTCCTAAGAGCCTTCACTTTCTTCCCCGACTCCTTCTCGACTAGTGCTTTGAACTCACGGAACTTTGAGTATGTCTCGCTGTTTAGTCAATTTAGTGTTGTCTAAATTGCTAGTATTAATTGTCAACCCGGGGCTCGTAAGCTGATGAAGTGAAGGTGTACTATATGTACTTAAGTAACCTCTTAGAGTTTTTCTTATCGTTGGGGGTGTTGTTGTGGTTAATTATGTTCCTAAGATGGAGTGATAATTTATAAACAAGTGAGTGATGGTGTGTGTGTAGAGTGAATCCTAAATGAGTGAAAGTGTGTGTTTAGTGATCTCTAACTACTTGCTTGAAAGGAAATGCTTGAAAGGAATAAATGAATTGAAATGACTTGAAATAACTTTGAAAGCAAATGACCACTTCCAATGGCACTAGACACCATTCATGCTGCTGCTAATAAAAGAAAAGAAAGTCACTTTTAAAACCAAAAATAAAGATTATCTCTCTCTAACTCGATGCTTCAAAGCACATGTACTGTGTAAAGCACGGATAGAAAGTAGCTTAAGTTGAATTAGAAAAGTGAGAAAAATCTGCTTTAAAGACTAATGATAACGTTTTGCTCTTTCTAATTCTCTACTTCAGCCATATGTACTATGCAAAGTATGATTAGAAAGTAGTGAAAGAATAGTCTAAGAAGCACTTAAAACCAAAAATCTACTTTAAAGACTAGTGATAATATTTTGCTCTTTCTAACTCTCTACTTTAGCCATATGTACTATGCAAAGTATGGTTAGAAAGTAGTGAAAGAATAGTCTAAAAAGCACTCAAAACCAACTGCAAATTAGTGATATTCTGATCTTAAAAGATAACAATTTATGATGAAGATCATTCATGTGTTAGCAGCTCTTTGAGAAATAAGATTAAAAATCAGCTATAAAAAAAAACAAAGGCAGCAACTTGAATCTGTCAACTTCAAATACCATTAGTTTGTAAAGCAAACACACACACATAAAAATAAATCCCGGGCTAAAAGAAACCTGCAAAGAAGTAACACTGATCAGCTTGAAAGAAAGGAAAACAAATAAATGAAACTATACATGCTTAAAGAAATGAATAGGAAAATAAAGAAATGCTGCACATAAAATACTTTACAGAGGCTAAGATGAACAGGGGCCCTCTATTCATTCAGCCACAAGAAAACTCAAAGATCTGGAAGCTTCAAAACAGTACTATGTCTATTCCTCCATTTGCAGAAGTGTACAAAACAGAGTGCTAGAATAGCACTAAAAAAACAGAGTTCACAACGCTCTTAAATTTAACACAAGTTCAGAAATTACAACTGATAAAAGTCTAATGAGCGTACGCAGATGCAGCTATTTATAGACATTTCTAAGATAGCCTACTCGTACAGCTAATTAACTGAAAAACAACAAACTGTCATTCGTAATTATGGTCCCTTGACACATCATACGGCTGCATGGATGAGTTAATGGTTCTGTCGTCATGGGCAATGAATCCCATGTTGGATCATGTCCCCTGCCACCTGCAGAACGTGGACAAGTCACCGTTTAAGCTGACGTGACCTAGCAGCTCACAATCACCGTTAAACAGCCTTGAGTTGACCGTAACTTGACCAGCTTTGACCATGGGTAAAGATGACGTGGATGGCTGGAAAAATGGGACAGGAACCTCGAGCACGTTGATACCTAAGTGCCCATGTGGCTCATCTGGCAAACCGACACGTGGAACATTGCGTTTAACAAAAAGGCTGCAGGATCATCAGATAGCTGCAGGATCATCAGATAGCTGCGGGATTCCTGCAAGTAAGTCAAAATCTAAACAAATAGTCATCCATTAGCAAAACTTGCTTGATCATGCTTAATGACACCTAATGTAATGATCTGGGTGGTTTTATAGTGAAAATGAGGCAAAAGTGAAGAAAAGATGAGGAAAAACTGAGGAAAATGGTAGACAAGTAGGTGTAGAGTAGAGGCTCTACACTCGCTCTTCTTCTGCATGAAGAAGATCCAGCACTTACGAGAGAAATCATCAACAAAGATCACATAATACCTGTGTTTTTCTGTCGAAGCTACTGAGAAAGGTCCACAAACGTCTGTGTGAATTCTCTCAAGGATCGTCGTGGTGTGACTATCCTTCTCGTGAAAGGTGGCTTTCACAAACTTTCCCAAAGTACAACCTTTGCACTGATCTGACTGCACAAGAGTGCTTTTAGGAAGCCCTGTAGTGATCTGTTGTAGTATCTTCAAGGCTCCATGGTGAAGGTGACCCAATCTCCTGTGCCATAGCTCGCCATCATCCCAGCTCACCAATCCTTCTGCCTTGCATTCCATTGCTGCGCATCCATCTATATGCAACTGATAAATGTTCCTCACTCGAACCCCTATCTTCTGGGTTTCTCCAGTTGTCTTGCTGCGCAGGAAAGCCTTTCCCTCGCTGAAAACAACATCATATCCCTTGTCTTCTAACATCGCCACAGAGATAAGATTCTTCTTCGATCCTGGAACATGCATCACTTCCTTCAATATGAAGGGTTTACCAGACTCCCTCTCAAAGGAAATGGTACTGATACTGGTCGCATTGTATCTACCATCATTGCCCATCTTGATGTGCACTCCAAGATATTTGTCCTCCAGATCAAAAAACAAATCTCGATCTCCTGTCATGTGAAAAGACGCACCACTGTCCAAGAACCACACTGATCCCATCACACTTGAAACCAAGCATGCGATCAATGAAAAACCAAGCTCAAACTGCGAGGCTAGAGCCTCTCCTGCTGCAGATCCAACAACTTTCTTGTTCTTCTTCTTCTGCGGACAATTAGTGGCATAGTGTCCATGCTGGTGACAGTGAAAGCACTTCACCTTGGACATGTCCTGCTTCTTGCCTTTCGTACCAGACTGATAATCTTTCTTGCTCTTCCCCTTCTTTGCTTTGGTAGCCAAAGTGCAATTTTCTTCATCAGTTCCCTTTGATGAAGATCTATCCCTGGTATTCTGCATGATCTCCTCCTGCACAAGATCTGACCAAAGTCTCTCCCATCCTGGCAATTTCTCTCGACCATTGACAAAGTCCTGATAGGAATGCCAACTCTTCGGAAGACCAAGGAGAGCCAAGCTCACCAAGTCCTCATCATTGACAGTCACCCCCACACTTCCCAACTCATCCCTACACTAAGTGAACTTCGTGAGATACTTGGACATATTGTCTCCCTTCTCGCATTTGATGTTTCTAAGTTTATCTTTGAGCACCAGCTTCCTCTGATCGCTCTTGCTTTAGAATAGATCTGTCAACGCTTTCCACATCAAGTATGGAGAAGCCTTTCCATGCAGGTTGGTCACAATGTGATCCTTCACGCCCTCCAACAGAATCCTTCGACACTTTGTTGTCTTCTTTTGCCAAACCTCAGCTTTGGCAGCATCAGTAGGCTTTGGGACCTCAGCCTCTATGAACTCCTTCAACCCATTATCATCTAACACTGCCTCCATCCTGTCCTTCCATGCAATATAGTTTGAGCTGCCCTCTAGAGCATACTCCAATCGCAATCTGTTGAAAGACATTGCAACGTTGACACCAAGAAAACACTGCTGCAAATTCGAATTCCACCAGCTCCAAACTCAACCGCCTCTAATCTAGAATTCGTGAGAACAAGGTATTTCTCGTACAGAGATTGACTATATGGGCTTCTACCGGATATCTCACCTTCCAAAGGAAGGATGAATCCAGAGGCTACCTGGCCCGATTACAGACTCTGCTTGAAGAAATAAGATGTAAACACTTTTTGAATAATAGATCTGATGATCAATAACTCTAATACCATGTAGAAATTTTGAATAATATACACTTATTCACATAGATTATCCCGATTATACACTATTGCAGAATACATGCACAATACATAATCTCCTCTACGTTGATCATCAATTTAGCATCATTAAAAACAATGAAACATCAATCGCATCCACACATTAACACAGTATGTAACCCGGGGAAAGCATACAGCTGAAAACCCCACACTATCTATATATTAATGATTGAGAACATGTAACAATACATAGTACAATACTCCTCTCAAGTATCCAGCACTATCTCCACCTATTACACACAAAATTTGCTCAGATCCGAACAAGTCACAGGTTCAAATATTCTCCACTGCTTTGCATGCCTCCACTGCACAATACTAGGTGAAAATCACGTGATCACAGGCTATAATTCCTTGGTATTGGCCCACACTACGCAATTCTCATTGGCATTACTCAATCCCACTGATTGTGCAAGATCTCATGCATAACTATAGTCACAACTGATAGCAATCTCAACCTCTAACACCTGTCTCCACTAAACTGTACATGCACTGAGTTAACTGATGTATTCTTCAGTTGCTTTATGAGTTAATAATTAGTGAATTAATTAATATTTAATTCACACAACTCATCACTAGTGTATTCTTTAGTTAGACTAGAATACAACTAGTTCAACCAAGTCAAACTGAACACAACTCCATCAACTCCACATCCAACTCCACAGAACTCACATGTATGAGTTCTAACTAAAGTCCTCCATGCAATAGCTCAACTGACCCACAAGAAAAGCGTATTTCCTTCTGGCAGCTGCATGTGCCACATCTGTAGCTCAAACTGAAGTGCTCCAAGAGGATAAGATAATGTTTATAGTCTAAATATTATTATGATACAATAATATTTGACTTTTCTATTTTTAGCCTGGCAGTCTAAAAATAGACTCTGATCACTCCGATGTGAACCAGAAATAGAAGTCCATCTATTTTTCCCAAAATGACCAATCATCCATAAACAACATCCTGCAACTCATAGACCACGATCTATATGTCTAAAAATAGACTTTGCGCCAAAAATACCCTATGAGCCCACTTAGTGAAGGCGACTTCTTTCCACTAAGCTCCATCATCTTGTTGCATTCTCAATAGAGATAAAGGTTGTGAACTTAATCTCTATTAGAATAATGGGCAATATATTTGATTTGAGCATAACTAGAGTCTAGGTCTTCATCTCAGTAAAGCAGGGACAACCAATGTCATGATTAGTTCACTTCCCAACATGCCCTCACCAGTCGGGGAAGAAACAACTTTGATTCCTCATTCCATGATCATATCTAACTGGGTGCATAATGCTGATTTGGGAGAAAGTGATGATGATGAATTCTTTGATGATTTGGCTGATTCAACAAATTTTCCTACGAGTTCTACTAATAGCAGCTTGTGAAGTTACCTTATTCTGTTTCTAGTTTCATTAACGATGCTTACAATTTGAACATTAGATTGGTTGGTGCATTTGTATTAATTTCATTTGAAGATCACAACTATGCCAATCTTGTGTCATCCTTGGAAAGGATTTACTGGTAGCATATCATTCAAAATAGCTTGGAAATGAGAACTGGAAAAATTTGAGAATTTTGATATTAATGTGGGATGAGCATGGGGTATGATGGCCTAATATGCACCATGAATCAAACCTCGAAATTAAGTCGGCTTTGAGGTGGACTATGGATCAAAATCACGTATATATAGGAGCATGGGATGGAACTTGGTCTTATCATGGTCATCGTGAATTATAATGCTCTGAATCAGAGAAAAACAAATAGAGAAAACCCCAAGGAAATCAATTTGGCCATAATAATTCCTTTTTACTATAGCTCATTATAGCTAAAATACAATTGATCAATTGCGTAGAAGCCAATTGTTTTGGAGAATTTAGTATCTACAGATAAATACTAATTCCCTAGATAAGTAGTTGTATCTAGAACAATAGTTTAAATTGTTTTAGACTTTTCCTATAAGTAATAGATAAGATGAGAAGATAGAAGGCCTACATGTAGTTCTGCTTTCCTCTCGTCTCCCTTGTATCGATTCAGTTGCTCCTTCCCATACTTAATCCGCTTGAGAAGTACCCTGTAAACAAAATAGAAGACAAAAACCGATCAAAGCATACGATCTATTGAATATAAGTGAAAGGAATCAGATACAATTCACCCACATAAGCATTATAAAATAATACAAACATATGGGAAAAAGGTTCAAACACTTTATTAGATAGAAGAAGGAATTACAACCATTGGTGTCTGATTCAAAGCCATTCCTCCAGCTTGGATCCCATCCACGTCACATCAAAATCATGAAAAACATGTAGCATCACAATACTTGCTTCAAAGCCAAATCTCATAGCAGCATTATCTCCTTAAAATTCAACATAGTCCAGCCCCTGATCACTTAGATGAGTGGTTAATTTATAGCAAGATGAAGGAGGTTTTGTCATTAATGGTGGCATTGAATGGCCTTCCATACTTAGAATTAGTTTCAGGGAGGAAGGGATGATAGGATAGGATGCACCTTAACTCATTCCTCATCCATTTTTGAGCTCATAGGAGTTGATAAGTGAGGGAAACTTCTAGATGACTCCAAAAGATAAGAATATTCCCCAACCCTATGCGAATTTCACTCATTCTCGCCTAGCACAGGTGAAAGGAATCCTAAGTGTTATAGACAATTTTGTGCCTTACAGCAACAAGCATGAATTGTCAATAATCCAAGGGATCCAAAGTTCCCTAAACATGATGTTCCTACCCCTAGAGGAACAAGGTCAGCGAACCAACAGCTCTCAGATCAGTTCTCCACCTGAAAACACTCAAAAACAAGCAATCCTGAAATCAAAGCAGGTGCTCCACTAGGCTTCTGCGCTGAAACACAACTGCTCCATGGTGTACCTGCGTTGCAAAGCAGGTAGAACAAAGCCCACCTGCGTTGAGCGAGTTTGGACATGTGGCACACTGAGTCATTGCTCTGGAATCTTCCAAAAATGACACTTGGATCAGGGATTTCGCCTTGTGATGAGTCAGAGGCTTTGTTTCTCCAAGTGGAAGCAAGGTTCACCAAGTGGACTCAAGAACTGAAGATCAACTAAAGATTAACTGAAGAGAGAGAGGACACAAGGCAGCTACACATCAGTTGCAAGCTGACTCATCCTTTCTCGATTCATCTATATATTGAGCTCTCTCCTATGAGCTCAGGGAGGCTGGAATTTTGTGCAAAGTAATGATATGCTGTTGGTTTCATTATTGAGTTATTGGGTGATTGTTTGAGAGAGGTGAAGAAGAGCAATTCTTTCTGCTGGGAGGTGTTGCTGGGTTGGAGCCTGCAATGGTTGTAATACTCTCAGAACCTTTATTTCTTCATTAATAAAAGCTACTGAGGTTCTTCTATGTGCTCTTGTTTCAATTATGTATTGTGATGATTGCATGTTTGGTTTACACTAATCCATGAACCAGTTATGATTGCATGCCTCTTGTAGTTTCCTTCTTTGTTATTGTGCAGGATCTCATTGTAGCTGGGCGAGCAGAAGAACAAAGAGCTAGGAGCAAGCGGCCAAAGAGAAGAGTTTGGATTCGACATTAAGCGCAAGGCAACGGTTAGTGCTTTCTCCATTCTCTTTTGCTTTCATAAAGAAGTAAACCTTAAGTAGTTTGTTTTACAATTGTTGCTAAGGAACTGTCACCCTTAGAGTGGGATAGGGTCATCCGAGTCGGATACTTTTCCCTACAACAAACTGGCGACTCCGCTGGGGATCGTATCCGTTTGATTGTGTTTGTAGTATTTTGCTATTCATTTCCTGAACAAAAGAGTACCAAATCGAAAAGCTTTTGACTATATCAAAAGCGAAGTAGAGGGCAGCTACTCTTGCTCATTTTTTGAGCAAATTCATGATTTGAAGAGCTGATCTACAAGGATCCTTGTAAGCTCTTAGTGATAGCTTTGCACCTTCTAAATCATCCCTTTGAATGTGCTTGACTGATTGCTTCTGATTTGAGCAAAAACCGTGCATTTTTGAGAAAATTATGACCCGGAGACTGTGAAAACGCATTTCTCGTTTTCCAAAGCAGGTAGTACACAGGCTACCTGCTTTGCAATGCAGGTCCCGAAGGGGCTACCTGCGCTGAGAGCCAGTTTGGCTGTGCAGAGCCTGCGTTGGCCCAAATTTGCCTAGTGCATTTGGGGTTTCCTCCTTTCTCTTGCCTGTTTTCACTTAGTTTTGCTGCTAGGTGTCAGTCTTGTGTCTGTTTTGAAACCAATATTACTTGCCATCATTCTGCCTCTGTTATATAACGAAATTGTACTTGTTCTTTGTATTTCTTACTCATTTACAATTTCCCATAACGAAAAGTAAAATAGTCATGCTTTTGGCCTCTTAGATCTGAACTTGTGTTAGGCATTTTGCTGGTCTAAAGAGTTAGCTTGTTTGCTGTCCATAGCTGATTAGTCATTTTACTTTCGTTGGTATGGTTTGATTTCATGCATTTCCAGTGATTAAACAAGTAGATATTAAGGTGTCTTTTGATTTTGGACAAACTTGTTTACTGTCACTTTAAATCGAAATCAAAGTTATATAACCACTTTCTTTTTGTATCCATCCACATTAAGAAAGGGAAAAGAAAATACATTGCATTGTGCATTTTGCATTTGAAAAAGTTTGCATGATGATTTAGGAGAAAGTGCATTAGTTTGTGCTGTATGAACTGTGTGAAAAGAATTTGCCTTCTTTCTCTCTCAGTAGTTAAGATTTTCATCAGCCAAAAAGATTTGAAAAAGCTTGCTTCTCATCTTAGGCTACATTTAGGAATTTGTCATATACATCTCGTGGTGAACCTTGAAAGGAAAACTTTAAAAAGATCAACTTAAAATATACTGAATGAACCTAACAACGCATTTGAAACATAACGCAAACATCTAGAGGTCTAGGTAGAGACTGTTGGAAATAATACTGAGAGGGGGGGTGAATCAGTATTATCTAGCAATTTAACAAATCTTCCTTATTTGATCTTTTGAATTATTCTTGCATATCAGTACCATAAAATAATGAGCATGAACAAAGAAAATAGACAGTCACACCAAAGAACACAAGATGTAAGGTGGAAACCCAATGTGGGAGAAAACCACCTGCTGCAATATGTCTCTATCTTCTTTCAATTTAGAAATTCTTTTACAATGATTTTGTACTGGTGCAGTCCTTTACCAGTACGCAGGCTGCAACCTGCAGAGAGCTACAACTCTCTCTCATTTTCCAGTCTCTCCTGGAAGGGAGCTACAACCCCCTACTTCTTTTCATGAAGCATCAAATGATCAACAAGTATACAACAGTTACAGTCCACTACAGTTATCAGATCAGTAATCACAGAACTAACCCAGAACACCTTATGAACAGAAAAATACAGTCAACAGATCATCTTAAGACAGGGACGCAATTTTTCTTTCTGTGGCCTGCGACTGGACGCAGTTTACCTTCTGCTGCTCTGCGTGCCGACGCACTGTTCCTTTAAACTGCTCTGCGTACCGGCGCACCCAACAATACTATCGCGCCGCGTCTTTTGCTTCATAGACGCATCCAATAATACTATCGCGCCGCGTCTTTCGCTTCAGAGACGCACCTGAGCCCTTACTGTACTGCGTCTCGGCGCACTTGCCCTTCACTGAACCTGCGTCCCTTCAGATATAAAAGATATGAAGACTTCAGAACTAGCCCAAACAGTCAGATCTGCAGATCTGATCATGCGCCATAGAGATCACAGTCCATTAGAAGATTCGCCCTCATAGATCTGGACTAGATCTCACCAAAAGATATTCAACCAAAGACGATGATTAATCCAAATGAACTCCTTTGCTTTATATAGGCAAGCTCTTCCCCAAAACATGGAACAATACCACGAGCCGACACCATAGAAACACAAAACCGTCGGCTAGATACCACACAAGAAACCCCCACGTACTTTTCTCTGTCTTGAAATGTGTGCACTGGGTGGACGCACCCCCTGAACGGCTGGCCTGCGTCGCTGGACGCGGGTTCTGCATGGTATACCTGCGAGGACGCACTTTCTGAACAGATTGCCTGCGTCCTTCTTAAAAATAGAGAGCTGATCATCAAGAATAGTAATCTACCACCTGAATGGGTTGCCATCAAGGACAACACCTGAATCATAATGCCAACAATCTCCCCCTTTGGACTTGATGGCAACCTCATGGTCTTCAGCTTCATTCTCCCCCTTTGACATCAAGGGCAAAGGGTATGCTCCCCCTACGCTCATGCTCCTCCAGATCTGCAAATAACCAGAAATCCACCATGAAAGAGATAGAGACATATTGCAGCTATTTCCAAGATCTCCTTCTTCATAATGCCAACAATGCATTATGTGCTCCCCCTGAGCCTATACCACCAATAAGAAGATGTTCAGCAATAAGATGATGCATCAACAATCCCCAGCTTTTGCCTGAGGTATTCAAAAGTGTCCCTGGGCAACGGTTTGGTGAAAATATCAGCCACTTGTTCCTTAGAAGGAACATACTCCAACTTGACTTTCTGTTCAAGTACTTGTTCCCGGAGAAAATGGTATTTGATTGGTATGTGCTTGGTTTTTGAATGCATAACCGGATTCTTTGAGATGCTGATTGCACTTGTGTTGTCACATAAGATAGGGATTGGAGGTGTACAAGTGATTTGATAATCCTGCAAAGTCTGCATCATCCAAAGGAGTTGGGTGCAACAAGATGCAGCAGCAACATATTCCGCTTCAGCTGTAGACAAGGCAATTGAACTCTGTTTCTTGCTGAACCAAGATACCAGTGTGGAACCCATAAAGAACGTACCACCACTTGTGCTTTTCCTGTCATCCACGCTTCCGGCCCAATCTGCATCTGTATAAGCATGAAGAGTGAGATCTGTATCTCTAGGATACCATAAGCCATAATTTTGGGTCCCTTGAAGATATTTGAAAATTCTCTTTACTGCCTGAAGATGAGTCTCCTTCGGATTTGCCTGAAATCTTCCAACTATTCCAACTGCATGCATGATGTCTGGTCGGGTACCTGTCAAATATAGTAAACTTCCAATCATAGATCTGTAGGTTGGTTGATGTACTGCTGTAGATTCATCATTTGCACTGAGACTACATCCTGTGACCATGGGTGTACATACTGGTTTTGCATCTTCCATGCCATATTTCTTCAAAATCTGCTTGAGATACTTGGTTTGAGATAAAAGGATTCCTCCTTCCTTTTGTTGGATTTGCAAACCAAGGAAGTATGTTAGTTCTCCTAGTAAGGACATTTCAAATTCTTTCTGCATGACCGAGGCAAAGCTTTGACTCATAGCTTCTTCATTGCTGCCAAAAATAATGTCATCTACATACACAACAAGTATTAGCAATTTGTCATTTTCAACTTTTATATACAGATTGCTATCTGCTGAACCTTTTGAAAAACCTTGTTGATGAAGATATTTGTCCAACCGGTAGTACCAAGCCCTTGGAGCTTGTTTGAGACCATAGAGAGCCTTTTTTAATCGGCATACAAGATTTGGATCATTTCCAAGAATGAACCCATCTGGTTGTTCAATGTATACTTCTTCATCCAAGTCTCCATTCAGAAAGGTTGATTTCACATCCATTTGAAATACTTTGAAGTTCTGAAAACTTGAGAGAGCAAGGAACATTCGGATGGCCTCAAGTCTTGCAACAGGAGCAAAAGTTTCTTCAAAGTCTATTCCTTCTTGCTGCGCATACCCTTTACAAACAAGTCTGGCTTTGTTTCTAATTACTTCTCCATTTTCATTCAATTTATTTTTGAAGACCCATTTTGTTCCGATAACATTCTTATCCTTTGGTCTAGGAACCAGCTCCCAAGTGTTGTTCTTTTCGATTTGCTCAAGTTCTTCATCCATTGCTTTCACCCAACATTCATCTTTGCATGCTTCTTTCACATTTTGCGGTTCAGTAGAGGAGAGTAATGCCAAATAGCTTGAGGCTTCTGCAACTGTTCTTCTTGTTTGTACACCTGCTTCTTTCTGCCCCACAATCTGAGATTCTGGATGATTCTTCTGAACATATCTGGATGGAGTTTTCTCTTCTATTCTTGTCTGCTCCTCTGGTTCTTCTTGAAGTTCTCCTTAGGGTTCTTCTTCTTCATTATTCTGTCTTTGAGGGTAGCCTTCATCTTCTTCTATATCTTCATGATGTACTTGCCTAGGAATATATCCCTTCTCATCAACCACTACATCAATGCTGTCAACAATTCTGCCAAGTCTTTTATTGTAGCATTTGTATGCTTTGCTGTGTGGAGAATAGCCAAGAAGAATGCCTTCATCTGCTCTAGGTTCAAGTTTGCAAAGCTGCTCATCAGTATTCTTGATATAGCATTTGCTCCCAAAGATTTTGAAGTGCTTTACCGAAGGAGTTTTACCACTCCAGAGCTCATGAGGAGTTTGAGTGCTGTTCACCCGGACATTCGTCTTGTTGAGAATAATAACCGCAGCATGTGCAGCTTCACCCCAGAAAGTTGCGGGAGTTCCTGATTCATCAAGCATAGCACGAGCCATTTGTTGGATTGTTCTGTTCATTCTTTCAACAACTCCATTTTGCTGAGGAGTTCTAGCTGTAGAGAATTCTCTCCTTATCCCATGTTCATCACAGAAGTCGAAAAATTCATTTGAAGTAAATTCCCCACCTCTGTCGGATCTGAGGCACTTAATTTTGTGACCTGATTCATTTTCAACCAAGGCTTTGAAGGTCTTGAATTTTTCGAATGCTTCATCTTTGTGCTTCATAAGTCCTAACCAGACAAACCTGGAGAAATCGTCAATAAATAATATCAAGTATTCCTCTCCTCTAGGTGTTCTTTTCCTGAATGGTCCACATACATCTGTATGTACTAGCTCAAGAGGCATGCTAGCTGATCCTTCTTTCTCTGGAAAGTTAGTCCTTGTTTGTTTTCCAAACTGACATGATCTGCATATGGTGTTGTCAGGAATTTTGATATCTGGAAGATCGCGAACTGCCTGATATTTGCATGCTTTCCTTATTTGTGAGAAGCTTAGATGTCCCAACCTTTGATGCCATAACCAGTGCTCTTCATCCTTGCTTAGATAGCATTGTTGTTGTCCTTCTTCAAATATGTATAGATTATTTGGAGTTCTTTTCCCTTTGAGAACTGTTTTACCTGTATCAAGATCACGAACAAGACATCCATTTGATCTGAATATAACCTCGGTTCTTTGATCACACATCTGGCTGACACTTAGTAGATTATGCTTCAATCCATCAACATGTTGGCATTATGATTCAAGTGTTGTCCTTGATGGCAACTCACTCAGAGGATGGTACAAGTGCTCAGAGGTTGGTACAAGTGATGGCATCTTAATCAGAAGACAGATCTCAGTACAGCATGCCAAGGAAGCTCATACACGCCGTTTCGTTAAGCCCAAGTCGCGTGTACACGCTAGTTCGATTCATAAAAAGCGCGTGTATGTGGAAAGGTTCCTTTGGTCCATGGTGGTTAGTCCTTGGAAGTTGTGCCTATGATTTCGGACCATTGTGTCTCGACGGGCGTGTCGATCCCTAGTTTTGAAGTTGATGGTATTGTGTTACTATGGTTTTGGCTCTTGGTATTGAGCTAGGCCTAAGACTATATAAGGAGAAGAAGATCATTAGGCAAAATCATCTTTCAACAAGGGCTTGAATATCTAAGAGTGAAAGAGATCTGATTTGCAGGTGCTGGGTTGCTTGATCTAAGCCAAGGAGAGATCACATTGGTTGATGGAAGACTAGATCTAAGGATAGATCGGGATCTAATGGTTTGAAATGCACTATCATGATATGGTTGATTATGCTTATTTCTAGATCTGCATATTGTCGCAATGCTATGTTCTGGATCTAACTAGTGTCTGGTACAGCTGCAAATTGAGAAAGTTTATTTTTAGATCTGTACGCAGGTTGGCTTCGGTAAAAGAGCGTGTATACGCGGGTTTGGCTCCTTGAAGTAGCGTATATCTTTTGAAGCTTGTTTTTGGGTTTACAGTGGGGTCTGACAGTTATTGCAGAGTTCTGTAGTCTGCTCTGTGTTCTGATAACTGGTGATTGACAGGTTTCAGTGGTTCAGTGATTCAGAGTTTGGTTGTTTTATGCTTCAATGATCTGTTGTGGAAATTGAATGAATTGTGGTCTTCAGATTGTAATGTTGTGCTTCAGGAATATTCAAGTCTGAAAATGTATGAAAGGTGATACCTGAAGAAAAGAAGATTGTAGGTCAGCACCTACGTACTAGTATCTTGGCTAGTACAAGAACAGGGGGTTGGAGCTCCCTTCCAAGGAAGTTTGGAGAACGAGAGAAGGTTGTAGCCTTCTGCAGGTTGTAGCCTGCGTACTGGTATAAGGCTGCACCAGTACAAAAGATTGTAAACTGAAGTTTCTTAAAGAAAGATAGAGATAACTTGCAGCAGGTGGTTTTCACCCACATTGGGTTTCCACCTTATATCTTGGTGTTCATGTGTGTGACTTTTGATCCGTTCTGTTATACTGCATCTACTTACTGTTAATGTGCTGAATAATGTCCTGATGAACTTAACTGAAGAATAAGCTAACTAAGTTATGAGTTTTCTGCTTATACGCTGTTTTATTTAGTCACAGTAGCGTGTACACGCTGTTTTACTTAACTGAAGTAGCGTATATGTTTCTGAGCATTGAAAAGGTTTGATTGATCTGATAATACTGATTCACCCCCCCTCTCAGTATTATTTCCAACAATTGGTATCAGAGCAGGTCCTTCAGAGAAGCTTGATCGCTTGAAGGTAGATCATTCATCATGAGCAACTACGAGAAAGAAGCATCAATCAGGCCACCGGTTTTTGATGGAACAAATTTCAATTATTGGAAGGTAAGAGTTACTGCATATCTTCAATCTCTTGGTACAGAAGTTTGGAACATTGTAGAAACAGGCTATGCTTTTCCTTCAGCTACTCCTACAGATCCAGCTGAGAAAAAGACATATGAAACAAATGCAAAAGCAGTCAGTACTCTATTAGGAAGTATATCCCAAACAGAATTCATGAAGGTCATGCACTTCAAATCAGCAAAAGAGATATGGGACAAAATGATCACTAGCTATGAAGGAGATGAACAGGTAAAGGAAGCTAAACTTCAAACTCTCAGGATTCAATATGAGACTCTCAAGATGTATAATGATGAAAGTGTGGCTAATTATTTTCTTCGGGTAGATGAGATTGTTAATTGTATGAAAAATTTGGGTGAAGAAATAAAAGAAACTATAGTAGTTTCAAAGATTCTAAGATCATTATCCCCCAAGTTTGAATCTAAAGTATCTGCAATAGAAGAAAAGGAAAATCTCAAAGTTCTCACTATGTCTCAGTTACATGGAATTCTAACTGCTTATGAAATGAGAAAGGGAGGTCCATCAGACAGAAGGGAAGCTGCTTTTAAGGCATCAGGAAAAGAAGATTACTATGAGCAAGCCATGTTCCAGAAGAAGAGGAAGAAGAATCAAATTTTGTCAGAAATCTTCAAAGGGGTGCTGGAAGGTTCAGAGGTAAGCTACCTTTCAAATGCTTTGCTTGTGGAAGAGTAGGTCATTATGCTGCAAAATGTCCTAATAAAGATAAAGGAAAAGAACCTGCTAGATGGAATAAGAAACAAAGTGCAAATAAGAAAAGCTACTACACCCATGAAGATAGTGATGGCTTATCAAACAGTGATGAAGATGAACAAGGTAATAAATATAAGCTATTAATGGCATTTGAAGATGATGATTATGAGGATGCTGTAGATGTGGATAATCTCTATAATGAAATTACTAGACTCAAGAGATGCATAGAAGAAAAGAGTGTGATCATTGATACTTTGCAATTTCAAATTGATGAAAAGGAAAAACATCTTGAAAAACTAGAAGGTGAAATTGTTGGTCTCAGAAAAGAAATTGAGAAAACAAAAGCTATTAATCTTAAGTTTGTCAAAGGATCTGAAACTTTGGATGAGATTATCAATGTGCAGCGGTCTCCTCTAAACAAGACAGGTTTGGGCTATAATGGAGAAACCTCTAAAGCATCCACCTCAAAGAATTATCTTGATGCAGCAAGAAGAAATGAGCAGAAGAACAATGAAGATAATCAGGTAAAGCAGGGACGAATTACAAACAGAAACTATCAGGGACAATCCTTCTTAAGGGTGAACAAAAGCTACAACCAACCACAGGTAAAATCTTCTCAGTTTGGCACAAGAATAGATGAAAATAGAAATTACAATCAGTTGGCTGGTAGATTCAATAACCGCAGAAGCTTCTTCAATGGACAATGCTTTTCTTGCCATAACTTTGGTCACAAAGCAGCTCAATGTGTTGCATATAAAACAATCATGACTAGGGAAGCTCAAAAACAAAGAAGTATGACAGGGATTACAAAGAGGACCTATAACAACTTTTCGGTTCTTGAAAATGAAGTTGAATGTTCTATTTGCAATAATTTTGGTCATAAAGAATCTGAATGCAGGAGCAGGTTTCAGGAGAAAAAGGAACAAGCCACGAGCACCAAAAAATGGAGAATAAAAGAACCTCAGACAGAAAGATGTGGGATAGCGTTTTATGCAGAAGGACAGGAAAATCTATGGTACATTGACAGTGGATGTTCGAAACATATGACAGGTGATAAAGAAAAACTTGAATCTTATTCTACTTTAGAAAAGGGAAAGAAAGTTTCTTTTGGAAATGATACTCCTGCAACTATAAAAGGAAAAGGTATTGCTCCTTTGAAAGAAAAGGTCAAGGCTGGAAATGTTTTGTATGTTGATGGATTGAAGCATAATCTTCTAAGTGTCAGTCAGATGTGTGATCAAAAAACCGAGGTTATTTTCAGATCGAATGGATGTCTTGTTCGTGATCTTGATACAGGTAAAACAGTTCTCAAAGGCAAAAGAACTCCAAATAATCTGTACATATTTGAAGAAGGACAACAACAATGCTATCTTAGCAAGGATGAAGAGCACTGGTTATGGCATCGAAGGTTGGGACATCTAAGCTTCTCACAAATAAGAAAAGCATGCAAATATCAGGCAGTTCGCGATCTTCCAGATATCAAAATTCCAGACAACACCATATGCAAATCTTGTCAGTTTGGAAAGCAAACCAGAACTAACTTTCCAGAAAAGGAAGGATCAGCTAGCTTGCCTCTTGAGCTAGTCCATACAGATGTATGTGGTCCATTTAGGAAAAGGACACCTCGAGGAGAAGAATATCTGATATTATTCATTGATGATTTCTCAAGGTTTGTTTGGTTAGGGCTTATGAAGCACAAAGATGAAGCATTCGAAAAATTCAAATCCTTCAAAGCATTGGCTGAAAATGAATCAGGACACAAAATTAAGTGC
The DNA here is from genome assembly GCA_031772625.1 of Pinus tabuliformis. Taxonomy (NCBI): domain Eukaryota; kingdom Viridiplantae; phylum Streptophyta; class Pinopsida; order Pinales; family Pinaceae; genus Pinus; species Pinus tabuliformis. The sequence goes on from CM062809.1 coordinate 657,686,541, forward strand.
CTCAGATCTGACAGAGGTGGGGAGTTCACATCAAATGAATTTTTCGATTTCTGCGATGAACATGGGATAAGAAGAGAATTCTCTACAGCTAGAACTCCTCAGCAAAATGGGGTTGTGGAAAGAATGAACAGAACTATCCAACAAATGGCTCGTGCTATGCTCGATGAATCAGGTACTCCTGCAACCTTCTGGGGTGAAGCTGCACATGCTGCTGTTATCATTCTTAACAAAACAAATGTCCGAGTAAACAGCACTCAAACACCTCATGAGCTTTGGAGTGGTAAAACTCCTTCCGTGAAGCATTTCAAAATCTTTGGGAGCAAATGTTATATTAAGAATACTGATGAGCAACTTGGCAAACTTGAACCTAGAGCAGATGAGGGCATTCTTCTTGGTTATTCTCCACATAGCAAAGCATACAAGTGCTACAATAAAAGACTTGGCAGAATTGTTGACAGTATTGATATAGTGGTTGATGAGAAGGGATATATTCCTAGGCAAGTTCATCATGAAGACATTGAAGAAGATGAAGGTTACTCTCAAAGGCGAAATGATGAAGAAGAAGAATCTCAAGAAGAACCAGAGGAGCAGACAAGAATAGAAGAGAAGACTCCATCCAGATATGTCCAAAAGAATCATCCAGAAACTCAGATTGTGGGGCAGAAAGAAGCAGGAGTACAAACAAGAAGGACACTTGCAGAAGCTTCAAGCTACTTGGCTCTACTCTCCTCCATTGAACCACAAAATGTGAAAGAAGCATGCAAAGATGAATGTTGGGTCAAAGCAATGGATGAAGAACTTGAGCAAATCGAAAGGAACAACACTTGGGAATTAGTTCCTAGACCAAAAGATAAGAATGTAATAGGAACAAAATGGGTCTTCAAGAATAAGTTAAATGAAAATGGAGAAGTAATTAGAAACAAGGCCAGACTTGTTTGTAAAGGGTATGCACAGCAAGAAGGAATAGATTTTGAAGAGACCTTTGCTCCTGTGGCAAGACTAGAGGCCATCCGAATGTTCCTTGCTCTCTCAAGCTTTCAAAACTTCAAGGTATTTCAAATGGACGTGAAATCAGCCTTCCTGAATGGAGACTTAGAAGAAGAAGTATATATTGAGCAGCCAGATGGGTTCATTCTTGGAAATGATCCAAACCTTGTATGCAGATTGAAAAAGGCACTCTATGGGCTCAAACAAGCTCCAAGGGCTTGGTACTATCGGTTGGACAAATATCTTCACCAACAAGGCTTTTCAAAAGGATCAGCAGATAGCAATCTCTATATAAAAGTTGAAAATAACAAATTGCTAATCCTTGTTGTTTATGTAGATGATATTATTTTTGGCAGCAATGAAGAGACCATGAGTCAAAACTTTGCCTTGGTTATGCAGAAAGAATTCGAAATGTCACTTCTTGGAGAATTGACATATTTTCTTGGATTGCAAATCCAACAAAATGAAGGAGGTATCTTCTTGTCTCAAACCAAATACCTCAAGCAGATCTTGAAGAAGTATGGCATGGAAGAGTCAAAACCAGTATGTACACCCATGGTTACAGGATGCAGCCTCAGTGCAAATGATGAATCAGCAGCAGTTCACCAACCCACTTATAGATCCATGATTGGGAGTTTGCTTTATTTGACAGGTACTCGACCAGATATTACACATGCAGTAGGAATGGTTGGAAGATTTCAAGCCAACCCAAAGGAAACTCATCTTCAGGCAGTCAAAAGAATCTTCAAATATCTTCAAGGGACCCAAAACTATGGCTTATGGTATCCTAGAAATACTGATCTCACTCTTCATGCTTACACAGATGCAGATTGGGCTGGAAGTGTGGATGATAGGAAAAGCACAAGTGGAGGTGCTTTCTTCATGGGTTCCAGATTAGTATCTTGGTTCAGCAAGAAACAAAGTTCGATTGCCTTATCTACAGCTGAAGCAGAATATGTGGCTGCAGCATCTTGTTGCACACAACTTCTTTGGATGATGCAGACCTTGCAGGACTTTCAAATCACTTGCACTCCACCTGTCTCTATCTTATGTGATAATACAAGTGCAATCAGCATTTCAAAGAATCCTGTCATGCACTCAAAGACCAAGCACATACCAATCAAGTACCATTTTCTTCGGGAACAAGTGCTTGAGCAGAAGGTCAAGTTGGAGTATGTTCCTTCTAAGGAGCAAGTTGCTGATATTCTCACAAAACCACTGCCCAGGGAAACTTTTGAATATCTCAGACAAAAGCTGGGAGTAGTTGATGCTTCATCCTGTTGTTGAAGATTGTTTGTTCTACAGAAAAGTTGGTATACGCAGGTTACGGAAGGGATATGAGCGTATACACGCGGATTTATGGTGGGTAAGTCGCGTGTATGCTGGACGCTTGTTGCAGAAAGAATATCCGCGTACATACGCTGTTTTATACAGGATAAAACGCGTATATGAAGTTCTGAACAGCAAGGGAAAACTCTGAAGTTCTGAAAAGCAATAGGAATGTCAGAATTCTTCAGGCACAGTTTCAGGGAGTGCAACAGGCACAGGTTCAGGGGGAGCAGCTCAAAAGTCTCATAAAGCATTGTTGGCATTCAGATGTTTTGGTTGTTGGTTTCAGGAGAAGGAGCTCAGAAAGAAATTCTGGTTGCTGATCTAACAAGATGTTTATCAGATGCTGCTGGTGTCTTTCCTAAGTCTTGGTCTAGATCTGTTGTCTCTATGTCATGTATCTCTCTTGTCATATCTCTTTTATGGTGTCAAGGTCATGTAACGGCCTATGTTGGTTTCCCCACTATGCCTGGGATGAATGCTGTAATATAATTGGTTGTTTCTGATATGTCCCCTCTTGGTAGGGAGTATGGATGTATGTATTGAGTCTTTTGGTGATAGGAAGGTCCCTTATGGTGTATAAATCTTGGCTCTTGTTGAAGAACATCTTTTTCAGATCTGGCCTACTGTCAGGGGGAGCACGAGTCAGCACAGCCAAGCAGAGGTATCAGCATGTCCTCAGGGGGAGCACAGCCCTTTGCTCTTGATGTCAAAGGGGGAGAGTGACTTGGTGTGGTGGTTGCCATCAAGTCCAAAGGGGGAGATTGTTGGCATTATGATTCAAGTGTTGTCCTTGATGGCAACTCACTCAGAGGATGGTACAAGTGCTCAGAGGTTGGTACAAGTGATGGCATCTTAATCAGAAGACAGATCTCAGTACAGCATGCCAAGGAAGCTCATACACGCCGTTTCGTTAAGCCCAAGTCGCGTGTACACGCTAGTTCGATTCATAAAAAGCGCGTGTATGTGGAAAGGTTCCTTTGGTCCATGGTGGTTAGTCCTTGGAAGTTGTGCCTATGATTTCGGACCATTGTGTCTCGACGGGCGTGTCGATCCCTAGTTTTGAAGTTGATGGTATTGTGTTACTATGGTTTTGGCTCTTGGTATTGAGCTAGGCCTAAGACTATATAAGGAGAAGAAGATCATTAGGCAAAATCATCTTTCGACAAGGCTTGAATATCTAAGAGAGAAAGAGATCTGATTTGCAGGTGCTGGGTTGCTTGATCTAAGCCAAGGAGAGATCACATCGGTTGATGGAAGACTAGATCTAAGGATAGATCGGGATCTAATGGTTTGAAATGCACTATCATGATATGGTTGATTATGCTTATTTCTAGATCTGCATATTGTCGCAATGCTATGTTCTGGATCTAACTAATGTCTGGTACAGCTGCAAATTGAGAAAGTTTATTTTTAGATCTGTACGCAGGTTGGCTTCGGTAAAAGAGCGTGTATACGCGGGTTTGGCTCATTGAAGTAGCGTATATCTTTTGAAGCTTGTTTTTGGGTTTACAGTGGGGTCTGACTGTTATTGCAGAGTTCTGTAGTCTGCTCTGTGTTCTGGTAACTGGTGATTGACAGGGTTCAGTGGTTCAGTGATTCAAAGTTTGGTTGTTTTATGCTTCAATGATCTGTTGTGGAAATTGAATGAATTGTGGTCTTCAGATTGTAATGTTGTGCTTCAGGAATATTCAAGTCTGAAAATGTATGAAAGGTGATACCTGAAGAAAAGAAGATTGTAGGTCAGCACCTACGTACTAGTATCTTGGCTAGTACAAGAAAAGGGGGTTGGAGCTCCCTTCCAAGGAAGTTTGGAGAACGAGAGAAGGTTGTAGCCTTCTGCAGGTTGTAGCCTGCGTACTGGTATAAGGCTGCACCAGTACAAAAGATTGTAAACTGAAGTTTCTTAAAGAAAGATAGAGATAACTTGCAGCAGGTGGTTTTCACCCACATTGGGTTTCCACCTTATATCTTGGTGTTCATGTGTGTGGCTTTTGATCTGTTCTGTTATACTGCATCTACTTACTGTTAATGTGTTGAATAATGTCCTGATGAACTTAACTGAAGAATAAGCTAACTAAGTTATGAGTTTTCTGCTTATACGCTGTTTTATTTAGTCACAGTAGCGTGTACACGCTGTTTTACTTAACTGAAGTAGCGTATATGTTTCTGAGCATTGAAAAGGTTTGATTGATCTGATAATACTGATTCACCCCCCCTCTCAGTATTATTTCCAACAATTGGTATCAGAGCAGGTCCTTCAGGGAAGCTTGATCGCTTGAAGGTAGATCATTCATCATGAGCAACTACGAGAAAGAAGCATCAATCAGGCCACCGGTTTTTGATGGAACAAATTTCAATTATTGGAAGGTAAGAGTTACTGCATATCTTCAATCTCTTGGTACAGAAGTTTGGAACATTGTAGAAACAGGCTATGCTTTTCCTTCAGCTACTCCTACAGATCCAGCTGAGAAAAAGACATATGAAACAAATGCAAAAGCAGTCAGTACTCTATTAGGAAGTATATCCCAAACAGAATTCATGAAGGTCATGCACTTCAAATCAGCAAAAGAGATATGGGACAAAATGATCACTAGCTATGAAGGAGATGAACAGGTAAAGGAAGCTAAACTTCAAACTCTCAGGATTCAATATGAGACTCTCAAGATGTATAATGATGAAAGTGTGGCTAATTATTTTCTTCGGGTAGACGAGATTGTTAATTGTATGAAAAATTTGGGTGAAGAAATAAAAGAAACTATAGTAGTTTCAAAGATTCTAAGATCATTATCCCCCAAGTTTGAATCTAAAGTATCTGCAATAGAAGAAAAGGAAAATCTCAAAGTTCTCACTATGTCTCAGTTACATGGAATTCTAACTGCTTATGAAATGAGAAAGGGAGGTCCATCAGACAGAAGGGAAGCTGCTTTTAAGGCATCAGGAAAAGAAGATTACTATGAGGCAAGCCATGTTCCAGAAGAAGAGGAAGAAGAATCAAATTTTGTCAGAAATCTTCAAAGGGGTGCTGGAAGGTTCAGAGGTAAGCTACCTTTCAAATGCTTTGCTTGTGGAAGAGTAGGTCATTATGCTGCAAAATGTCCTAATAAAGATAAAGGAAAAGAACCTGCTAGATGGAATAAGAAACAAAGTGCAAATAAGAAAAGCTACTACACCCATGAAGATAGTGATGGCTTATCAAACAGTGATGAAGATGAACAAGGTAATAAATATAAGCTATTAATGGCATTTGAAGATGATGATTATGAGGATGCTGTAGATGTGGATAATCTCTATAATGAAATTACTAGACTCAAGAGATGCATAGAAGAAAAGAGTGTGATCATTGATACTTTGCAATTTCAAATTGATGAAAAGGAAAAACATCTTGAAAAACTAGAAGGTGAAATTGTTGGTCTCAGAAAAGAAATTGAGAAAACAAAAGCTATTAATCTTAAGTTTGTCAAAGGATCTGAAACTTTGGATGAGATTATCAATGTGCAGCGGTCTCCTCTAAACAAGACAGGTTTGGGCTATAATGGAGAAACCTCTAAAGCATCCACCTCAAAGAATTATCTTGATGCAGCAAGAAGAAATGAGCAGAAGAACAATGAAGATAATCAGGTAAAGCAGGGACGAATTACAAACAGAAACTATCAGGGACAATCCTTCTTAAGGGTGAACAAAAGCTACAACCAACCACAGGTAAAATCTTCTCAGTTTGGCACAAGAATAGATGAAAATAGAAATTACAATCAGTTGGCTGGTAGATTCAATAACCGCAGAAGCTTCTTCAATGGACAATGCTTTTCTTGCCATAACTTTGGTCACAAAGCAGCTCAATGTGTTGCATATAAAACAATCATGACTAGGGAAGCTCAAAAACAAAGAAGTATGACAGGGATTACAAAGAGGACCTATAACAACTTTTCGGTTCTTGAAAATGAAGTTGAATGTTCTATTTGCAATAATTTTGGTCATAAAGAATCTGAATGCAGGAGCAGGTTTCAGGAGAAAAAGGAACAAGCCACGAGCACCAAAAAATGGAGAATAAAAGAACCTCAGACAGAAAGATGTGGGATAGCGTTTTATGCAGAAGGACAGGAAAATCTATGGTACATTGACAGTGGATGTTCGAAACATATGACAGGTGATAAAGAAAAACTTGAATCTTATTCTACTTTAGAAAAGGGAAAGAAAGTTTCTTTTGGAAATGATACTCCTGCAACTATAAAAGGAAAAGGTATTGCTCCTTTGAAAGAAAAGGTCAAGGCTGGAAATGTTTTGTATGTTGATGGATTGAAGCATAATCTTCTAAGTGTCAGTCAGATGTGTGATCAAAAAACCGAGGTTATTTTCAGATCGAATGGATGTCTTGTTCGTGATCTTGATACAGGTAAAACAGTTCTCAAAGGCAAAAGAACTCCAAATAATCTGTACATATTTGAAGAAGGACAACAACAATGCTATCTTAGCAAGGATGAAGAGCACTGGTTATGGCATCGAAGGTTGGGACATCTAAGCTTCTCACAAATAAGAAAAGCATGCAAATATCAGGCAGTTCGCGATCTTCCAGATATCAAAATTCCAGACAACACTATATGCAAATCTTGTCAGTTTGGAAAGCAAACCAGAACTAACTTTCCAGAAAGGAAGGATCAGCTAGCTTGCCTCTTGAGCTAGTCCATACAGATGTATGTGGTCCATTTAGGAAAAGGACACCTCGAGGAGAAGAATATCTGATATTATTCATTGATGATTTCTCAAGGTTTGTTTGGTTAGGGCTTATGAAGCACAAAGATGAAGCATTCGAAAAATTCAAATCCTTCAAAGCATTGGCTGAAAATGAATCAGGACACAAAATTAAGTGCCTCAGATCTGACAGAGGTGGGGAGTTCACATCAAATGAATTTTTCGATTTCTGCGATGAACATGGGATAAGAAGAGAATTCTCTACAGCTAGAACTCCTCAGCAAAATGGGGTTGTGGAAAGAATGAACAGAACTATCCAACAAATGGCTCGTGCTATGCTCGATGAATCAGGTACTCCTGCAACCTTCTGGGGTGAAGCTGCACATGCTGCTGTTATCATTCTTAACAAAACAAATGTCCGAGTAAACAGCACTCAAACACCTCATGAGCTTTGGAGTGGTAAAACTCCTTCCGTGAAGCATTTCAAAATCTTTGGGAGCAAATGTTATATTAAGAATACTGATGAGCAACTTGGCAAACTTGAACCTAGAGCAGATGAGGGCATTCTTCTTGGTTATTCTCCACATAGCAAAGCATACAAGTGCTACAATAAAAGACTTGGCAGAATTGTTGACAGTATTGATATAGTGGTTGATGAGAAGGGATATATTCCTAGGCAAGTTCATCATGAAGACATTGAAGAAGATGAAGGTTACTCTCAAAGGCGAAATGATGAAGAAGAAGAATCTCAAGAAGAACCAGAGGAGCAGACAAGAATAGAAGAGAAGACTCCATCCAGATATGTCCAAAAGAATCATCCAGAAACTCAGATTGTGGGGCAGAAAGAAGCAGGAGTACAAACAAGAAGGACACTTGCAGAAGCTTCAAGCTACTTGGCTCTACTCTCCTCCATTGAACCACAAAATGTGAAAGAAGCATGCAAAGATGAATGTTGGGTCAAAGCAATGGATGAAGAACTTGAGCAAATCGAAAGGAACAACACTTGGGAATTAGTTCCTAGACCAAAAGATAAGAATGTAATAGGAACAAAATGGGTCTTCAAGAATAAGTTAAATGAAAATGGAGAAGTAATTAGAAACAAGGCCAGACTTGTTTGTAAAGGGTATGCACAGCAAGAAGGAATAGATTTTGAAGAGACCTTTGCTCCTGTGGCAAGACTAGAGGCCATCCGAATGTTCCTTGCTCTCTCAAGCTTTCAAAACTTCAAGGTATTTCAAATGGACGTGAAATCAGCCTTCCTAAATGGAGACTTAGAAGAAGAAGTATATATTGAGCAGCCAGATGGGTTCATTCTTGGAAATGATCCAAACCTTGTATGCAGATTGAAAAAGGCACTCTATGGGCTCAAACAAGCTCCAAGGGCTTGGTACTATCGCTTGGACAAATATCTTCACCAACAAGGCTTTTCAAAAGGATCAGCAGATAGCAATCTCTATATAAAAGTTGAAAATAACAAATTGCTAATCCTTGTTGTTTATGTAGATGATATTATTTTTGGCAGCAATGAAGAGACCATGAGTCAAAACTTTGCCTTGGTTATGCAGAAAGAATTCGAAATGTCACTTCTTGGAGAATTGACATATTTTCTTGGATTGCAAATCCAACAAAATGAAGGAGGTATCTTCTTGTCTCAAACCAAATACCTCAAGCAGATCTTGAAGAAGTATGGCATGGAAGAGTCAAAACCAGTATGTACACCCATGGTTACAGGATGCAGCCTCAGTGCAAATGATGAATCAGCAGCAGTTCACCAACCCACTTATAGATCCATGATTGGGAGTTTGCTTTATTTGACAGGTACTCGACCAGATATTACACATGCAGTAGGAATGGTTGGAAGATTTCAAGCCAACCCAAAGGAAACTCATCTTCAGGCAGTCAAAAGAATCTTCAAATATCTTCAAGGGACCCAAAACTATGGCTTATGGTATCCTAGAAATACTGATCTCACTCTTCATGCTTACACAGATGCAGATTGGGCTGGAAGTGTGGATGATAGGAAAAGCACAAGTGGAGGTGCTTTCTTCATGGGTTCCAGATTAGTATCTTGGTTCAGCAAGAAACAAAGTTCGATTGCCTTATCTACAGCTGAAGCAGAATATGTGGCTGCAGCATCTTGTTGCACACAACTTCTTTGGATGATGCAGACCTTGCAGGACTTTCAAATCACTTGCACTCCACCTGTCTCTATCTTATGTGATAATACAAGTGCAATCAGCATTTCAAAGAATCCTGTCATGCACTCAAAGACCAAGCACATACCAATCAAGTACCATTTTCTTCGGGAACAAGTGCTTGAGCAGAAGGTCAAGTTGGAGTATGTTCCTTCTAAGGAGCAAGTTGCTGATATTCTCACAAAACCACTGCCCAGGGAAACTTTTGAATATCTCAGACAAAAGCTGGGAGTAGTTGATGCTTCATCCTGTTGTTGAAGATTGTTTGTTCTACAGAAAAGTTGGTATACGCAGGTTACGGAAGGGATATGAGCGTATACACGCGGATTTATGGTGGGTAAGTCGCGTGTATGCTGGACGCTTGTTGCAGAAAGAATATCCGCGTACATACGCTGTTTTATACAGGATAAAACGCGTATATGAAGTTCTGAACAGCAAGGGAAAACTCTGAAGTTCTGAAAAGCAATAGGAATGTCAGAATTCTTCAGGCACAGTTTCAGGGAGTGCAACAGGCACAGGTTCAGGGGGAGCAGCTCAAAAGTCTCATAAAGCATTGTTGGCATTCAGATGTTTTGGTTGTTGGTTTCAGGAGAAGGAGCTCAGAAAGAAATTCTGGTTGCTGATCTAACAAGATGTTTATCAGATGTTGCTGGTGTCTTTCCTAAGTCTTGGTCTAGATCTGTTGTCTCTATGTCATGTATCTCTCTTGTCATATCTCTTTTATGGTGTCAAGGTCATGTAACGGCCTATGTTGGTTTCCCCACTATGCCTGGGATGAATGCTGTAATATAATTGGTTGTTTCTGATATGTCCCCTCTTGGTAGGGAGTATGGATGTATGTATTGAGTCTTTTGGTGATAGGAAGGTCCCTTATGGTGTATAAATCTTGGCTCTTGTTGAAGAACATCTTTTTCAGATCTGGCCTACTGTCAGGGGGAGCACGAGTCAGCACAGCCAAGCAGAGGTATCAGCATGTCCTCAGGGGGAGCACAGCCCTTTGCTCTTGATGACAAAGGGGGAGAGTGACTTGGTGTGGTGGTTGCCATCAAGTCCAAAGGGGGAGATTGTTGGCATTATGATTCAAGTGTTGTCCTTGATGGCAACTCACTCAGAGGATGGTACAAGTGCTCAGAGGTTGGTACAAGTGATGGCATCTTAATCAGAAGACAGATCTCAGTACAGCATGCCAAGGAAGCTCATACACGCCGTTTCGTTAAGCCCAAGTCGCGTGTACACGCTAGTTCGATTCATAAAAAGCGCGTGTATGTGGAAAGGTTCCTTTGGTCCATGGTGGTTAGTCCTTGGAAGTTGTGCCTATGATTTCGGACCATTGTGTCTCGACGGGCGTGTCGATCCCTAGTTTTGAAGTTGATGGTATTGTGTTACTATGGTTTTGGCTCTTGGTATTGAGCTAGGCCTAAGACTATATAAGGAGAAGAAGATCATTAGGCAAAATCATCTTTCAACAAGGGCTTGAATATCTAAGAGTGAAAGAGATCTGATTTGCAGGTGCTGGGTTGCTTGATCTAAGCCAAGGAGAGATCACATTGGTTGATGGAAGACTAGATCTAAGGATAGATCGGGATCTAATGGTTTGAAATGCACTATCATGATATGGTTGATTATGCTTATTTCTAGATCTGCATATTGTCGCAATGCTATGTTCTGGATCTAACTAGTGTCTGGTACAGCTGCAAATTGAGAAAGTTTATTTTTAGATCTGTACGCAGGTTGGCTTCGGTAAAAGAGCGTGTATACGCGGGTTTGGCTCCTTGAAGTAGCGTATATCTTTTGAAGCTTGTTTTTGGGTTTACAGTGGGGTCTGACAGTTATTGCAGAGTTCTGTAGTCTGCTCTGTGTTCTGATAACTGGTGATTGACAGGTTTCAGTGGTTCAGTGATTCAGAGTTTGGTTGTTTTATGCTTCAATGATCTGTTGTGGAAATTGAATGAATTGTGGTCTTCAGATTGTAATGTTGTGCTTCAGGAATATTCAAGTCTGAAAATGTATGAAAGGTGATACCTGAAGAAAAGAAGATTGTAGGTCAGCACCTACGTACTAGTATCTTGGCTAGTACAAGAACAGGGGGGTTGGAGCTCCCTTCCAAGGAAGTTTGGAGAACGAGAGAAGGTTGTAGCCTTCTGCAGGTTGTAGCCTGCGTACTGGTATAAGGCTGCACCAGTACAAAAGATTGTAAACTGAAGTTTCTTAAAGAAAGATAGAGATAACTTGCAGCAGGTGGTTTTCACCCACATTGGGTTTCCACCTTATATCTTGGTGTTCATGTGTGTGACTTTTGATCCGTTCTGTTATACTGCATCTACTTACTGTTAATGTGCTGAATAATGTCCTGATGAACTTAACTGAAGAATAAGCTAACTAAGTTATGAGTTTTCTGCTTATACGCTGTTTTATTTAGTCACAGTAGCGTGTACACGCTGTTTTACTTAACTGAAGTAGCGTATATGTTTCTGAGCATTGAAAAGGTTTGATTGATCTGATAATACTGATTCACCCCCCCTCTCAGTATTATTTCCAACACAACATACAAAACATTTCCAGCCTTAACATCTTCTTTTAAAGGAGCAATACCTTTTCCTTTTATAGTTGCAGGAGTATCATTTCCAAAAGAGACTTTCTTTCCCTTTTCTAAAATAGAATAAGACTCAAGTTTTTCTTTATCACCTGTCATATGCTTCGAACATCCATTGTCAATGTACCATAGATTTTCCTGTCCTTCTGCATAAAATGCTATCCCACATCTTTCTGTTTGAGGTTCCTTTATTCTCCATGTTTTGGTGCCTGAGGCTTGTTCCTTTTTCTGCTCTTGTTCCTTTCTTTCCTGAAATCTGCTTCTGCATTCAAAGTCTTCATGACCAAAATTATTGCAAATAGAACATTCAACTTCATTTTCAAGAGCCGAAAAGTTGTTATATGTCCTTTTTGTAATCCCTGTCATACTTCTTTGTTTTTGAGCTTCCCTAGTCATGATTGTTTTATACGCAACACATTGAGCTGCTTTGTGACCAAAGTTATGGCAAGAAAAGCATTGTCCATTGAAGAAGCTTCTGCGGTTATTGAATCTACTAGCCAACTGATTGTAATTTCTATTTTCATCTATTCTTGAACCAAACTGGGAAGATTTTACCTGTGGCTGGTTGTGGCTTTTGTTCACCCTTAAGCTGGATTGCCCCTGATAGTTTCTGTTTGAAGTTTGTCCCTGCTTTACCTGATGATCTTCATTGTGCTTTTGCTCATTTCTTCTTGCTGCATCAAGATAACTTTTTGAAGTGGATGCTTGAGAAGTTTCTCCATTATAGCCCAGACCTGTCTTATTTAGTGGAGACCGCTGCACACTGATAATCTCATCCAAAGTTTCAGATCCTTTGACAAACTTGAGATTAATAGCTTTTGTTTTCTCAATTTCTTTTCTAAGACCAACAATTTCACCTTCTAATTTTTCAAGATGTTTTTCCTTTTCATCAATTTGAAATTGTAGAGTATCAATGATCATGTTCTTTTCTTCTATACATCTCTTGAGTCTAGTAATTTCATCATAAAGGTTATCCACATCTACAGCATCCTCATAATCATCATCTTCAAATGCCATTAACAACCTATATTTATTACCTTGTTCATCTTCATCACTGTTTGATAAGCCATCACTATCTTCATGGGTGTAGTAGCTTTTCTTATTTGCACTTTGTTTCTTGTTCCATCTAGCTGGTTCCTTTCCTTTATCCTTATAAGGACATTTCGCAGCATAATGACCTACTCTTCCACAAGCAAAGCATTTGAAAGGTAGCTTACCTCTGAACCTTCCAGAACCCCTTTGAAGATTTCTGACAAAATTTGATTCTTCTTCCTCTTCTTCTGGAACATGGCTTGCTTCATAGTGATCTTCTTTGCCTGATGCCTTAAAAGCAGCCTCCCTTCTGTCTGATGGACCTCCCTTTCTCATTTCATAAGCAGTTAGAATTCCATGTAGCTGAGACATAGTGAGAACACAGAGATTTTCTTTTTCTTCTATTGCGGATACTTTAGATTCAAACTTGGGGGATAATGATCTTAGAATCTTTTGAACTACTATAGACTCTTTTATTTCTTCACCCAAATTTTTCATACAATTAACAATCTCATCTACCCGAAGAAAATAATTAGCCACACTTTCATCATTATACATCTTGAGAGTCTCATATTGAATCCTGAGAGTTTGAAGTTTAGCTTGTTTTACCTGTTCATCTACTTCATAGCTCGTGATCATTTTGTCCCCTATTTCTTTTGCTGATTTGAAGTGCATTACCTTCATGAATTCTGTTTGGGATATACTTCCTAATAGAGTACTGACTGCTTTTGCATTTGTTTCATACTTCTTTTTCTCAGCTGGATCTGTAGGAGTAGCTGAAGGAAAAGCATAGCCTGTTTCTACAATGTCCCAAACTTCTGTACCAAGAGATTGAAGATATGCAGTAACTCTTACCTTCCAATAATTGAAGTTTGTCCCATCAAAAACCGGTGGCCTGATTGATGCTTCTCTCTCGTAGTTGCTCATGATGAACGATCTACCTTCAAGCGATCAAGCTTCTTTGAAGGACCTGCTCTGATACCAATTGTTGGAAATAATACTGAGAGGGGGGGTGAATCAGTATTATCTAGCAATTTAACAAATCTTCCTTATTTGATCTTTTGAATTATTCTTGCATATCAGTACCATAAAATAATGAGCATGAACAAAGAAAATAGACAGTCACACCAAAGAACACAAGATGTAAGGTGGAAACCCAATGTGGGAGAAAACCACCTGCTGCAATATGTCTCTATCTTCTTTCAATTTAGAAATTCTTTTACAATGATTTTGTACTGGTGCAGTCCTTTACCAGTACGCAGGCTGCAACCTGCAGAGAGCTACAACTCTCTCTCGTTTTCCAGTCTCTCCTGGAAGGGAGCTACAACCCCCTACTTCTTTTCATGAAGCATCAAATGATCAACAAGTATACAACAGTTACAGTCCACTACAGTTATCAGATCAGTAATCACAGAACTAACCCAGAACACCTTATGAACAGAAAAATACAGTCAACAGATCATCTTAAGACAGGGACGCAATTTTTCTTTCTGTGGCCTGCGACTGGATGCAGTTTACCTTCTGCTGCTCTGCGTGCCGACGCACTGTTCCTTTAAACTGCTCTGCGTACCGGCGCACCCAACAATACTATCGCGCCGCGTCTTTTGCTTCAGAGACGCATCCAATAATACTATCGCGCCGCGTCTTTCGCTTCAGAGACGCACCTGAGCCCTTACTGTACTGCGTCTCGGCGCACTTGCCCTTCACTGAACCTGTGTCCCTTCAGATATAAAAGATATGAAGACTTCAGAACTAGCCCAAACAGTCAGATCTGCAGATCTGATCATGCGCCATAGAGATCACAGTCCATTAGAAGATTCGCCCTCATAGATCTGGACTAGATCTCACCAAAAGATATTCAACCAAAGACGATGATTAATCCAAATGAACTCCTTTGCTTTATATAGGCAAGCTCCTCCCCAAAACATGGAACAATACCACGAGCCGACACCATAGAAACACAAAACCGTCGGCTAGATACCACACAAGAAACCCCCACGTACTTTTCTCTGTCTTGAAATGTGTGCACTAGGTGGACGCACCCCCTGAACGGCTGGCCTGCGTCGCTGGACGCGGGTTCTGCATGGTATACCTGCGGGGACGCACTTTCTAAATAGATTGCCTGCGTCCTTCTTAAAAATAGAGAGCTGATCATCAAGAATAGTAATCTACCACCTGAATGGGTTGCCATCAAGGACAACACCTGAATCATAATGCCAACAGAGACGTGTTCCGGCGTCGTTAAACATAGTGACTGTCGATCTCTACGAAGGTGGGTGATTCCTCCTGAGAGTCGGTGGCACTAATACGGACTTCTGCTCCCACGTACCGTCGAGTATATATTGGGAGACCCCTATAGGCAATTATCCTTTATCCATAGGAAGCCGTGTCGGCCGCCCTACTGATCGCGATGCAGTGAACACAGCATTCACGAAGATCGACCACCCGTACCGTAAAACGTATTCTGTGGTTTCGCGAAAGGTTTGGCACACCCTCTGCCTAGATCTCCAGAGCAGTTTCTTTTGGCCCTTTTCAAACTCTATAACTGAAAAGGTCCAACCAAGCATTTGTCACTTCGGGCTCGTTAATACATCGAAGGAGACTAGAGTCATCTTTAGCTTTTTCTCGACTCTTAAAACATGAAAAAGCAAAGTTATGTTTAAAAGCGTCTAATAAAATTCATTCAAATCGGAAACACAAATTTTCCCCTTTATATTTTAGTTGATCGAGTAATCCGCAATCGTGGAAGAAAGTCAATTGAATATCCGTCATTCTCGGAGGCTTGCGAGTCAACAGTCTTTGTCTCCGGAATCGAAAACAATCCGAACAAAGCGAGCTCGTCGAACCAGTTCAAAATCTCCTTTAAAAGTTAGAACAAGCGTTCCAACAACATCTGAGATTCTGGTCACTCCAAACATTTCCGGAAACCCTGCCTCTATAGAAGAAGTTCAATCGCCACAGAGGGACAGTAATACTGATCCTAGTCTGGGGGCAAATACTTGTATGACTGAACCAGTTCCATCTGTAACCGGTCCAGAGAGTTTTGTTCCTCAAACGTCCGTCGCGGTCGATACAACCCCTTCTTCGGCACCGGAAATCTTTTACGGACCTGACGGTCTTCCTCTTCCACCTGGTCTGATTGCGATAGAGGAAATTATAGAAGAACCGCAAGTATCCACTCCAATTCAATTTGGAGTAGGGGTCGCTCTATTTCCTACTACAACAGAAGTTTGTCCATCACCAGTGGAAGTTCCTGTAGAATCACTAGGTGATCAATTGGATAGACTAAAAATGACTGAACAACCGTCGACATCTAGGACTGTGTCGAATGACACGGCGACGGCAGAATTACCTGCTGCAAATCCAACAATGTTCGCCGGCATACCATCTATCCCAACTAGCTCACAGTCGCTAGAAGGAGTCCACCAAGAGACTATCTCGACAGTATGGTCTGTTTCTGTTTGTTCCGGAGTAATGTCTGGTAACTCTCATGGTGAGGCTCATCAAATTGACCCTTTTGGGAATCTAATTAGGCCATCCAGTCCTCCAGGACAGTCAATTGCCTTGAGTTCTGGGTTGCTACCGTATGGGGGGCAGTACCCATACGGGAGTTCTCAACCTTATTCAAGTTATGGCGGAATTGCAACGAGTAGTTGGGTACCTGTGCTATCCCAGCCACCGAGAGTTGTATATTCTATGCAACGGTGTGTACCTGTGACAAACATCCCAACTACACCGGCTATTGTGACCGTGTCGCAAGTTCAAACAATGCTTGTTGTATGTCAACCTCAGATTGCTCAGGTTCTCATGCAACAGCCCCTTGACCCTGCGACCCAACCACAATCACCTACTGGTGGGACAACACAAGTACAGTTGGGTACAACTACCCCACATCTTGGTCCAATGGTTAGTGTAGCGCAACAACCCATGGTGTCGCAACCATGGATAATGCAATACCAACAGCCGCAATTCCAACAAGTGTACCAAGGTTCTGAACAGCAAATATTTGCGAATACTGGACAACCATATATTCAAAATGGTCAAAATCAACCACTTTATAGTGGTCAAGTCCATCAACCGTATTCATCATACCAACATCAACTCCATTATGCTGGTATGCAAAGACCGACTGTTCAGGCGATTCCATCGTATCCTGGTTACGCTTCACCTAACTTGAACCAGCAGTTACCATTCGTGGCGACTTTAGAGTTGCCTGATTTACATCGGTTAACAAACGATCCAATTGCTTACGCCCCTTGGTGGCCAGTGATTCCGCACAAACTTCCATCCGACATTCCTAAATTCAATGGAAATCCAGGTGAAGACCCATCGAATCATGTGATGACATTTCATCTATGGTGTTCGTCGAACACTTTGAATGACGATTCGATAAGGCTTCGCCTCTTTCAGAGGGCATTGACAGGTCCAGCGGCAAAATGGTATATAGAATTGCCTAGAGCTTCGTTCGACAATTTTGGCTCCCTTGCCACGACATTCTTGACCCACTTTCAATTACCAATAAGGTACGAAACGGGAACAGAGATATTGACTAACTTCAAACAGACAACCGCAACTCATATATCAGATCATATACATGAGTGGCGACTCGACGAAGAATGGTTAAAACATACGTTCCTGATCAGCTTTTAGCTGAGTGGTTTATAAAGTCATTACTTCCGGCTATAACGGAAGATGTAGCAAAGGGAGGAGTCGTAACAGAAGAGCAAGTTATCGCTCATGCACAATACTTGGATTTAGTATATACTCAGTCTGGCACGCTCTATGACAAAATACCAGACGCCCCTAGACCAGAGTTTTCAATCCCTCCTCCTCCTAAATCAAACAGTGACTCTCATGCCGGCGATGGCGTGATTGGCACGGCAAACACGAATCCGAAAAGGACCAATCAAAAGAAAGCCCGTAAGGATTCGAATCAAAATGCGCATGAAGAAGTTCTTGCTTCGGAAGTAAATGCCGTATCGACAGATAACGGCAAAGAAACCAATCAACCAGGAAGCAAGAAAAATCAAAACAAAGGGAAGAAGAAGAAACAAGGAGAGTCATCTCCTCGAAAAACTTCTTCAAGCCCTCCTCGAGATAGGAAACCACCTTATGGGTGTCAGATATGTGATGAGGATCACTGGACGAGAGAATGTCCATACAAAGCTGATCTAAAAAGATTCTTAAAGAGTTCGCAAACTCCAGCTGTGTTAACTGATCCGTTTCCCGATCGAGGAAAAAATCTGGTTGGTAGTGGAAATGCTTCACCGTCGCAAGTGCTTATGTTATCGATATCGAAGCAACAGAATGATGCTTTGATTTCGACAAGGAACAAAGATTACGGGAATCCACAGGTGTCGAACGATAAAGGTAAAGATCAACCTAGCAGTTCGACAACAACTTCGGCAGAAGTTGTACCCCCCATCACACATGAATTAACAATAAAACCGCCAAAGGGAGTAGTACACAAGTCGACATTTAATCCTCGTGCCAGAGCGGCACAGCATTATAATATAGTGGAAGATTTGGCGCAATCGCCGTCTGCTATGTCGACTCTTGAAGTACTACAAAATTGCCCATCCCAAAGGCAGGCATTGTTATCAGCAATTGGTGGGGTGGATCCTAAAGATTCCAATCTTGTATCCTTTGATCACAAAGGATATGATCCTCAGTTACCAGCTCAACTAGCTTTCCTCGTCCAAGTGAAAGCCCTCAACAAAACTGTTCATCGAACAATTATTGATGAGGGGGCATCGACATGTATTATGTCGATGAGTTGCTGGAAAACTTTAGGATCTCCAACCTTGTCGCGATCATCGACAACATTAAAAGCATTCGACGGAAGGACATATACCCCTTACGGTATCCTTAGTAACTTGAAAGTTGAACTAGGGGGCAAAACAGTAGAAATAGATGTTGAAGTCATCGATGGCAATCTTGACTATAACATCCTACTGGGAAGACCATGGATTTATGCCATGGAAGCGGTTGTGTCGACCTATTTTAGGAAAATCGCATTCCCTTTTCAAGGAGAGATTACGATCATTGACCAACAAAATTTCCTCCCTAATGGTTCACAAGTTACAGGAAGCGTTCCTCTGATCCATGGAAGCGACCATTCGTTTCAAAATATCGGAGTAGGCTTACTAAAAGATCCTACATTAATGGGAACTTTCACCCTTCCGCCAACATTCATTGTGGGAGAAGTGGCGACAGTAGGAACCTGCAATATGATATCTTCCGCGCAAAAGATGTCAGAAAACGATATCAGCATGGATCATAAAAAGGTTTTGTCCCCAAGCCCAATGGAAGTATTGTAGCAATCAATTTTCTTGGCTTGGGGGGGCAACCCCAAATCAACGCTCATCAAGCGTTTGGATAGATAGGTCTAGAGAATATGGCACCCCTTTAAGTCCTTGGTCGCGAGTGCATGGAACCGACAAAGGAATAGTCCAATCAATGGTAATTGACGGGGCACCATGGAATGATTCCCACCATCGTTCCCTTCTCCCGGGTTGTGGGGAAGATACTCAAAATAACCTTTATTATCCTTCAGTTTTCGATTTTCTATCGAGTACTGTAAATACAGTGGGCAATGAGGATAGTTCTTTTACTATGTCAACCTCATTAAAAAATGAAACGATCCCCTTTCCAGATCTCAATGGTAAACCTTCATTCCAACCAACAAAGTTGAATGCAATGAAGCTTGGGGGGCATGCACCTCGATTTGCGTTATTATGCTGGGGGCATGCAAACATATCTTCGAGCAGTTTTAGCAATGTTCATGCTCGTTAAAAAATAAACGCAAGAATCAAGCAGTTTTTTGTGCAGAGTTCATGCTTGTTAAAAAATAAACATAAATTGTGAGCAATCTTTCCCTAGCGGTTCAAGCTCATCTAGAAAAAATGAACCGGTAAACAACCTCGAGAAATGTAACCTTTGAAAGCCATATTAAAAGCCCTTGGTCATGTTTATATGCCATCACCTCCATCCGTTCATTTGGCCAATCGTTCACCTCCATATGTTTGTTTACCCATTTTGAGGAACAACTGCGAAGAGTGATTTCACTTAGCCATCCTTGAGACACTACCGTGATTGGAGAATTCCAACCTGTACCTGGAATCCGCTGCTATCCCTGTTCATCACTCGTTCCTCAAAAGATGAGTCTTCTTTGAGCTCTTTTCACTGACTCGTAAAATATGAAAAGTTTGCTGAGTTTTGGCCTTCCAGCTCGTTAAAGCGACCGGAAAGCTATCCCTCCTCTAGATTTTAATCTTTTTGGACCTGAGGGATTATTGCACAAAAAGATCGAGCGCTTGTTTTGTTCGGCTCGTAAAAGAGATCGAAAATTCATCCCTTCTGTATTGTTTTATACTTTTTCGGACTTAAGGGATTAGAAGACGAAAAAGGAATTTTGGAGTTAACTTTTCGTACCTTTTCAGACTCTCTAAAATTGAAAAGGACCGAGTTTTCTTTGTCGTTAGACTCGTTAAAATGATTAAATAGCGACAAACTTGTCTTTAGACGAGAACGAGTTTCCTTATCGCTAGGCTCGTTAAAACATAGCGATGGGCTTGCCCGAAGGGCAGGTTATAGAACAAGCATATGTTATCCTCCTCAAGCTTGACAAAAATAAAGAGGTACTGGTCAGCAATGACTGGGGAAAAATTGGGAGAACCTCACAGCATTAATGGTAGCAAGTCGCTCTTGAACATGACACTTTGTCCTCCGTATCACATCGGGTTGGGTTGTTTCATTCACCGGTCTCATAACCATGGTCCTCGCCACACCATCCGCAATTGGGGTAATGCTACCAATCCATCACATCAGTGTCGTTATATGTTCAAGAGATGTGGTTCTATAAAGAGTCAACCGTGTTCCACCCACTGCCATACATTATCCTTCATCCGCTTCATGACCGCCACCCTGAATCATACATCACAGTTTGTTTTCACCTCATCACAATCACTAGCTCCGTTCCGTGTCACTGATGTGGGATTCATTAAGGCCCTCCTTTGACGGATCGCTCCTTGTCGACATCAGCTCATTATCCAAGGAGTTGATCTAGGAACACCCCCCTCAGTACTTTGAAGCTTGCATGCCTCAATGGCAAGTTTCTCACTTCCGGCGACGGGTATACATCAATGACCTTCGACCAGAAGATTTTGCATGGTGGTCGACGCCAAGTCCTTTATTCCCACCATGTAGATTGTACTGCCGTACCTTGAGGGTCATCATCCTTATCGGTAATTCCTCTCGCGCTTGTTAACGGTTTACATCATTGACCGGTAATCAAGCGATGTCTTTCCATGTTCGACTTCAAGAAATTCTCACATGGATCGACTTGTACATCGAGTGAAGATCGGAAGAGATTGAAGACCCCGGATCTAGTTTCATCCATCCGGGCTGCGATATATATTCAGGACATAAAGACATTTGATATGTACATCATTACAGCAGATGATCATCCTTCTCAAAGGATGATAATTTCGGCAGAGAAATATCAGTCTACAATCAGACGATCGTCTGCTCTATGTACCAAAATGTATTTATAAAGCTGAGCATAGGAATGCCCGCCTCAGCTAGATCATGAAAAATGTATGAAAAATAATGTATTGTATTGTATCTTATTACAGGACACTTCTCAGCAGATTGAATGAACTTCGGATCCTCTCAATAAAGCATTTCACCCGATAAACGACCTCATACTTTAGGGGGCATCTGTTATAGACAATTTTGTGCCTTACCGCAACAAGCATGAATTTTCAATAATCCAAGGGATCCAAAGTTCCCTAAACATGATGTTCCTACCCCTAGAGGAACAAGGTCAGCAAACCAACAGCTCTCAGATCAGTTCTCCACCTGAAAACACTCAAAAACAAGCAATCCTAAAATCAAAGCAGGTGCTCCACTAGGCTTCTGCGCTGAAACACAACTGCTCCATGGTGTACCTGCGTTGCAAAGTAGGTAGAACAAAGCCCACCTGCGTTCAGCGAGTTTGGACATGTGGCACACTGAGTCATTGCTCTGGAATCTTCCAAAAATGACACTTGGATCAGGGATTTCGCCTTGTGATGAGTCAGAGGCTTTGTTTCTCCAAGTGGAAGCAAGGTTCACCAAGTGGACTCAAGAACTGAAGATCAACTAAAGATTAACTGAAGAGAGAGAGGACACAAGGCAGCTACACATCAGTTGCAAGCTGACTCATCCTTTCTCGATTCATCTATATATTGAGCTCTCTCCTATGAGCTCAGGGAGGCTGGAATTTTGTGCAAAGTAATGATATGCTGTTGGTTTCATTATTGAGTTATTGGGTGATTGTTTGAGAGAGGTGAAGAAGAGCAATTCTTTCTGCTGGGAGGTGTTGCTGGGTTGGAGCCTGCAATGGTTGTAATACTCTCAGAACCTTTATTTCTTCATTAATAAAAGCTACTGAGGTTCTTCTATGTGCTCTTGTTTCAATTATGTATTGTGATGATTGCATGTTTGGTTTACACTAATCCATGAACCAGTTATGATTGCATGCCTCTTGTAGTTTCCTTCTTTGTTATTGTGCAGGATCTCATTGTAGCTGGGCGAGCAGAAGAACAAAGAGCTAGGAGCAAGCGGCCAAAGAGAAGAGTTTGGATTCGACATTAAGCGCAAGGCAACGGTTAGTGCTTTCTCCATTCTCTTTTTCTTTCATAAAGAAGTAAACCTTAAGTAGTTTGTTTTACAGTTGTTGCTAAGGAACTGTCACCCTTAGAGTGGGATAGGGTCATTCGAGTCGGATAATTTTCCCTACAACACTAAGTGCTCTGCACAGCACCCTGGTAGTGGTCTTAACTACTCTACAACGCACCTACATAAGGGCTTACCTGCGTTGGTCCCTCTATAGGCTATTTCTGGATGTCTTCAAGTCATGAAACTGCCTGGGAAGGAGGCATTCAAAGGGGTGACTTGTTTAGGGCATGAAGCAACTGAAATTAGGGTTTGATGAGCCCTAAAACATTGATCTAAATTTTGGGATTTGATGTGCCCAAATGGATCTATAACAACTGCCCCCTAAAGCATGAAGTCAGAAAAATGCCAATGTCGAATGAAATGCTTTACGATGTGATGAGGAGGTATCAAAGTGGAAGGTGACCTGCATCAATTACAATACATATATCATGATATTTGATTTTACATGAATTTCTGAGGGAAGGCATACCCATGCTCAGCTTATAAACTTTCATTACATGTACATAAACAGTCATCTACAGATATAGACCCATGATCGGAATGACCATCAATGTAAAGCCATTGTACATATGATTTAGTACTCCTAAAATTGCAACCCGGATGGATGAAACTAGATCCGGGGTTTTCAATCTCATTCAACCATTCACTCAAGTACAAGTCTAACCATGTGAATATGTGATCTAAAGTCGAACATGGGAAGACACCATCTGATTACCAGCCAATGATGTAAGTTGTTAACATATGCGAGAGAAATCATTGATAATGATAATGATCCTCAAGGTACTGTAGTACATTCTGCATGGTGTGAATGGATGATTTGATTTCAAAAACCATACAAAGTCTTTCGATCGAAGGTCATTGATGTATGCATGTCATTGGAAGCGAGAAACCTGCCATTGATGTATGCAATCTTCAATGTGTTGAATGGGTGTTTCTAAGTCAACTTCTTGGATAATGTGTGATTGTCAAAAAGAAGTGAATCGTCGCAGGAGGACCTTGATGTATCCCACATCAATGACATGAAACGAGTGTAGTGATTTTAGCGATGGAATTTTACTGACGACACAAGGTTTAGGAATGGCGGTCATGAAAATGAAGATTTATGGTATTGCAAAAGATGAATTTTCACTGGATGACTTCTCTTGAACACGTCGGCGACACTAAAGTGAATTGGTAGCATTGACCCAAAACAAAGTGATGGATGGTATGATAGAACAACGGTGTGATAACCATCAAGCTAATAACCCAACCCAAATAGTCGCAGTGATGGAGTGAAAGTGTCATGTTCAAGAGCAACCTGCTACCATAAAGTAGTTTTCCCCTTTTCCCATTTTCCCCAGTCATTGCTGACCAATACCTCTTTATTTTTATCAAGCTTGAGGAGGATAACATATTCTTGTTGTATAATTTCACCCTTTGGGCAAATCCATCGCTATTTGATGTTTTAATGAGTCTAGCGAAGATGAAACTCGGTCTTGTCTAGATGGACAAGTTTGTCGCTATTTGATGTTTTAACGAGTTTAAAGACAAAGATAAATCGGTCCTTTTCATATTTAGAGAGTTTGAAAAGGGACAAAAAGGAAACTCCACAAGTTCTTTTTCGTAAATTAATATCTCAAGCCTGAAAAAGCATAAAATAATACAAGAGAGATATCATTTCCAATCCATTAACGAGCTGGAAAGGACAAGCATTCGGCAATATTTTCATATTTAGAGAGTCTGAAAAGAGCTTAAAGAGGACTCCAGAGGGGGTTCCTTTTTTTTTTTTTAACAAATCTCAAAAAAGAGATAAAAGTGTGCTTTGTGGTCAAAGGTACAACTTACAATCGAACACGTTGAATTCTATAAATCAGTTGCAAAACCTGCTCAAGGCATCACCAAATGGAATAAAAATATATGTTTCATAGGCAAAAAAAAATAGGTAAGTACTAATGTTTAATTGATTAATGAACATGAAATAAACATAAAACAAGTTTTTACCATGACATTTTTACCATTTGGAACTTACCATTCAATTTTGTGCTCTGAGCTTAGTTTTTACCTCGATTTTCACCAGCTGATTGTGAAATATTCTGCGGACCATTTCTCGAGCCGTTTGGACTAGGTAGGAGCTAAACCTTTCTACTTTCTTTTCAAGTCATTCTTTTTTCATTTCATGCAAGTTTTAGGGTTTTTTTGGTGACCTTGGGGTTTCATTTTTTTCCCTGGGATCAACGCAGGCTTTCACATCAAGAATTGCGCTAAGGAGCACCCAGATAGAAGGTTGCATTCTCTGCAAGGCACTATCTCTGTGTCTAGGCTATGTTGGGTGCATTTCCCAAGTTTGTTTTAGCTGTTTGCTCCAAAATTTGTCCTATTTTTTGCATGGAAAGGATCCTAATTTAGCTTATGATTGTGTTTCAGGCTTTCATCGGATCAGAATGTCGATTACATGGTGAGAAAGAGAGCATGAAGAACAAGATATGTTTGCCCTAAACAATTCGGGTACAGTTGAGGCCCTCAAAAATTGTGGGTTACTCAAATACTTTAAGTTGTTCGGAATGAGGCTACAAAGAGAACTACTGCAGTTCCTTGTTCGTACATGGGATCTGACAGATCAAACTTTTCACATTAGGGACAAGATGGTCCCTATTACCATTGAGGATATTTACTTTCTTACCGGATTGTCGAGGCGAGGTGCCCCCATCTCACTTTCTGGATTTGCCCATGGAGGTGAATCAGTGAGAGATTACATCAGACAGTTTTGTCGGCCAGGTACACAGCCTAGAAAGGATGGGAAAATAAATATCAGGGATGTAGGTGATTTGCCTTTAAGAATGATCCTTTTCATAATAGAAAAATTGGTTGGCAGTGTGACACTACATTTGGCGAACAGATCTTATATGCAGTATGCACTGGAGTGTCTAGAACCAAAAGTTTTCAACTAGTGCGAGGCTGTGATTTCTTTGCTGAAAGAACAACTGACTAAGGTAAAAAGAGGTAAGATGAAAAATTTCTTCTATGGTTCGATCTTAATTGCTTTTTCCTTAGAAAGAATCCCATTGATGAAACTACAACATGTTTCACTGGGTGTGGCTGGTCCTAGAGATCCACGTATGCAGAGGTGGGTTGAACTGATGGCTCGACATGCGGGTCAGTCAACGATCACTTTCTCCCCTGCATTTTTCAACTGGCTTGAGTGACAACGTCTTGTTATCGAGAAGCATCCATACTCAGGGATGGATTTCCGTGGAGATCCATATTTGATTTTACCAGTTGGAGCACAATGGGGTGCTATGGGTAAGTTTTTGGACCAAAGTGTTTTTTGATTTTTTCAAGTTTCTACATGTTTTTTGTGTTTTTAATGTTTCCAAGACTAAACTAAAATTACTCTTATGCATGCAGATGTGGGTACTATTCGACCTGTGGGACACCAACAGGTTGCAGGTGGGCTAGCGCAAAAAACCATTGGGAGAGCAGTTCTCTAGGACTTGGATTTGGCTGAAACCTTAGCAGAGTTGCAGGATCACATAAAGGAATTAACCCTTGGTATTCTAGATATCAGGATCAAGGAGTTACCTATGAGGCTGCAGTGCCACACTATTGGTGTTCCTAACCGTTGGACTAGGCTTTTGCGCATGATAGCACAGGTTGTGACCTTTTACCATTAGCACCACTAGATCTACTTAGGATGTTTTGTACGTATTTTTGAGTTTTTGGGTCATATGACCAAATGTGTCTTGGGCACAAATTTTATAAAAACTTTTAAAACACCTATCTATTTTACTTTCAGAGTTTTCTATGGTTATATGTAATCCTATTCAATTGGTGATGTGAATTGAAATACTACTTTTACATGTGTTGCAAATGTTTATTTAACACATAATTTGCTAGAGAGTCAGCTAATGTGTTAAGATTTCTGGAAATATGTTGATATTGAATGTGTTCAAAACGTCTTTCCAAAATACGAACTCTAAGGAACATATGAAAAATTGTTGGATTTCAGATAGTATAAATGTTTGTTAATTGTATTACAACGAGTCGTGAGTCCAGCCTAACGATGATTCGGCAAATGCCAAGTGAAATGGCATCAGACAGTAGTTCAATCAACGCGTTATACTCAGTGATATTGTTTGTCGATCGACTGATACAAATCCCTTGGAAACTCACTAACTCACCACTTGGAGCGAAAATAGCTTCTTATCACTCAGAATTTTCCCTAGAAGTTATCAGAATAAGGAAAAGGCCGAGGTAACTACAAACCAATCTTTTAAGTATAGGCTCTAGCCAACCTATGACTTAGAGAGGCCTCTCTCTTTATGTTTTAGCTTTGTTTGTTGGGATTTTAGGCTAGTTCTTAAAGTTCAGGGGTTTTTGGATTTGTATTGGAAGTTGGATGGTGGAATCCTTACACAGATGGATAGAATGATGTCTTTGGCTATTGGGATATGGAGTCAAAGAAGGGCAGCAGAACTGGGATTAAATCATTAAATGGAGTGTTCAATGGGCAAGCTAGAAGAGTAAAACATAGGTTTTTAGGTTGAATGGGTGAAATTATCTTAACCAGGGTGAGAGAGCACTTAAGAATCCTCAAACCAGGATTAAAATGAGGAACAAAGGATTATCAGGAGCGAAGGGCAGTTAAGAATCCTTTACTATAGACTAGACGGAAACTACCTGAACTAAGGAGCAATCAAGAATTCCTTAACTTAGATAATTTTAGTAGAAAACATACAAAATGCCTAATAGTCAAAACAGAGTGCAGTGAAGCAAGTTCTGAGATATCATTCCATATTAAAGCATTTAGATTTCAGATACATTTAAGATTATGGAAAAAAATTTAAAGAAAAGTGACAACACAAAAGAAGATACTTGTCTGTATTTCGCACTACACATGAATCCAGTGAAATGTCTTTGCTTTATTCAATAATCCAGCTTGCTGGTCCAATAGTGATACAATAGCTTACAGTCTTTGATCAAGAAAACTATAGAAATGTCTAAGAATCCACCCTACATACTTCGAATTGTGAAGTATTTATAAATAAAAAATAAAAAAAATAATAAAAATAATAAAAAAAAATCATTACAAAATATCTCAAAACAACTTGAGATTTAATCTAGGAAATACAAATATCTTCTTGCAAGAAGATAGAGATAGCTAATGAATTGTTTCATGTTGTCCCTTTTATTATGGTTGTGTTGGCCTTTATTGTTGAAGTGTAGCCCTTTATGCTGGCTTGCAGTTGTGGAGCTTCATGCTGGAGTCTTCTCTACTTTCATCTTTCAACTGATACTCTTTAACTATGATACTCTTTACCCTGCTGCCCTGTTTTCCCCTGTTTTACCTGGCTGCCTTCATTTTTACTGTGCAATAACTTTCTGCTGTAAATTTGTCACAGTAAATCTGTCATTTTCTCCCACTATTTTTCAACTGGTAATTTCACATTCACCATTCTCATGTAGATTTCATCAGCCTCAGTATACTTTGCAAAATTTGGCTTGGTGAGGAATAAATGTTTTACCTCATGCTCAAGGAAAAACAAGTTTTCAAAGGTGTCATATAAAACTTTACCGATTGGTAGGGCTTTTATGGATGAAGAACTAGCTTGTTCCTTAGCCAATTTTCTAAGTCTATCACCATAGTCCAGTTGTGTCATGAGTTTGTCATTGATGACCATAGGACTAGGCAGACCTTTATCCCTGAAAATCTGGAATTTAGCCATGAACCTATTAATGGCTACCTACATATTGTTCCACTTTCTTCCAAATTAAGCATAAGGTTCCTTTTGGAAAGGACCTTCCTTATTTCTAAAATGGTAGTGGTCCTATCTTCTATATTTAGCTCTTGGAGCTCATATATGTTCTTGTTGTTGAGGAAGTGGATGAGTCTATTTGCATCCTCTGGCTTATTTCCTAAAAGCATGCTCTTCATGGGCTCTTAGCTCCGCGATCACCCCATATTGCAGTAGGTGGAGCGCCTCACTAGGAAGCACTGCCAAGTTCATCCCCACTCCCTTGAGGGCACTGACAACAGGCCTGTCAACTTCGTTTTTTGTGGTCAGTGCTCCATCCGGCAACACTATCACTCGGGAGTCCTTCACACACAGCATCTCGAGAGCTTTTGAAGTACTGATAATAAGGTTGGTGGACACCGTGCCAACCTGTGATGCGCGGATCTGCAACTCATGCAAACCCGTTTGGATGGCCCCTAATAGTCATTGTTCCTACTGCTCGAACTGTTGTAGTACCTCCACAGTGACATCCCGCCATAGTGGCATCCTGCATCGTGTCTCCAATGTCATTTAAATCTCCCTCTATTAGGGTGATTGGGTCCAATGACGTCTTATTGGCCTTGGATTTCTTCTGCAACCCCACTTTTTCTTGTTCTCTTGGATGTTTGATGTGGTACGATTCCATTTGTGGGTTCGCTCCATGCTGCTCTGTTTGCTCATTTGTTTCTTCCTCTGTTTCGGGCGAAGGAAACCTCACACCTTTGTCAGAGCCACGCTCTATTTCACCTATCTGCTTTTCTGTTTTCTAGGTGGCATCGCACTTTGCCTGGGCCTTGTCAATAATCTCCTTCTTCCTCTTCTTGGCCAACTGCACCATCTTGAGATTGGCCTCCTCCTTTTTGCGTTGTGTGGTAGACTTGCTCGACCCCATCGCTGAGTCTAAGGTAGTGCACCATTCTTCTAGCCAATGATCAAGAAATGCATCACTCGCATCGTCTGTTGCCAAGGCAAGTAATGCCACTTCCGCTCAAGGTCCTTCCGTGCCTTGATCATGACACACTGAAAGTATACCTTGAACTCCACGTACTCCTTCAGTTTGGAAAACATAGTAGGTGACAATCGTGGTTTGCGATTGATAGCCATGCATATATTCATTTCCATCAAGATCTAGAAGATCTTGTTATCCTTGATGCACTGAGCATCCTTGGTTTCCCACAACAAAGCGTACTTCGCTGCTTCTAGCAGGTCTAGTGTGACTTAGGGGAATTGACTATCTTTCGACAACTCCCAGCCTACTAGCACAATGGACAGCAAGAGCCACGCATAGTGGAAGGTCTTGTTGAGCTCTTATGCCTCATGGCAGTTCACAAGGAACTCACCGCAGAGATAGCACACCCAATTAAACTGGACTCCTTCGATGCATTGGATTGCTAGAGCAACAATGGGTACCGACACTTCATATGCGCGACACTTCCGCATAACTTTTCCTACCAGGATCTGCGTGGCCACCTTAATCACAGGGTTGTAGATACTCGAGATGGCATAGCCAGGTAGCTTCTTCACAAGCTTGAATCTCTCCTTCATGGCCTCTGCGAGGGCTTGCTCGCCACCTTTTCCACCAAACATCATGGCTAGATTCTCCCCTATATAGGGTATTCGGGTGATCCTATGGATCAACCTGTTGGTGATGGGTATCAGCTCCTCCAGCCATAGTCACCCATCGTGCACCAAGCATAACAACTGCTTGATGACCAATACTATAATGGGTGTGCGATTGTAGTGCAACATCCATAGCAGGTTGAGAAAACTTGCTTTGTCTACACCCCTGAGCCACTTCCATAGTTCCAATGCAGTCGTCCCGGTGATTGTGTGAACAACGTGGTGCATTAGCTGTTCTGTCACCAAGTGTGGGAATTTCTCATTGTCAGCTAAGTCCTAGTCTTCCAATTTCAATAGAGGAACCCGCCCCAAGCGCGGTCCTTCAAAGACAATCTCATCCGGCAACAGAGGTATGTGCAGGGCGACCTTGCTTTCGTCGATGTCCTTTGGCACTTTGGTCTTTCCTTTGCACAAAGGGACGTATTCGGGAAACTTAGTGATAGGGTCAGAACCCTCGACTTCAACTTCCTCCACTTCCACCCCCAAACACTCATCATCCATCGAGATGTCCTCAGTTTCTTCCTCCTCCAGCTCCAAGTTGATGGTGTTTCCCTTTTCTTGTGCGGTGGGCTTGTCCTTCTGTGGATTTCTTCTAGGTGACGCGAGCAATGGTATCGCAGCCTGCTTGCCCTTCTTATCCTTCACACTCTCTTTGGTTGGGGTAGGCTTCTGTCTAGGCATCTGTGGTGACTTGGGGACTTCAGCTAGAACCTCTGCAACCTCTAGAGCAACTCCTTTTGCCTCCATAACAACCTCCGGCACAACCCCCTCAACTATCACTGCTTCAGATCCTGGGATAAAATCATAGATGAAATTGCATTTGGACTTTGGAAATCGATCAAACACTGGGCAGTCAACCAATTCTTCGAAGAATGTGTGGATCATTCATGTCTGAGAACTCACCAACTCAATGTTCAAAATTCCAAGTGTTTTCGTTGGGCCTCCACCTGTAATTTATAGGCCATTTTGAATTCAAATCCGACTATTCCCACCACATTCAGTTCATTAATACCGGATTGGCAGCAAATTTCCAAGGATCTTACCCATAAATTTTGTCTTAAATGCCGACCGCTTGCTCCATTTGGTTGCATTCTCATCATCAAATCATGAACAATGACTTTAACAATCACTTTCCGGCTGACTTGCGTGGTTTTTCCTTGGGTAGAGCAACTCTCTTCGTGTTGTCGTGAACCCTGTGACATTGCCACGTTCGATACAATCCTCTAATCACATAGTTCCCCATCTTGGGCAATGTAGTTTATAGTTCAATGCCTGGTTTCAGCTGCTTGGAGCGCTAAGAATATGCTACCTTCATATATTCATCTGGCCAAATCACCAGTGTATGGCTTCAATCATCTGCCATTCACCTTTCCTGGGAAGGTATCTCCATTCAATTTACCCAACTAAACTGCTCCACCGTCGGTAATCTCCTTAATGACATAGGGCCATATCCAGTGCATTCTGAATTTCCCTGGAAATTTATCAAACTTGTTGTCATATAACAAAACCAGATCATTTACCTTAAAGGTGCGCAATTTAATGTATGGATCATGCTATGCTTTTTCATGCTGCTTTTGGACCTATTGGTGAAGTCCAGCCATAAATCTTTCTTCCTGAAGCTCAGCAAGCTGCGTAAGCGTCTCTTCTAGGGCTCTATAATCCGTTATACCTGTGAGTGTCTCTATGCGTAGACTCAATGTATTCCATGGGAATCATTGGTTCAACACCATATACAAGCCTAAAGGGTGTCTTCCCAGTAAAATTTTTGCATGTCGTTCGATAGGCCCATAGTACTATGGGTATGCACAGGTCCCAATCACTTAGCTGAGCTTTGTAAACCTTGGTTAACGCATTCTCCAACACCTTATTGAATGCTTCCACCGTCCCATTATCCTATGGGTGATAAGGTGTGATTTTATGGTTATACACTTGAAATTCCTCTATCTGTGCATTGATCGTCTCGTTCAAAAAGTTCGTACCACGATCACTCATCAAAACCTTTGGACACCTAAATTGCGTCAGTACATACTAAAAGAGAAACTTTGCAGTGGTCATGCCGGTGCAATCCTTCACAAGTTGTGCCTTTACCCATCGAGTCAAATACTCAATTGTGGTGATAATGTACTGTGCTCCCATATTCTTTCCTTGGGGCTGAATGGGTCCCACAAAATCTATGGCCCATTTCGAGAAAGGTCGTAATGTCATCTGTGGGTTCAAGGGTAGCTCATCTCTCCATGATGGCCTATCAGTCCTCTAACACACGTCACACACCTTGCAGTAGGCTTTGGAATCTTGATGGAGGGTTGGCCACCACAACCCTGTGCGTAGAATATTCTGCGTGGTCACTCTTCCTGCATAATGGCCTCCCGCAGAACCCCCATGACTGTCTGCGAGGATAGTGCTTCTTTCAAACTTTCATACATTTCATCACAATAGTTCATCAGACCCCATTTTGTACAGATGTCTGGCAATGATATAAAAGTCTACCGTGCGCACCACTAACTCCTTTTGTTGTTGGATGGTGTAGCCTTCTGGGGCAGTTCTTGTTGTTAGGAAGTGTATCATGTCTTCAAAGTGACCATCTGCGACGCACACTACAAAGAGTTGCGCGTCAGGCAATCCCTCCTCCAAATTAGTGGGCTCTTCCCCCATTTCAATGCATGACAGATGGTCTGGTTCTGCGTTCAGTCATCCAGGCTTCACAATAACCTCAAAATCATACTCCTGGAACAATAATAACCACCTACAGATTCTCCCCCCCAACACAAGCTTATTGACTAGGTATTTCAACGCAGAATGATCTGTATACATTTTAAAATATCCACCTATCAAATAATTTCTAAACTTTTGGAGCACGTATACCATGGCTAATCCTTCACGCTTAGTGGTGGAATAGTTCTTCTCAGCCTTGGATAACCTCCTACTTGTGAATGCTATAATATGGTCCATGTATCCTCTGTCGTCCTATGTCAGTACTACTCCTAGTGCTATACATGACGTGTCTACATGTACATGAAACTCCTTCTTCCAATCTAGGAAGACTAAAATTGGCACGGTGATCATTTTTCCTTTCAGCACGTCTAAGATTTTCTGATAGTCCTCGTTCCAACAGAACGTGACATCCTTTTTCAACAGCTTCTCCATAGGCGCGGTGATCTGGGCATAGCCCTTGATAAACTTCCTGTAGTACCCAGTATGTCCCAAGGTTGTGCGCAGTTGTTTCACACTCCTCGGCACCTCCAAGTTAAGTATCACTGCGATCTTCGCGGGATCTACCATCAGTCCCTGTCTACAAACCACATGACCCAGCAAAGTCCCAAAAGGAACACAAAACAGACATTTCTTCAGATTGAGCACAATCTGGTACCTTCAATAAGTATCTAGCATTAAGCGCAAACTAGCCACATGGTGTTTTACCAACCCAAACACAATCCAATCATCAAAGTACACCTCTAGAAACTTATGAATGAAGTCTTTGAATGCAGCAATGACTATGCGCGAAAAAATCACAGGCGCATTCTTCAATCCAAAAGGCATTACAGTGTATTGAAAACATCCCCATTCAGTCACAAAGGTCGTCTTGCTTCTATCTTCAGGCATGATTTTGATCTGATGGTACCCAAAAAACCCATCAGTGAAGGAGTACGCTTCCTAGCCACCTACATTATCCAATACCTCATTAGTGAATGAAGTCGGGAAAGGATCATGCACGCAAGCGTCATTCAACTTCCTGAGATCTCCGCATATCCTTATTTCATCCTTCTCCTTATTTTCCTATACCATCATTGGGATCACCCAATCAAATTCTTCTATGGGCTCAATGATGTCTGCCGCGAGCAGCTTATCTAACTCTAAGCGGACCTTCTCCTTATACTTCATATATAGATGGTAAGGTCTTTGCTTAACCGGCTTCGCGTCAGGTTTTAACGTGATCTTCATAATCCCCAAGTCTCCTATTATCCCCTTTAACTCCATAAACTTGGTAGGGATCAAATACTGGTATTTGTGGAGCAATTCAACAACCTTATCTACTATTGCGTCATCCTACTAATCTCTAATCTTCACGAATTTGGGCTCCACCTTCGTACCAATATTTACCTGTTTCATTTTCAGTGGTGCGGTTACATCAGGATTCTCGATCTGCGGTCCCTCGACCTCGCAGTGAACCTTGGTTTCAGGGATATCAATCTTTCGGGGGTCCTCGTCATATTCTTCAACTGTCACGTTATAGCATTCCATCGCGTGGCTTAGCTGAGTAGTCCAATCAGGTTGAATCATATCCGAAGGATCCTGCGGTATCCTAAAGATTGTTGGTGTAAATTCTTGTAGCGCTTTGTCAATACAGTCAACCCATATTCGTAGCTAAACGTCATTATGAATCCTTCACGCAGAATATCCCAATCTCCTGTGCCATGGCAAAGCTCTGTCTCCAAGTACAAGTTCATCGGGATGATTCCAAGGTGTGACAAAACAAGTGCACCCATTCAGGTTGGGGCTTCGCGCAATAGGACTTAGTCCATTTGGCCAAGTGTGCGCGTGGATCGTCCTTCCTGTCATAATTGTCTGTCACTCATACCTGCAGCTTCCCAAATCATGTTCTCATCATCCTCCTACACTCGCGCTAGTCATTAAAACTACCCTTGTGCATACCCCACCATCTCGCAGGCTTAGCGCACAGTGCCTAGTCCAAAGCCTAGAATCACTGCTTCTCTGGTAATTCCATCTCAAATGCATCCAAAAACACATCCACATCATTCAAGCCATCATAAGTGGGCATATTTCATACCTCGGATGAAACATAGCGCAACGACCGGGTCATCATGTTACAGCTCAGTGTAGTTACTTCATGTAGCCGATTCTTGCCAGCGCTCTAATTCTTCATTTGAGTATGAGGTGCAAGAACTCTCGCAATCTCATGTAATTCGGTCATCCACTGTCGGATTCAACCAATCTTGGTCTTGTGCTATTATTTTATATATGTAGTCCAAATCGTCATCGCTTTCGTAATCACAGACTGGTTCACTATAGCGCGATCCTTTAACAGGATCTAGGGGTACTATTATGCGAAGTGATTTCTTTTCAAATATCATCTTTCACTTCTTTAGGTTGATTACCCCATTCATGTTAATAGCCCAATCAATGCCAAGGAGGGCAGGGTAGGGGTTGCTGTCATTCACAATTTCCATCACTTCAAAGTCAGCCAATATACTCACACCTTCAATATATACAATTACTCCTTGCAGTTGTCCCGTGGGGATGATTTTCTGCTAATTTTCCATCCTTAACTGAATCGAAGACCACTGAAGCGTGGGTCTCCCCATCTACTCCCAAGTCTGCTTTGACAAACTATTTGCATCTGACCCCAAATCCAGAATAACCTGACCCATTTCATATTCTCCTATCTGCACGGTGAGTCTCATCTCACGCCCTGTCCTTGCCTTATGCTTACCAATCTTCTGTACCACGCGTAGTTGACCCAGAGCGTTTCCAGCGTATCTATTTATTAGTTCATGTAACCCCTTCACAACCTTGCTATCACGCAACAGCTTCATGCAGGTCTTTAGAAAGGTCGTAAGATAGAGGTTTATCCCAGCTCCCTGAGGTAGAGGCCTCAGTGAAGCTCTTTTTTGCTTCCATGAATGTTTCGCGTGCACGCTCCAAATCAAATTCAGCCTCCTTCTCTGGAGCTTTGCGAACCCATGCGCTATCTTCGGGTTGTTTCCCCTTATCATCGCCCGTTGCAATTCCACTTCGGAGCACTATATTCACATTCAAATCCTCTTCGCGAGGCTCAACCCTCATCATCTGCAGGTTCTGAGTCGGTTGCGGTGGTAGCACCCCTTTGTCATGTATCCTCACTATCAATGTAGGACAGTCCTCCATCTCATGATCAAACTGAGTGCAATATTTTCACGATGGACACGTTGGGTTAGTGCATTCATGGGCATAGTGTCTTGGTCCTCCACAATTGTAACAGATCAGCTGTCCCCGACCTCTGCCAGGTCCTCCTCCGCCTTGGCCTCATCTGCGCCCTTGAAAGCCTGTTCACGCCATCCCAGCACTCTGGTCAGGGGGCCACATTTCTACCTGAACTCTATAGGCAGGTGTTTTTTCCATCATCAATTCATAACTTCAGTAGTTGTGCTCATCATGCCCTACCGACCTGCAGAAGTTGCAAAATAGTTGTTGCGGTGTTTGTACAAACTTCTGCAGCAAATGATAGTTATTAGTCGTATGTTTCCCTGCTACCTAACATATAGTGCACCACAACGCAGGCCCCGTGCTCGGTCCTGCTTGGGCTTCTGGCCTCAAAGGAATCGGTCCTCCTCCTGCAATATAGTTCACAAAGACCGGGCAATGGTCTTTGTCATGCCCTTGACCCTTACATTTCAGGCACCATATCTCTTCGCACGCCTTCAGTCGAACTGTTTTGTCCTGCTTCAAGCTTTTCATTTCGAGGCAAAGATTTTGCAACTACGCATGGATCTTCTGAACCCCCAAATTCAAATATTGCATCGGTGTTTCATGCAGTCTTATTGTAATCTCCAAGGCCTCTTCCTAAGTCGTAATCTTATGTTATGATAGTGCAACCCTTAGGTGAGGCAGGAGCGAAGCCACGAAGCGCTCCCGGTGTTGTCCATCTGTTAAGTTCATATTAGCTTCACATATTTTACACTTCAATCTATGATCCAATTCCCAAGGTGTCTCACCTAGTTTCATCGCGATTTCCTTGAACCCCACAATCGACTGCACCTCAAATTTAGGCCTATTGAACTCTTTATTCAGCGTGGTCTAGATCTCTGCCAACCTAAAATTTGGGTTATCATTAGAGTACTTGATGTACCAAGTTAGTGTGTGATCCTGTAAAGCACTAACCAATGTTTCCTTCTTCATGTGATCGTCTGTGACACCTTGAGCTTCCCATACAACTTTTACGACGAACCAGAATTGGTCCGGGTCCTCATTTCCCAAGCCCTTAAACAAAGGCAACTTCACTGAATTCACCGTGATGAACTATGGTGGAGGTGGTGGTGGTGTGGGAAAATTCGCAGGTGGTGATGGTGAAGTTGGAGGTGGTAGTGGTGGGAATCCTTATTTTATCAACTGAACTGCACTTTGCAAAGAAGCCTGTAATACTCCCTCTTCGTTACTCAAAGAAGGTGAAATGAGTGGGATATATTCAGGGCCCTTTCTTCCTTTGTTCCTGTAAGTCTTTTCACTTCGCGTAGCTCCAAACATCAAGATAGCTACATAACCCGTTTTTCGCACAATAACATCTTAATCCAAGTATTTAAAGACTTCACGTACTTACCTCGTGGACCTTTGAAAAAGCATCGCTTCACCTCGTTGTAATTGACTGAGGTATCAAACGCGAACTTAGTGAAAAATCCTCCTATGATACGATAGAGCTAATGATCGACATCATGAGCGATCTTATCCTCAAAATATTCTAGTGTTTGTACTAGCTCCGCGGTCTAGACAATAGGACTGTTAATCCTCCACCTTCCTTGGCTATCCACTAGCTTCGCGATCTACTCATATAACTCAACTGGAAAGGAACAAAAAAAGATCTCGTGGATTTTTGTATACAGGTACCTGTCTAGCCACTATTCCTTTGTCAGCCATGAGTTTCTGTTCTCCTGTGTCGTGAATTTGTGGATCTTTCTATCCAACTAGTCCTCGATCTCTTTCTTAGTTAGACTCTAGTGATACAACATCACACATTTCTCATGCATATTCCGGTCCCAGAAACGGAACAATTTGTTAGCTTTGTGGGCCCTGACCTAGGTTCAACGTTAGTTAGCCAAACAAATCCCTACACTACTGGCCCTTTCAACATCAGCCCACAAAGCGCGGACCGAAGTCTCACCCGAAGTAGTATGGGGGGATGCTGGAACCAAGTTTCTGCACCCTGCGATAATCGTGATGTCGGTTTATACCCTCTACCCTACTTTCGTGCAGGTCACTAAGCCTTAGGTCTTTGTTATTCTACCCTTTATTTCGCCCTTCAGTACCTCTACGAAGATGTACGATTGACCTTTGAGCAGCCCTAACCCGTGTTCAGGTACTTTTGTGCAGCTATGAAAATATATTGTATAGGTTCCCAAGTTATCTCAAGTGTTTTACTTATATTACTAATTAATCACAATTAGCACCGCGTAAACTGATATCCTTACTTGCGTTCAATTAACCGATACAATCACATATATTCGCGCATCAAATAAACATTGTAAATTAAACCCAAAACACAATATAATCAGATGCATTAACAGGAACTAAATACATAGTAATTGCAGAATACTTCTCTTTATTGATATCTTCCAGTTTAATATAGACTCTATCCGCCCTGCGCACACAGCTATAGGGGTCTGCGCACTCAGCTGTGGACTTCCACCCTAGGCCTCTACGCACTCAGCTGCAGAGCCTCTACCTACGCTAAGACCTGAGAACACTTAGACTTCTCCACTCTACTTCACTACTTTCTTCTTTTTCTTAACTACCTAGAGCTTACTTAGCTCATTTTTATACAATCTCATGGTCTGCGGACCATGGGTGGATCTTTACAGCCGACTTGACACTTTACAAAATAAGGGCGGAGAACCCTTTATGACTCTTGACACCTTCGCGCTCTGCGACAAAAAAATGCAGATACTTTACAACTTTATTACAAAATTATCCCAAAACATGGGCTTTTAGCCCCAAAACTTCTCTTGGGGGAACCAGTTCCCAACACATGCATTTAATGATAATCAATAAGAATGCTTATTAATGGTCATGGAGGATTAGAATATTGATTAAGAAAATATAGATTTAAACGAAAAATATTTTGTGGGGGGAGTAGATCTTGAGGGAGAACGTACTAGTGCCATGGAACTCCCTGCTCAACATCACCAAGTTCACATTAGTAAATCAAACACCAAATTTCATACTTAAGAAAAGTTCAAACTTCAGTAAGAAATCAAACTTCATGGATAGAAGATTTCGTCTCTTAGCCTATCAACAATCTTTATTACTTGAACAAAAATATGCACATCAACCTTCATTCCTTGAGCAGACTTCATTATTTAGTACTTCAAAGACAACATCATTATTCATTACTTCAAAGACAACATCATTCATGGACACAGACAACAAATTTCATGTTCATCATTAATGGGAAACAAACTTCACAAGATCAACATTAAATCGCTATTAATCTCCCTCACTTTTCATTTTACAACCTTGTCACAACAAAACCAGACTGTAGACAATTGTCCAATAATGAGTTTGGCCCCTTGTACAACAAACAAGAGTCTTAGCCATGCATAGTAAAAGTTCGACCCAACAAGAAAAATCGAACTTGGCCTCAGACTTCTATTTCCTACTGCAAGTCTTTGACATCCTTTGAATGAATTCAAATTAGACCCTGCAATCACCATAAAAAAGAAAAAGAAAATTATAAGATGAATCATGCTCTAGGCCCTTCTCTATTACTCTGATTTTCAAATTTGTTGACTACATTCATATTTCAATGCTTAACTCATGTAAACCCTCAATTGGTGTTATAGATCCATTTGGGCACATCAAATCCCAAAATCCAGATCAGTGTTTTAGGACTCATCAAACCCTAATTTCAGTTGCTTCATGCCCTAAACAAGTCACCCCTTTGAATTCCTCCTTCCCAGATAGTTTCATGACTTGAATACATCCAGAAATAGCCTCTAGAGGGACTAGCATAGGTAATCCCTTATGAAGGTGCACTACAAAGTAGTTAAGACCACTTCCAGGGTGCTCTACAGAGCACTTAGGCTTCCTTTCACTTGCGTTGGGCGAGAATGAGCGAAATTCACATAGGGTTTGGGGAATATTCTTATCTTTTGGAGTCATCTAGAATTTTCCCTCACTTATCAACTACTATGAGCTCGAAAATGGATGAGGAATGAGTTAAGGTGCATCCTATCCTCTCATCCCTTCCTCCATGGAACTAATTCTAAGTATGGAAGGCCATTCAATGCCACCATTAATGAAAAACCCTCCTTCATCTTCCTATAAATTGACCACTCATCTAAGTGATCAGGGGCTAGACGATGTTGAATTGTAAGGGGATAATGATGCTATGAGATTTGGCTTTGAAGCAAGTATTGTGATGCTACAAGTTTTTCATGCTTTTGATGTGATGTGGATGGGATCCAAGATGAAGGAATGACTTTGAATCAGACACCAATGGTTGTAATTCCTTCTTCTATCTAATAAAGTGTTTGAACATTTTTCCCATATGTTTGTATTATTTTATAATGCTTATGTGTGTGAATTGTATCTGATTCCTTTCACTTATATTCAATAGATCGTATGTTTTGATTGGTTTTTGTCTTCTATTGTGTTTATAGGGTACTTCTCAAATGGATTAAGTACCGGAAGGAGCAACGGAATAGATACAAGGGAGACAAGAGGAAAGCAGAACTACAAGTAGGCCTTCTATATTCTCA
Organism: Pinus tabuliformis; assembly: GCA_031772625.1. Lineage (NCBI taxonomy): Eukaryota > Viridiplantae > Streptophyta > Pinopsida > Pinales > Pinaceae > Pinus > Pinus tabuliformis. Next base: position 657,726,925 of record CM062809.1, read on the forward strand.
TCTTATCTATTGCTTATAACAAAAGTATAAAACACTTTAAATTGTTGTTCTAGATACAACTACTTATCTAGCGAATTAGTATTTATCCATAGATACTAAATTCTCCAAAACAAATTGGCGACTCTGCTAGAGTAAAAATATTCTTTCCTAGTAGCTTATCCACCTCCTAAGACATCCTTGTAGACCTCATTTGTGTTCATAGATTGTAATTCAGCTGTTTACATTGAAAATTGGTCAATACCATGTCAAGTTGCCTCTTGAAATGGATTACTATCACCAGCACAGGCTTGTGAGGGACACAATGCGTTGCAGAGCACCCTTGGCTTAGGGATAGTGCTTTGAAGTGCACTGTCTCCCACTCTGGGCTACGCTGATCCTCCTAGGATCAGTTTCCCACCTTTGGAAATATTTTTTTGCCAAATTTTCTCTGTTTGATTGTTTGTTGATTGATCAATGAATGCTATGTCTCAGAAAATGAGTTGTTATCTCCTGGTCTAGCCCAACTTTGATTGGATTGATTAATGTTTCTTCATGTTTTCTTTGTCATTATCAATCAATAGTCAAATTTAGGATATAATTGATTAATATTTATTCGAAAGAAAGTGTTGTAAAGTCTTCTCTTCCTTCGAATTAGAACTGTCGTAAAACTCTTCGTTCTTATGAAATATTGATTGATTGTATGTGCATATTTCCTTTTGTTCATATTCACATTAAGGAAATCAAAAAGAAATACATGCATGTTGCATTGAAAAGTTTTTTGTGTGCTCATAGGAATAGTGTAAGGAAATTGCATTTAGATTGTGCTCTTTTCCCTTTGATCAAAAGAAATCTAATTGCTCTATCCCTAAGTAGCTAGGATTTTCATTGTTAAATTGAAATGGAAATAATTCTTATCATGATAGTTGCATTCCTAGGAATTTTAGAATACATCACGTGGTGAACTTGAAAGGAAAATTCCTAAGCAAGATCAACTTAAAATTAACATCAATTTACCTAATGGAGCATTGTCATAAATGAGAACATTTAGTGGTTCTAGGCTAGAGACGTGTTCCAGCATCGTAAAACAAAGCAGTTGTCACTAACTTGTCTGCAATACATCCCGAGTGTGATACCTCATTCCACGTATGTGAGTATATCGTAGCTTGTCCATGTACCTTTGGGTATATAGAGCCGTGTTACAGTACGCAAAGTATATGTGAATGCTCTCACTGTGCGATTTTGCATTAGACAATGTTTATATAGACTGGGCCTCCATGTACCTTTGGGTATATATGGGAGGAAAACTCTAGGTTGCTATCCATCCTTAAGTAACCGAGTTGGCCGCCTTGTAAATTGTGATACACCGAACACAACATTCAGGGAGATTGCCTGCCCGTACTTCTTGGTTCGCCAGGAGGTATTCTGCAGTTCACGGTTACTTGGTAAACCTTTTGCCTAGTATAACCCTTTTTGTTTATTTCTTTTTTGATAATAAAATTAATCAACAATCGTGGAGGAACATCAAACCTTACTCCGTCGTTCATGGAGAACATCGAGCACACCGCCTTTGCCACCAAAAGCGACATCTATTCGAACAAAGCGGTCTCGCTTGATTGAGTCTAGTACATCAAGAACTCCTAGTTCTTCATTTGAATTACCTGAAATATCTATTTCAGTAAGTACTGAGACTCTAGTTACTCCAACTATTTCTGGTACATCTCTTCTTGAAGAAGAAGTTTCACAATTACCTGAGGACATTAGCATTGATCCTAGTGAAACAGTAACCGAGGTTGTTCAACAACAAGTTGATCCTCAACTTGAACTTTCTCAACAAGAAAGTACTCATGAACTTGAATCAGTTCAACCAGAAGTTAATCCAGAACCTATACCAGTTCAAACGGAAGTTACATCTAAACCTGAAGTTGTTCAGGAACCTCTTACTGAAACTGTTGTTCATTTACCTGAACATTTGGACTTTGAAATTGAACATTAAGAAGTTGTTACTTTACCAGAGGACGATCAATTGGTTACCCCTCAGACATTAGTAACTATTGAAACCTCAACTTTATCAACACCAGAAATCTTTTACAGACCTGATGGTGAAGTTCTTCCACCAAGTCTAATTGCTATAGAGGAAGAATTGGAAGAAGATTCTACACTAGGAACCCCTTTCCACTTTGGAGTTGGGCTTTATCTTTACCCTCATACTCCTCTTTTTACTGCTTTGTTTGATCCTCCTTATTTTCAAGTACCCATCGATTCTTTAGGACAACTTTTGGGTCAGTTAACTATGGCTGAACAACCGTCAACATCTCAGACTGTATCATCTGATGCAGCTGCAACAGAATCTTTTGTTGCAACCTCCTCGATGTTTTCTACCACACCTAAGTCACACCTATATGGTGAACCATCCGTCCTGGTTGGTTACCAATCTTTATCTGGAACCCACTCAAGGGTTGCTTCTACACCATGGTCATCACCCATGTCCTCAACTGGAATTTTACCTGGTTCTTCTCTAACGGGAACTCAACAGTTTGATCCTGCATATCAATATCAAGCTGGGAAATCTAGTCAACAAAGACCTATGTATCCATTAAATACTGGATTGCCACCATATGGAGAGCAATATGCTTATTCACCATATCCTCCTTATTCCGGAGGACCATCATATGGTAATATCCCGCAGTATTCAAGTCAATCTGGAATTAGAGTTTGTCAATGGAAACCAACAATGCCAGTTCAACCAAGGCTTGTGTATCCAACACAACCAATGCAAACTGTGTCAGCTATTCCTACTACACTTGTTGTTACTACTATACCACAGTCACAAGTTCAAACTGTTGTATCTCAACCGGTACAAACTAATCATTCTACCTTGCAACCATAAGTTTCAGGTCAAGAAGTTCAAATTCCTCGAGTTGTCATACAACAACCACTTGTTTATAAGGTTTAGCAGCAACCTCATGTTAGTATACCCTTATCTGGACTGACCTAAGCTTACATTGGTATAATTTATTCACAACTTATCCAGCCTTTCATTGCTAGGAAACAACAACCATTAAATCAACAACAGTTGTATCAACAACAAAAACGGTTAATTCAACAACCGTGGTATCCTCAATTTCAACAACCCCAATTCCAGCAAATCCAACCCCAATTTGGACTTTCCCAACAAGCTAAACCTGGGTTTGGTCAATAGCAAGCTTACCAAGGTCTTGGTCAACAAGGCTTTGCAGGTTATGGACAACCACACATTCAACCTGGTTATCAACAACCACCTTATGCAGGTTTTGTTCAACACAACCATACCAAGGTTACCAAATATAGATGCCCTATGTTGGTATGCAAAGACTTATTGCTCAGTGTTATAAACATTTTTGGGCCCTACAACCCCAAGCATGAAATGTCCATAAACCAAGGGCTCCTAAGTCCCTAAAAGTGTTGTTCTAACCCCTAAAGTAATAAGGTCAACAGATTACAGCTTCTCCCAGAAGTTCTCCATAAAAAACTGCTCAGAATTGGTCAAAACAGGATCATTTCAGCTGCTCCACTGGCTAAGTGTGTTGCATCTCACCTAAATACACTGTGTGGGTGTGTTACATTTCAAAAATACCTTCTGTGGGGTGTGATGGGCTAGAAATGACAAATGGTAGTGTCATTCCGCGAGGTGGAGAGGCAATGGAAGCTTCCAGAATCTTCTCCTATGACACTTGCCTCACTGAATTCGACCAAGGATGAGTAAGAGACCATCAATCTCCAAGTGGAAGCAAGAACTATCAGAGGGAAGACACTAATCAAATCACAAGCTGACTCATCCCCCTTACAGATATCTATATATGGATCCCTCATCCCAGAGATCCAGAGGCTGGAATTTTGCATATTGCAAGGAATTGTTGTTGGTTTCTTGAGACAAACATCAGATTGTTGGGTGATCTAATATTTGTTTGAGGTGAAAAGGGGCTTCTTTGTTGGGAGGTTGATGCTGGGTCAGAACAACTGGTTGTAACTCCTCTTGGCTCTTTTCTTGTTTATCAATAAAATCTATTCAATTTTTCCTCCATGCTTTTGTGTCATTGATGCTTGCTACATTTGTATGGTCAATTTACATCTGATCCTAGATTTTTTATGATTATAGATCCATGTCTTTGTATAGTGCTATGCTTTTGTGATCTTACAGGTACTTTGTGAAGCTAGGCGTGCAAGGGAGCAGGTAGATGAAGATTATCAAAGAAGAGAGGAATCAAATCAGGAGATTAGCGAAAGACAGAGGTTGGTCTTTCTGTTCCTCTCTATCTATAATTCATAAAGGAAAAACGAAAGTAGCTTTTCTCTGTTTGTTTCTAAGGCAGTTGTCACACCTTAGTGGGATAGAGCAGTTCTATATAGACACTTTTCCCTATAACAAAATGGCGACTCCACTGGGGAGATAATTAGTTTGTTTGTTTATCATTCTTTGTTGTCTATTTCATAAACTTACAGGTAGCATTCGAATTGCATTTGCCATAGCAAATGCAAAGTAGATAACTGCTACTTCAATCCATCTACTGGATCTATTTATGATCTAAACAACTGATTCACAAACTATCTGATTGCCCTTGTGATAGCTCTTAGATCCTCCTTAGATCTACCCCTGATTGTTGCATTACTAATTGTTTTTTGCTCGGCCGAAACCCAAGAACTGAACTGCAAAATGTGACCCGGAACTCGAACAGAGTCTCGTTTCTGGCCCAGCACAGGTACTGTTTAGAGAATCTGAATTTTAGTGCACTTCCCGAGTGGACAATTTGCGCTGCATTTCAAATTCTCTGTGTTACAGGTGCGCTGATCAGACTAGCTCTGTGTAGTTTTGGCTTCTGTGATTCATTCTTTCCAGTTCTATTCCTGAATTTTGCTGCTTGCGATCAATATATGTCTGTTTGAAACCCCTTTTCCTTGCTGTTATTCTGCCCCCTTTGTACAAAATAACTGTAGATGTTTTTCTGTGTTTGTTGAGTCATTTACAGTTCTCCTTTGCAAAAGTAGCATAATCGTACTGTCGTCCTTTGATTTGAAACTGTCGCAAGTGTCGATTTCAATCGTAGGAAAGAGTTTGATTGCTGTTGATGGTCGATTATCCTATTACTATTGATGTTGGTTTGAATTTATAATTTTCTAGTGTCAAGAACAAGTATTCATTTCAAAATCGTAAGGTGTTGTGATCATCTCCATTTTTTATTTCGAAAAGAAACTTGTTGTTATTTGTTGCTTGAAAAGAAATTCATATTTGTGCATCAACTTCCTTTTTAGCATTCATATACTAAGAAAGTCGAAAACAAATACATGCATGTGCATTTGCATATAGACAGTCTGTTTGGCTTGATTTAGGAAAGTGCATTTAGAGTGTGCTCTTTGCTCTTTGTGAAAAGATTTTGTCTTTCTTTTCCTTAGTAGCTAGGATTTTCATTGCACAAAGAAGATAAAAAGTTTTTTTATCATCTTAGATTGCATTTTAGGAATTACATCTACATCTCGTGGTGAACCTGAAAGGCAAACTTCATAAACAAGATCAACTTAAAATAAATTCAATGAATCTAACAACGCTTTGGAACTTAACGCACAACATTTAGAAGTCTAGGCTAGAGACGTATTCTGGCGTCGTAAAGCCTGGTAACTGTTGTTCCCACTGATGGTTGGGTGATTCCTCCACTTTGAGATGATAAGTGCCAGTACAAACTTGTGCTCCCACGTACCGTCAAGTATATTTTGGGAGACCCCAATAGGCTTAATCCTTTATCCATAGGAAGCCGAGTTTGTCGCCCTATCGATCGCAATGCACTGAACACAGCATTCGGGAAGATTGAATGCCATACCATAAAAAGTATTCTACATTTTTTCGATTGGTTTGGTAATCCCTCTACCTAGATTTCCAGAGCAGTCCCTTTCTTTCCTTTTCAGACTCCTTAACGAAAAAGGTCCATCTAAGCACTTGTCACTTCAGGCTCATTAAAAATCGAAGGAGACTAGAGTCATCTTTTGTTTTTTCTCGACTCTTAAAAATTGAAAAAACAAGTTGTGTCAAAGCGTCTAAAATTTATTTTAAACGGAATATTCATTACCCTTTCCTACGTTGATCTTGGGTTGAGAAAAATGGAATCCACCAACCAAGGAATTCCCCTTGGAGGAAATCCTAGTCCCTTCTCCTCTTGGGGAGATGTTGGTGCACCCCATATGGCCACATTGTCGCTTCCAGGACTGACAATTGGTTTGCCTGTATGGCTCTTCTCAACCTCTGTCGTTCAGAACACCACAATTCCTGAACAATCGAATCAGCGACTAGACGAGTCCAGAGTTACCCACCAACCTTCTACTTCCTCTAATTCTTCCTCTCCTCCTTCCTCTTCGCTTGATGGGGCTGGTAAAGCCAAAAGTCAAGTACCTGAGAAGAAGAAGGAGCCAAAAGCGAATGGGGGCAAACGAGCGTTGTCTAGCGAAAATCCACACACTGCACTGACCAGGCCTAAATCGCCATGTATCATTTGCAAAGGAGACCACTATCACAGAGATTGTCTTTACATCCCTCGGATGTTAAGGGACTGGTCTCCTCGTTTGCACAACCCGGTGTCGTCAACCTCTGATGGTCATGTTGAAAACACACCGTCAACTAGTGAAAGTGAAGCCCCAGGACAAAAAGGAAAATGTAGATTTCCTTGTAAACTGTGCGAAGGCGATCATGTCGTCCACCGTTGTCCCTTCTTAGACGAAGCTAAAAGAGTTTTGGATGATCGTCTGGTTTCACCGTTACGACTTCCTCCTGGATATAAAAAACTCTTCCCGAGTCCGTCACTAGTTGAAAATCCGGCTGGCCCGCTTAGGTGGTCAGCCGAAGAATCTATCATTGAAGATAAACCATCTGAACCCATACCAGACGAAAGTCAAAAGGTCGAGGCAGCAGTTGACCGGTCTTGCCTTTAGAGGTTCCATCTTCAGATGATACAGTCACTGAAGAGAACAAGGATGACACCGTCCAAATTCTTTTCATAAGCACAAACTCCAACGAACATGGGGGCAATTTACCCGTTCCTTTACCGCAGGAAGGAAGTTCGTCAGAGTCATACCCGGTCGTCTATTCGGTCCCACCTCCAAGCAACCTAGTTGTCTCCTTCGACTGGAATCAACTAGGCAGACCCCATTTACCAGCTAGTGTACCATTCCGAATCATCGTTCAAATATATAGAATGGTTATGGCTAGTACCATCATAGATGAGGGGGCTTCTGTGAGTATCCTTTCCTCAACTGCTTGGGAAGTGCTTGGTTAGCCATCGCTTTTGCCTGAGATGAGAAATCTAACAGGTTTTGATAAAGGAACCAGTCGACCGTTAGGGATCCTTCTCGATGTGCCCATAACATTGAGAGGGAAAATCATTCACATGAATGTAATGGTAGTCCAAGGACCCCTGGATTACAATCTACTCCTTGGACGAGACTATATTTATTGCATGGGAGCAATTGTCTCCTCACTCTTTAGAGTAATGTGTTTTCCACACGAAGGAAGAGTGGTCAAGCTCGTAGACCAGCTTTCATTTCCCGGATCATACAGAGCAAGTAGTCATATACCATCCCTAAATGGTCTTTTCACGCAAGAAATGTCTCAATCTCCAGTCCGTCCACCCGATGAGCGCGAGTGATTCAAGGGGACATGACTGAAACCCAGGGGACATGCACCCTGGTCTGCTTCGGCAGGAAAACTTCGAGTATAGGGTAGGTTTCCGCGAGAGAATATGACTAGTCTGTACTCCCGTCCATGATTGGAAGAGGGGGTTATTCTAGAACAAGATTCTCTTGTCAAAGTTATGTGAGTGGAGTAGCCTCCTTCACTCACCTTTGTCTATTTCGGTAGACATCACCGAAGAAGTGTTTTGTTTGCGCTGTGAATAGAACGATCTTTGGATAACCTATAAGAGGTAGGCCTCTCTCGGTAAAACAAATGTTTTAACGGACTAAAGAAGGGGTAACCTTGAAAATCTGTTTTATGCCTGGGGGCATGCAAACCTTTTGGCTTGCAAGCAAAGAGCGAATATTTATTTTTTAAATTTGTAGGTCCTCTAACCCTTTAAACTCGTAGGATTGGTCGTTTCCTAACTTGCATAAAGAAAGGATGTGGGGCAAAACTCTAAAACTTGTCGTTTTTATATGAGACATTCTTATCACACGACTGGATTGATCGAGCAGTTTTAGCACATAGTTCAAGCTCGTTAAAAAATAAACATAAGCCATGAGCAAATGTTTCCTCCCGCGTTTAAGCTCGTTAAAAAATGAACGATTCCCCCGGTAAATAACCATCGTGAATGTAGTACTTCAGCCATTAAAGCCTTGGTCGTGTTTCCACCGTCACCTCCACTTTTGCATTGGCCAATCATTCACCCCCATTTGATTGTTTACCCATTTTGAGGAACAGCTGCGAAGAGTGATTCCACTAGCCATCCTTGTAACACTGCCGTGATTGGAAAATTCCGAACCTTACCTGGAATCAGTTGCTACCCATTTTATCACTCGTTCCTCAAAAGACGAGTCTCCTTTAAGCTCTTTTCAACTGACTCGTAAAATATGAAAAGATTGTCGAGCCATTGGCCTCTCCAGATCGTTAAAGGGACAGGAAGTGCTATCCCTCCTCTAGATTTTAATCTTTTTGGACCTAAGGGATTATTACACAAAAATATCGAGCGCTTGTTTTGTTCGGCTCGTTAAAAGTATCGAAAATTCATCCCTTCTGTATTGTTTTATACTTTTTCGGACTTAAGGGATTAGATGACGAAAAAGGAATTTTGGAGTTACCTTTACGTTCCTTTTCAGACTCTCTAAAATTGAAAAGGACCGAGTTATCTTTGTGGTTAAACTTGTTAAAAGTGTAATAGCGACAAACTTGTCTATAGACGAGAACGAGTTTCACTATCGCTAGGCTCGTTAAAACATAGCGATGAGTTTGCCCGAAGGGAAAATTATAGAACAAGCGTATGTTATCCTCCTCAAGCTTGACAAAAATAAAGAGGTACCGGTCAACAATGACTGGGGAAAATTGGGAAGAAAACTTGAAGAAACTTTGTTGGTAGCAAGTCGCTCTTGAACATGACACTTCCACTTCGTGTCCGAGTAGGGTTGGGTTGTTTCATTCACCGGTCACATCACCATGGTCCCATCATACCATCCACATTTGGGGTTAATGCTACCAATCCATCACATCAGTGTCGCCGATATGTTCAAGAGAAGTCATTCAGAGAATTCACCTGTGTCTCACCCACTACCATACATTTATACTCCCTTCTTTCATGACCGCAACCCTGAACCTTATATCACTAGATCATTTTCACCTCCATTAAAATGATTTGCTCCGTTTCATGTCATTGTTGTGGGATTCATTAAGGCCCTCCTGTGACGGATCACTTCTTGTCGACATCAGCTCATTTTCCAAGAAGTTGATCTAGGAACACCCCATTCAGTACTTTGAAGCTTGCATGCCTCAATGGCAAGTTTCTCACTTCAGGCGACAGGTTTACATCAATGGCCTTCGACCGAAAGATTTTGCGTGGTGTTCGACGCCAAGTCCTTTATTCACACCACGTGAATTGTACTGCAGTACCTTGAGGGTCATTATCATTATCGGTGATTCCTCTCACGCTTGTTAACAGTTTACATCATTGGCTGGTAATCAAGCGATGTCTTTCCATGTTCGACTTCAGAACATTTCTCACATGGATCGACTTGTACTTCGAGTGAATATCGAACGAGATTGAAGACCCCGGATCTAGTTTCATCCATCCGGGCTGTGATATATATTCAGGGAAATAAAGACATTAAATGTACATCATTGCTGCACAAATAATCATCCAATCAAAAGGATGATGGCTCTATCAGAATCATCAGTCTACACTCAGACAATTGTCTGTCCTATGTACATGAAAATGAATTTATAAAGTTGAGCATGGGAATGCCCGCCTCAACTAGATCATGAAAATATTATGAATATAATGTATTGTATTGTATCTTATTACAGGTCTCCTCCCAGCATTGAAATAACTTCGTATCCTCATAATAAAGCATTTCACCCGACATCAAAAGATTAACGACCTCATGCTTTAGGGGGCAACTGTTATAGGCATTTTTGGGCCCTACAACCCCAAGCATGAAATGTCCATAAACCAAGGGCTCCTAAGTCCCTAAAAGTGTTGTTCTAACCCCTAAAGGAACAAGGTCAACAGATTACAGCTTCTCCCAGAAGTTCTCCATGAAAATCTGCTCAGAATTGGTCAAAACAGGATTATTTCAGCTACTCCACTGGCTAAGTGTGTTGCATCTCACCTAAATACATTGTGTGGGTGCGTTGCATTTCAAAAATCCCTTCTGTGGGGTGCGATGGGTGAGAAATTACAAATGGCAGTGTCATTCCGCGAGGTGGAGAGGCAATGGAAGCTTCCAGAATCTTCTCCTGTGACACTTGCCTCACTGAATTCGACCAAGGATGAGTAAGAGACCATCAATCTCCAAGTGGAAGCAAGAACTATCAGAGGGAAGACACTAATCAAATCACAAGTTGACTCATCCCCCTTACAGATATCTATATATGGATCCCTCATCCCAAAGATCCAGAGGCTGGAATTTTGCACATTGTAAGGAATTGTTGTTGGTTTCTTGAGACAAACATCAGATTGTTGGGTGATCTAAGCTTTGTTTGAGGTGAAGAGGGGCTTCTTTGCTGGGAGGTTGATGCTGGGTAAGAACAACTAGTTGTAACTCCTCTTGGCTCTTTTCTTGTTTATCAATAAAAGCTATTCAAGTTTTCCTCCATGCTTTTGTGTCATTGATGCTTGCTACATTTGTATAGTCAATTTACATCTGATCCTAGATTGTTTATGATTATAGATCCATGTCTTTGTATAGTGTTATGCTTCTGTGATCTTACAGGTACTTTGTGAAGCTGGGCGTGCAAGGGAGCAGGTAGCTGAAGACTTTCAAAGAAGAGAGGAATCAAATCAGGAGATTAGCGAAAGACAGAGGTTGGTCTTTCTATTCCTCTCTATCTATAATTCATAAAGGAAAAACGAAAGTAGCTTTTCTCTGTTTGTTTCTAAGGCAGCTGTCACACCTTAGTGGGATAGAGCAGTTCTATATAGACACTTTTCCCTGTAACACTCAGGAAATTCCATCATATCCAGGGTATGCTAAACATGACTTGAATCGACAATTGCCATTTGTAGCAACTTTAGAATTACCAGATTTAAATCAGCTCACTAATGATCCAATCTTATATGCACCTTGGTGGCTGATAATTCCGTATAAGTTACCATCTGACATTCCGAAATTTATTGGAAATCCTAGAGAATACCCATCAAATCATGTCATGACCTTTCATTTGTGGTGTTCATCAAACTTCTTAAATGATGATTCGGTTAGACTTCGTCTTTTCCAAAGAACACTTACTGGTCCGACTACTAAATGGTACCTTGAGTTACCAAGAGCTTCTTTCGACAGTTTCACCACTACATTTTTGACCCACTTCCAGTTATCCATCAGATACGAGACTAGAATGGAAATCCTAACCAACTTCAAAGAGACGACTGCTACCCATATATCAGATCGTATTCATGAGTGGCGGCGACATCATCAAATGGTTAAGACATTTGTTCCCGATCAACTTTTAGCTGAGTGGTTCATAAAATCCTTGTTTCCATCAATCACTGAGGATGTGGCAAAAGGTGGAGTTGTCACAGAAGAGCAAGTAATTTCTCATGCCCAATACTTGGATTTGATTTACACACAATCCAGCACACTTTATGATAAAATTCCCAATGCACCCCAACTAGCTTTCACTATCCCTCCTTCTCCACAATCGAGTAAGGACTCTCATGCTGACGATGGTGTGATCGATTCTTCGAGCACACAAACAGCGGGAAGACCATCTGGTCAAACCCTTGCCATTACCAATCAAACTACCAATGCATCAGAAAATACTCTTGCTTCCGAAATTAATGTTGTGTCATCTGACAAAGATAAAAATCCAAAGCAACCAGGAAGCAAGAGAAAGGGGAAAAACAAGAAGAAACAGGATAATTCCCCTCCAGAGAAATCATCTGATTCCTCTGTTTTGGTAAGGAAATATCGTTATCTATGTCAAATCTTTAATGACGAACATTTTACAAGAGATTTTCCACACCGCTCCGAGGTCTCTAAACCTTTAAAGACTTCAAACACATCGACAGTGTTGACTGATCCGTTTCCAAACCTGGAGACTCTTTTGGTTGCAATAGACCATGCTTCCACATCCCAAGTACTCATGTTATCGGTCACAAAGCCACAAAAAGAAGTTTTGGTGTCAACGAGAAACAAAGATTATGGAAATTCACCGTCATCGTCGAGTAATCAGGCCACTGATCAACCTCATCCTTTGACTTCAACTTCATATGAAAATATTCCACCTATTGTACCAAAATTGACAATAAAACCACCAAAGGGAGTTGTGCATAAATCGACATTTAACCCTCGGGCTCAAGCAACTCATAATTATAACATAGTGGAAGATCTTGCTCAATCACCTTCTCCTATGTCGACACTCGAGGTGTTACAAAATTGTCCCTCCTAGAAGCAGGCTTTACTGTCAGCAATAGGTGGGGTAGATCTTATGGATTCTGATCTTGTGGTTTTTAACCATGCGGGATATACACCACAGTTATCGGCACAGTTAGCCTTCCTAATTCAATCAAAAGCTCTCAATAAGAATGTTCACTGAACTATTATTGATGAGGGGGAATCTACTTGCATCATGTCAATGAGTTGCTGGAAAACACTTGGTTCACCGCCGTTGTCACAATCACCAACCACGTTGAAAGATTTTGATGGAAGAACATATACTCCTTGTGGGATTTTGAGTAACCTGCAAATTGAACTAGGGGGAAAAACAATTACTGTTGAAGTTGAGGTAGTTGACCAAATCCTTGATTACAACATTTTATTGGGAAGGCTGTGGGTATACGCTATGGCTACTGTGGTTGTTGGGTTGTGTTATATTCTTTCCATGACTAGCCGACGTAGTTAAACGGGGGTTAGAGGGGGGGAGGTCACAAGTGGTTTGAGGTGTACCCATAACCCCACTTTATGGGGTCCAGGGTGGCGCCCCGGAAAATGTTGGTTTTGGACCCTGTGTTAGGTTGGGTGAACCCACCTATGGTTTTGTGCATGATTTTCGCACATCCACGTTGAAAGCTTTTGATGGAAGAATATATACTCCTTGTGGGATTTTGAGTAACCTACAAATTGAACTAGGGGGAAAGACAATTACTATTGAAGTTGAGGTAGTTGATGAACCCCTTGATTACAACATTTTACTGGGAAGGTTGTGGGTATACGCTATGGCTACTGTGGTTGTTGGGTTGTGTTATATTCTTTCCATGACTAGCTGACGTAGTTAAACAGGGGTTAGAGGGGGGGAGGTCACAGGGGGTTTTAGGTGTACTCGTAACCCCACTTTATGGGGTCCAGGGGAGCACCCCGGAAAATGTTGGTTTTGGACCTTGTGTTAGGTTGGGCGGACCCACCTACGGTTTTGTGCATGATTTTCGCACATGTTTTTTGGACGCGATGGTTTTCAGTCCATGCTTTTTTGGAATCGATGGTTTTCGGTCCATGGTATTGGATGCTTTGGCATGTATAAATATGTATTGTAACATTGAAAGGAATATAATGAAAAATCACGCTGGTAGTCCCGGTTTTGGGATCCAAGGGAAAATCTCTGTGTATATGTGTTTTATGTGTTATGCTTGGTGAGCTCCAGTATTGTAGCAATAATGCTACAACTCCTGGGGCTTCCTGTCTCTTAATTTTATCAACCCGGTAGTTCGTACAAACTTGGAAGCGACGATGCTGTATGCACAAGTACTAGCTCTTGTCGCAGCTGTCACTTGGTCAGCTGGCACAAGTCCGCTAGGGCTCAAGCCAACTTCTATAGGCTCTCAGAAGAAGCTTGTTAAATGATGGACGAAAGCTAGCTCAAAGAAGACTAATCTACTTGGCAAAAATGAACTGAAAGCAAATCAAAACATGGAAACCCTAGGAAACCCTAATTTAACTAGTCTAACCTCTATGATGCAAAGAATGTGAAGGAAACTTCTACCAATGATGCCATTACTTCTAATAAGTGAAAATGCATGAATCTAATCTACTTGCATCTTAAAAGACATGTTTTTATATTTTTTCTTTAAGTGGATGGAGTGATTGTGATTTTGTGCTTATTAGGGTTTGGTTGTGCAGATGTGATGCGGAAGGAAGGAAAGCTTGGGAAAGGTTGGGGAGGCTAGGAGAGGTCCCCAGAGATCCTTAGCATCAGTCCACAGAGGTTCCTCACGTTCAGAGGCTCAGCAACCGAGTGAGTGGCCTCCTACAAGATGTCTACAGGGGATTCTACAGGAAACGCAGGGGTTTCTACAGGTGGGTCTGCAATTCTTCTACAGGATGTTCTGAAATGGGATTTTTGAGGATGGATGGTTGATGGAAGATGCATGGATGGTTATGGAGGTAAGATGGGGGTCTGAAGTGACCCAGGAACTGATGGATGGAGTGGTGAGGTGATGTGGAAAGCTGACTTGGCTTGAAGGTGGTTGAGACAACAATGGGGAAGAAGGTAAGGTTACTTGGCAAAAGAGAAGATGGGAGATGAGGGAACAGACTTGGTGATGGAGGAGCTGATCTGAACGAGGAGGTGATGAAGATGCCCTGCATAGTGGTTATTTGATCAAACCAACTACATCTTGCATGCAATCGAAATATCATGTGATCTATCTAACAAGTTAATGAAATCGGTGGACAACAACCTTATTTATGAAAAGAATCACGTACAACCTGTGAACAAAACATTATCAAAGAGATATAAACGCATGAATAACTCCTACCAATCTATCTTAAACATAAGAAACTACTTTAACCATCAAAAGCAACCTAAGTAACATAGCATGAATTAAATCTAAAGAGCAGATTTTTTTCTCAAGAATGCAGCAAACACACATAAAGAGAAACAAGGGAGGTACTGGGTGCTTGAGATGGGCCCAACCCCAAGAGCTACAGCCTCCCATGAAAGATTTAGAGCTGGTGCAAAGCTGGATCCATCTTTATTAATCAAGAAATGAAAAGTACATCAAAACTGTCCACAAGGAGAACTTGAACATGAGCTGAAAGCAAAGCTAATCTATTGCATAAAAATCGAACTACAAACTAGCTAACTAATGGCTAAAACAAAATGACTAACTAGCTACAAAATGACTAACCACTAGCTAACCAAAATGAGGCCCTAAGCCTTCTTATTTATACAATTTGAGGACCCAACAGTCCTCCTAAAATTTAGGGACTTGGCTGCCCAAGACTTGTAGTTAACAGCAGTCCAACTTGACTTGCTTGGCTGCCCTTGAGCTGATTGATTCGGTGGCCCTTGAACTCCGAGCTGATGGTGTAGAATTCGAGGTAAGGGCCCATAAATGAGGGGGACACCTTCCTACAAATCCTCTATCTTGTTCTCCCACGAATTTGGCTGCCAAGTGCTCATTAAGACCTTCAAATTTGTCTCCAAGTTGACCAACAAGGCTACACAAAGCACCCATTAGACTTGTTGGCATGATGACCAACCAAATTCACTCTATTAACATAAAAATAATAAAAAACATGCAATAAACAAATGAGAATGGTGGATTAAGTCAACTTAGGAGGTTGAATGAGCCCAAATAATTGTCCATTTTTGGGGCTCATCATCACCCCCCTACTGAAAGTGTTGCTCATCCTCTTAGCAACCAATCTCTCTCCTTGTCTTTGATGGCCCTGGTGGCTTCTTTGGCTAACATCTCGGCTGATTTCTCCTTTGGCTTCCCTCTTTTCAAACTTCCTGTAGAAACAGTTCGCTAGCTTCCTGTAGAAACAGTCTGCCAGCTTCCTGTAGAAAGGCCTTTGTGTCCAACATTTTCATTCTTTTTCTCTAAGTGGATGTCTTCGGGCTTCCCTATTCATAGCTGATGGATATCTTTGAAGGAGGCTCCTCCCTTTGTTTAGCCTTCGTGTCCTTAATGACGATTTTCTCCTTTGACAGTGGTTTGGGTTTGCCCACTTTTATTTGTGTGCTCCTTTTTTACTTTAAAGTACATGAAGGTTTGCCTCTTTCCCTTCCTTTTTGGTCTTGGAGGTGTGCTAATGGTGGCAAGTATGGCTGCTGCCTCCTTAGCTAGGATGTCTGCCTTCTTCTCCTTGGGTTTCGCCTTTTTAAGGCTTCCTGTAGAAGACCCTGTTTTAGCCATTTCGGGCTTCCTGTAGAAGCCTTTATCTCTGTTTTCGGGCTTCCTGTAGAAGCCTGTTTCTTAATGATTTTCGGGCTTCCTGTAGAAGCCTGCTTCTGCTTTCCTGTAGGCACAGGTGTCTCCACCTTTTCTTGCTTACCTGCCTGAGTTTTGCTTTTTGCTGTGGTTGCAGGTACTGTTGAGGTGCTTGGGCTGACGTGGACCACCTCAGTTTTGTCCATTCTGCTCTTCAGCCTCTTTTCTCTTGCTGACAGGGTAGGTGTGCCCTCTTTTTCTTCGTCCTTATCCCATGGCAAACCCATAGGGAGTTCTGTGATCCGACTGATATGTTGCGGAGTGAGCTTGAGGCTGAGGCCTCTGAAGTTTACTGTGGCCAGTGTCTGGGATTTCGGTCTCAGAGCCTGCAAGAATTCTTCAGCCACTTCATCATCGTAACCCTGCAATTTATCACGAAAAGATATCCATTGTGCTCTGGTGAAGAGCTCTACCACTGCCGGGTTTTCCCTTAATTTAGTGGACTCAGTGGGTTCCCGTCTTATAAAACCACCCAGCATGATGAACACGGTCGTTTTAATTAAAGGTGGCAAATGCAACAGAGATTTGGTCTATTAAGACAGAGCATGCACATAATCGACAAAATTCAACACAGTCTACTTATATCGACATCCTGTAGAACGATAGCATAGGCACAGCAAACAACAATTCCACCGATATCTTTATGACTCGACTGTGGACGAAGGTCTTGCCACTTTTACTAACCAGTTGCATGCAAAGTTCAGGGTTACCTCTTTAATTGGCCACCTTTTTTCGTGAGGCACCCGCTTTCCTGTAGATGACTGTGTTCCTGTAGACTGCGTTCCTGTAGAATTGTGCTCCTGTAGAACTGCGCTCCTGTAGAGACTACGTTCCTGTAGAAACGCCTGTAGAGTGCGACAGGCGGGAATTGTTTAAGGAACTGGAGAGATCTCGAGAATAAAAGGTAGAAATCGGTAGAGCACCATTGTTTAACTGATCTGGATGGTGGACATGTGCTTCAGTTGACCGCAGTTGAACAAAGAGTGGTGAGAGTTTCAGCCGAGCGTCCCTTGAATTACTGCGTGACTTGTGGTGAGGTGGCAAAAAACATGCGTGCTGGATTTTTCGAACTGAAGTAATGTCATGAACTGCTGTTGTTATCTATTTGTTCTCTGCTTGTATTCAATTCCATTAGTTGCACTAGAGTTTAGTTAATCCCCAACTGACTGTGTTTTGTTTTGAACTTCACGTGAATGGCTGATCCATGCATGCGTGATTTTTGCCTTGCTGAGTGCAATTGAACGTGGCTCCCTTCTTGGCTGAATCCACTCATCTCATTCATTCATGCATTGCTTTAGATTAGATCTATGCAAATAGATGAACAAGGTTAAGTCACGTACCTGCAAATCGACTGGCTGCTGTGAAGCTTTTTGCTGCTGCATGCTTGGATTCCTTGGTTGCATGAGGGCGTGGCTGATGATTCATAGCTGGTTTCCTTGTGCAGGTGTCCTCTGGCCAGATGCATGCAACAAGAGTTCATTTCCACGTTCAACTCTGCCCGTTCAAGCTGCTGCTGCTGCCTGGTCACAAAACCAGAACTTCTTTTTGCCATTTCTCCCAAACGGTAGATCGGTTTGATCTGAAACTCGGTGAGCATGTTACTACCATCATTATGCATCTCCCATAGCAAATTCGTGATCAATGGATGCACGGATTTCGAGAAAAATGGAAAATGGCTGAAGATTTCAGAGCTCGATTTCTGGGAAACCATGCATCGGAATCAGCTGAAACTGCTTGGGTAGGCTACTATCACCCATGTGCATCTCCCCATGAAACAGGTTTTAAAATGGATGCACGGATATGGAGAAAACGCAAAAATGGCTGATGGTGATGGAGGCTGATTTCTTGGAAACCGTGCACCGAAATTGCATGAAACTGCTCAGGCATGTTGCCATCGACCTTGTACAATCCCCCATAAAATGGTTTGTCAAATGGATGCATGGTTCTCAAGTTATGGCAAAAACAAATTCTGCTCTATGTGTTTTTGCTTCAAGGCACTTTGCATTTTGGTTGCATGGTATGACAAAATGAATTTTGGCTGTGATGCAGGTATGGAGATGATGGAGGAGGAGTTGGAAGATTGCATGAGGGCTTCTGAACCCTTGAGGAAGCTACCATGCTTGCCAAACCACTTTTTGAAATGCATGCCTAGTTTCCCACAATTTCTACAGGAAGATCCTGTAGAAGCACAATGAGAAGCACAAGGAGGTGGAAAAAATGATGGATGAAGGCAAGGGATGGACGCAAAAGTGCTTGTAGGCCTAATCAACAGATTCCCACCATTAGATTCACTTTTGAAATTGGATTTGGCTCGTCCCAAGGTTCTACAAGATGTTTCTTGTAGAACTACAGAGCTTCCTGTAGAAGACACAGTTTTGAGGAAAGAAGCATAATGACATGAAAAAAATGATGGAAAAGGGGTGAGGAATGGAAACATGGATGTGGGTAGGCCTCATGGACATATTCCAAGCCTTCAGGTCCTCCTCGGAGATCAATTTGGCTTTTTTGTAAGCTTCCTGTAGAAGATACGAAACTTCCTGTAGAAGGCACAAAAACTCCTTTGTCTTTGTTTTGAGTGATCCACCTGACCTACAATGTCCTTCTTGCAACCTGCAATGTCACTGCTGCAACATGAAATTATTCAATGGAGATTAGCTTTTTATTTTTTTCTTTTTTTTCTCTTTTTTTTGAAAAACAACTAGGGCGCCTCATGGAGGTTTTCATCCTAATTGCCTGCCCTGGGCGCCTCCAATGGAGGTTTTCACCCAGAGATCTTATTCTCTTTTCTCTATTTTTTCCCAACCCATTGACCGCCTCATGGAGGTTTTCAATCAATGAGCCAATCTAAGGCGCCTCCGAGGAGGTTTTCACCTTAGATTTTTGTTTTTTTCTCTTATTTTCATTTTTTTCTTTTCTTTACTTTTTTCTTTTTTTTCATTTTTTTTCTTTTTTCTCTTTTTTTTCTTTTTTTTTTTTTTCTACCCTACCCTACTTGAAAAACAAAATCATTCTCAAGTATAAGAATACTTCCAATGGAGCCATGTGCACATCGAGATTAGAGACAAGATGATGTGAAGGCTCGGGATGCATGCTTTGACAACTATCCAACTTTCAGAGACAAAATGATCTGACTTTGAAAGTACAAAACATAGCTGAGGAGGAGAGTACTGCTGCAAATTAGTGACCTTCTGAAACCATATCTCAATATAGCTCTGATATCCTTGGTCATCTTGCTGATTTGGATCATTCTTCATGTCACCTTCTATCATGACCTTCTGATCTTCCTCCTTTTTTTGATCTTTCTCTTGAGTGCATGGAGGATTTGATGGTAACCATGAGGGAACTCTCTCGATCTCTGATTCTGATCTCTTCTCTGCATCAAGTGCAGCCCATGTTTCTTTGATCTCCTCTTCTGAATCTTCTTTTGCTTTTGGTCCTTCAATGTTGTCAAGATGATCTCTTTTTTGCAATGCTTTTCTTGAGCTTTGGTGAACATCATTGAGCTCACGAGGAATCATTTGCACATGTTGTGCCTCAGATTTGCAATGGGGTTGAGCTACTCCATTGTATGGCTTTGGAAATGGTACGGGTGGTTGAGTGGAGGTGTGAAATTGAGATGGAGATGGATGGAATTGTGGTTGGGTAGGCATTTGGGGTTGCCTTGGTGGAGGAGGAGGCGATGGTTGTGGATGAACAGGTGGTGGAGGAAAATGAGCGGGATGAGAGTTGTACTGGGGCCTCCACTCCTGATAAGGTGCAGTCCACTGAGGCTGTGGCTGAGCATAAGAGTGAAATGAATGAGCAACTGGTTGGGCATAATATGGATCTGTGAAGGAACAAGGAGGATATGACCAAGGAGGAGGTGTAGACCAGGAAGGATGAGCAGGGGGACCCCAAGAAGGCATGAAAGTAGCTTGATAGGGGTCATAATAGGTCTCGGGTGTCCCTTGCAGTTCCTGCTGGTAAGATTTAGGTCCATGCGGCCAACTTTGGTTCATGTAATAGAGTGATTCAGTGGCTCCTTTGGCTCTTTGATATGCAGCTTTGAATCTGGGTAAGGAAGGGCACTGATCTGTAGGATGGTATTCTTCACAGACAAAACACACTTCTATGGAGTACAATGGACATTTGTTCCTAGGATGCTTTCTAGTGCACCTAGGACAAAAAATGACCAAAGCCCTCTTGGCTTCCTCTTGCTTTTGTTGGATCCGCAAGGTATCCAGTTGCATGGCAAGAAACTGCCTCATATCACTCTTGAAATCATTGATCTGATTTTCAAATTCATCTTTGGACAAGATGTTGCTCCCAACATATTTGCTTGTAGCCATTTGCTCCAGAGGAATGTTTTCTTCTTCTTCTCCCCTAGAGGTTCTTTAAATATGCCTTGATGTCCACCCAGGGGTTCTTTCATCACAGCCATCGAAGAAGAACGTTGGCTGTGTGAAGCAGTGGGGGTGTTTGCAATCATTTTTCTAACTTATCTCTACTCCTACAAAGCATGAAATGAAATATTTTTTGGTTGATTTTTGCTTTTTTCCACTTCTACTTGCAAAATTGAAATAAATTGAACTGCAACTAACTATCTTGCGAAAATGAAAATGCGGAATTGAAATGAAAGCAGGAAAGGACTAATCTATTTTTCTCAAATGAAATTGCAGGAATGAAATGCTAGGCTACACTTGCGGAATTGAAATGCTAGTCTATGCTTGCAGAATAGAAATGCTAATCTACGCTTGCGGAATTGAAATTGCATAATTGAAATGCTAATCTATGAAATCGAGAAATGCTAATCTATGAAAGCGGGAAATGCTAATCTACTTTTGCATAAACGAAATTGCATAATGGAAATGAAATAAACTACTTAGCAGAAGATTGTAGTGGAAAATAGAAGAAAAGCGACAATCACCAATACTCTGACGCTTCCCCGGCAACGGCGCCAAAAAGATGGTGAGCTCCAGTATTGTAGCAATAATGCTACAACTCCTGGGGCTTCCTGTCTCTTAATTTTATCAACCCGGTAGTTCGTACAAACTTGGAAGCGACGGTGCTGTATGCACAAATACTAGCTCTTGTCGCAGCTGTCACTTGGTCAGCTGGCACAAGTCCGCTAGGGCTCAAGCCAACTTCTATAGGCTCTCAGAAGAAGCTTGTTAAATGATGAACGAAAGCTAGCTCAAAGAAGACTAATCTACTTGGCAAAAATGAACTGAAAGCAAATCAAAACATGGAAACCCTAGGAAACCCTAATTTAACTAGTCTAACCTTTATGATGCAAAGAATGTGAATGAAACTTCTACCAATGATGCCATTACTTCTAATAAGTGAAAATGCATGAATCTAATCTACTTGCATCTTAAAAGACATGTTTTTATATTTTTTCTTTAAGTGGATGGAGTGATTGTGATTTTGTGCTTATTAGGGTTTGGTTGTGCAGATGTGATGCGGAAGGAAGGAAAGCTTGGGAAAGGTTGGGGAGGCTAGGAGAGGTCCCCAGAGATCCTTAGCATCAGTCCACAGAGGCTCCTCATGTTCAGAGGCTCAGCAACCGAGTGAGTGGCCTCCTACAGGATGTCTGCAGGGGATTCTACAGGAAACGCGGGGGTTTCTACAGGAAGGTCTGCAATTCTTCTACAGGATGTTCTGAAATGGGATGTTTGAGGATGGATGGTTGATGGAAGATGCATGGATGGTTATGGAGGTAGGATGGGGGTCTGAAGTGACCCAGGAACTGATGGATGGAGTGGTGAGGTGATGTGGAAAGCTGACTTGGCTTGAAGGTGGTTGAGACAACAATGGGGAAGAAGGTAAGGTTACTTGGCAAAAGAGAAGATGGGAGATGAAGGAACAGACTTGGTGATGGAGGAGCTGATCTGAACGAGGAGGTGATGAAGATGCCCTGCATAGTGGTTATTTGATCAAACCAACTACATCTTGCATGCAATCGAAATATCATGCGATCTATCTAACAAGTTAATGAAATCGGTGGACAGCAACCTTATTTATGAAAAGAATCACGTACAACCTGTGAAAAAAACATTATCAAAGAGATATAAATGCATGAATAACTCCTACCAATCTATCTTAAACATAAGAAACTACTTTAACCATCAAAAGCAACCTAAGTAACACAGCATGAATTAAATCTAAAGAGCAGATTTTTTTCTCAAGAATGCAGCAAACACACATAAAGAGAAACAAGGGAGGTACTGGGCGCTTGAGATGGGCCCAACCCCAAGAGCTACAGCCTCCCATGAAAGATTTAGAGCTGGTGCAAAGCTGGATCCATCTTTATTAATCAAGAAATGAAAAGTACATCAAAACTGTCCACAAGGAGAACTTGAACATGAGCTGAAAGCAAAGCTAATCTATTGCATAAAAATCGAACTACAAACTAGCCAACTAATGGCTAAAACAAAATGACTAACTAGCTACAAAATGACTAACCACTAGCTAACCAAAATGAGGCCCTAAGCCTTCTTATTTATACAATTTGAGGACCCAACAGTCCTCCTAAAATTTAGGGACTTGGCTGCCCAAGACTTGTAGTTAACAGCAGTCCAACTTGACTTGCTTGGCTGCCCTTGAGCTGATTGATTCGGTGGCCCTTGAACTCCGAGCTGATGGTGGAGAATTCGAGGTAAGGGCCCATAAATGAGGGGGACACCTTCCTACAAATCCTCTAGCTTGTTCTCCCACGAATTTGGCTGCCAAGTGCTCATTAAGACCTTCAAATTTGTCTCCAAGTTGACCAACAAGGCTACACAAAGCACCCATTAGACTTGTTGGCATGATGACCAACCAAATTCACTCTATTAACATAAAAATAATCAAAAACATTCAATAAACAAATGAGAATGGTGGATTAAGTCAACTTAGGAGGTTGAATGAGCCCAAATAATTGTCCATTTTTGGGGCTCATCAATGCTCTCGCATTGTTTATTTTCTGTGTTTTAGAATTCATATGCAGGTAATTTCTGTACGAGGATAAAACCTACAGTGGTTTCCACTTACTTTCGTACTATTTCATTCCCTTTTAAGAGTGGCATCACAGTCATTGATCAGCTAGCCTTCTTTGCGAATAGTTCACAGGCTACGGGAAGCATTCCGTTGGTACACAAACCCCTGCTGTCACTTCAAAGTGTTGGAGTAGGTCTCTTTAAAGATCCTTCCCAAATGGGTACATTTACCCTACCATCACCATCTGATTTGGCGGAAGTGGCAAGAGTAGAGACTTGTAATATGATTTCCTCCACCTCATCCAATTTAAGGAGAATTACCAACAAGGTTGAAGTTGATAGTAATATTGAGGTGATGCCGATAAGCCCCATTGAATCATCATAGCAATCAATTTTTCAGGCTTGTGCAGCAAACCCAAATCCGCACTCAACAATTGTATGAGTAGACTGTTCGTTAGAATATGGTACTTCTTCGGAGTTTGATTTGGAATTCATGTAGTCCAAATCAAAGAAATCTCTAGTTTTCGCTGAGTTACTATGTGACCTTCCCTCGACCTCCATTGATTCAACATCTGAACCATCAATATTTGATGAGTCTTTGTTTCTAATTTCGTCATCTGACGCATGGTATGGAGATATACTGATCTATCTCTAGACCCAAACTTTCCAGTAAGATACCTCTCGCTTGCAACAATGACGTATTCGTTACCAAGCCAAAGATTATCTAATCATTGGTGACACACTTTACCGTCATGGTATTGATACAGTTTTACGGAGGTGCCTCACGCATGAGGAAGCCGAGAAAGCATTGAATGATTTCCATTCTGGTGCCTGTGGTGGACACTTATCAGGCTATGCGACCGCACAGAGAATTCTCTGTGCTGGTTACTTCTGGCCAACTATATTTAAAGATTGTATTATTGCTATCAAAAGTTGTCATGCATTCCATATATATGACCAAAAAACTAGATTACCACCTGCACCACTGCATCTAGTCGTTGTTGTTGGCCCATTCGCAAAATGGAGCATTGACTTTATGACATATAACCCCACCTCGGCCGGGGGGCATGGGTATATTATAGTCGTTATTGACTATTTTACCAAATGGTTCGAGGCGATTCCAACATTGAACAACAGTGGTTGTCTGGTTTGGTGTACCACAAGCCTTAGTTATAGATCATGGGTCACATTTTAACAATCACATGATGGCTGAATTGACTGCTAAGTGAGGACTGTCACATGAAAGTTCTAATCCGTATTACCCGCAAGCGAATGAACAAGTTGAGGCCATCAACAAAGTCCTGAAGCGAATGTTGCAAAGAATGATAGGGGTTCATAAAAGAAACTGGCACTTAATCCTGTACTCTGCCTTGTGGGCATATCGAACCTCGGTGAGAAATGCAACTGGATTCACACCCTTTCAGTTGGTGTATGGTTTGGAAGCAATCTTACCAATACAATGCAAAATTTCATCGCTCAAACTCGTGATTGACCTGTTACCCGACACTTCTGAAGAAGAAGCACGTTTCTTGGAATTAATCCATCTGGATGAAACCCGTTGTGATGCCACATTGGCTAACGAAGCGCATAAGAAACATATTAAGGCATAATATGATAGAAATGTCAAGCCTTGTGTCTTCTCAGAAGGAGACCTGGTCTTGCTTTTGATCAGGAAGCTGATAAACTTGGAGCAGGAAAATTCGAACCGATGTGGATGGGGCCTTATGTTGTCAAGTGTGTTCTGGCAAAAGGTGCCTACAAGTTAGTAGATTATGATGGGATTCCATTGTTGTAGCCCTGAAATGCGTTGTACCTCAATCGTTACTATACTTGACTAAGTGTAGTAAAACTCACAGTATATATGCTTTCATTACATGTGTGTGTTTCTTTTAGAGATTTTTACCTGGTTAGTAATCCACTTTGCATTTGTTGCAGATGTCAGAGTCTTCGAAACCTTTTGTTGGTTACGTCGATGGTGCTAGTCATAGCACGCAAAAGTTGTCTTCTGTGACATGGGCTATGTTAGGTTCCTATACCGATAGGAGTCATAATTTTGAATGGCTGAGGTTAAGCCTTGTAATATTGTACATACCTTTGCTTTCTGCAAATGTTTTCCATATTAAAAAATTAAAAAAATGTAAAGAGGGTATGTCCTAAAAGAATAATTAAAGGACAAAAAAGAATGAAAAAGGTCAAAAAAAATGAAATATATGAACCCCAAAAGACAAAAAAGAGACCATGAAAGTGTGCAAGTCAAAATTCCACTACTATTTAATTTTTATGCATAATAAATGATTGTGTGCGGCCTGTTACTTATGCCACAATCCATGGTAGTCAAAATGTTTAAAATTGGCTATTTCATGCTTTGAATTTTATGTTCATAGGTTTTGAATAAATCTCACCAAACAATGTAATCTTGGTAGATCATTAGATAGGTAGAGTGAATAAAAGGAGCTCATCAGTTTAATCTGAGCTCTTGGATGATATAAGGCTAAAATTAGATAGTTTATTTTGTAAAGAAAAGAAAAATATTGATAAGGGTTTGCTAGCCTAAATGCACCCAAATAAAGTGAAGAAAAAACTGTAGGATGAGTAAGTGGGTAAGTAGAAAAGTTTCAGAAATATCATGTCATTTGATACAAAAAGCACTTATGTCATTGCTTCAAGTACATCATTTAAATATGCATAAGTGGTAAACAAAACAAAAGCAATGGTTCACAATTTGGTTTACTTAACATCCCCTCATTCAATGTAACCCCTATGGCACTCACTAACTTCCCTTTCATAATAAAAATATTAATGCCTATAGTTTCTAAGTCAAAAAGGCTCAAAGCATTTCTCTGACTTCTGGTGGGACCGGACCCTTGGCTTGATGACTTAGGAAGGAAAGGTGTTAAATTCCATCATAATTCATTCATCCCCCTCACAAAACCCCTTTTCCTAAGGTCAAGTTATTTTGCCTAGGAAAACCCCTTTATAAACATGTTTTATATACAAAAACCCACCAAATACATTTATCCTAAGTAATAGGTATATGGAAAACACACAACATTTCATACACCTCAGCATAATACCCCTTCCGCTCATTTCACTTCATATTAACTTTTTAATTAAATATGTAAAAATATCAATAAACCCATTATCCTGTATATATTTAACTCCCTCATATAAATTAACCCCACCCCTTAGTTTATCTATAAACTATATTACTACCCCTTATCCCACAAAATATTTTAAAACCTGCCCTCAGCCCTTAATCCCATGTTAAAGAGTCCTCGATGAGATTAAGCTCTAAATTAATCTCATACCACCGATGATTAGATCCATGGCCCCCCTAGAAAACTTTATGGTTAAACCCCCACGCAACTCCCATCTCCCGATCACCGTTGATCATCCCTCCTCAACATCCAACACCTCACAAGCATATCGGGCTGACCCAACATCCACCCTTTACCCACCCGATAAGGCGGTTTTCCCACTGGCCCCTGATGCTACGTGTCAAGCGTTGAATGGAATCGGGCAACCCCTCCCGAATACCGCCCGCACCACAAAAGAGGTGAGATGGACCTCCCAAAACACTTCCCCTTTCCATCCGAAAATCGTCATTGTTCACCAATTAGTGAAACCTGCCAAAATTAACTGTTTTTCCTATAAAAGCCCGTTTACCCCCCTTTTTCACTCTTTTCACGCATTTTGCCTTTGAGAGCTCAGAAAATCATTGCGACCACTACAAACAGCCAAATTGCTCACAAACCTCCGCCATTGCTCCATAGACGCTGCAGACAGCCCAACTCGTTCATCAGTCCATACTAGTACCGTACGAACCTCTGCAATCGCCTTCAACTACCATTTACAGTCAGTTCTGCCCAATTCTAGGTATTTAATCATGGAATTCTAGCTCCATTGTCAAATTCCAAGTCAATTCACCCTCTTTGAAACTGTTAATTAAGTAAAAAAGATCAAATTTACTTAAATTTTAACACTGTGAGCCATAAACCACTGCAAAACCTCCATTTCCCTAAAAAATCTGAATCATCTCGTACACTCAAATCCACAAGAACTGAGTATGGTTGCCCCAATTGCTATGGATGTGAGGCCCATCACTACACCTCATTTAGACCAAGACCACCTTCCTTTGGCAAATAAATATTTCCAAATAAAAGATACCACTGTCCTAGAACCCCTACTCAAAGTACATTGCCAAAGTAGGGACAAGTTCCTAAATCATGCTGATGAAATTGGCCTTTGGGAGTCAAATTTGCCCAAGTACCAATTCCCCCATGTCCACATTTTTCCTGAAATTGTGCATATGTGCTATGCTTTCTATGTCCCCAATCACAAAATTGTCATGTCGCATGACCAGAAGGTCCTTTTCACCATCACTACTGAGTCTATAAATGAAATGTTGCAGCTCCAACCAAGACCAAGCCTAACCCCACTTTCAATTGGGGACTTGTTGGACTTGTATCCCAAACTTAGCTCTGCAAAGTTGGATCAACTGTTCCAAACTTTCATTAGAGAAGAGAAACACATTCCTAAGGACTCCCCTCCATATGTATTAGTCATTTTCTCTTCATGGGGTCAGAATATTGTGCCCATGATATCTTCTATTTTGGGTTACTCCACCAATGAGTACATTGATAAAATAATCCTTGCCTTCATGTCCATTTACACTCCAAGGAAGCCTCCTGCTGTCATTTATGACTATGCCCAATTTATAGCTGATGGGATGCATGAGAAATTCCTTAGAATGAACAATTAAAGGGTTTTTAAGTACTCCTCATTTTTATACCATATGTTCTTATATTATCAATCAGAGAAGTTCCCATTCACCCTTCAAAAGCTTGACACCAAGGGTCAACCCAGGTCAGTCATTTTTTGGAACCCATTGATCCACCAATACCACTCTCCATACTCTTACTTTTATTTCATCGATTTATTTGTACATCCAGTCATGGCAATGTTGACTGGAATCCCTTCTCCTAGAATCAGTCCAAAAATAAAGGGAGTCCTTCAATTGTCTAAACAGACCAAAGTTGGTGACTGGTACCTTTACCAGAACCATACAGAAATCAAGATTTATGGTTGCATGTTGGCACCATACAAGCTACCAAGATACCTCCCAATGAGGTTGTTTGCATTAGAATACTATAGACAAATTATCAATGCAGATGAAGTAAACTTCATCAATGCCAAGAAGAAGGCCAATTTCAAAATAAAAGACCAACTGGACCCCTTCATATGCAACTCTAGGGAGGCTGGCAAAGAGGCAGATTTGATATTACAGAACATGAAGTTCCAAAGGAGTTTTTTCTGGAGATATGATCCTTTGGAATTCATCACAAAGAAGAGACAAAAGGTCAATATAGGACCTTTCATTCACAATCTCATACCAGAGATAGAAGCTTATGCAAATTAGACATAATGGGTGGAGGGTACCCTAGTAGACCAAGACAACACTAGAGTAGATGTAGAGAATGCACTAATTGATTTAGAAAAGAAGCTTGATGACAACTCTTTTCTGCAAGTACCAGAAGAACCAGAAAGAAGGATGAGTACCCCACCAATTATGCAGACTCCTCAGAATGAGGAGAAGATCCCAAAAAGAAACAAAGAAGGGGCTTCCATGTTAGGAATGACCACCTTTGATTTGCAACAGGAATCCAACAAGAGACAAAGGCTTAATCTAGCCTCTGACCAAGAGTATACTGAAGACTCAGCTAAGGTCACGAACACAGGAGCAGAAAGAAGTAGGCCTGCCACTCCATCTGGAGGCATGCAAGAGCCTTCCACATCAACAACTTAGATGTTGGAAAGGTAGCTCAGTGTTGAAGTATCCTCCTTCAGAATGCCTGCTGACAATGACCTAGATATAAAGGAAAAATATAAAGAGATCAAGGCTAGAAATGAGAGGCTTAAGGCCCAAACATATGCAAAATACCTGAAGCTCACTCCTACCAATCAAACAAGGCTAATTTCAACATTTGACATTAAAGAAGGGAAGCTGCAGATGACCTTTGTGAAGCCCACAACTCAGCAACCAAAGACAACATCAGATTTCAAAAGGGTAGATTTTGAAGTGTTGGCAAGGGATATTCATCCCATAGACCATATTGAACTACAAAAACAGGCTGGAGAGATGATATACTCCACCCTGATAGGTAAAGCCATAGTTTCCCATCAGCTACAGAACTATCTCAACAACATCTCAGCTCAATTCCAATTAGAAAAGGCCTCCTCACAGACCAAGGATACCAGGATCAAGTCCTTAGAGGACTTATTAATTGAATTAGGACATGATCCCAAGGATATAAAAGCTACAAAACAACTTATTAAAAAGAACAATGATGTCATAGCTGCATTGAAGAAACAATTAAAAATACCTCAACTACAACATCCACAAACATTAGAAGTCCTAGAAGCCCAGCAAGGGCATGAAGAATGAATGGACTTAGTCTTGAGATTGAATGAACAACTAAAAGAGACAGAAAAGGAATTGGATGCTCCAATCTAATTAAAACAAGAAGATGTGGCCACTTCTTCAACAAATGTTATCCCCATAGTCTCTACAGCAGTGAAAACCACACTAGCAACATCTTTGGCACCTACAGCTCCACTTGCAACAGCCTTGCCAGCAACAACACATTCTACATCAGCAGTATGTGCATTAGGAGAGAAAGCAGCAAAACTGGTTAGAACCATTGAAGAAATGTCCATCCAGGCTACTGAAATGAACAAGTTAAAAGAAAAGGTTGCAAGTTTAGAAACAGACTGTATACTTTCCCAACTGAAGTAGAAAGAAGAAGTACAAAAGGCCCAGAGGATGGGTGAGAGAATCAAAATCCTAGAGAAGGATTTAACACTGGACAAACCACTTGGACAAACCAAATAAATGCTGTGGGCCAATATCATTGACTCTGTCAATGATATTTGGCCATCAATCCAAGTAATTTTTGAACAAACAGAGTTGGTAAAGATAACTACAGAAGCTATCCAGAAAGTGAAGGAGGAATAGGGAAATAAGCCAGAGGATGCAAATAGACTCATCCACTTCCTCAACAGCAAGAATAGATATGAGCTCCAAGAGCTAAATATAGAAGATAGGACTACTACCATTTTAGAAATAAGGAAGGTCCTTTCCAAAAGGAACCTTATGCTTAATTTGGAAGAAAAGTGCCACAATATGCAGGTAGCCATTGATAGGTTCATGGATAAATTCCATATTTTGAAGGATAAATGTCTGCCCAGTCTTATGGTCATCAATGAAAAACTCATGACACAAATGGACTATGGTGATAGACTCAGAAAATTGGCTAAGGAACAAGCCAGTTCTTCATCCATAAAAGCCCTGCCAACAGGAAAAGTGTTATATGACACCTTTGAAAACTTGTTTTTCCTTGAGCATGAGGTAAAACATTTGTTCCTCACCAAGCCAAATTTTGCAAAGTATATTGAGGCTGATGAAATCTATAGGAGAATGGTGAATGTGAAATTACCAGATGCAGAATGGTGGGAGAAAATGACATATTTACTGTGACAAATTTATAGCAGAAAGTTACTGCATAGTAAAAATGAAGGCAGTGAGGTAAAACATGTGAAATCAGGGTAGTAGGGTAAAGAGTATCAGAGTTAAAAAGTATCAGTTGAAAGATGAAAGTAGAGAAGACTCCAGCGTGAAACTCCACAACTACAAGCCAACACAAATGGCTACACTTCAATAATAAAGGCCAGTACAACCATAATAAAAGGGATATGATGAAATAGTTCATTAGCTGTCTCTATCTTCTTGCAAGAAGATATTTGTATTTTCTAGATTAAATCTCAAGTTATTTTGAGATATTTTGCAATGATTTTTTTTTTGTATAAATACTTCAGAATTCGAAGTATGTAGGGTGGATTCTTATACATTTCTATAGTCTTCTTTATCAAAAACTGTAAACTATTGTATCATTGTTGGACCAACAAGCTGGATTATTGAATAAAGCAAAGACATTTCACTGGATTCATGTGTAGTGCGAAATACAAACAAATATCTTCTTTTGTGTTCTCACTTTTCTTTAAAAGTTTTTCCATAATCTTAAATGTATCTAAAATTTAACTGCTTTAATATGGAATGATATCTCAAAACTTGCTTCACTACACTTTGTTTTGACTATTAGGCATTTTGTATGTTTTCTGCTAAAATCATCTAAGTTAAGGAGTTCTTGATTGCTCCTTAGTTCAGGTAGTTTCCCTCTAGTCTATAGTAAAGGATTCTTAATTTCCCTTCTCTCGTGATCATCCTCTGTTCCTCCTTTTAATCCCGGTTTGAGGATTCTTAAGTGCTCTCTCACCCTGGTTAAGATCATTTCACCCATCCGACCTAAAAACATGTGTTTTACTCTGCTAGCTTGCCCATTGAACACTCCCTTTAATGATTTAATCATAGGTCTGCTGCCCTTCTTTGACTCCATATCCCAATAGCCAGAGACATCATTCTATCCATCTGTGTAAGGATTCCACCATCCAACTTCCAATACAAATCCAGAAACCCCTGAACTTTAAGAACTAGCCTAAAATTCCAACAAGCAAAGCTAAAACATAAAGAGAGATCCCTCTCTGAGTAATAGGTTGGCTAGATCCTATAATTAAAAGATTGGTTTGTAGTTACCTCGGCCTTTTCCTTCTTCTGATAACTTCTAGGGAAAATTCTGAGTGATAACATAGTGGCGACCATAATGGGGACAACCCTCAGTCCTAATAAATCTTTAAGAAATTTTTAATTCTGTATTTTGAGCCTCTTAAAGTAATTTATTAGAAGTTATTTCTCACAAAAAGAAAACATTTAAAAAAATTTGAAACTGTGGCTTCAAGGAGAACTCATTATACTAGGGCTAACTGAGATCCAAACCCTCCCCCAATATTTGATAATCCCAACCTGATTTCAAGAAAATCCAAAGAGAAGAAAGTTCAGCTAATCACACACCCTTAGTTAAAGCTAATTCATGCCCTGATGAATGGTTGTTTTTAGAAGATATTCCCTTTGATGAGCAATTTGATTTGTCATTATTTAAGTCAAAGTCTGAAAGTGAAATTTGTGACACCGTCCTAGATCCTGAGTTTATTGCAGACCTTGAAGTCAAAAAATCCAACAAATCAATTGATGAGTACATTCTGAATTCACCACAATCGTCCCTTAGTACTGCCAATATCCTTGAGCTTTCTGAACAATTGTCCACTACTCTTAGTTCACCATTATTCCCTTCAACTTCTAAAGTCCATTCCCCACTGCCATTCATACCCTCACTCCCTTAACAACCTATCATATCCCAGGTACCACCTACTAGTCCTAGTTTATCCTCCACTATTGTATCATCTTCCAGTGTTTCAACCCCACATCTTAGCCCTTCCCAGCTTATAGCCATGGCAAATAGATATGGTCCATGTGTCTTACCTGCTCCACTTGGTGCCATGCCAGCAGACTACCAGAGTAAAATCATCCAATTTGATGGCATAGGACACTACATTGCACAACACCATGTTAATAAGATGACAAACTACTTTGAACTTCATGAAATTGATATTGTGGATGTCCAAATGAGACTATTTGCTCAGAATTTAGCTGGTGATGTTAGGAAATGGTTTAGATCACTGCCTGATAATAGTATTGATAGTTTAGAAGTATTTCATCAGCATTTTTTTAATAGATGGGAAAGGAAAAATAATCCTCTACAAATCCTTTCAGAATATGAAAATATTAGGAGAGGACCTAATGACGTTGTTCAAGATTGCTGCACCAGATTTAACAATATATACAATGCAATTCCAGTTAATCTTAGACCCCCACCTGCCTTAGCATTAATAAAGTTCCCTAATGGTTTCGACACAGACATGGCATTCCAACTTATGGAAAGAAACCCCCCAACCCTAGAAGATATGCAAAGTGTAGCTGTAAGTGTAGAGGCTAATTTATTAGCTAAAATAGCTAGAGTTAGGAATGAAAGAAGAGGAATAGCTAAAGATGAGCCTTCACCCTTTGAAATTAAAATAGATAGCTTAGCAAAAGGCATGGAAAATTTAATGGATAGAATAGAGAATATAGAGAGGAAACCCCAGTGGGATAATCAACAGGCACCTCCAGTTAGAAACCCAAACTTTAGGAAAAACCAAAACCAAAACCAAAACACTGGAAAAAATGGACCTGATCAGAATATTAGGCCTCCTTTCCAAGAAAATTATGCAGAAACATCCCATCCTGAAGACCCAGAGCAAGACACACAGATTAACCTGATGGGATTAGATGATGAAGGTGTTGTTTTTCTGACCCAAGATGATCAGGAATTGCATATGTTGCAACAATTGCAAATCTAGTCTGGAGAGTCATTTGATTATAAACAAGGTTATGATTCTTCCATATTTGAAGTGCATAAACAGTATAACCTAAGGAGTAAAAAGAATTCTGATATCCCTGACTAGACCAAGAAAATAGTGCCAAATCAACCTAAGAAAATCAAAGAAGCCCTGATTTCTAAAATCCTCTAGATTCTCCCTAGACAAAACCAGAATCCTTCTGGCCCCACCATTGTAGATATAACCCCTAATCAACCTTCTGATGATCAACCCTCTACTTCAATTCCCCCTAAAAAACCAGTGGACACACCTCAAAACACTAGATTGGAAAACTCACAAAAAGAGGTCCCCAATAAAGGAAAAGAAGACCATCCCACTCAAATCCCTGTTGTCAAAAGTCTAAACCCTCAAATAGAGAAAGCCCCTTTGCCTTTTAATCTAGGAGAAAAGGTAGCCAAACTAAAGATTTTGGTTCCTTTGACAGAGTTAATCAAGAATGAAACTTACAAAACACAGATAAACCAGACCCTGAACATTATTGAAAATGAGGATTCCATTAACATGTTTGATGACCAACTAGAACTTATATTTGTTCCAGATGTTAATGGAAAACCACTAGAAGGAGGAATACCACCTTTCTACATTAGCCTTGGCATCCATGACAAAATTCTTCATAATGCAATGTTGGATTCTGGGGCCTCCCACAACTTAATGCCCAAATCAATAATGGAGAAATTGAACCTAGACATTACAAGGCCTTACAAGGACTTATTTTCATTTGAATCAAGTCAAGTAAAGTGTCCAAGGTTGATTAAAGACCTATGTGTTACCTTAGTTCAATATCCTACCAATGGCATCCTTATGGATATTGTGGTTGTTGACATCCCACCGAAGTATGGCATGTTGTTATCTAGATCATGGGGAGCCAAACTTCAGGGATCTTTACAACTTGATATGTCATATGCAACAATTTTTGTTTTTGGACAACCCAAGAAGCTGTACCGAGAAACTTTAATGAAATACATGGTAAGTAGCCAGGATCAGCCTCAAAACTTTCCTATCTACTCTGTACATTCAGACATTGATTCTGTTATCACTGAGAACTGCAGTCACATGTATATAAGTTGAGTCCAAAATTTCATTGTTAAAAAATGGATGTCAAATGGTTGTTATCCTATGTTTACTACTTAGGGGTCATGTTTTTCAATGATATTGATGAGAATCATTTTCAAAACCATTAGTCATCCTCCATCATGATTGATTAAGACATGTCTTATCTCGTATATGTCATTTGTCCTTTTCGCAGTTTCGTAGCGCAGTTTGATTGGCTGATTTTGAAGCGCAATAATGTTTTAGCCTTTTCGTAGCGCCAGCCATTTCGCAGCACATGTCGCTAAGTTATAACTGTCTGCGCTACGAAATCGCGGATTCGGGGATTTTGCAGCGCAGATCTTCGAAATGTCATGTCCGGGGATGAGTCATTGTGTCCGGTCGGTTGTTGTCAGTTAGTGTACCTTCCAAGCACTTACGAGCCATCATTCCACCAATAGGTTCATAGTCATGCACATTAAGTTCATTCAAATGTTTTTGTCATGCATAGTTGTGTCATGATGTTCTGTTAGTATTACATGAAGTGGCCAGCTTATATGTTAAGATATTTGAATTGAAATGAGCCCGAGTTTCTTCTTCAAGAGAGCTGCATTGCAAGCGAGCCTGCGTTCTAAAATTTGAATTTGCTTTTCGAGTTGAGACTGTCGGTGTTTCTCTGTGCAAAAGTTTTCAAAGCGTAATGGAGAAGAAGGAGCATCGGTCTGGAAGGTGTCAAAGGGCAGAGCCCGAAGGATTGGACCTGACATTGAGGGATGAAGGTGTTAAAAAGGCCTTCAAAGACGCTGGTTGCTGGAGTTTCTGTGAAAAGCTGAAGGGAGGACACACTCAGGTAACAAAAGAATTTGCCTTGAATTTTACAGGCTTAAGTTCCAAGGTATCTATGTTAGAATTCCCAGTATCTCCAAAGGCTATTGCTAGGGTAACTGAGATTCCTAGAGGAGGGCAGGAGTGGTTCAAAAATTTCAAATTTGATATGAGCCCCTGTAAAGTATTCTTGAAGGAAGCCTATGTGAATGAAGATTTAACCAAGGCTGTACCTAGAAGTTATGTTAAGGAGAGTTATGCTATGCTTCTTACTTGTATTCAAAAATATTTAACTTGTGAGAGCAGATATAACAAAGTTTATTCCTATCATTTCAAGTTGTTGCTTCATTTCACGGGTAAAGCATCTATAGACCTCCCATTTTACTTGTTTCGAAGCCTTAGCAAGATGTGTGACAAAATCCAATTGAGGAAGGATGATTGTGAGACATCATTGTTTCACCATGGCCTAGTTAAACTGTTAGTGCTGGATGGTTTGCAGAAGATTGGTAGGGATTGGAGTTCTTTCATCTATATGGCCGGTTTCCAAAGTAAGACAGGCCTCACCCCACAGCCACTTAGAGAAAAAGAAGAATCAGTGGAGGAACCTACTATTGTTGAGCTTAGAAAGGAGGCTAGGGAGAAAAAGAAGGTTAAATCTCAGTTGAACAAACCAGTCAAGCCCTTGGTTATTAAAGAACTGCCTCAGCCACCTCAGTCATCATCAAAGGAGAAGGTCAAGCAGAAGAAAGATGTACAGGGATCAACTGGATCCGAAAAAGCATCAAGAGTTAAAACAAGAGGTCAATTAAGCAAGGAGAAAGGTAAATCAGTAGCTGTGGAGGAAAGTCCAATTTCAAAGGCCAGCCTAAGTGATCTACTTGAGGCTATTGAATTTGAGCAGGAAGAACCAGTGCATCTTGAACCCATGCATATTGATTTGACCCAATCTTCTCCTGAGAGCACTAAGAAATCAAAAGCCTCAAAGAGATTAAGGTTTGATGAGCCTAGTGAGGAGTTTATGTTCAAGCCAAGAAGGCCAGTTACAAGGAAACAAATTAAAGAGGCTGAGAAAGTGCATAAAGGAGAAGAAGCTGTAAAGGAGAAAGTGCATAAAGGAAAGAAAGCTGTAAAGTCACCCAGAACAGAGGTAATTGAAGTATTGACCAAAACGGTGGAGGCAGTCAAACATAAAGATAAAAACAGAAAGATCATCATCACCCAAGGAGGAAATGTGATTGCCATAAAGAATCAAGTGGAAACAGCCATAAAGGATCAGGTGGGAGCAGCCAAAGAGGAAGTTGTCAAAGCAAAGAATGTGATTAAGGAGCGTGCAGTTAGGTATGCCAACTATAAAAGAGCTGTGTTAAAGGGTAGCAAAAGCCTAGTGGGTCAGACAGATTCCGTGGCTGATGTATATACCTGGACGGTTCCAGCCCTCAAGCAAGCTAAACTCATCAGAAAAATGAACATGACCCTGAGAGCTAAAAACAAAGCTTTGAAGAAGGAGATTGCAAATTTGAAGACACAGCTAGGTCAGCTAGCTCACTGATTTGAGGAAAAGGTGATATTCTTAGTTTTGGTCAATTTTGTTTAAGTTCCACTATTTTGAAGTCATCTAAGTCTTTGACACCTGTAGAGGAAGTTTGAAAAGTCATAAGTTCAAACAAAAGATGCTTTAGTGCAAATGTACTCTGTTTTAGCAAAAACAACAGTTTCGTAGCGCGCTACGAAACTGCTGTAGGTGCTGTTTTATTAGAAAATCAAAGAGTTTAATGATGAGGTCAGCAAATTTTTGAAGGAAAAGCCTCAAGGACATAAGGGAAACCATAAAAGACTCTCCTAGCTATTCAGAGAATGACAGATGTGCATTTTGGAAAAGGTGAAATATTTTGTTTTTAGCTAAAGTTTCGTTAAAGGTACTTTATGACCGAATTGTTAGGGTTCTGGTTAAGGTTACCGGAGATGTTTGTTTGTACACCTGTTCAGTTCATAAGGCTTCCAGCTCATTGGAGAGTATGGTGATATGCGTTGTTTGTGAAGAATTAAAGAGCTGGAAACATGTTCTTTAAGTAGTGAAGAATGATGGGAGACAAAGACCGTGAAAACAGGGCACTTATCTTGGTCAATTAATGAGCCATCTACGCAACCAGTATCCAAAGCCAGCTTGTTCAGTGTATTCTCCTCCAAGATACATCAACCAAAACAGAAAGAAGACATGTGTCAAGAGTCAGAAAAGCATCATGCTACGAGGAGGACAGATTTTAAGTTTTGAATAAATTAAGACCTTTTGTAATTACAGTTCAGCAATTATGTAATTAATGAATTAGTTACACAGTAGATAAGGATAGTTAATAGCAACCTTCGATGCTCCCCTCATGCTGGAGGAGGAAGCTCGAGGTGGTTAAGCATGTATTCCTATATATGGATCAGACTTGGATGTAATAAGGGTTGGATGTTTTGATAGAGAACTAGTCCATTTTGGTTTATGTAAAGCAGATTTCAGTAATGCAAATGATTGTTGTTTTATTCTCAGGATTCTCAATAGATCTTATTGTTCAAATGTATGGTGGTTTATTCTCTTAGTGTTCCTTTACAGTCTTGTCATTGCATAATCACTCAGAACTCATGTATCATGCTCTGACTTCCAGTATGTTTTGGCAAACTGTGTTTTATGCAAGTTGTGTTTGAACAGTAGATGTAAAGAGCCCTGATTTCTATGAAAAGATGGTGTTTTTGTGTGCTGAGAGGTGTGAGACTCCATAAGCCCAATGGGAATCAATCTGATATTTGTCCAGCCAGCTTATTTTCATGTGTTTTTTGAAGAGTTAGCCATCTTTCCTTGTCAGTGGTCCATATTAATAATCTGTGAGAGAGCCCTCTCTGACTAAGGAGGCTAAGCCTTAGTCTAAAGCCTGGTCTGAAATAGTTACATAAAATCTTGCTGATTGGCAGCCCTCAGTACTTGATTTTGTGATAACAGATTCTTTTATCTTGTATATTGTTGATGAAATACAGGAAACTCTTTTAGACAGTGTTGGTACAGAACCAAAAGAAATTGCAGTTTCAAAACAAGAGGAAACTATCCAAACTTTAGAACTTTCCACTAAACAAGGTAGTCAAGATGAGGAAAAGTTTGTGGAAACAAATGATGCAAATTATGAACATGAGATATTGTGGCATCTTGAGTTTGATGGGCTAGGAAATAAGTTTGGAGCAGGAGTAGGAGTTTGGATATACAATCTGGAGAATGATCACTCAGAAGGCCTGTTAGGCCCCTATACTACTAGTGTAACCCCTTATTGTTATTAGTATAACCCACTTATTATATTGATGTACCCATGTAGTGCCCATATTGTTACTATTATGCCACATAGAAGCCCACCATTGTCACTGTTGTGCCCTACAATATTATTGTTATGTAGGCTTTGATTGTATTGGGACCACTTAGACTTTTATATATAGAAAGGAGGTATTTTCATTTGTATCATCCAAGAATTGTTCATTTATGTAATGTAAAGGAGGTTGCCCCCTCGAAGAGGCTGAATTCTAAGGCGTGGATCTCTCTTTTCTATCTTTTTGTGAGCTGGTTTCATAACATTTGGTATCAGAGCTTTGGATTCTAGGGTTTCGCTGCTCCAAACAAGTCATCATGGCATTTTCGCTATAACTTTTTTTCTGTGACGTTTCAGAAGTCGCATACAAAACCCATTTGAGAATAATTGACGTTGAACCTGGGGTCCGAATTTCAGAGATTTTTACGCGACATTTTCGGAGATATGATCTGAGGAAGTTGGTCTTTTTGCAGACTCCTGAATTACACTCAAAACAGGTGACCTGGGGAAAATCGTCATAACTTTCTTTCTGTGCATCGGATTGAAATTTTGTAAGAAGGTACAGAAAGAGAACAGACTGTAGTTTCGATTTATATATTTTTCAGAGTCAAAGGTTGAAACAGTGACACATGGCACTTCATACAAATTCGCTCTACTGAACTAGTCTATAATCAGGTCACTGCGGGAGATTGTGCATAACTCTTTCTTGGAGAATCCAATTTGGATCAGACTTGTGGCATTAGAAAGAGGACATAAAGGGCTACTACAGCTCACAATTTCAGAACTTAAAGATCCGAAAGTACAGAGTTACAATCGTTTCAAGGTAGAGCTCCTAAAATCAAGAAAAAGCAAGATGAGGAAGTTTGATGGCAAGGATCCGGTAAATTGGATACTTCAGATGGAGCAATATTTTGATATACATGGTGTACAACTGTTACAAAAGGTATGTATTGCATCTTCATATTTAGAACCAGATCAATTTTTATGGTACAAAGGGCTTTGTTCTCATAAAAAACTTGTTACATGGTCAATTTTCACGGAGGAAATGATAGCACATTATGAGGATACAAAGAGCAACACCTTCTTTAGAGCAACACCACAACAATTGGAAAGAGTAAAAGGGATTTGTGACATAATGGAAAGCAAAATTATGGAAACCAGGAAGCATACCCCTCACAACTATAAATATGGAAGTGTTGTTTCTCCCAGCCTTCCACAACCTACAAGGGTTACACCACAACAATTGGAAGAAAAAAGAGAAAAAGGGCTTTGTTACAATTGTGATAGCAAATGCACTAAAGGTCATAGGTGTTCTGAGAAGAAATTATTTTACATAGAATATGAAGAGGAGGAAGAAAAGGATCAAGAAACATCAAAAGAAGAGGATATACGTCAGGACACCACCCTAGAGAAAGAAGAAATGAATCAGACCATATCTTGTAAAGCATTGGCAAGAATTACCACTCCTCAAACTCTCAAGATAGAAGGACATATCAAGAAGAAAAAGGTGCAAGAAGTGAAAGATCACATCGAGAAAGAAGAAATGAATCCAACCATATCTTGTAATTCAATGGATGAAATTACCACTCCTCAAACTATCAAGATAGAAGGACACATCAAGAAGAAAAATGTTCAAGAAGTGAAAGATCACATCAAGCATCAAGAAATGAATCCGACCATATCTTGTAAAGGACTGGAAGAAATTACCACTCCTCAAAAGATAGAAGGACATATCAAGAAGAAAAAGGTTCAAGTAGAGAAAGATCATATCGAGCATCAACAACAAGTTCTCCAACTTTTAAAGGATAACGCCACTTCGATGCAAAATCAAATGAAACAACAGGTAGATCAACATCGTAGTGAAAAATGTTTTGATGCGAGTGATTGGGTATTTTTAATGCTACATCTCAAGCAAGCTATTTATGAGAAGGAAATGTTGGCAATACTACATGCACTTAAAAAATGGCGACCTTACCGAATGGGAAGACGCTTCAAGGATGAGGATGTGGAAGCATTGTTTTGTGCTATTTATATTATCCAACCAAATTGGATAAACGAAGCAACAGATGAATGGAAGAAGAACGAAGAAGTATGGCCACTTATTCAAAAGTTGCAAAAGATCCCAATTCAAGCAATATTGCCAGAAATTGAAGAGGAAGGAAAAATCATATTGGAACCTGGAGCAGTCACAAAAACAAGAACCCGACAGCTACGAAATCGATCAATTTCAGAGTATCTCATCAAGTGGAAGAACTTACCCGCTGAATATTCCACATGGGAGGACAAGAATTTTATATAGAAGCATCAAGAACTACTCAAGCATTGAGGACAACGCTTTTTGAAGGAGAGGGGCATGTTAGGCCCCTATACTACTAGTGTAACCCCTTATTGTTATTAGTATAACCCACTTATTATATTGATGTACCCATGTAGTGCCCATATTGTTACTATTATGCCACATAGAAGCCCACCATTGTCACTGTTGTGCCCTACAATATTATTGTTATGTAGGCTTTGATTGTATTGGGACCACTTAGACTCCTATATATAGAAAGGAGGTATTTTCATTTGTATCATCCAAGAATTGTTCATTTATGTAATGTAAAGGAGGTTGCCCCCTCGAAGAGGCTGAATTCTAAGGCGT
Source organism: Pinus tabuliformis (assembly GCA_031772625.1). Taxonomy (NCBI): domain Eukaryota; kingdom Viridiplantae; phylum Streptophyta; class Pinopsida; order Pinales; family Pinaceae; genus Pinus; species Pinus tabuliformis. Next base: position 657,768,452 of record CM062809.1, read on the forward strand.
GGATCTCTCTTTTCTATCTTTTTGTGAGCTGGTTTCATAACAAGGCCATGCATACAGACTAAATTTTAAATGTACTAACAAAGTGGCCGAGTATGAAGCACTAATTTTAGGTCTTAAATTAGTTAGGAATCTAGGAGCTATAAGAGTTTCTGTCATGGGAGACTCTGAACTAGTTATAAAACAAATTAATCCTGTATATATGACAACAAACCCTAGATTAAGTTGTTACAGAGGAACCATTGTAGAAATACTAAAAACTTTCTTAGAAAGCAAGGTTGTTGTAATTCCTAGGAAACATAGTATGTAGGCTCATAGTTTAGCAATGTTTTCCAGCACCTGCAAGTTACCCTTTCAACCTACCATCAGTACACTACTGAAGTTAGGCACAGACCTGCAATTCCAGATAATTTGAAGAACTGGAAAATATTCGCTGATGACAAGCAGATAAACAACTTTTTAATCTCGGAAGAAGAATTTGTAAATAGAAATATAGATACTGACACATCAATAGATCCTAATATTAAAGATAAAATACAAATAAATAAGATATAAGGTGAAGAGATAGATAGATTTCATCGCACTAAATTTACAAAATCAAATGTATAAAACCTAGAGCAACGTGAGATTGATTAAATAATTAACGAAGACACTGAAGTAATCAACCTCGGAGACAATTTCTCACGTAAGGGATTAACCCCTTTGGAAGGCTTGTTTGATTCAAATGATGTTCCTAGAAAGCCTAAAATGGAACCTTTAAAATCTGATATAGAGGAGTGTAATATAGGCATTGATGAAAATCCAAAATTGATCAAACTTTCTAAATCATTACCCCCCACTGAAAGAGTAAAATACATTGAGTTACTAAAATAATTTCAGGATGTCTTTGCTTGGAGTTATGAGGACCTCAAATCCTATGACACCAGCATCATACAACACACAATCCCTATAAAATAAAATCAAAAACCTTTCAGACAAAAACTTAGAAGGATAAATCTTGTCCTATTACCTTCAATTGAAAAGGAAATCCAAAGAATGTATGATGCTAAGATAATTGCACCAATCAGATTTTCTGATTGGGTTTCAAACTTGGTGCCAACTAGGAAGAAAACTGGCGAGATCAGACTCTGTGTGGACCTTAGGAACCTCAAAAAAGTATCCCTTAAAGACAATTACCCTCTCCCCAAAATGGACCATATTTTTCAAAGGGTAGTTGGATCAACCAAAATCTCATTATTGGATGGGTTTTCTGGTTACAATCAGATCTTAGTTCATCCTGATGACCAAGCCAAGACTGCCTTCACTACTCCTTGGGGCACATTCATGTATGTGAAAATGCCTTTTGGACTAATGAATGCAGGATCCAATTTCCAAAGGGATATGGATATATCCTTTGCCAAAGAAATTCATGACTTCCTTGTGATATATCTAGATGACATTACTGTATTTTCAAAATCTGATAGCCAACATTTGGATCATCTAAGGCAGGTTTTTATTAAATGCAGGAAATATGGAATTTCTTTAAACCCCAAGAAGTCTTTGTTTGGGTTAGAAGAAGGAAAGTTACTAGGTCATATAATTTCAAAAGATGATGTTCGAATAGACCCTTCAAGAATAGAAGCCATCTTATAGATACAACATCCAAGGAACATTAGGGAATTACAAGCTTTCTTAGGGAAAATTAACTTTCTTAGAAGATTTATTTCTAATCTAGAAGAATTAATTAGATCACTGAACAATATGTTGAAAAAATGTTCGACCATAAAATGGACTGTTGAGGCTAATAAATCCTTTGAAGACATTAAACTATCCTTGACTAGAACACCAGTTTTGATCAGCCCAAAATTTGACAGAGATTTCATCTTATTTTCCTTTGCTTCTGAGCACACAATTGCTGCAGTTTTATTGCAGAAAAATGACCAGGGCTATGAACAACCTATTTCTTTCTTTAGAAAAGCCCTGAGAGATGCCCCCTTAAAATATAACATAATGGAAAAACAAGCCTTTGCTTTGGTCAAAGCTATCAAGGATTTTAGGGTGTACATTTTATATTCTCATATAGTAGCCTATGTTCCTAATTCAGTAGTCAAAGACATCCTAACTCAGGGTGGTCTAGATGGAAAGAGGGGAAAATGGATTGCTACTATTCTAGAATATGACATAGAAATCAAACCAACTAAGTTAATCAAGGGCCAAGGTTTAGCCAAGCTCATCGCTGGATCAAAATGTGAAGCTCTAGATATAAACCTTATTGCAAGAGGAGATGGCAACTCCACTAATCAGCCAGGCCTTTATTGAATCACCATGGTATGCTAATATCATTTATGTTTTACTGAATTTACAAGCTCCTCCAGAATTATCTAAAACCAAAAGCATATTTTTAAAGATAAAATCCTTAAAATTTTGTATATTAGATAATGCTTTGTTTTGGAGAAATCATGAAGGTATTCTTCTCAACTATTTATTAAAAGATGAATCTGAAAAAGTATTACAAGAGTTTCATGCAGGTGACTGTGGAGGACACCTTTACTGGAAAACCACTACTAATAACATCCTTAGATATGGTTTCTACTGGCCTACCTTGTTTTCTGATGTAGAGAAATATGTGACCTCCTGTCACAAATGTCAAATTTTTGAGGGAAAAGAAAAGCTTCTACCTTTACCCCTTAAGCCAATCTCTGCTGAAACACCTTTTCAACAATGGGGTTTAGACTTCATTGGTGAAATTCACCCACCTTCCTCTACCCAACACAAATGGATCCTCACTGCCACAGACTATTTCACAAAATGGATAGAGGCCATACCTTCAAGGCAAGCCACTGACACTGTTATCATAACCTTCCTTGAAACCAACATTCTATCAAGATTTGGATGTCCAACTAAGCTCATTATTGATAATGCAGTAGCCTTTAAATCCAAAAGAATGATAGATTTCTGCAACAAGTATCATATAACCCTAGGTCATTCCACAGCCTATTATCCTCAAGGAAATGGACTGGCAGAATCCTCAAACAAAAGTCTGGTGAACATCATCAAAAATTTGTTAGAGGACAATAAGAAAACATGGAATAAAAAGTTAGTCAATGCCTTATGGGCAGATAGACTAACCACTAAGAAATCAATTGGTACCTCTCCCTACCAACTAGTATATGGGATGGAAGTTGTTTTTCCATCCTCCTTGGGAACACTAGTGATGAAGCTGCTTCAAGAGTTGCAGTTTTAACCAAATAGCATCCAAAGAAGAATAAACCAAACAATACATCTTCAACAAACCAGGGAGGAAGTATATATCAAGTCTCAAGTTGTGCAGGAAAGGATTAAAAATATTTTTGACAAGAGAACCAAGGCTGAATATTTCTACCTTGGTGACAAAGTCCTAAAATGGGATTCAAGGAGGGAAGATAAAGGTAAACATGGGAAATTTGATTTCCTATGGAAAGGCCCATATGCCATTTATGCTTTCAGAGGTAATAATGCTTTCTTCTTAAGAGAAATGGATGGTACAGAAGCAGAAGGTGGACCAGTGAATGGTCGAATGCTCAAACACTATTTTGAACCTAACTACTGATTTTTACTTCCCATTGTACATATTTCATTTTTCTTCAAAAAGTTTAGTTTGGATTGGATGGTGATTTTTGAAGTTGAAGCCTGAAGAGAAGGCCCTAAGATTTAAGGATTCATTGTCATAAGTATCAATAATGCAGAGGCATAGAGGATAATTTTGCAAGGTAACATCAACAGCAATTCAAAGGCCACTGATCTACAAAGTTCTTGACATTTCACCAGGAAATGCCATCCCCAAGTGGAGCCACTGTTAGGTTCCTATACCAATAGGAGTCATAATTTTGAATGACTAAGGTTAAGCCTTGTAATATTTTACATACCTTTGCTTTCTGCAAATGTTTTCCATATTAAAAAATTAAAAAAATGTAAAGTGGGTATGTACTAAAAGAATAATCAAAGGATAAAAAAAAATGAAAAAGGTAAAAAAAAATGAAATATATGAACCCCAAAAGACAAAAAAGAGAGCATGAAAGTGTGCAAGTCAAAATGCCACTACTATTTACTTTTTATGCATAATAAATGATTGTGTGCAGCCTGTTACTTATGCCACAATCCATGGTAGTCAAAATGTTTAAAATTGGCTATTTCATGCTTTGAATTTTATGTTCATAGGTAGTGAATAAATCTGACCAAACAATGTAACCTTGGCAGATCATTAGATAGTTAGAGTGAATAAAAGGAGCTCATCAGTTTAATCTGAGACCTTGGATGATATAAGGTTAGAATTAGATAGTTTATTTTGTAAAGAAAAGAAAAATATTGATAAGAGTTTTCTAGCCTAAATGCACCCAAATAAAGTGAAGAAAAACGGTAGGATAAGTAAGTGGGTAAGTAGTAGAAAAGTTGCAGAAATATCATGTCATTTGACACAAAAAGCACTTATGTAATTGTTTCAAATACATCATTTAAATATTCATAAGTGGTAAACAAAACAAAAGCAATGGTTCACAATTTGGTTTACTTAACATCCCCTCATTCAATGTAACCCCTATGGCACTCACTAACTTCCATTTCATAATAAAAATATTAATGTATATAGTTTCTAAGTCAAAAAGGCTCAGAGCATTTCTCTCACTTCTGGTGGGATCGGACCCTCAGCTTGATGACTTAAGAAGGAAAGGTGTTAAATTCCATCATAATTCATTCATCCCCCTCACAAAACCCCTTTTCCTAAGGTTAAGTTCTTTTTCCTAGGAAAACCCCTTGATAAACATGTTTTATATACAAAAACCTACCAAATACATTTATCCTAAGTACTAGGTATATGGAAAACACACAACATTTCATACACCTAAGCATAATACCCCTTCTGCTCATTTCACTTCATATTAACTTTTTAATTAAATATGTAAAAATCCCGATAAACCCATTATCTCGTATATATTTAACTCCCTCATATAAATTAACCCCACCCCTTAGTTTATCTATAAACTATATTACTACCCCTTATCCCACAAAATATTTTAAAACCTGCCCTCAGTCCTTAATCCTGTGTTAAAGAGTCCCTGATGAGATTAAGCTCTAAATTAATATCATACCGCGGATGATTAGACCCATGGGCCCCCCGAAAAACTTTATGGTTAAACCCACGTGCAACTCTCATCTCCTGATCACCGTTGATTGTCCCTCCTCCACATCCAATGCCTCACAAACATATTGGTATGGCCCAACATCCGCCCTTTACTCGCCCAATAAGGCGGTTTTCCCCCTGGCCCCCAACGCTACGTGTTAAGCGCTAAATGGAATCGGACGACCCCTCCCGAATACCGCCCTCACCACAAAAGTGGTGTGATGGACCTCCCAAACCACTTCCCCTTTCCGACTGAAAACCGTCACTGTTCATTAATTAGTGAAACCTGCCAAAATTAAATGTTTTTCCTATAAAAGCCTATTTACCCCCCTTTTTCACTCTTTTCGCGCATTTTCCCTTTGAGAGCTCAAAAAATCATTGCGACCACTACAAACAGCCAACTTTCTCACAAACCTCCGCCATTGCTCCACAAACGTTGTAGACAGCCCAGCTCATTCATCAGTCCATACCAGTACCACAGGAACCTTTGCAGCCGCCTTCAACCACCATTTACAGTTAGTTCCACCCAATTCCATGTATTTAACCATGGAATTCTAGCTCCATTGTCAAATTCCAAGTCAATTCACCCTCTTTGACACTGTTAATTAACTAAGAAAAGATCAAATTTACATAAATTTTAACATTGTGAGCCATAAACCACTACAAAACCTCCATTTCCCTAAAAAATCTGAATCATCCCCCACACTCAAATCCACAAGAACTGAGTATGGTTGCCGCAATTGTTGTGGATGTGAAGCCCATCACTACACCTCATTTAGACCTGGACCACCTTCCTTTGGCGGATAAAGATTTCCAAATAAAAGATACCACTATCCTAGAACTCCTACTCAAAGTACATTGCCAAAGTAGGGACAAGTTCCTAAACCGTGCTGATGAAATTGGCCTTTGGGAGTCAAATTTGCCCAAGTACCAGTTCCCCCAAGTCCACATTTTTCCTGAAATTGTGCACATGTGCTATGCTTGCTACATCCCCAATCACAGAACTGTCATGTCTCATGACCAAAAGGTCCTTTTCACCATCAATACTAAGTCTATAAATGAAATGTTGTAGCTCCAACCAGGACCAGGCCTAACCTCACTTTCAATTGGGGACTTGTTGGACTTGTATCCCAAACTTATCTCTGCAAAGTTGGCCCAACTATTCCAAACTTTCATCAAAGAAGAGAAACACATCCCTAAGGACTCCCCTCCATATGTATCAGTCATTTTCTCTCCATGGGGACAGAATATTATGGCCATGATATCTTATGTTTTGGGTTACTCCACCAGTGAGTACATTGATAAAATAATCCTTGCCTTCATGTCCATTTACACTCTAGGGCAACCTCTTGTTGTCATTTATGACTCTGCCCAATTTATAGCTGATAGGATGCATAAGCAATTCCTTAGAATGGACAATGAAAGGGTTTTTAAGTACTCCTCAGTTTTATACCATATGTTCTTATATTATCAATCAGAGAAGTTCCCATTCACCCTTCAAAAGCTTGACACCAAGGGTCAACCCAGGTCAGTCATTTTTTCGAACCCATTGATCCACTAATACCACTCTTGATACCCTTACTCCGATTTCATCAATTTATTTGTAAATCCAATCATGGCAATGTTGACTGGAAGCCCTCCTCCTAGAATCATTCTAGAAATAAAGAGAGTCCTTAAATTGACTAAACAGACCAAATTTGGTGACTGGTACCTTTACCAGAACCATACAGAAATTAGGATTTATGGTTGCATGCTGGCACCATACAAGCTACCAAGATACCTCCCAATGAGGTTGTTTGCATTAGAATACTATAGAAAATTATCAATGCAGATGAAATAAACTTCATCAGTGCCAATAAGAAGGCCAATTTCAAAATAAAAGACTAACTAGGCCCCTTCATATGCAACTCTAGGGAGGCTGGCAAAGAGGCAGATTTGATATTACAGAATATGAAGTTCCAAAGAAGTTTTGTTTGGAGATATGATCCTTTGGAATTCATCACAAAGAAGAGACAAAAGGTCAAGTTAGGACCTTTCATTCACCATCCCATACCTGAGATAGAAGCTTATGCAAATCAGACAGAATGGGTGGAAGGTACCCTAGTAGACCAAGACAGCACCAGAGTAGATGTATAGAATGCAATAATTGATTTAGAAAAGAAGATTGATGACAACTCTTTTCTGCAGGTACCAGAAGAACAAGAAAAAACCATGAGTACCCCACCAGTTATGTAGACTCCTCAGAATGAGGAGAAGATCCCAAAAATAAACAAAGAAGGGGCTTCCATGTCAGGAATGGCCACCTCTAATTTGCAGTATGAATCCAACAAGAGGCAAAGGCTAAATCCAGCCTTTGATCAAGAGTATACTGAAGACTCAGTTGAGGTCACAAACATAGGAGCAGGAAAGAAGTATGCCTACCACTCCATCTGGAGGCATGCAAGAGCCTTCCACATCACAAACTCAGATGTTGGAAAGGCAACTCAGTGTTGACGTATCCTCCTTCAGAATGCCTGCTGACAAAGACCTAGATATCAAGGAAAGATATAAAGAGATCAAGGCTAGAAATGAGAGGCTTAAGGCCCAAACATATGCACAATACCTGAAGCTCACTCCTACCAATCAAAAAAGGCTAATTTCAGCCTTTGACATTAAAGAGGGGAAGCTGCAAATGACCTTTGTGAAGCCCACAGCTCAACAACCAAAGGCAGCATCAGATTTCAAAACAGTAGATTTTGAAGTGTTACCAAGGGATATTCATCCCATAGACGAGATTGAACTACACAAATAGGTTGGAGATATGATATACTCTACCCTGACAGGTAAATCCATAGCTGCCCATCAGCTACATAACTCTCTCAACAACATCTCAGCTCAATTCCAGTTAGAAAAGGCTTCCTCACAGGCAAAGGATACCAGGATCAAGTTCTTAGAGGACTGAGTGATTGAATTGGGACACGATCCCAAGGATATAAAAGCTAAAGAAAATATTATTAAAAAGAATAACAATGAAATAGCTGCATTGAAGAAACAACTAAAAATGCCTCAGTTGTAGCATCCACAAACATTGGAAGTCCTAGAAGCCCAGCAGGGGCATGAAGAACGAATGGACCTAATCTTGAAATTGAATTACCAACTAAAAGAGACAGAAAAGGAATTGGATGCTCTGATCCCATTAAAACAAGAAGATGTGGCCACTCCTTCAACAAATGTTATCCCCACAGTCTCTATAGTAGTGCCATCCACACTCGCAGCATCTTTGGCACCTACAGCTCCACTTGCAATAGCCTTGCCAACAACAACACAGTCTACATCAGGAGAGAAAGCAATAGAATTGGTCAGACCCATGGAAGAAATGTCCATCCAAGCTACTGAAATGAACAAGTTAAAAGAAAACACTACAAGTTTAGAAATAGACTGCAGACTTTCCAAACTGAAGCAGAAATAAGAAGTACAAAAGCCCCAGAGGATGGGTGAGAGAATCAAAATCCTAGAGAAGGATTTAACGTTGGAGAAACCACTTGGACAAACCAAAGAAACATTGTGGGCCAATGTCATTGACTCTATCAATGATATTTGGCCATCAATCCAAGTAATTTATGAACAAATAGAGTTGGTAAAGGTAGCTACAGAAGCTATCCAGAAAGTGAAAGAGGAAGTGAGCAGTAGATCAATAATGTGTAGTTGGCCCTACAACGAGACTCTACCAAAGCGACCGTGACTGAGGTAACTGACTGAAACAAGCGCATAGTTCAGGTCGTGGAGGAAGCATGACGAATGGTCCCAGAGTTGGCCATTCCCGAGGGAGAACCGGTCGAGGTGCATGTTCGCAAGCTTGCTACAGGGGTGCGCGATGCTCGCACAGAGTTGGATAAGGTTCAGCTGGAGCTGAACCTACAGATTGTAGATTTACAGTTGAAGGCCCAACCTTCAACTCCACCGGAAGTAAAGGAGCAGTGTGCAACCGCTGTCACAGAGGCGATAGAAGCGGTAGATAGTGCAGTAGCAGAATGCACACAGTTGTTTGAATAGTAGTTCAAGGTCTTTATGAGTTTGCAAGAGGATGCTAATGTACAACGGCTGGAGACAGAGGTGCGAGAACTGTAGCAATGCTATGACGAAGTAAAATGTATAGTGCGCACTGTCGCTCTCACACAGAGACTGGCAAAGCTGCAAGAGGCCAAAACATTGAAGGAACAGGTAGATGCAGCGCAGCACAAAGAGGTAGTGTTGAAGACACACTTGAAGCCTTGGTTGGATGAAGCTTATTCGGTCACAACCTCCATTGAAGGCAAGCTTTCTCATCTGCAAGAAATTCAGCAGAAGCTTCAGGCTGACAGTTCAAGACCAACCACAGATCAGTTGGTTGAGGAAGTGAAGCAGGCAATCGTGTAGTGCACTGTCAAAGTAGCAGTCATACAGGTCGAGCTGGGAGGTCTTTGCACCAAGATTTCTGTGTGCGCAGAGTGACTCGAGGGTGAGTCACCATGTTTGTGTTGGGGGCCTATTGGGAACGGGTTCCCCCAAGAGCAATTTTGGGGCTAAAAGCCCATGTTTTGGTATAATTTTGTAATAAAGTTGTAAAGTCTCCGCATTTTGTGGTCGTGAAGCGCGAAGGTGTCAAGAGTCATACAGGGTTGTCCACCCATATTTTGTAAAGTGTCAAGTCGGCTGTAAAGATCCACCCATGGTCTGCGGACCATGGGATTGTATAAAAAGGAGATAAGTAAGTAAGCTCTAGGTAGTTAAGAAAAGGAAGAAAGTACTGAAGTAGAGTAGAGAATTCTAAGTGTTCTCGGGTCTTAGCGTAGGTAGAGGCTCTGCAGCTGAGTACACAGAGGCCTAGGGTGGAAGTCTGCAGCTGAGTGTGTCGACCCTTGCAGTTGTGTGCACAGGGCAGATAGAGTCTAAATAAATTGGAAGATATCAATAAAAAGAGGAGTATTTTGCAATTACTGTGTAATTAGTTCCTGTTAATGCATCTGATTATATTGCATTTTGGGTTTAATTTACAATGTTTATTTGATGCGTGAATATATGTGATTGTATCAGTTAATTAAACGCAAGTAAGGATATTAGTTTACGCGGCGCTAACTATGATTGATTAGTAAGGTAAGTAAAACACTTTAGATAACTTGGGAATCTATACAATATATTTTCATAGCTGTGCAAAAGTACCTATACCATGGGTTAGGGATGCGCAAAGGTCAATCGTACACCTTCGCGGAGGTACTAAGGGGCAGAATAAAGGGTAGAATGACAGAGCCCTAAGGCTTAGAAACATGCATGAAAGTAGGGGAATAGGGTATAAGTCGACATCACGTTCATCTCAGGTGGCGGAAACTTGGTTCCAGCATCCCCCCATATTGCTTCAGGTGAGACTTCGGTCCGTGCTCCATGAGTTGATGCTAAAAGGGCCAGTAGTGTAGGGATTTGTTTGGATAACTAACAATGAACCTGGGTCAAGGCCCACAAAACCAATAGCATTTCCATGATTATCCTTGGATGAGCTACCATCTTCCATGGAGAGAAGATTTTATTCTTGAGAAATCTTCCCTTATGATTTTTATGGACTTTGCCTCTATTTTTATGTTATTTTTCATCATCATTATCCTCTAGTTTTGGATGTGTACATTTAGAATAATAATGTCCTATTCTATCACAATTGAAGCATTTGAATTATAACTTACATTTATATTTCTTGTATTATCTTTTTAGCTTTAATACAAATTTAACTTCTTCTTCATCTAGTCCATCACTCGAATCATCATTAACCTAATGTTATCTTCCTTTGATGCTTTGAATGTTACTTCATTTAATCCTAGTTTTTTCTCTTTGTGTCCTCATTTCAAATGCAGCAAGGATTCCATGTAGCTCATCCATCTTCAAATCTTACAAATATTGCATATCTTCAATATTAGATTAAATCTCATGGGAACAGATCTTAATACCTTTTAAACAACTATGAAATTAGCAATCTTTTCACTAAGTCATTTAATAATGTTCACAAAATGCAACAAGGATTCCATGTATCTCATCCATCTTCAGATCTTACAAATATTTCATATCTTCAATATTATATTAAATCTCATGGGAAGAGATCTTAACACCTTTTAAACAACTACGAAATAATCAATCTTTTAACTAAGTCATTTAATAATGTTCAAAAATCTATCCACAAAAAGGAAAAAGTTAGAAATAACTTCTCCTTCAATCATATTTAAACTTTCAAATTGCATTCTATGAGTTTGAAGCTTTTCTCTCTTTACCTTTTCATCCCCTTCGTAGTTGCTTCGAAGCTTGTTCCAAATTTATTTAGCACATCCACAATGAATTTCCTTAACAAATTCATATTTTGCGAGACCACATTAAATTTCATTCATAGATTTCGTGTTATTTGCAAAATCCATTTTACCATCTGGATCTATTAGAGTTGCTAGAACCTGATAACCATATATCACAAATAGCCAAATATCAAGACTAAGAGAATCCAGATATGTACTCTCCATAACCTTCCAGAAGGCATAATTTTTTCAATCAAATAGTTGGGCTTTGTTTGAGAAAGTACCATCATGAATAACCATTTTGTCCCTTTCAGATCTATTGTCCAATGGTTAGACTTCTTCTAAAGTAACTCACTCTGATACAATTGTTGGATTCACAATTATACCAAGAGAGGGGGGTTGAATCGGTATAATGCAATTCAAACACTCTTAAACATCAATATCACAAGCATAATCATAAGACACAAGATAGACATGGAAATCCATCAAGGAAAAAACCACACAACTTATTCTGATTAATTGTTTTTTATATGCACCAACCTACTGTTATAATCTTCTTTGTGGGAATCAACCTACAAGATACACCAATCCCCTCATATTTGCAAGCACCATTTTGCAAGAGACCTCAATCCCCTCAGATTTGCAACTTTTTTCTTCTCTGGTCCTAGCTTCTCTTCAACAATTCTCTACAATCTCCTTAATTCTCAATGATATTTTATCTTCTTAGATTCATTATACTCCCTAGGCCATCTCAACAATCTCATCTCACACTCATTTAATTTTGCAATGCATTTATCATTGCACAATTTTGAATTATTCTATTTGCAACTCTATGATAATTCTCTGCATTCACATCTTACATTCATAGCTATCGGTTCTTTACTCTCTTAATTGACACTCCTCTCACACATTACATGACACTTCATTGCACTATTCTACTCTTCACTCACTTTTTCACTTTAACATTGCTTCTTATACTTATATTTGTGCTCCCTTTTATTTCATTGATCTCACATGGATAGGAGATGCCGCAAAAGTAACAAGAAAAATAGAAGGCCAATATGATTACTATAGAATAAGGAGAGAATATATGGTCTGGTTAATAAAATCAACACTTTTTGATATGGTCCCTTTGATATATTGGAAAAGGTGGGAGATAACGCATGTAGACTAAGTCTACCCCTATACATGAATATTTACTTAGTGGCGAATGTATATAATTTGAAACTAGATGCTCAAGGAGATTTCACGAAGTATACTATTTTACAGAAGGGGTCAATGGTTACAAGATAGGGACAACATGACCTTTGGTTTAACATGCGAAAAGGACAAATTCCAGGAAATGTTAAATGATACACACGAGAGAAGGTAGAGAAAAATTTCCTCATCCCATTCAATAGAATATCTTGATAACCAAAACCCTCCCAAAATGGGGAGGTGTGAACTATATTTTCAAAGTGGAAAAAGTGAAGGAATCATCTTATGAGATATTTTTAACCAACTAGCCCAAATTTTTCAAATTGAGGTTTAAAACCTTTCGGAAGTAGTTTGAGGAAACAACATTTTTTTGGGGTAAAAATGTGTCACTTAAGTGCCACACCCCTAGCACTATTATACACCCATAAGCCTTTCCAATGGGCACAAAAAAGGCCCCAAACAAAGTTCGTATACAAAAGTTATCCTACCCTAAAGTTGACATTCTTATTTTTTACACCATGATTCAAGAGAATGTCACATTAACTCCTATTATTCATGGAAAAGGCACTAGTGACATGATCGTGATGAAGAAGACTCTAGAAGAGTCAATATTGTAACTCTATTAAATATTTGAAGGAGATAATATTAACCACTAGTATGATATCATTGTGTGTTATATCTAAGCCACTAAGAGGAAAGGGGTTTCCATTCCATTAGAGGGAATTTTGTTCCATAAATGAGCCTAGTAGCTCATACTGGATGGATAAAGAGAAAACAAAGAGGGTTTTTGCACTATAGAAACCCATAGGTCTCACTCTTTTGTACTTGCATCAATTCTCATTCAAATAAAGAGAGAGTAGTGCAACCTCACCTTCCAGATGGGTTTTCTACCGTAAGGGTTTCCCATATCATATCCTGTGTTCATTGTGGTTTGTGAGTTTTATTTCACTTTTTTCTATTTTTCACATTTTATCTATTGCATTGTTGTGGGGAAAAATGCCTATGCAGGACGATCCTATCCACCTAAGGTGTGATAGTGCCTTAGCAACAAACGAATACAGCTACACTGGTTTCTTCCTTTATGAAATGTGAAAGAGGGGAGATCGATAGACTTACCGTTGTCTTCCGTTTGTCCCTCGATCTAAATCCTCTTCTCTTTGGATGTTCACAGCTACTTGTCTCCTCGCTTGCTCAAGAGAACAGCTACTTGATTCCACGAGATCACAAGAGAACAGCTACCTGTGACAAGAGAACAACTACCTGCGACAAGAGAAGAACATAACACAAAGGCAAATATTCATATTCATAAATGATTCAGGTTTAGAAATAAATCAAATACACTAATGCAATCATACAAAATACACCAGCATATAGGAAAGAACCAAGATAGCTTTATTGATTGATAACAGGGTTCAGGAAGAGATACAACCCAAAAGGCTCCAATCCAGCATCTCCTTCCCAGCAGAATGGAATTCCTTCTTTAGCTCCCTTCAAAGCATTAAGCACCCAATGTTTCCAGTCTCAAACCAACAGCAATTCTTTGCAATAACAAAATTCCAGCCTTTATATCCCATGGAGGAGAGATCTATATATAGTTATTTTGGAGAGAGGATGAGTCAGCTTGAGATCTGACTAGTGTCCTCTCCCTCTCTCAGTTCTTGAGTCCACTTGGAGGTTCTTGCTTCCACTTGGAGATTTGGAACCTCTTACTCATCACCAGTCGAATTCCTTGATGCAAGTGTCATTTTGGAAGCTTCCTAGGCATTGACACATTGAGGAATGAGCCTGCCACTTGTCCAATTATGCTCAGCGCAGGTAGCCTTTGTTGGAGTTGACATTCAACGCAGGTAGACAGTGGAGCAGTTGACATTCAGCGCAGATGCTCAGTGGAGCAGTTGACATGATCCAGAATTGGCTTGTTTTTGAGTGTTTTCAGGTGGAGAACTTCTGTGAATTGCTGTAGTTGGTTTGCCTTGTTCCTCTAGGGGTAGGAACAACATGTTTAGGGACTTTGGATCCCTTAGATTATGGACATTTCATGCTCGAGGCTGCAAGGCACAAAAATGTCTATAACAGTTGCCCCCTAAAGTATGAGGCCGTTTATCGGGTGAAATGCTTTATCCAGGAGGGTCCGAAGTTCATCCATTTGCTGGGAGGAGACCTGTAATAAGATACAATACAATACATTATGATTCATACTGCTTTCATGATCTAGCTGAGGTGGGCATTCCCATGCTCAGATTTATAAATTCATTTTTTTACATAGAACAGACGATCGTCTGATGGTAGACTGATAATTTTGGCGAAATTATCATCCTTTGAGTAGGATGATCATCTGCTGCAATGATGTACATGTCAAATGTCTTTATCTTTCCTGAATATATATCGCAGCCCGGATGGATGAAACTAGATCCAGGGATTTCAAACTCGTTCGATCTTCACTCTAAGTACAAGTCGATCCATGTGAGAATTGCGCTAAAGTCGAACATGGAAAGACATCGCTTGATTACCGGTCAATGATGTAAACCGTTAACAAGCGCGAGAGGAATCACCGATAATGATAATGACCCTCAAGGTACTGCAGTACAATTCATGTGGTTTGAATAAAGGACTTGGCGTCGAACACCACGCAAAATCTTCTGGTCGAAGGTCATTGATGTATACCTGTCGCCGGAAGTGAGAAACTTGCCATTGAGGCATGCAAGCTTCAAAGTACTGAAGGGGTTGTTCCTAGATCAACTTCTTGGATAATGAGCTGATGTCGACAAGAAGCGATCCATCAAAGGAGGGCCTTGATGAATCCCACATCAGTGACACGAAACGGAGCTAATGATTTTAATGGAGGTGAAAACAATCTGTGACATATGATTCAGGGTGGCGGTCATGAATGGATGAAGGATAATGTATGGCAGTGGATGGGACCCGGTTGACTCTTTCTGAACGACTTCTCTTAAACATATGGCGACACTGATGCGATGGATCGGTAGCATTACCCCAAATATGGATGGTATGGCGATACCATGGTGATATGACCGGTGAATGAAACAACCCAACCCGATTGTGGTACAGAGGAAAAGTGTCATGTTCAAGAGCGACCTGCTACCATCAAAGTTTTCTTGATTTTCTCCCAATTTTTCCCCAGTCATTGCTAACCAGTACCTCTTTATTTTTGTCAAGCTTGAGGAGGATAACATATGCTTGTTCTATAACCCGCCCTTCGGGCAAGCCCATCGCTATGTTTTAATGAGCCTAGCGATAGTGAAACTCGTTCTCATCTAAAGACAAGTTTGTCGCTATTTAATAATTTTAACGAGTCTAACGACAAGGATAACTCGGTCCTTTTCATTTTTAGAGAGTCTGAAAAGGTACATAAAGTCAACTCCAAAATTCCTTTTTCGTCATCTAATCCCTTAAGTCCAAAAAAGTATAAAACAATACAGAAGGGATGAGTTTTCGATAATTTTAACGAGCTGAATAAAACAAGCACTCGACCTTTTTGTGCAATAATCCCTCAGGTCCAAAAAGATTAAAATCTAGAGGAGGGATAGCTCTTCCTGTCCTTTAACGAGCTGGAAGGCCAAAACTCGGCAATCTTTTCATATTTTACGAGTCAATTGAAAAGAGCTTAAAGAAGACTCGTCTTTTGAGGAACGAGTGATAAACATGGATAACAACTGATTCCAGGTACAGGTTGGAATTTTCCAATCACGGCAGTGTCACAAGGATGGCTACGTGAAATCACTCTTCGCAGTTGTTCCTCATAATGGGTAAACAATCATATGGAGGTGAACGATCGGCCAAATGAAAAGTGGAGGTGGCAGGTGCAAACACGACCAAGGCTTTAATGGCTAATGATATTACATTCACAGTGGTTATTTACCGGGATAGGTTCATTTTTTAGTTAAAAATGAGCTTAAACACTGGAGGAAACTCTGCTCACTGCTTATATTTATTTTTTAACAAGCATGAAGACCACGTTAAAAATGCTCGGATCTTGCGTTTATTTTTTAACGAGCATGAACTTTATGCTAAAACTGCTCGATTATATAGTCAAATTTTGATTTTTTATCATAACTAACTTTTCTCTTTTCAAGGATAGTACTGCATCTTCAATTTCTGCATCAAACTTAGTTAGAAATGAATAACATTTGCATGGAAATGAGAATATAACCCTAATATTTTGCTTTGAACTACGTAAAAAGCATTTAAAAAGTGTTTTTACCTCTCATTTTACCATTTCATTTGAACTTGGTTTGTTGGAGCTTTGGAGGTGCCTCTTCCCCCTTGATTTTCACCAGCTGATTTCGGGAGATTCTGTGGACGATTCTCGGCACCGTCTGGACCAGGTAGGAGCTAAACCCTAGCTCTTTCTTTTCATGGTTTCATTTTTCCATTATGTGCCTGTTTCCCAGTCTTTCTGAGCCTCTGGGGTTTTGCCAGGGCGCCCAGTCATCAACGCAGGTTGTCCACTCGAAACCTGCGTTGAATGTCAAGATGCCTTGAGGCAGCTTGACCTTCAACGCAGGTGGAACACTGTCTACCTGCGTTGGGACTAGAAAATTGACTTTGTGGCAGAGTTTTTGATGAAATTTCGCCAGTTTCTCATCAAATTTAGGAACTTACTCCTTCTCTTTTTTGTTTTGCAGGGATCTTTGAGCAAAATTTCCCTTACATGGCGAGAACGAGAACATGAAGAGGAGGACATGATTGCCCTCCATGACCCTGTCGCAATGAACGCGCTGCGGAACTGTGGCCTGCTGAAGTTTTTCCGTATCTCTAGCATGAGAGCACAGATATCTTTACTGCAATATATGCTTGATGCTTGGGATCCCATCAACCAAGTATTCCAGATTAGGGGAAAATCCATCCCCTTGACCATAGTGGACATTTACTTCTTGACTGGGTTGTCAAGGCGGGGTGCCCCCATTTCTTTGTCAGGTTCGGCCCGGGGGAATGACTCCGTGAGAGACTATGTTTGCCAGTATTGTAGGGAAGGTTCCCAGCCGAGCAGAGACGGCAAGGTTGTTATTCGTGAGATTACTGACAGGTCTCTCCGGTCCATTCTGTATACTATTGGTAGGATGGCCGGTAGCGCATCTCTTCATGTTGCCAACAGGTCCTATGTACAGCACGCCCTGGAGTGTCTCCAACCGAAAGTATTCAACTGGTGTGATGCAGTACTTGTTCAGATGAAAAGTCAATTGACCAAGGTAAAGGACGGGAAGCTGAAGAACTTTGGATTTGGTTCTATTTTGACTGCCTTTGCCTTGGAGAAAATACCACTGATGCAACCTCAGTATATTGTACTTGACCTGCCTTCTCCTACTGAGCCACGCATGCAGAGATGGGTCGACCACATGTCTAGGCATGCTGGTCAATCTCATATTACTTTCACTGATACCTTCTTCAGGTGGTTCGAGTACCAGGAGATGGTGTATTCTGAGTATCCATATGTTGGTATGGATTTCCGAGGTGATCCGGACTTGGTACTGCCGGATGGCGAACAGTGGGGCGCTATTGGTAAAATCTTTGACCATATTACTGTTTACTGTTCTTATTTATAATGTCCTTGTGCTTCATTCTATGAAGACTTTAATCAAACTCATGTGTGCATGCAGATGTTGGTCCTGTTCGTCCAGCAGTTCGCCCGAGAGCGCCAGTTGTTGCCCCAGCAGGGGAGACTGCTGGGAGAGTTATTCTCCGCGACCTTGGCGTGGCCGAGACCCTTACAGCTGTGCAGGAGCAGGTTGAGAGCCTTACTCTCGGCATTCCTGATGTGAGGATTGATGAGTTAGCTTTACAGTTGCAGCGGCATACTACTGGTGTGCCTAGACGATGGACTCGTCTCTTGCGCATGATTGCACAGGCCGTGACGTGCTATCATGAGCATCACTAGACTAGGGTGCCCCCTAGCACTTTTGAGTTTTTGGGTCATATGACCGATTTTTTTCTTGGTTACAGAACATTATGTATGAACGACAAACAGCTTATATATATTTTGATTTTCGAGTTTTATTCTGGTTGAGTTATATGATCCATATGTACAATCATTGATGATGTGTCTCTTTTTATAAATGTCGCAAATGTCTATCTAACACATAGTTTGCTAATGAGTCGGTTAATGTGTTCAAGTTTCTGGAAATATGCTGGTATTGAATTCAATCAAATTGTCTTTCCAAAATCTTAACCCTTAGAAACATGCGATAAATAGCTGGATTGCGAACGGAATATATACCATTGAGTTGTAGTATTACGAGTTGTGAGTCTAGCCTGACAATTAGTCGGCGTATACCATGGGCGATGACATCAGAGAGTAGTTCTATCAACGTGCTATACTCAGCGATGTTATTCGTTGATTGCCCAATACACACACCTCTGAAACTTACTAACTTGCCGCTTGGATCAAAAATGGCCCAGGCTGCGGAGGATAGGTTCCGCGAACTACGACTCACTCCGTCGGCATATCCAACACATGTCTCTAGAAGGTTTGACATCTGCAATAAATGGAAAAAGGTGGATCACTTGACCAAAGCAAACACTTTAGCGAAAACAAAATACAACAAAAGCATACAGGTTACTATTTAAGCATAGTAACGCTTGAGGTACAACCCGTTACGGGGTTGCGCCAGTGGAATTCCGTCATAATCCATTAACTCATAGGCTCCTTTTGCTAACACTCGTTTAACAATATAGGGGCCCATCCATAAAGAATTAAATTTTCCTGCTCCCAATTTATCGGATTCTTGGTCATAAAGCAAGACCAAGTCACCTTCTGAGAAGACACGGGGTTTGACATTTTTGTCGAACTGCGCCTTGACTTGTTTCTTATGGGCTTCGTTAGCCAAAGCGGCATCATGACGGGTTTTATCCAATTGGATTAATTCCAAGAAACGAGCCTCTTCTTCCGAAGTTCCGGGGAGGAGATCAATTGCGAGTTTAAGCGACGAAATTTCGCACTGGATTGGCAAGACTGCTTCCAGGCCATATACCAGTTGGAAAGGTGTGAACCCGGTTGCGTTCTTTACCGATGTTCGGTAAGCCCACAAGGCTGAGTACAGGATTAGGTGCCACCTTCTTTTATGAACCCCGATCATCCTTTGCAACATACGCTTCAGGACCTTGTTGATTGCCTCAACTTGTCCGTTGGCTTGCGGATAATACGAGGTAGAGCTGTCGTGAGATAGCCCTAGCTTGGCAGCTAATTCGACCATCATGTGATTGCGAAAATGCGATCCGTGATCTGTCACTATAGCCTGTGGTATGCCGAACCTGGCGACTACATGATTGAAAAAGAAAAGGGCAGTTGTTTCACCAGTGTTATCCAATGTAGGCATCGCCTCGGCCCATTTGGTAAAATAGTCAACAGCGACTATAATATACCCATGCCCCCCGGTCGAGGTGGGGTTACATTTCATTAAATCGATGACCCATTTGGCGAAAGGCCCAACAGCAACTATTGGCTGTAAAGGTGCGGGTGGTCTTCTGGTTTTGCTATCGAAAATTTGACAAGCATGGCAACTTCTGACTGCGATTATGCAATCTTTGAACATGGTTGGCCAGAAGTATCCTGCTCGTAAGATTTTTTGTGTTGTTGCATATCCAGACTGATGCCCCCCACACGCTCCTGAATGACACTCATTCAGGGCTTTTTCGGCCTCCTCATGGGTAAGGCACCTCCTCAGAACTGTATCGATACCACGACGGTAAAGCGTATCACCGACGATCAAGTAGTCTTTAGCTTGGTATCGTATACGTTTTTGTTCAGAGTGACAGGTGTTAGGCCTGAACTTTTGTGTTTGGAGATAAACTATTATATCCCTATACCACTCATCGCTTGCAGATATCAGAAACAAACTTTCGTCCACGATTGATTCTTCGGATTTTTCATCGTTGGACGACGATGGGAGATCGCACAATAATTCCGCGAAAACTAGAGCTTTCTTTGATTTGGATTTTACAAATTCCATATCAAACTCTTGAAGGATCGCTATCCATTTTGAATACTTGCCCCCCAGCAACTGTCGCGACAGTATATAAGTCATGGGGTTGCAACCTGATAAAATGGTAGTTTTCTGAAAGAGGACATAATGTCGAAACCTTTGAATCGCTTGAACAACTGCAAGCGCTAGTTTTTCAACATAAGAATATTTACTTTCTGTATCATTTAAGTTTTTACTTAAATAATATATAGGATGTTCAATTCCATCGACTTCTTGAACTAAAACCATCGCAATGGTCGTATCCGCTGCAGCCAGATACAAGTTAAAATCTCTTTGATAGTCTGGGGCATACATTAATGATGCTTTTACTAGAGAATCTTTCAGAGCATCAAAGGAATCTTGCGCCACCTGATCCCAAACAAAAGGTACATCCTTTTTCAAAAGACGAGTATAACCTTTAGCAAGTTCTGCGTAATTTGGAATGAACCTCCTCAGAAAGTTTGCTTTCCCTTGGAGTTTCTGAATCTGAAGCAAATTTGAAGGTGGAGGCAAATTAATGATTGCCTGAACCTTGAAAGGATCGAGACGAATCCCATCCTTAGAGACTACAAAGCCAAGTAAACGACCAGAACAGACGCAAAACACACATTTGTGCGGATTGAGTCTTATCTTGTAGTGTCGGCAACGTAGAAATATCGCCCTTAAATGTTGTGGATGATCAGTCCGCTTTCGCGAATGAGCTGGAAGATCGTCGAGATATGGTTGAACGATGTTCTTGATGTCATGGAAGACATAATTCATTGCCCTCTGAAATGTCGCCCCTGCGTTCTTTAAACCAAAGGGTAATTTTCGATAAGCGAATGTACCCCACGGACAAATAAATGCAGTCTTTGACTGGTCCTGTGGGCGGATATTTATTTGATTATACCTGGAAAATCCATCCATAAATGAAAAGATTTCACATCCGGCGCATTCATCAATTATCTGGTCGATGAAGGGTGTAGGGTAGTTGTCCTTTGGACAAGCTTGGTTTACATCCCTATAGTCGACACACACTCTAATCGTCCCTTGTTTCTTCATAACAGGGACAATATTCGATACCCAATCAGTTAGAGGAACCAGGTAGATGAAACCAGCATGGAGGAGTTTTTCAACTTCTGCTTTAATGGCAGCAGCTTTCTTGGGGTGCACCTGCCGAAGCCGTTGTCTTACTAGTTTGACATCAGGATACATTTTAATTTCATGTTCAACGATACTCGAGTCAATTCCTGGCATTTCATCATATGACCAAGCAAAGACATCTATGAATTCGCGAAAAAGAGCGTTATATATTTCCAGTTCTGAAGGGGAACAACCTTTGCCGACATGAATATTCTCTACAACATTTGTTTTAGTCAAGATATTTATGGCTGTAGTCTCTTCAATATTGGATAAGTTTCGCTCGGAATCCACCGTATTTACAGTATTTGATAGGAATTCAAAAACTGAAGGGTGATAAAGATCATGTTGAGTATCTTCTTCATATTCTGGAAGAAGGGAACGATGGTGGCAATCATTCCATGGTGCCCCCTCAATCAACATTGATTGTAATATTCCTTCGTCAGTCCCATGCACTTTCGACCAAGGATCTAATGGGGTACCATATTCTCTAGACCTATCTACCCAAACGCTTGACAAGCGTTGATTTGGGTTCGCCTCCCATGCCCGAAACATTGATTTCTACAATATTTCTATAGGGCTTGGGGGCAAAACCATTGTATGATCCATGTCGACATCGTTTTTTGCGACCTTCGTGGAAGATATCACGTTGCAGGTTGCTACTAATGCTATATTTCCTATGTATATTGGAGGTGGAAGCGCGAAAGTTCCCATCATTGTGGGGTCTTTCAGTAGGCCTACTCCGATATCTTGAAGCGAATGGTTGCTCTCATGGATCATGGGAATGCTTCCTGTAACTTGTGAACCATTAGGGAGGAAGTTTTGTTGGTCGACGATCGTAATCCCTCCTTCAAACGGGAATGCGATCTTCCTAAAATAAGTCGACACAACAGCTGCCATGGCATAGATCCATGGTCGACCCAGTAGGATGTTGTAGTCAAGATTCTCATCTATGACTTCAACATCTATTTCTACTATTTTTCCTCCTAGTTCAACCTTCAAGTTATTAAGGATACCGTACGGGGTATAAGTCCTTTCGTCGAAAGCTTTTAATGTTGTCGAAGATCGTGACAAGGTTGGAGATCCTAGAGTTTTCCAGCAACTCATCGACATAATACATGTAGATGCCCCCTCATCAATAATTGTTCTGTGAACAGTTTTGTTGAGGGCTTTCACTTGAATAAGGAAAGCTAGTTGAGCCGGTAACTGAGGATCGTATCCTTTGTGATCAAAAGATACAAGATTGGAATCTTTAGGATCAACCCCACCAATAGCCGATAACAAAGCCTGCCTTTGGGATGGGCAATTTTGTAGTACCTCAAGAGTCGACATAGCGGATGGCGATTGGGCCAAATCTTCCACTATGTTATAATGTTGTGCCGCCCTGGCGCGAGGATTAAATGTCGATTTGTGTACTACTCCCTTTGGCGGTTTTATTGTTAATTCAAGAATGATGGGCGGTACAACTTCTGTCGAAGTTGTTGTCGAACTACTTGGTTGATCTTTACCTTTGTCGTTCGACAGCTGCGGATTTCTGTAATTTTTGTTCCTTGTCGAAATCAAAGCATCATTCTGCTGTTTTGAAACCGACAACATAAGCACTTGCGACGGGGAAGCATTTCCACTATCAACTAGATTTTGACCTGGGTTGGGAAATGGATCAGTTAACACAGCTGAGGTTTGTGAACTTTTAAAGAACCTTTTCAACTCAGCTTTGAATGGACAATTCTTTGTATAATGATCCTCCTCATCACATATTTGACATGGATAATTTTGTTTCCCTTTCCCAGGAGGGTTTGAAGAAGTTTTTCCAGGAGATGACTCACCCTGTTTCTTCTTCTTCCCTTTGTTTTGCTTCTTCTTGCTTCCTGGTTGATTGGTTTCTTTGCCTTTATCTGCTGATACGGCATTTACTTCCGAAGCAAGAATTTCTTATTTTGAATTTTGATCTGAATTCTTACGGGCTTTCTTAGACGAAGCCTTTATCGATTTCGCGTTTGCCGTGCCAATCACGCCATCACCGGCATGAGCGTCACTATTGGATTTAGGAGGAGGAGGAATTGAAAATTCCGGTCTAGGGGCGTCAGGTATTTTGTCGTAGAGCATGCCAGACTGAGTATAAACTAAGTCTAGATATTGTGCACGAGCAATAACTTGCTCCTCTGTTATGACTCATCCCTTTGCCACATCTTCTGTTATAGCAGGAAGTAACGACTTTATAAACCATTCAGCTAACAGCTGATCGGGAACGTATGTTTTCACCATCCTACGACGACGACGCCACTCATGTATATGATCAGATATATGAGTGGCAGTTGTCTGCTTGAAGTTGGTTAATATTTCGGTTCCCGTTTCATACCTTATCGGTAATTGAAAATGGGTTAAGAAAGTCGTGGCTAGGGAGCTAAAATTGTCGAACGAGGCTCTAGGTAATTCAATATACCATTTTGCCGCTGGACCCGTTAACGTCCTCTGGAAAAGGCGACGCCTTATCGAATCATCATTCAAGGTGTTTGATGAACACCACAGATGAAAAGTCATCACGTGATTCGATGGGTCTTCACCTGGATTTCCATTGAATTTAGGAATGTCAGATGGAAGTTTGTGAGGAATCGCTGGCCACCAAGGGGCGTAAGAAATCTGATCGTTGGTTAACCGGTGTAAATCGGGTAACTCTAAAGTTGCCACGAATGGTAACTGTTGATTCAGGTTAGGCGAAGCATAACCAGGGTACGACGGAATCGCTTGAGCAGTGGGCCTTTGCATACTAGCATAATGTAATTGATGTTGGTACGACTGATACGGTTGGTGGACTTGACCACTGTAAAGCGGTTGGTTTTGACCATTTTGAATATACGATTGTCCACTATTCGCAAAGATCTGTTGCTCAGAACCTTGGTACACTTGCTGGAATTGAGGTTGTTGGTATTACACCAGTCATGGTTGTGAAGCCATGTTCTGTTGTGCTATGCTAACCGTTGGACCAAGGTGTGGGGTAATTGTACCCGTTTGGACCTGTGT
Organism: Pinus tabuliformis; assembly: GCA_031772625.1. NCBI lineage: Eukaryota > Viridiplantae > Streptophyta > Pinopsida > Pinales > Pinaceae > Pinus > Pinus tabuliformis. The sequence continues at coordinate 657,793,183 of CM062809.1, forward strand.
CGCCCCACCATTTGGTGATTGTGGTTGTGACCCATGGTCAAGGGGTTGTTGCATTACAACTTGAGAAATCTGAGGTTGACATGCAACAGGCATCGCTTGAACTTGTGACACTATTACAATAGCCGGTGTGGTTGGGATGTTCGTCATAGGTACACACTGTTGCATAGAATATACAACCCTTGGTTGTTGAGGTAGCATAGGTATCCAACCACTTGATGTAATTCCAGTATAACCTGAATACTGTTGTGAACTCCCGTATGGATACCCTCCCGGAGGGGGTAATGAAAGGGCATACTGCCCCCCATACGGTAGCAATCTGGAACTCAAAGGGATTGATTGTCCTTGGGGACTGGATTGCCCAAACTGACCTCCAAAAGGATCAATCTGGCGAGTCTCAACATAAGAGTTTCCGGATATTATTCCGGGTGAACAAATTGGAACAGACCACACTGTCGAAATAGTCCCTTGGTGGACTCCTTCTAGCGGTTGTGAGCTGGTCGGGACAGATGGTATGCCGGCAAACATTGTCGGAGTGACGGCAGGTGCTTCTGCTGTCGCTGTGTCGTTTGACACAGTCCTAGATGTTGACGGTTGTTCAGACATTTTAAGTCTATCCAATAGATTGCCTAGCGATTCTACAGGAACTTCCACTTGTGGTGGATTAACTTCTGATGAAGGAAATAGAGTGACCCCGACTCCAAAATGGGTTGGAGTACTTGCTTGCGGATCCTCTACAATTTCCTCTATCGCAATCAAACCTGGTGGAAGAGGAAGACCGTCAGGTCCGTAAAATATTTCTGGTGCCGAAGAAGGGGTTGAATCGACAGCGACAGTTGTTTGGGGAGCAAGACTCTCTAAACCGGTTACAGATGTAACTGGTTCAGTAACGCAAGTATTTGCCCCCAGACTAGGATCAGTATTACTGTCCCTCTGTGGCTGTTGAACTTCTTCTATAGAGGCAGGGTTTCCATAAATGTTTGGAGTAACCGGAATCTCAGATGTAGTTGGAACACTTGTTCTAACTTTGATAGGAGATTTTGAACCGGTTAAACGAGTTCGCTTTGTCCGTACTGTTTTCGATTCCGGAGACAAAGACGGTTGACTCGTAAGCCTCCGCGAACGACGGGGTTTCAATTGACTTTCTTCCACGATTGCGGATTACTCGATCAACCAAAATACAAAAAGGGGAAAATGGTGTTTCCGAATTGAATGAATTTTATTAGACGCTTTAGACACAACTTGCTTTTTCACTTTTAAAGAGTCGAGAAAAAGCTAAAGATGACTCTAGTCTCCTTCGATGTTTTAACGAGCCCGAAGTGAAAAATGCTCGGATGGACTTTTTCTGTTATAGAATCTGAAAAAGGCCAAAAGAAACTGCTCTGGAGTTCTAGGCAGAGGGTGTGCCAAACCTTTCGCAAAACCGCAGAATACTTTTTAGGGTACGGGCGGTCGATCTTCGTGAATGTTGTGTTCACTGCATTGCGATCAGTAGGGCGGCCGACACGGCTTCCTAAGGATAAAAGATATATGCCTATAGGGGTCTCCCAATATATACGCGATGGTACGTGGGAGCACAATCCATACTAGCGCTATCGTCCCTCAGGAGGAATCACCCACCTTCCATGAGATTGACAATCACTAGGCTTAACGACGTCGGAACACGTCTCTAGCCTAGACCTCTATGTTGTGCGTTATGTTACAAAGCGTTGTTAGGTTCATTCAGTTTATTTTAGGTTGATCTTTTTAAAGTTTGCCTTTCAAGGTTCACCACGAGATGTATGATACAAATTCCTAAATGCAGTCTAAAGATGATAAGCAAGCTTTATTATCTTTTCAACTTTGAAAATCCTAGCTACTAAGGGAAAAGAAAGACACTATCTTTTCTCAAAGAGCAATCAGCACACTCTAATGCACTTTCCCTAAATCCAACATGCAAACTATCAAATCCAAAATGCACAATGCGGGTGTTTGTTTTCCACTCTCTTAGTATAAATGCCTACAAAGAAAGTTTTTTGCACAACTTTGAATTTGCTTTTAAAATGATCAATACAAACAAGTTCACTTTTTTCGAAATCAGAGAAGGTAGAAGAGATTACACTACTTAACGACTTTCGAAATAAAGACTTGTTTTGACACTTCAAAAGAGACAAATTCAAACCAATAAGCAAAATTAAATCTATAATCAATCTGAAAACAGCCAATGAACTCTCTTCTAAGGTCACAATCAATCAGATCTGAATCAAAGGCTACAGGATGACTACTTTACTCATGCAAAGGAAAATTGTAAATGATGCCACAAACACATAAAAACATTCACATTCTTTTTGTACAAAAGGAGGTGGAATCTAAGCAAAGAAAAGGGGTTATCAGACCGGTACCTATGTTGGTTAAAGGCTGCAAAAAACAGAGATCAAAACAGGGCAACAGACAGCAAAGAACCCCAGCTGCACAAGGCCAAACTGGTTCAGCGCAACCTCAACACTGAGGATTTGACATTTAGCGCAGGTAGCCTTCACGGGACCTGCGTTGAAATGCAGACTGCCTTCACAGCAGTTACGCTAAAGGAGAAACTCTCGTTCCCCTTGGGTTCTGGGTCACAAAATGCTCAAAAATCAATTGTTTCAGGCCAAATCAGAAACACAAGCAACGTATAAACAGAGGGATGCTTTGTGAGGGTACTAAAGACTATCACAAGGATCATCAAATCATTTTTGGATCCATTGTTTAGATCATAGACAAGTCCAGAAACTGGATCAAAGCAGCAACTTTCTACTTTGCATCCGGGAAAGATGCAGTTCGATAGTTGTTGTCAAGTCTATGAAGTAAACAAATAACAGAAACACAAATGAAATGAATAAACAAATCTTCCCCAGCGGAGTCGCCAATTTGTTGTGGGGAAAAATGCCTATGCAGGACGATCCTATCCACCTAAGGTGTGACAGTGCCTTAGCAACAAACGAATACAGCTACACTGGTTTCTTCCTTTATGAAATGTGAAAGAGGGGAGATCGATAGACTTACCGTTGTCTTCCGTTTGTCCCTCGATCTAAATCCTCTTCTCTTTGGATGTTCACAGCTACTTGTCTCCTCACTTGCTCAAGAGAACAGCTACTTGATTCCACGAGATCACAAGAGAACAGCTACCTGTGACAAGAGAACAACTACTTGCGATAAGAGAAGAACATAACACAAAGGAAAATATTCATATTCATAAATGATTCAAGATTAGAAGTAAATCAAATACACTAATGCAATCATACAAAATACACCAGCATATAGGAAAGAACCAAGATAGCTTTATTGATTGATAACAGGGTTCAAGAAGAGATACAACCCAAAAGGCTCCAATCCAACATCTCCTTCCCAGCAGAATGGAATTCCTTCTTTAGCTCCCTTCAAAGCATTAAGCACCCAATGTTTCCAGTCTCAAACCAACAGCAATTCTTTGCAATAACAAAATTCCAGCCTTTAGATCCCATGGAGGAGAGATCTATATATAGTTATTTTGGAGAGAGGATGAGTCAGCTTGAGATCTGACTAGTGTCCTCTCCCTCTCTCAGTTCTTGAGTCCACTTGGAGATTTGGAACCTCTTACTCATCACCAGTCGAATTCCTTGATGCAAGTGTCATTTTGGAAGCTTCCTAGGCATTGACACATTGAGGAATGAGCCTGTCACTTGTCCAATTACGCTCAGCGCAGGTAGCATTTGTTGGAGTTGACATTCAACGCAGGTAGACAGTGGAGCAGTTGACATTCAGCGCAGATGCTCAGTGGATCAGTTGACATGATCCAGAATTGGCTTGTTTTTGAGTGTTTTCAGGTGGAGAACTTCTGTGAATTGCTATGGTTGGTTTGCCTTGTTCCTCTAGGGGTAGGAACAACATGTTTAGGGACTTTGGATCCCTTAGATTATGGACATTTCATGCTCGAGGCTGCAAGGCACAAAAATGTCTATAACATGCATATCATAGAACAACAACTAACAAATATAGAGATTAAGGATTTTAGTAGATCTATTATGATGCACTCTTTGGTGGAATACCCACAACACGTTTTGGATAACTTAAAATCTTAACTAGAGCTACAATATTAACTCCTCTAAAGTCTTCTTCATTATGCTCACATGGCTAGCCCCTTTTCCATGAATAATGGGGACTGACGTGGCATCCTCTCATATCATTGTGGTCAAGGTTTTTGTTAAGGATTCAAATATTATGCCTATGTATAGTATGATAGGCAACTATTCTAGTTTGAAAGTCATACATATAGAATGTAGGCAAATATTTAATAAAAAACCATGTAATCTACTATTAAAATTGTTAAATTTTTGGAAAATATTATCCATTTAATCATATATATGTGAAAAATGGGTCAATTTTTCACAAAATTGGCTAATATTTGTTTTTAGAAAATGTCCAAAAAATAGCCAATTTGTGAAATTTCGCACCTAAAATTTTCCTTGATTGTGGTCAAAACAGAAAGGTCAAATTTTGAGTGGCATAACTTTTCATACAAACTGCATTTGAGGCCTTACTTGGTTGTTGAAAATGTATCTAAGTGTATAATAATGTTAGGTGGTGTAACACTTAAGTGGAAAAGTTCTACCACCAACATACATCGTTTAATGTGTCAAATTGCTTCCAAAAAGTTTCAAACCCCATTTTACCAAACTAGGATCCACTGATAAAAATGGTCTTGTGGGTTGATTCTTCCAATTTTTCCACTCTAAAAGCATCAATATGGATGGAAAATAATATAATGGCCTTATCTGAATAACTCAGAGTTTCCCTTGAACAAGGAAGTGTGTCTATAAAATGAATTGACTTCCAACATTATACCTTTCTAAGTAGTGGAAAAGGAAATCGCCCCTCTATTCCTTGTGCATGTTATTAGTAGTTAATTTGTTGATCTAGATTGGAACATTATATTTTTTGTCATCATTTCGATGCTTTCAGAGTTGGAAAATTAGAGAAATCAACTTACAAGAGTAGTTTTAGCGACATGACCTAATTTGGAGAATTGGGTAATAAGCCTTCTTGTACCAATTGAAGGAATTAAACATGATTTTTTGGGGTAAATATTTTTCATTTAAGCATCACACCCCAATAATTACTCGAAACTCGAATACCTTTCCAAAGGTACAAGAATCATATCAATCATAGTTTGGATGCAAAAGTTATGCATTACAAAGAAGACTCTAGAAGGGTTAAGTTGTAACTCATATTGAGGTTTTAATAGGTTAAGTTGCAAAAGTTGTAACCCCTAGTTGGTTATCGTATTGTGTTATAAGCAAGCCTTTAGGAGGAAAATGGGTTAATTCTATTCTAGTACATTTTGTTCCATAGTAAAGTGCCTCAAAGTATATAGTTTGAGGGAAAAGTAAAGAGGATTTATGTTTTATAGTAGCCCATGGGCCACATCCCTCACTCCTTTGTATTGGAACCAATTCCATTAAAATAAAGAGAGCACACACCAACCTCCCCTTCCAGTTGCGTTTTCTCCCAAAAGTGTTTCCTGAGTCATAACATGGTGTTATTGCAGTTTATGAGTGATTGTTTAATATGTTCTCTATTTTCCAAATTTAATATTTTTCTAAACTATTGCATGCATAAGCAAGAAAAAATAATTTAATAAACCCATAAAATCTAAGGAAAATTAACACACATAGTATAAATTTCAAATTTTTAGAGTATGTTTATTAGATCCGTTGTGATGAATTGTCTAGTGGAACATCCACGACGGTTTATGGATCATATTGGTATCATAGTAGGCTTCTTTGGGTATATTGCGGGGAGCTGCAAGGGACCATATTAGTTTAAGCAAAAAATCATAAACCCTAGGCATGGTTGATGAATCTAGTTTTAATAATCCTTGAGATCCAACAAAGGATAGATTCACATTTTTGAGACTAGATTACCATCCAATTACCATAATTGATTAAAAAAATGTGACACATGGTAAATCAACAACATCATCCATTTACCATAATCTGGTCAACAATTGTGATACACGGTAAATCAACATCATCATCCATTTACCATAATATGGTCAACTGTGACACAGGGTAAATCATTAGCATCAAATATTCACCATGATTTTGGTCGATGCCTTTGACCCATGGTATACTAACAAGTCCACTTTACCATCTTCTTGGTCAATATCTTTGAATTGTGGTGAAACTCTAGTGACAAACTCAATTAATTTGAGTAATCTAGTCCCAAATCCAAAGGCCACACTCTACTGAGTAATTTTGTACCTGATGCTAACTGGACTCACTTAACTTGTTTGTAGAGTAATATGAGCCTGATCATGAATGGCACCCACTCAAATGAGTGATCTTGGACCTCTAGTACCATTCTTCCTAATTCTGGACAACATACTTGACACAAGAAGAATGATTGTCCTTTTCTGGACCATTCTCCCTAATTTTGGTCAATGTACGTGACACATGAAGAACGATTTTCCTCTATTGAACCATTCTTCATAATTTTGGTCAACATGGGTGACACAGAAATAATGATTATCCCTCATGTTATTAATTTGTACCATTTTCCCTGACCTTTTTCAATCTAACCCAGGGAGACTGATTGTCATGGATGCTACAATATCATCACCTCCTCTTTCTAAGAAAGGCATGTTCAATCACTCCAAGCTTTTCTTCAAAGTATATAGACTTCATCCTGGGACTAAGGCTTTGTCAGCAATCTTCTTGACTGTAGAACAATACTGAAGTCACATTTCTTCCTTCAACACCATGTCTCGATACTAGATATCACTATGCTTTGACCTGTCATTGTGGTTGTCACCTACACATGATCTAGACAATCCTGCAAGTAACCTTTGAAGCCACACTGATTCTAAACTATCCAACCAAGCGAAAATATACTCGGCCTTTTCAATACTGAGTGTGACAAACGTTTTCTTCCTGCTCATCCAAGAAATCATAATGAAGCCCAAAATGAAGCAATATCTTGATGATATCTTTTGGTCTTCAACACCCTTTTCCTGATCTGAATCTATGAATCCCTGCATTTGTACCTCATTGTTTGAGGCATATCTCAAACCATAATCAATTTTTTCATGTCCAATTGTACCATGTTTCTTTTTAAACACATGTTGAGCTACATTCCTTGGCTCAACCATAAACTGGTCTGCTTTCTTCACTGGATCCATCACCACATCTTCTTGCCTATCACTCTAACTGGGTTCTCCCTTTCACACTGAAACATATCCTATTATGGTAATCTTTGTTGCTCCTTTAGCCTGATAGACCATCATCTCGAACTCAAAGGTAAACTCCCTATGAAGATAAAACAAGGATTTTTTATTGATCCGTCTGTTACAAAAGCAATTATTTCTGCCACAACTGCTCCCTCTAACACATGAGTCCTTATGCTTTAGTTATTAGAGACAAATCAAATAGGATAAATCTTGATCCATTAATCCAAAAATTTCAAGCCCACAATGTTTTCTTGTGATCCTACAGAGCCTTCTTCAATAATGGGACTTCTTCTCATGTACTTCAAAGCCCTACGGTAGATTTATGTACATTTCTTCTTCTTCAATTTACTCCATTGAACGATCTCTGCATCCACCTAGTGCAATTCTCATGACAATGGTAATAGTTTTGACATAAGTGTTCTTGAAAATTGGAGCAAACATTTTGTCATGATCGTCTCCCTCTTTCTGGGAAAACCTTAAATTCTTGTTTTGTACTTGTCTATGTTCTGATTTGTTGCATACTAGATCTTGTAGATCCAATTGGAAGTCACCATTGACTTCTCTTTGGAAAAAACACGGTATACTTCAAACCTGATGATTTTCTTGCTCCCTATGAGCTTGGATCTCATCTAGTACAATATCTCTCACACAAATCACTAATTCTGGGAAAGTCATCTTATCACATGCTCAACTTCATTATTCCACGTATTTGATATGCTACTAGAGCCTTGACGACTTTTACTATGCACCTAGAATCCTCACTAGGAGGCCACAAAAGAATAATTATAACCCATCAAAGAGAAACAAAGACAAGAAGCCATTTAATAGTAAAAAAACAATAATAATTAAGAAATAAATATATAGGTTACTCATATTTTTAGGATCATAGCGACTTTCAGCTCCCTCTTGATCTTAACCTTCTTATATCCATCTTGCAATTTTATCATCCTCATCCACATCAACATCATGATGTCATTTCTTCCTTGCATGAGCTAGAGTTTCTTATTTTAGCGGAAACATTGATCTAGGTTTAATTATAGTATTTTGTCCTTAAACCCTAGGGCTCTCTTATCCAAACCCCTTTTTCCAGTTAGGGTTTACAAACCCTATATTTCCAATTATCCAAATGTCAAGAACCTAGAATTGATATACCCTCTATTATTGAATATCCTTGGTATTTTCACCTTCCTAAAAAATATTGTAGCAACAATATTTTGTCTTTGATCTTCATTTCAATGTGCAAAGAATGGAATTCATCATTATGGACTGAGCATTATATTTACAAAACTAGATTTGAGCACTTAAATACCCATAGGACTAGGTGCAATATTTTCCATGGCAATAAATATGGCATCATTACTTTAGATGTTTAAAACTTTACAACAATAGGTTCGATCAAATACTTCAATCCAAAATGTCTTCAATCATTTATATTCTTGGTCTTCTAGTACTATATCTGTAAATGACTTAAACCTATCAAGATAACATAGGACTCTAAACTTGAAGAGGGACTCAACCTCTTTTTCACTATTTGCTTTCTTCAAAGGCATACTAGTGACAATAATCCCTTTTCTTTCTTTCTTTGATGTGCAAAGAACATATTTGATGACTGAGTGTTAATAAAATATTTACATACCTTATCAACATATGAAATTCATATTCTAGGACTTTTAAAAAGGCTTTAAGCTCCAATATCTTGCTTCTAAGCGCAATGCAACATATTTTGAAAACACATAGGTCATTTATTCATTATTGGCCATATCTTTCACAAATTATGATGTTTTAATCAAGAATATTTTCATATGACTGAAGATTGTAAGTGAGTGAAGGAAATTATTCAATCATAACCGCCCTTAAAGGTTTTTTCAAGGATTCTTTACAGTCTCATGATTAATTCGCAATTATTTTTCAATTACTGAGATATATCCTTATGAATAGTTCCAAAGAAAGTCTGATACAAGTCTTACTACAGACTTTCAACTAGACCTATAATTGGTCCTTATTCTTGACAAATGTTGTCAAATGAACTTGATCTCAAAAATATTGAATGTAACTTGATGATGCATACCTTTCATTTAAGCATAAAATCCTAGAGTTATAGCTTTTCAGATCTCGTTACATGTTTGACTTCTCAGTTCTTTTACTTGTCTTCGATCATCATTGTAGTGTTCTTATCAAAACAATGTCTTTAAACTATATGAATTGTATATTGTATCAAGCCTAGTAGTTAGATGTATGAGTTACATGAGACTTCCCATTTATACTAAAATATTAGTCCTTATTTTTAAACAATAAATATTTTATCTTGTAGCCATATCAGACCTTATGAAACACTTTCACACTTGTCATTAATGCACCAGTTCAATCCCTTTTTTATTTCCTTCCATGACTCTAGTAGGCAACAAGGTGTTAAAGCTTTCCTCAAAGCTGGTAAGGGTCCTAAGGTTAAGACTGACACATTTGATCAACATTCAGGAGTTCACCTCCCCTTCATCCAAGGGACGACAGACAAGATTGTGAGAATCCTGAAGAAACATAATGTTCCCTCAACCTTTAGACCCCTCAACACCATTAGAAGCTCCCTAAAGTCGATTAAAGACCATGTGAACCCTATGGATTTGAAAGGTGTTTATGTCATCCCATGTTCATGTGGGACCTCATACATCAGAGAAACAGGTCAATCTATTAACCAAAGGATTAAAGAACATGCTATTGATATCAAACATGGGAGGACCAAATCCTCGGCTTTAGCAGAACATGCAGTGAAGACCAAGCATCACATATGCATTGAGGATGCCAAGGTCATTGCAAGAATTTCTCAATTTCATCACTGCAAGTTTAGGGAAGCCATTGAAATTGAGCAGTCCTTTAATAACATTAATAGGGATGACAGCTGGAAAATTAGTAGCTGTTGGATTCCCGCCCTCTCCTCTTAGTCTTTCTCCTTTTTTTTCTTTTTTCTTTTTTACAGAGGACTCCCCCTCTTTTTATTTATTGTTTTTAAGTAATATTATGTATTTGTGATCAATTTCATTTATTACTATTAACACTATCGTTATATATATATATATATATATATATATATATATATATATATATATATATATATATATATATATATATATATATATATTTCTTTTTTTCCTTTTTCTTTTTACACCCTCCTTTTTATATTTTTAAATAATTTTCATTGTATTATTGTTTATTTATCCCCTTTTATTATTATTATTATTTAATAAGAACTCCCTCACTTGTGATTTTTATATATTTATTTTATATTTTATTTAGTTAATTATTCATATATTTTCATTGTGGTTTATTTTACTCATTTTTCTAATCGGATGATAAAATAAATAAACACATTAATAAATAAAGATTGAATAAGTTAACTAATATATTAAATAATTATTATTTATTAATTATTTAAGAAATTTAGAGTATATAGTCATTTGGACTACTTCCCTCCCCAGTCAAATGTAGTCGTTTTCCTCTAACCGTTAGGTTTACCTACCTTCTTATTTAACCATCCTCCGAGATCTGTCTCTTCATCTTGTCCTGAAGATGAACCACACTGGCTGGTTCGAAACACGTCGACCTAATACTCTCTATGTGATTTTTTCCGAAAATTTTCATGAATTAAAAAGTTGAATTTGTTGGCTTGTTCTCAAATCAGCTTGTCTCCTTAAGAAATCAAGTGGCTCAACTTCAATTTGCCTTTCAACACTCACTGTACTAACAATTTTGTCTTCTTCAAGAGCTCACACAACATAAGGGTTGTGTTATCTTCTTTCCACAACTAGTCCCAGTAGTTGAACTAGGGGGGTGGATTCCCCCCTTCGTTGCATCGGGCATAGTGGGGGAGTCACAGGGGGGTTTGAGGGGGGTGGTAGCCCCCCTCTACAAGGTCCGAGGCAGCGCCCTGAGGAAATTTTTTTTTGGACCCTATATTAGGTGGCCTGACATACCTATGGTTTTATGCATGGATTTCGCATGGTTTTGGGTGCGATGGTTTTTCAGTCCATGGTATTTTGTAGATCCGGTCAAGGGAACTACAGTTATGTTCTAATCTAGGGTTAATGGATTGGGGTTTATGGATGCTTCGGCATGTATATATATGTATTGTAACATTGAAAGGAATATATTGAAAAATCACTCTAGTAGCCCGGTTTTGGGATCCAAGGGAAAATCTCTGTGTATATTTGTTTTATGTGTTATGCTCTCGCCATTATTTATTTTCTGTTTTTAGAATTTGTATGTAGGTAATTTATGTACAGGGTTAAAACCTATATTTGGTATCGGAGTTTTTTTGGCTTCAAGGGGACGTCTTTGTTGCTGAGGGGTTTTTCTCAGGCCTGTGGTAGACCCTATTCAGTGGTAGATCTGTGGGATCGATTCTCATGGTGAAAGAAGATGGTGAGCAGTGGAAAGATAGAGATTGAGAAATTTAATGGTCATATTTTTGACTTGTGGAAACTCAATATGGAGGATCTTTTGGTGGATAAATATCAGTGGATTGCAATAGATCTGGGTACTAAACCAACAGAAATGTCCAATGAAGACTGGAATAATTTGGATTGGAAGGCAAAAAACACAATAGGATTGTGTGTCTCAGATCCAGTATTGCTGAATATATCAGGGGAAGCTTCGACGAAGGCTTTGTGGGACAAGTTAGGGACATTCCACCAATCTAAGTCTCTGGTGAATAAATTGTTCCTACGGAAAAAGATGTATAACCAGAGGATGAAATATGGAGACTCGGTGACAGAGAATCTAAATGCATTTAATATTGTGGTAAGCCAATTATTATTTGTTGATATTAAAATTTCAGATGAAGATAAGTGCATCAGTTTGTTGTGTTCTCTACCAGATTCGTGGGATATTATGGTTGTTGCAATAGGTAGCAATGCAACTGCTTTGCAGTTTGATGAAATAGTCTCATCCTTACTGATGGAGGAGATGAGACGGAAAAATATGGAGAGCTAGAATAGTGATGCCTTGTCTGTATGAGGACAGTCCCAGAACAGAAACAAAAATAAGTCCTTGAGTGGGAGATCTAAATCTCTAGGAAAACCTGTAAAGGTGTGCTGGAAATGTGGAAAGGAAGGACACTACAAAAGGGACTGTAAATCTAATGCTCCTGAGAAATGAAAGGGATTTGATGATGCTCCTTCTGCAGAGGTGAAAAACACCTCAGATGAAGGTGGGGATGTGTACTTGGCTTCTTCTTTAAGTACACATGTAGATCATGAAGCATGGCAAATTGACCCAGGTGCATCCTTTCAATTCACTCCCCATAGAGAGTGGTTCTGCGAGTATGAGAAATATGATGGTGGTGATGTCTTCTTAGGGGATGACAGGAAGGCTAGAATCATTGGTAGCGGAAAAGTCAAGTTGAAGTTGCAAGGTGGAAGGATTAGAACACTTTTGGGTATTCTGCATGTTCCTGCATTGGCTAGAAATCTGATTTTTGTAAGCAAGTTGGATGATCCAGGTGTAAAAATAGTGTTCGATAAAGATACCTGCAAGATGGTTTGGGGAGCACTGGTATTGATGCAACGAGTTTGGATTGGAACTCTGTAAAAACTGTAAGGTAGCATTTTTATTCATGGGTGCAACAATTTTGTGGTTCCTGAAAGTGGAGCAGAAAATCTAGTGGTCTCTAGAGAAAAGACCATACTATGGCATCAAAGGCTTGGACATATCAGAGAGAATGGCCTTCAAATACTTCATGGTAAAGGTATGGTAGAAGGTATGACTAATAGCTCTCTGGATTTTGATTTCTGTGAAAATTGTGTATATGGGAAGCAGAATCGGGTGAGTTTCCCCTCTGGTGGTAAGAGGGCGAAATAGATATTAGAGATTGTGAACAATGATGTGTTTGGACCTGTGTCGATTCCATCACTGGGTAAGTCTGTGTACTATGTATCATTTATAGATGACTTCTCAAGGAATACATGGATATATTTCCTCAAGAAGAAATCTGAAGTCTATGACAAGTTCAAATAATTTAAGGCTCTAGTGGAAAACCAGACAGAGAGGAAGATAAAGGTGTTGAGGAAAGACAACAGTGGAGAGTTTTGCAAGAAGGACTTTGTAGAGTTCTGTAAGAAGTTTGGTATAGCATGGAAGAAGACTACTCCATACACACCTGAGAAAAATGGAGTTGCAGAAAGAATGAACGAGACGTTGATGGAAAGGGGAAGAATCATGCTCAGTGGTGTCGATTAAGACAGGAATTCTAGGCAAATGCGGTGGAGACTACATGTTACCTGGTCAACAGATCACCTTCATCAGTGTTGGAGGATAAGACTCCACAAGAGGTATGGACTGGTAATAAACCTGCTCTTTCACATCTGAGGGTAGGATGTGATGCATATGTGCATGTTCCAAAGGAGAAAAGAACAAATTTGGATAGTAAATTTGAAAAGTGCATCTTTATTGGGTATAAGGATGGTTTAAAAGGTTATAAGCTTTGGAACCTAGTAACAAGGAAGGTTTTGTATAGCTAAGATGTGGTGTTTAGAGAGGTGAAAGATGTTATTAAACATGAAGTCCTACCAAAGGAACCTGAGAAGATAGAGTTTGAGCTAAAGGGAGAAGAATCAGACTCTACAGCAAAAGAGGAATCAGAAGATGAAGAGCCAAAAACTCAAGTTGTGAGAAGATCAGTTCGAGAAAGAAGGCAGCGAGAAAGATATAGTCCATCTACTTTCTGTTCAAATTTTGATTTATCTATTACTAATGATGATCCCAGAACTTTGAAGGAAGAAGTATATTCAATGGATGCTAAACTCTAGAAATATGCCATGGTTGATGAAATGGCATCTTTGCACAAAAAAGTGGCTTGGGATCTGGTGGAGTTGTTGGCTAGAAGGAAACCCATTGGCAGCAAATGGGTGTTCAAGAAGAAGATGAATGCAGAAGGAAAGGTGATGAAATACAAAGCTTGGTTGGTAGAAAAAGGTTATTCCCAAGCGCCAAGAATTGATTTTGGTGATATTTTTTCTCCTATTGCCAAGATAGATTCTATTAGATTACTTTTACCTGTTGTTGTTGCTTTTGATTTTGAGGTAGAACAGATGGATGCGAAGACAACATTTCTTCACGCAAATCTGGAAGAAGAGATCTACATGAAGCAACCTGAATGATTTGCGGTGAAGGGTAAGAAAGAACTGGTATGCAAGTTAAAAAATTATTTGTATGGGTTAAAATAGTCACCAAGGATGTGGGATCAAAAATTTGATACATTTATACGGGGACTTGGCTTCACCAAAAGCAAATCAGATCGTTTTGTGTATTATAAATTAATTGGTGACCATGTTATTTATCTGGTCTTGTATGTGGATGATATATTTCTGGTTGGAAATGACAAAGAAATTATCCAGGATTTGAATACCCAATTGTCCTCCAAATTCGACATGAAAGATCTTGGTGCTACCAACTATATTTTGGGCATGGAAATTAAATGAGATCGGGTAAAGAGGAAGCTTTGGTTAAACCAAAGGAAGTATGTCGAGACAATACTGCAGAGGTTTAATATGCAGGATAGTAAATCAGTGAAGGTTCCTATTGCAGTGGGTGTAAATTTATCTGCTAAACAATGTCCCAAGACATAAGAAGAGGAAGAGGACATGTCCTATGTTCCATATGCAAGTGCAGTTGGTAGCCTAAGGTATGCGATGGTCTGTACTAGACCAGAAATTGCACATGTAGTGGGAGTATTGAGCAGGTTTATGTAAAAACCAGGGAAAAAGCATTGGACAATAGTGAAGCAGGTTTTTAGGTATTTGTGTGGCACTAGTGATTATGGTTTATGCTACCAAGGAAGACCAGGATTAGACAGAGTTTTGGACACTAGTGGCTTTGTTGATGCAGACAAGGCTGGAGATATGGATCAGAGAAGATCTACAAGTGGGTATGTGTTTAACCTATTTGGAGGTGTAGTCAGTTGGATGAGTAAGAGACAATTTGTAGTGGCATTATCAACTACAGAGGAAGAATACATGGCAACCACTCATGAAAGAAAGGAAGCAGTTTGGTTGCAGATATTGTGTTCAAGTATGGGGTTAGTACAGTGAGATAAAAGGATAGACTGTGATAGCCAAAGTGCAATTTTATTAGCAAAGAACCCTGCTTATCATTAAAAGACAAAGCATATTGATGTTCAGTATCACTTTTTGAGGGATTTGGTAGAAGAAAAAAAGGTGTTGTTGGTAAAGGTGGACACTTTGAAGAATATTGAAGATGCATTGACAAAATTTGTGAGCTCTGAGAATTTCCCTTGGTGTAGGGAAACAATGGGCGTTGCAAGGGGTGGATCAATGACTAAGCTCTCCCGTGGAAAGAAAACTACAAGTGGGAGAATGTTGGGTTGTGTTATATTGTTTCCACAACTAGCCCTAGTAGTTGAACCAGGGGGTTAGAGAGGGGAGGTAGGTCCCCTCTATGGGGTCCGGGGCAGCGTCCCCACGAAATTGTTTTTGGACCCTATATTAGTTGGGTGAACCTACCTATGGTTTTGTGCATGGATTTTGCACATGGTTTTAGGCGCGATGGTTTTTCGGTCCATGGTATTTTATAGATCCAGTCAAGGGAACTACGGTTATGTTCTAATATAGGGTTAATGGATTGGGGTTTATGGATGCTTCAGCATGTATATATATATATGTATTGTAACATTGAAAGGAACATAATGAAAAATCAATATGGTAGTCCCAGTTTTGGGATCCAGGGGAAAATTTCTATGTATATTTGTTTTATGTGTTATGCTCTCGCCATTGTTTATTTTTTGTTTTTACAATTCGTATGTAGGTAATTTTTGTATGGGGTTAAAACCTACAAGGGTAAGACTTTTTGTGTTTGAGGATTCTTGGTGACTGAGAATGCTATATTAAGACTATTCCACCTTCTTCTGATTATCTGGATTCCCTCTCGGCCTTCCTAAAATATTCCTGAGGATTCCTCCACAACATTCCCTAAGAATTTTGGCCTTATGAACTTAGACTGAGGTCTCTAGACTTCTGAGGCACTCTTTAAAATTCCTACAACCAGTTCTAAGATTTCTTACTCTATAAAGGACTGAGGCCATTCAGTACTTGATGCAAGCTTCAACCTAACACAATTTTGGACTTGATCTTAGATTTTTTCACAGAGGTAAGTTTTATAGAAATTCTTCAAGGACACAAACAGGTCTTGGTTTCCTCTAGAAATATTTGTGTCCTCCTTACAACCAACAATGGACAAGGGTAAGGAAAAACCATAAAAATTAACTTGAAATAAGTTGGTTACTCTTATAACCAATGCTCTGATACCATGTTGATTTTTTTAATGTCATATAGGTTGATAATTACTTCTAATGATTTAATTATTTTCATATTCCTATCCATTATTAATAAATTAAACAAAAAAACATCAAAAATATACCATATATGAAAGTATACAAACAAAAACACGAGAGTTTACCTTGGGAAAAACCACATAGGGAAAAACCCAACAACATTTTCTTAGAGAAATAATTAATTTCAATAGAGATACATCAATTCAACAAAATGTTGTAAGGGCCTGATTCCTATTATTAGAGCCTCAATCTATTATACACTAACAGATCTATTTTCCTACTGATTTGAAAGTAATAAAAGGAGCTTACTGACCTTCTTACATAGCTTTAAACATTTAACATCTTATCATTTTATCATAAGCAACATAAATTAAGGTGAGCATTCCATTGATATCAACTTAACAAGAGTAGTCCCTAGAAAAATACCTGTTCCGGTGGTTGATGATGATACCTTTGTCCTATAGCACCAACTGAATGCTCCTTATCACCGACCCAACCGGATTTACCTCCCAGCCAACTAGGAAATAAATTCCTAGCCCAGGAAACCTCCACAGGTTCCCTAGCCCTCCGTGCCCAAGTCCAACCAGATATAGTGTGTCCTCAAGAAGAATGTGCAAAACTAGATAATGATACTTTCCTCCTCTCAAACCCAAGAAACCTCCACAGGTTTCCAAGGTCTCCCAAAATCATGACAAGGCCAAACAATCACAACCAACCCCCACAATCCTAAGCAACACTCCCCCTGATTCCTTCCCCCTTCCCTTTTATACCCTCTTTCCTCAACCACCTCTCATTAATGTTATTAACTTCTCATCCATCCTTAGTTGACTTCTCTTCTCCCAAGTAAGCTAGGAGTACATTTGGAATTGTGACATGAATATAAAATTGAGAATTTAATGGGAAAGGATCATGTCTTCTCCCAAGTAAATCTGAAAAGTACATTTGGGAATGTGAAGTGTAATTACATGGAGAGGACCATGTCTTCTCCTTAGTAAATGTGAGGGTACATTGGGGAATGTGAAATGAATAAATATATATTGATGATAAGATGGAGAGGACTATGTCTTCTCCCAAGTAAATGTGAGGGTACATTGGGGAATGTGAAATGTACTTACATGGAGAGGACCATGTCTTCTCCTTAGTAAATGTGAGGGTACATTGGGGAATGTGAAATGAATAAATATATATTGATGATAAGATGGAGAGGACTATGTCTTCTCCCAAGTAAATGTGAGGGTACATTGGGGAATGTGAAATGTACTTACATGGAAAGGACCATGTCTTATCCTTAGTAAATGTGAGGGTACATTGGGGAATGTGAAATGAATAAATATATATTGATGATAAGATGGAGAGGACTATGTCTTCTCCCAAGTAAATGTGAGGGTACATTGGGGAATGTGACATGAATACATATATTTTGAAATAATGGAAGGAGACTATATCCTACATAATATTCAATTTGAGAACGTAAGTGGGGAATTTGAATAATGGAAATCATAAATTTATATTAGACCAATATTTCTCAATATTTTCAGATAATGTAAATATTAACAAAATTTGTAGGATAAGATTTAAGTGGGGCATTACATACACCCCCCCTTCAGAAAACTTCGTCCCGAAGTTAGAATGAAAAGATACAAGGAGTTTGAAAGCATAGCAAACCAGAGAGAGTTATAGCATTAAAATTTGATAAGTCAGACAATGACATTACTTCCCATCAAGAGTCTCCAACTGATCTATATCTTCCTATCCACCCTGGCCTACTTCCGTTCCCGCCCTATCCGTCCTCTGCTGCCTTATCAGTGGCAAAGGCCGTACTGACCACTAATAAAATCGACATGGTGGAAGCGTCGAATGCCTCGACCAAACTTTCCCCAGCAGGAATCTGGCAATCGTCATCACACGTCTAGGGGGAGCGTTCAGCTATCCTCCCCACGATTCCAAGTTTCGGAGGATACACGGTGGGAAACACCTCCACCCCTCCTTCAGAGCACGGACCACACTACAGAGCTGGTTGGACTTGTCATCGAATAATCCAGTCAGGTCGTCTTGCCACCTGTCATGTGCATTTTTTTCTCGTGTCATAAAAGTGCATATCAAGTAGATACCAATGAAGTAAAATAATGTACATTATACCTTCCTCATGAGAGGTCTCATCCTTCCCTCTTGGCTATCACATAGTTCTTTTCCCCTGTGGGTTAGCCTCTGATTCGTGCATTTATATAACAACAAGACATATAATCATCACATTACTAAGTCTAGTATCCATGTGTCCATCTAAGAATTCTCGCTAAGTCATTCATTTAAATAAATCATATCCACTTGAGCTATATATGAACCAAAGTAATTCTGATAAGTTACGCACTAGATAGTCCATCACTAAGTGAGTCATACATGTAGTCCATACATCAACCATTTCTATCATTAATATCAAATCTATCAACTGATTCATATAAGTAGTTTCACGTGTCCAACCAATGCATCAATATTACATTATGTTCATAAATGATAACCTGGAACTACAAAATAGAGCCCTATCATGGGTAGCTATCTAAGTCAAAATGGGCATCACAGATTCTCATGTGACAACCTTGTGAAACCCCTTGATAACATTTAGAGTTGAAACAGATTCAACTGTCCACCATGGAAAATAGCATTTGAACTCAGATATGCTATAAGGTGGTACCAACCAAAATATTGGCAAGCAACAGATTAGTGCACTATCAATTCCACTAGAAGGCGCTAGTATAAGTTTCATGCATATAATTTATTTAATACCTCAGGATCTATGACATAGATTCCATGCTATATGAATCTTTATTCACCCCTGAATCTATAACCTTTTTTTTTTTTTTTTAGCTTTCTCTTTTCCTTCAATTTGTTCCTAACCTAAGAAATTGCCATCCGATGAAAATCACATAATCTAAAATTGAATGGACAGAGAGATATTTTGCTATGCTAGCTAGTCGCAATTTTAGGATACATAGAGTAGGAAACTAAGGAAAGTTACTAGCAGAGATCCTAGATCAAATGAACAAAAACAAAATAATTGAGAAGGATTATGCTATTGTTAATGACAAAGATCCTAGATTCCTAAATCAAAGAAGTACTGCACAATAATTAGCAAGGACTACTTTTTTTTTTCAATACATTAAAAATTTGTGTCTATGCTCTGCATTGGATTCATCATTCATCTACTGATTCAATATGTTAATTTTGGGTTGGCAATGCTCAAGGCTTAAAGGTAACTCCGCTTATTAGATACCCACATTCTTGCCAATGGTTGGGAAGTCTGCACAAGTTGTTATAAGAGCACATGTGTTAATATAGGAAGATCAAAATAAAAAGATCTTTTAGGCCATCTAGGTTTTCCTAACACCACAGGCATACATATAATCTAGGGTTTCTCGACACTATAGGCAATGTCTTCCATCAGTTCAAACAGGGAAGGGAAACAAACTGCTTATAAACAGAGAATTGTAACAATGTACCTATGATACAAGGTTCTTATTAGTCAGGGATTGGTTTAAGTCTAGAGGTCTGCGACCGATTAGTAGCTCGAGAAGAACTACTCCAATTTCATAAACATCACTTTGTAGTGTCAGATTTCCAGGGTGTCCAACAAACAAACAAAAAAATTATTACTAAATAGAGATGCATTGTTATGGGATGAGTTGCAATAACAGGCCTTTCTTAAAAATAAAGGAAAATAATAGCATGGAATCTAAACTTAATACCACTTTGTAATGACGGCTACAGCATGTAAAACAAATATCAAATTTATAGATTGACTGGATTGGCAAAGAAGCCCGTTAACATTTTTTGTTAGGGCTAACTTTAAGTTTCATTGACTGCATTCCAGGGTTTCTGAATGACTCTTGGAGTAGCTTATTAGGCACCAGAGGATTTTTATTTTTTTTATTTTCTTTTGGGAGATATTAAAATCTAGTTTACATAAGATAATTTTTCTTTTTTAAAAAAATCAGAGATATATTGGTCTATGTGAAGTTGCGTCTGCATGAAGAGTGTTTTTTTTTTTTTTTTTTTTTTTTTTTTTTTGCATCAGCATTTGTCAAATAGAAAAATCCACAAACTTGGTCTTCGTAGATCCACATATAGAAAAATGCTCCTCTACCCAACTAGTGATGTTTAGGAACATTGAAATGGGTGCATTATGGGAACAACAGAGATATAAAATGTAGGACAGCAGTAGGAAAACAGAACAGAAACTTCCATTCCAAATATATTGGTTAATTCCCAATATAAGAAAATAAAAGCCAAATCCTATATCATTAATTTCAACATCTATGAAAATTTGTCCAAGATCAAATTCTAATGGCACCATAAGAATTCCAAATTTTACAAGCATTACAATCTAATGCAACATTCAAAAGTTCAGAGATAACATCTGAGCTATACGAAATAGAGAACATCACAAAGGCCACCATCAATATCATTAGTGCTTAGAGAACTATAAGGATGAACTTATGCCAGATAGAAATATACATTAATCACCAAACCCTGTGTTTATCAAGAAATAATATTTCCATAACTTAAATATGGCACTCTTTTGTTTTGAAGGGCAAACCTTATATCCTCGATGACAAGTAAAATACCTTTAAGAGTGAATATTAGAAGTCTAATTGCAAATTTAGCCTCTACTATTAGACAATTACAAAATCATTAACATAGGCAACAGAGAAATAGCTCCCCACAGGTTCATCCTCTAATAAATTTAGATCTTATCATATATCCATGAAAATGGAGCTAATTTATCATATATCCATAAGTTTGTAGTTACTGCCAACTGCATTGTATTAAGGTTTCCGTCAATAACAATGAGAGGTGAGCTGGGACACTGAGAGTGGGGTAGTTGAGACTTGGGCTCGAGATCCCTCCTACATCATGTGGTTGTTTCCAAAAGGGTTTAGTTCACCCCCACAAGGAAGCAATTGTTTGTTCAGTGGCTGAGCCTCAAGGTCATTCTCTTAGGAGGGGTGGTATATGCGAACAGTATACACTGTAAATGTTGTCCCAACTCTTGATAGGTTGTGGATGCTCATCGCTTAAAATTTATAGAGGAAGCATTTGCCTTCAAATCAATGTCAGTCATTTTTAAAGGTTCTGGTAAGTCTAAATTTGACCATCTTAGGTTAAGTTGTACAGTTTCATAAAGTAATCTGAGACTTAGTTTAATAATTTTAATTTTTAATATGGTGTGCTAATATATTTCAATTACGATGCAATAAATAAGTTGTGCTAACTTCAATTGTCCAATAATCTGGGATTCAATGAACAATAGTGATAAAAATTTGAGTAAAAATTGACATTTTCTCTCTTTCGCTTCTATCAATTTTATTTTAAAAATTTAAAATTATTTGTTATCAGGGTGAAAATTGAGTTAAAAAAAAAACTCAGCAAAACCATTTTGGTTATAATAATGCCAATACAATTTGCAAATGCGTTTCTGATAGTGAGCATTTCCAATTGTACGAAATGCATTTCCTAGTCATGTTTGTTCAGCTGAAAACACATTTCAGGGCTATACGACATGTGTTTAATGAATGATACAACCCTATACTACACATTTCCTGCAACTTGGATTTGTTTAATAATCTCAAGGAATTTTGAGTAACCCCTATCGCTCTGTAAATTATATGCCTAAAGCTGAGGCTGTTTTTAAATTATCGTTATGAATCTTTATTTCCGTTAAAAAGAAAATAATACTTCTATCCAAATCAAGTTAGCCAAGAAGCCTAGTGACTAGATCATATATGCTCTAATGTTGAAGCCACAACACACATTCAAATTTGAACAAAATCACAGGTTGCCCACAAAAGAACTAAATAAAATCCTAGATAGTCTTTCACAGTGAAACACCATTGATTTCTTGAGTGATTTTCCACCCCTCTTGAAAACTACGTGAGAAGCATAAATCTTAGGCTATATACAATGTATAAACAGACTGACCAATTTTCCAGCCCTTGAAATCTAGGCACCTACCATATTTGAACCAGATATATTTTAACAACCAAAGAAAATAAATTTCCCATACTATGGTGCCACATGTTAGGAACAACCTTTAAGGCATTGCAATCCTTCAATCGTCATGGCAAATCTCCAGTTATAATTAGAAGTTTCCAAAGTGCAAGAGAGCAATGACCACTGTAATAGCCATAAGAGAGCAAAATGAAGGTGTTGAATCATGAAGGGATTATGAGACAAAACAATTCATTTCACAGAGCCACATCTCGTATTATATTTACCCTAAATCTATAAACCTCCCATACACAGAATTGGTTTCCTGCCAAAAAATTATTTAATAAAGAATGCTAAAAGTGAAATTATCATTCCACATAAAACCAGAAGAAGTATCTCATAAGCACACGTTACCCCACATCTCCATGACAGCATGCCGAATAACTAAGGGATGCCTACCGAAGCCTGATTCGTACTGTGCCCAGATTTACATAGGAATAAATACAAATTATCCGGAATCGATCATGAATGTTTACTCTGTGCTCTTAACTTGCATGGCCCCCATTCCATATTTACTTGTTGAAATTCATGTTCAGAGAAAGTGATTCCTTTGCTCCATTCTCCAGCTTGGTCATTCTTCTTTCCTCTTCCGAGGGAAACCATTATGCTATTAATTTTCCATGCCCAATGTAAATTTTACCTTCTCAAGAGGTAGTTTATAACTTTATACCCCATGTATTTTTCAAAAGTATCTTCCAACCCATCAGAATAACGAACTAAATCTTTCATCATAAATATCTTCATATTTTATTAAACTAAGACACTCATTTTCAAACACTCTAAGAACTTTCAACCATCATTAATATTACTTAGACTACTGCTACCATTGCTAAGGTTATAATAACCTCGACATATCACAACAGAGAATTTTGCCTAAAGTTTGCCCACTGAATAAAAGATTATGTTTGAACTCCAGCTCAAAGCAAAAAGGTCTATGCTATTTTATGGTACCCAATTTAAACTCTGGGTACATGCAGAGAATTCTGGTTGTGCCCAAGTGTTGGTATCTGCCAAGAAAGATCAATTCCTATTAGCTGGCAGCCTATCTTTCAAAGCAGTGCATAAACAAGCTTTAGGACTCCAAAAACTTACTAGACTGCCCAGCGCAACAAGGAAACAATACAATGACCTGTAGTCCCTCTGCCTTCTTTGCTTCTTACTTGGGGATGCATTCAATACCCTTTTTAGCCTTTTACTATACAAAAGCAAAGCAGTGCACTGACTAGACTTGAACCTTTCTTTAAAATATATGGATTTTCAACTTTTTATTCTTCTACATTACTTTAAGAAAAGATAAAATGGCCTGAAAAATGCAGTACCGAGAATTCCCTCTGAACCTTTTCTTGCCACAAATGCTGCCAAATGTCCATAGACAATTTTAGAAATTATGTAACGTGACTCAGGTTCAAAACTATGCGGTAGCGGGGAGGAGACACCTAAAATCTAGCCATGTCAAAAGTTGGCATCAACCAGATCATGTGCAATCCCTGGGTGATTTTGACAGCTTAGATGCCCTTGGGTTTGGTTTCTTAGACAGGCTAATCCCCACAAGTCACTGACATGCTAGCAGGATAAAAAAAAAAACAAGAATAATTTTTATTTTTCTCCCTTCCCTTTTACTCCATGTTCCACCATGTAATTTAGTACTCACGACAACAAAAGTGCACACACCATTGTATGTTTAGTTGTCCATTCATGTTGTGAATCTGCAAGGTACTGCTTACAGCACTCACAGGCATGCCAAGCAAAATGATGTTAAAATTCAAATCCTAAAGAAACAGATGCGGTTTAGTCAGTTGTCTCCATTGTTGCACGAAGCAAATATTGTCAGGATACCAGTTCAATTCTAATAAAACCACTACAGGACCCCACTTCAATAGAACTGATAATACTCTGACCCCAGTCGTGGCCATGGTAGCTTTGAAAAAATTAGCTTGGAAAGACTACCCCTCGTGTCAAATGGAAATCAACCATTGCATCTTTTACTTGTCTTTGTCAACTACATTAGATTCAAAATTGGAAGAATATCATTTTTCACTTTAAAGTACTACCATCCCTAATCCGATGATATCACATAATCAAACAAAAATTATAAACCATATCGCTCAAATGCTATCTATCCATAGAGGGAAACCAAGCTATGTGGTAGTCACACATCCTCAATAAGTCCTGGACAATAGATTAGTAAAAAAAATTGGACCTTACATGTCCTGTTGAATTAAAAAATGCAGCACCCTGAAATAACATGAGGAGCAAGACTGCCAATCTGTCAAACTAAGGAAATCAATAACTGAACTGACAACACTGAAATTGTCCTATCTTACAATGAAGTAACTGAAATCCTCCCCTTTACCAAAACAACAAAACAGGCATATCTTGAACATAATATATTTTGACAAAATTGATACTATAAATCCTATCAGAATAAACATATAGGTAGATGACATCATGAGTATCCTTCTGATGGTTGTCAGATTACCAGTGTGGTTAGAAAACATATTTAGTAATCTCAATTTTTTTCAAAAAATGTCACAAGGCTCAACTCTTAGCAGCAAAAATTATGTTCATTAGCTATCAAAAATCACGTTTCAAAAAGTGTTAGAAAAGATTTCGTAATGTAAACATCTTAAATGTTGGGCAGAGACCCAGGCAATAATGAAGGCATTTAAATTCTAAATTGTAAAATGTATGGCATTTAATTTTGAATGGAATTACAGAAGTAGTTATAAGTGATAAAATAACAGGAATTCTCAACTAAAGCAGAAATGTTAATGAAGAGATTCAGACAAGCTGCAGAGACACAAAAGCATGAAATAAATCGAGTAATGCAGAGGAGATTCTGTAGCACATAAACAATAAATTTCATAAAAGCGTTTGGAGGAAACCCTCAGAAATCAAAATATGGGATGGCAAAATCTTGGTTAAGATAAATATGAAGCCTAGAACCCTTTTCCCCTGGAAAATGCAACAATGGGTATTTTCTGATACATATGTGCACTTACCCTCAAACAAATGGGAAAGTTTATATCCACTGTAAATGACAAATGAAAAGAACTGAATATGCATTGGCTATATTTAAAGTTACCTCCCGAATCAATCGTAATATGGATTCAAAATATCAAATTTTGCCCATTTTTAGGACAAATCAAATAAAGGGTGAATGGCATAACATATTGCAAATTTTTACAAAGCTAAGAACAGAATACCTAAGCCTGGTTGACCCATGAATCTCACCAGCTCATTATCAAACTACCAAAGATACAAACGGTACTCGATAACAAGATATGATAATAACATGAAAGGTAAAGGAAAAATATGAGGATTATTGTGAAAAAGGAAAATTGATTTCACTGCTATGAAACAAAACACTCTGAAGTTTTTCCAAAGTTGTAATTTCGGAATGATGTCTATCAGATTTAAAGCAGGAGATATCCATCATTTTTTTATACTAATTTTGGTAATAGTACTAAACCTTTCTGTTGAATATTTCCGATGTCCAACGGCTGGAGTGAAACTTGAATTCTTTTGTATTATATCCTGAATAAATTTATCAACCTTACAGATTTACATGGCATGATAACAGGACGGAAGGAACCATCTTTGGCAGCTGAAAGATGGGGAGAACAGTTGCAAGGAAAAAAATAAAATTAATCTGTGGGAAGGAGTCAAACAAAGTAATGCTTTCTGCAATGTCAAAGCTGACAATCAGTATAGTTTAGCCTGTGCTAAATGTAAATATTAAAAAAAAGCACCTAGAGTATAATTTCCTTGAAGCATTTCAGGATTTAACATGTGAAGTAATATGACCACATTTTGCCTGCTTGTCACATAGCCCAGAAAATAAATCATCATCAGCCTCCAATATAACCAAAAGAAATACATAAGAGCAACCTTTTTTCCGATTCTGAACTCAGCCTCATGTCTCAAAAGCGATGCCACCCAAAACCTATACTTATCTTCTGAGAAAAAAAAGGTCGCATATAATCGCCCGTGGTTCCAGACGGAGAAATAAAATTATGAAGTCCACATTCTTGGTTGTTTTCTCATTTCCATAAAATGTTCATTCAATACAAGACTGAGAAAACATTAATTTACAATAAAATGCACATTGCACAATGATTTCCATGGCATCGAAACCTGTCCATGCCCCCAAAGAAAGGCAGATAGATAGACTGCACGAGAACAGTAAGCTGTCTCATGCACTAATGCAACAATAATCTCAACTCTAAAGAGTTGTCAAGCTTCTAATCTTGTAACTTCCCCTTCAAGCCCTCCTAGCAGTCTTTGGGGTTTAGTGGGCTTTGGGTCCAGGTTTTGAACCAAGGCTCTGATACCATGTGTAAGGGCCTAATTCCTATTATTAGAGCCTCAATCTATTATACACTAACAGATCTATTTTCCTACTGATTTGAAAGTAATAAAAGGAGCTCACTGACCTTCTTACATAGCTTTAAACATTTAACATCTTATCATTTTATCATAAGCAACATAAATTAAGGTGAGAATTCCATTGATATCAACTTAACAAGAGTAGTCCTTAGAAAAATACCTGTTCCGGTGGTTGATGATGATACCTTTGTCCTATAGCACCAACTGAATGCTCCTTATCACCGACCCAACCAGATTTACCTCCCAGCCAACTAGGAAATAAATTCCTAGCCCAGGAAACCTCCATAGGTTCCCTAGCCCTTCGTGCCCAAGTCCAACCAGATATAGTGTGTCCTCAAGAAGAATGTGCAAAACTAGATAATGATACTTTCCTCCTCTCAAACCCAAGAAACCTCCACAGGTTTCCAAGGTCTCCCAAAATCATGACAAGGCCAAACAATCACAACCAACCCCCACAATCCTAAGCAACACTCCCCCCCTGATTCCTTCCCCCTTCCCTTTTATACCCTCTTTCCTCAACCACCTCTCATTAATGTTATTAACTTCTCATCCATCCTTAGTTGACTTCTCTTCTCCCAAGTAAGCTAGGAGTACATTTGGAATCATGACATGAATATAAAATTGAGAATTTAATGGGAAAGGATCATGTCTTCTCCCAAGTAAATCTGAAAAGTACATTTGGGAATGTGAAGTGTAATTACATGGAGAGGACCATGTCTTCTCCTTAGTAAATGTGAGGGTACATTGGGGAATGTGAAATGAATAAATATATATTGATGATAATATGGAGAGGACTATGTCTTCTCTCAAGTAAATGTGAGGGTACATTGGGGAATGTGAAATGTACTTACATGGAGAGGACCATGTCTTCTCCTTAGTAAATGTGAGAGTACATTGGGGAATGTGAAATGAATAAATATATATTGATGATAAGATGGAGAGGACTATGTCTTCTCCCAAGTAAATGTGAGGGTACATTGGGGAATGTGAAATGTACTTACATGGAGAGGACCATGTCTTCTCCTTAGTAAATGTGAGGGTACATTGGGGAATGTGAAATGAATAAATATATATTGATGATAAGATGGAGAGGACTATGTCTTCTCCCAAGTAAATGTGAGGGTACATTGGGGAATGTGACATGAATACATATATTTTGAAGTAATGTAAGGAGACCATATCCTACATAATATTCAATTTGAGAAGGTAAGTGGGGAATTTGAATAATGGAAATCATAAATTTATATTAGACCAATATTTCTCAATATTTTCAAATAATGTAAATATTAACAAAATTTGTAGGATAAGATTTAAGTGGGGCATTACAAATGTCAAACACAATCCTAGTTACACCTCGTTAAACTTCCCTTTGGATAAGATTCATATCTCTCTGTTTAACCTCAAAAAAACTCGTTTTTGTCTGCTTCGTAGAAATTCATCTTCCTCTTCCTCAAAGAAATTTTTCTGCCTCTGCTTTAGATAAATTTGTTTTCCTTTGCCTTAGAAAAAACTCATTTGTCTCTGACTTAGATAAATTCATTTGTCTCTGCCTCATGTTGATTTTAGGGCTAGATTGTTCTTTGTTGTAGATAATTGCAGTTTTTAACTTTTTCAACAATTTGCACCTTACATTCACCCCATTTCAATATAAGAAATTATATAGAGAGAACAATATCGTCAAAAATGTAGTGGAACAATAGAAGAAAAACATACACAATAGAGACACAAGGATTTTGGTCAGAGACTAGAGGAAAACCCCAGAAGGGGGAGAACCCATAATTAATATTTCTTATTCTTATATTAGATATTCATCAAATGTTAAGATTAGGTACAATGCACAATAATAATGAGACATATGTCTTTCATCATAAATCACTTTATACCTCATAAGGCCAACCTGGGATCATACATGATCCTCATAAGTTGTTCTAAGAGGCATTCTCAAGACCTATGAAAGGGTTGCCTCGAAATCAATATAGATATCTATCTCAAGTAACAATGTCAACACTATCATACAACATCATCATACTGTCTTATATCACTTTCATATTGTCATATATCTTTGTCAAGAAAACTCATTCCATACATCACTTTCCATAATATTGTTATACTGTCGTTAGGAATTCCATACATCAATGTCAACTAGAACCTCTACCCAAACATCATTGTCACTAGCACTGAAGTTTAGCCCAAACATTATTATCACAAAGGAAAAAGTATCATGCCATGTAGGACAATAATATCTGCCATATATCATATACATACAAGACATACATCATTTCCATACATCCTAAAGATATCACAAGTTTCACTTCCATACTTTAATGTCATAAGCATATTATCATATATCATTATCATACAATCATTCATAATTGTCATTAGGTCATACATCACTTCCATTCACAAGGGGTTGTGTTAAGGGCTCTTCTAACCAACCCTTGTACATTAGTTGCCATACAATCTCCACCTAAACTGGACCTTATCAACCTTGAAAGAACATCATACATGGACGAGAAATCAACATAAATTAGGATGTCATGGTTCTTCCTTTAGAAACATTTTGTCATGTGTACTATATTATGATATTTTCAGCCTTGGTTAGGGCTCCTAGCAGTAGTTGCAATAGCCCTAATTTGGGCCTCAAATATCTAAAAAATATTGCACTATCCTTGATACAAACTAAACCTTACTTCAGTAATCTTTTAGGCCTTACGACCCTCCCAAAAAAGGTGTAACATTTCGGACCATACATAGAAAAAAACTATAGATACAACTTGGCCTATATTTCCCTATAAGTAACCATGTAGTAGACCCTTTTAGGCACAAAAATTAGGGCTTGGTCCTCTCCAATACTCCAACCAAATTTTGCCTAGAAATCCACCTCAAAAGAGAGAATTATCGATAGAATCATGCCCTAGCAAATTTTTGCAACAACTCCTACTTGGCCTAATCCATAACATAAGAAATAGGATAAAGAAACTCATCATCTTCTCCTCTCTAGATCGACTCTTTTATTCCTTCGGTACCCCATTTTATTTCCCTTATATGTGTGAATTTCATGCATCAAAAGAGCCACAAAAGATGCCTCAAATTAGGCCATAGAGATATGCCAAAGTAGGCCACAAAGGGATGCCAAAGATGCTTGAAATCCACCATAAAAGAAATTTGAGTTGCATGTCTAATGATGGAAGTAAGGTGCCAATTTATAGTTGATTGTTCATACAAAGGGTCGTGTCCTTTGTGGCAGACCGACTTGAAAATTTATGAGGACAACATGTAATTTTGGAGGGAAAACACAAATTCAAATTTACTTTTGATAATATTTAAATATATTTAACAAATGCCTTAATAATTGCTCACTCAAATATATTTGTCACGTCAAATAATAGAGAGAAGAGCCAAATAATAATTTTCCTTTATCCAAGTTAAATTCTCTTATGGGGCAAGATGGATTTTCCTTGGGGTAATTAAGTTTCTCTTGGGGAAATTCATCCCATAGCTGCCCCAAATTTCAACACTCCCTCTCAGTTAGGGAGGATTTGATGTTGCATCATGTGTCTCATCTCAGATGTATATGTCTCAACATAAGAGAATCTCATCTCATCTCATCTTGTCTCATTGAAGGAGAAGAATCCACAACCAATGGTAGGGGAGATTGATTTACACCAGCCAAGTCCATATCAGTCACAAATGACCTTGGTAAAGATCACACGCACCCTACAATCTCCAAGTCAAGTTCCATTACCTCATTTCAACTGAACAATGATGACTCAATCCATAGAAGAAGAAGAATGATCCACACGAAAATAAGGGAGATAAATATACCACAACCAAGTCCATGGCTATAATAAATGACCTTGGTAGAGATCATCCAAATCCTATGTCCACTGACTGAACCTCTCCCAAATTGATCCTCACTAATCAAATGGTAGAACACGTACATACAATACTTAGGGGAGATCAAATTACCATAACCAACTCCATGGTAGTGCATCTTCCATTAGGTAAATATCATCCAAACCCTAATTCTCCTCACCCACTGGCTAGATGGCTAGAAATCTTGACAAGCTTAACCACCTCAGTGTGGTTTTTGAAAAAAATGACACGAAGGTGACTTGCGGGTAGGATGCATACTAGGGCATGTAC
The DNA here is from genome assembly GCA_031772625.1 of Pinus tabuliformis. NCBI lineage: Eukaryota > Viridiplantae > Streptophyta > Pinopsida > Pinales > Pinaceae > Pinus > Pinus tabuliformis. The sequence continues at coordinate 657,824,319 of CM062809.1, forward strand.
TCAACCAAGTCCATGGCTTCAAGGAGTGCCCTCACACCCAAGAGCAATACCACAACCCCCTTCACCAATTCCATGGCTAGTCATACAGGCAGAGGAAGGCTTTTTCTCAGTGTTCTCGTTCAATAGTGTTCCCTCTCAGGGAGGGAGAGCCTCACTGCACATCCCCCTTCACCAATTCCATGGCTAGTCATAAAATGGGGGAAGGCATCTTCGTAGTGGAAGGATACACTCTTCTTATCTCTAAGCTTCTCTAGGAATAATATGAAATTTCCTCTCAGCAAAGGCTCAGTGAAAATGTTTGCAATCTGCTTGTTTGGTGAAGCCTCACTGCTTCAGTTCTACAACATGTCATTGTCAGAGCCTCACTACTCCCTCTATGCTAGAGCCTCATCGGCCCCTTTATGTTAGAGCCTCATTTCTCCATCAGCGTCATCAAGTATGAAAATTCTATGGATATATTTCAAATCCACATTGCTCACAATATGATTCGCCACTACTTAGACTAAGTGAAATGGAAGTTTTCTACCTGCTCATCCAGGGAATCAAAGCAATACCCATATTGAAGCAACACCTCAATGTGTTCTTCCTTATCACAACACTCCTGGTTCACTTGGCATAGGTCATTTCTCTTCAGTCACAACATGATCTCAATCCATATAGGTATCTCAATACCAGCTTGCAACATCTCAATATACTTTCCTAGGCTTTATCTGGCTCAGGGTACATGTTGCAAAGCAAGGATTCATTAGGTTATCTGCTCATCGTAGGATCCATCAAATCTGAATATGAAGAGGATTCTCTCAAGTGCTTTAGTGTAATCCATCATGCCAAGTATTTTAACAACATACTTCCCTTAATAATGAAGTCCTTATCATCTCTTTGTTACACTTCTAATCTTAAGAAGTGGATCACCTTAGGCTCAAAGGTAAACTCCCTATTGATGAGGTCATCTAATCTTGTCATAAATATATTATTAGTATGTAAAACCAAATATCAAATGCATACCTTCAACCTTGAGGAGGGGTTGGTTTATGTATCAAACGTTCATCAATCCAAGTATACCAATCCTAGAGGACTTGCTTCAATGCGTAACCATGAGTCTCCTACTCATGCTCCTTAAAGTCCTGGGTTATCCCCAAGTATTCTTCTTCCTTAAGTATCATGGAGGAAGCCAAATTCACATACATATAATAATAAGTCATCTAGCAGAAGGAGCTATGATCTCATCATAGTCCTCTTTCTCAGAGAGTAGTTCACTGTTGAATTCTTTGACACTGCAACATTTTTGTCTTCTAGAATGGTCCTTGCATATATGACATTTTTCTCGAAGCATCTCCTTATCTCGGAATATCTCATTTGATCATTACATGACAATCTACTCCCTCTAAATAGGAAAGTCTCTTCAATCATAGTTATCAACTTGGGAGACTTCAATCCTTCCTTCAAGATTTGGGCTCTTATCCATTTTCATTCTAATCATGGGGTGGTTCTATATCCTCCTCAATCTTGATATTCAGGACGTGTTCCTCACATCCATCATATGTAACTATTGACCCTAGAAAAAGAGCAAGAGGAATAAATTAAATAAACATAATGAAAGTGTACATGATGATGAGACAAGACTGTCTTTCTTCTTCTATAGATATGAGAGTGGCTCCTTCATTTTCCTACACCAAGTCCACCTTGGAGCTAACTCTTCCTGCATTAATACATCTTTATGATCCTCAAGATGTATATTCTTTGCATAAATCATATCATCAATTTGATCTTGTTTTTCTCTTAATTTTGTTTAAAGAGAATCAAGAAATTGGTCCTTCATATCTATTTCTTGTTGAAGATTTTGTTTCAAATGTTAGTGTTTCAACCATTTTCTTTATTCTATATTTATTTTGCTATAATTTCCACTCAAGTACTTTAATCTTATTGTGCAATTTATGGTTGCACTCCAAAAATATTTAATTTCATGCAATGCATTTAGAAGGAATTTTCCTCCTTTACCCATTTGTACTTGACACACTCGCTTGCTCACATGTACTCATGAATCCCTTAATCACGCTCGTTTTATTTTTATGTTACTTAATTGTGTCGAGTACTATCGATCAAGGACCCCAAAGTTCGATGAAAATCTTGAATTTGATGCTCACTTGACATTAGTTACAATGACTTGAATTTTAATGATAATCACTGACTCACTTGACCTCCATAATTAGACACGAAATAAAGTGTCATGCATCCAAATTCATAAACAATTTCTCACAAAACACAAGTATCCTTAGACCCCCTTATTCAATTTTGGGGTCATCAAAGACATGTAAGCCAAATAAAACTTTGATTTTGTGGCCAAAATGGTGTGCCCAAATACAGTGAAAGTACTACAATGATATCAATGTCCAAATCTTTGCCTTAACTTTTATAGGTCATTAACTGCCAAAGTTTATTTCTTCCACACGTTTGAAGGTTTCAAAAAAAAGCACTTCACTAAACTTGACCCAATAAGAAATATCTTTTTGATGAAAGAGCATCATAAAAGGCTTGATTGACTGACAAGGTCAAACTTTTTTATCAGAGGAGTGGATTCCTCAAAGTGTGGGATTGTTAGGATAGATCATAATTATTATTGTTATTGATTGCCATGTAATTTGTTTAAAAATAGATGCTTGTTTGAGTTTGTTTTAATGGAGCCAAATTAGATCATTTGATCTTTTTCCTTTGGATCTGGAACAATCTTGCATACATATATATCAATGATTGAAATTAATAAAGATAGAGAAGTGACAAGAAAGATTTTTTCATTTGGAAATACTTGTAGAATTGTTGCATCGATCCCCTATGCTCCCTGTATAAATATTCTTGCATTTCTAGTTAATTGTTTTAGATGTTTTCTTCTTTGGGATAAACCTAAGTGGTGTCACAGTGGTGATTGTGTGTGTATTGATTCCCAATATGATATCTATATATAGGTTTGCGTAATAGAGTCATTTCCCTTTTATCAGAGTAATAGGGCGAGACTTAGTTTTATTTTGCAATGATTTGTCAATTGAAGAAAATCCATAGATAGAACAAGTAACAAGGATTTTAATCGTTGGAGTCAAAACTTGACGGGAAATTGGAGCGGAAAATGATGGAGAAGAATCTTCGTCCTGAAGTCTGTCTCCTCAGAAGCTTATTAGTTAACGTTGACAGGGTAGATTTCAACATTTGTCGTAAAGGAATCTCTGTCCCAAAGGGTTTTCCCCATAAATAAAAAGGGGATAGTTTGTATATGTCAGCCAGGGTGAATCGGTATTAAATCATCAAGGGCTAAAATCCAAACCATAGTTATGGTCATGTGAGCCAATCCAAACCATAGTTATGGTCATGTGAGCCTCCTCGCAAGCGTTGGTGCTATAGTTAAATTGGCCTACGCCTATATACGGTATAGTTCTAAGCATGTACTAGTGGTTATATGTATATTGTAATAAGACTTGAACTCAATGGTTTTGAGTATAATATAAGGTATCCCTCCCCCCTCCTTTTGATATATTATAATATAAAGTTTTGAACTCAGTGGTTTCAAAAAGAATTCCTCCCCTCCTCGGCATATAATATAAAGTTTTTGATCAAGTGGTTTTATATAACCCCCTTGGCCTGCACTATTTTTACCCATTCAGGAGTATAGGCATGCAATTCACTAATAAAATAGAAATGGTCCCTTCTATGATAGTAAATCAAGTCCGATAAGCGTCCAACTTCATTAGCGTTGATTGAATTTTGATATGGGAAAATTTTGAATATAGGGAAAATGATTTCTTATGTGGACTATAATATAATGATAAAGCCAAATTTTATTACCTCCTTTTGTTGTTAGAAAAGAGTGTTTCCTATAATTGTTATGCAGTCATGTATATATACCTTTGGTCATTAGACAGATTATCGGTGCATGGACAGAATGTCAATGACAAAATGGAATCATTGTGCATTGAAATCACTTAAGGGATTACAACTTCGAGGAATTGATATCTAGAAAATAATTGCAATCTTTGAACACATTTTGGATATTAAATATGAATGGTCATGTGTGAAATTAAAACCATGGAATGGAATTTTGAACTCCCCCTTGCACAACCATTTCAAGAGAAACCAAACCAGAGTTATTCATCAAACTTTGGTTTCTTGTGGAAATTCAAATTTAATGTTGCAACCATTTAGGGGGGACAAATGTTAATGAGAAAAATTGCATCGTTGTTGATGGCAACCTATGCCAAATAGGATAGCTCTAAATTGATGGGCAATTTCATTATGTCGGATCTATCAAAGACAAAAAAGTGGGAGTGAAGAAAAAGATCACCATCATTGCCACATGCCAAAACCATGAAGTTAGAGGGTGGGGGCTTCTTTTGCCCATATAACTATTTGATTTTTCTCATTCACATATTTTCACAACGATTGTCACAATGCATGTCCTCGCCTATTCACTTACAACTACCATCATTAAAGCTACCATTGTTTAAACTGATGACCCAAACCCACAAATTCTTTGGGATCAACGCAATTTTTAGATAAATAAATCTTATTTAGAATACTTTGAAGGGCCTTAGCAAGGGCTACTTATAGATGGTAATCTACTTACAGAAAAGTTGGTACAATGATGGGTGGAATTATTGGTGGCATAGAAGCTAGATCCCAAAAGTGGGATGATCATGTAATTGAAGCTCTTAAGAAGAACAAAGACCATTATGAATCAGAGATGGTAGAGCTAGGATCTAAGCTTGAAAAGTTGAAAGGACTTATTTCCAATAGGAATGCCTTAGTATGGGCTGAGATCTCAATGTTGAAGGTTGCAATATAAATTAATTGGATGTGATATGTGCTTTTAGGGTATTCCTAGGGTGTGGTTTGTTATATATCAATTTAATGACATGAATAAAATGTGGAACTGAGGCTATCACCACCACGTACGTTTTGTGGGAGAGAAATTATATTGATTGGTGAACAAAGATTCGCTCTGAGTGTTATGTATTTCCATCAATGCCATGATTGATAGAATTCAACTCTAAAGCAACGACTCGAAAACAATATATATATATATATATATATATATATATCACAAATGAAAAAAAATTAATGCATGGATCATAACTTTTAGATCTCACCCATATATGCAAACTCCTCTCAATTTGAAGCTTCTACAATGCTAGAGCGCCACTCATTATGTACCAAAGGGCTATGATTTTATGCAAAGTTGAATACTCTAGCACTCTTGATTCAAACTATTGGTTTTAATTTTGGCTCTTTGATCTATTTTTTTGGCTTATCCATTGGAGGTTTGGCCCTTTATCCTCCTCATTATACATTTCCACGCACTCTCAGATATAGCATGAATCTATTAGAGCTAACCTTGTTATGATAGCTTTCATCATCTCTCATAACCTCAACTCTAATACCATATTAAGAATTGATGAGCCCCAAAAATGTACAATTATTTGGGCTCATTCAACCTCCTAATTTGACTTAGTCCACCATTCTCATTTGTTTATTGCATGTTTTTTATTATTTTTATGTTAATAGAGTGAATTCGGTTAGTCTTTATGCCAACAAGTCTAATGGGTGCTTTGTGTAGCCTTTTTGGTCAACTTGGAGACAAATTTGAAGGTCTTAATGAGCACTTGGCAGCCAAATTCGTGGGAGAACAAGCTAGAGGATTTGTAGGAAGGTGTCCCCATCATTTATGGGCCCTTACCTCGAATTCTCCACCATCAGCTCGGAGTTCAAGGGCCACCGAATCAATCAGCTCAAGGGCAGCCAAGTCCCTAAATTTTAGGAGGACTGTTGGGTCCTCAAATTGTATAAATAAGAGGGCTTAAGACCTCATTTCAGTTAGTCATTTTTGGGATTAGCTAGTTAGTCAATTTGGTTAGCCAATTAGTCTTTTTGTAAGCCAGTTTTGGCATGATGTTAGACTCATGATTATTCAATAAAGACAGGCAGCTTTTGATTCAATTCTGAGTTTTTAAGGGAGCTATAGCTCTCAGGTTAGGGCCCAACCTGAGAGCCATAGACCTCCTCTTCTTTGTAGTGTTATTTACCTTTCTTTCCAGCACTTTGTTTACTTGTTTTGATATGCATTTCAAGAACACAGTTTGCTGATTTGATTTCTTTAATAGGATTAAGTAGGATTAGCTTATGGTTAATTTTGCTTTCAGTTGCTTAGATCAGAATAGGAGAGTTGTAATTCATTGGAGCTCCAGAAAAGGTTGAAAGGACCTCACTGCCATCTCTGTTAGGGATTGGGGTGCAATCTGAACCAACCACCAAAAAAATGCAGCCTTTTACCTTTATGCAAGCTGCAACACAGTCGTTTTCATTATAGATCTTTCCATGCACTTCAATCTTGAACCATACTCCTTCATCACAACTTCATGCACAACTTCTCTTCACGATTTACATTGTTGTTCATTGAGTTCATAGCACAGGAAGCATAGGTTAATGAATTCTCGTTTTTGGTGACAATCATAAGCAATTTGTTTTATTTACACTGCTCCACATCATTCCATTTCCTTCTTTTTCATCTTGACCACGCCTGAAGCCACATCCTTGACCTCTGTTCAGCTCGTTTACCTTCCAACTCTTCCATTGCCCACGTAGCTTCATTTTCTTGACCTTTCATTGTTCTAGCCTTCCATCCACCAACCAACTTTGTGCACTCTTTCCCCATCCTATTTCTCTATCCCTGAGCCATCACAAGTTCCATCTCCACCTCACCTATCCACCCAAAACCATTCCATCCCTTCACCATCACCAAACTTCCACTTACAGCACATCCTGTAGAATTGCACAGACTTCCTGTAGAAATCCCTGAGTTTCCTGTAGGATCCCCTGCAGACTTCCTGTAGAAGCCTGCAAACTCGGTTGCTGAGCATCCGAACGTGGTAGACTTCTGTGGACTGATGCTAGAGACCCTCTGGGACCTCCCCTAGCCATCCTGACCTTGCCCATGCTTTCCTTCCATTCCAACCGCTCCTGCACAACCAAACCCTAATCAAAAGCATCATCACAATAAATCCAACCACTTAATGAAAAAATACAAAAACATGTCTTTTCAGATGCAAGTAGCTTAGATGCATGTATTTCAGCTCACTACAAGTAATGGCATTAATGGTAGTAGTTTCATTCACAGTTTTGCATAGTTAGGGTCTAGCTAGTCAAATTAGGGTTTACTAGGGTTTTCATGCTTTATTGGCTTTCAGTTTCTTTCTGCAATTAGACTAGTCTCCTTTGAGTTAGCTTTCATCCATCATTCATAAAGCTTCTTCTGTGAGCATATAGAAGTTGGCTTGAGCCCTAGCGGACTTGTGCCAGCTGACCAAGTGACAGCTGCGACAAGAGCTAGTACTTCTGCATACAGAACCGTCGCTTCCAAGTTTGTACGAACTACCGGGTTGATAAAATTAGAGATAGGGAGCTCCAGGAGTTGTAGCATTATTGCTACAATACTGGAGCCCACCAAGAATTAGGAAAGAGCGAGATGCGACAAGCAAGATAGTACAAAAGGATTTAAGCCATTGTGTTGTTTTGTATTGATCTCAAAATATGAATTTATAATACATCATTACCATTCTAGATCTTCTAGATCTAAATCTAGATCACACTCACAACTCATTAGTGGATCATCACAACACCTTAACAAGATAACAATTACAATTCACGACAATTGTACTCTCGAACTTTGTGGTTGTCTAGGGACTCATAGTCTAACAATATAGCAACTCAATTTTTAACAACATATCAATTCAACTCCAGAGTCATGAATTGTAAACAATTATTGTTGAATTGCATTATAAACAAGTGCATTTACTATAGAAGTTGAAACCCCTCATTTTTTGAGATTGAAAAATAAACATAATTAATAACATATCAGAGTTACTAAATACCCTAAAATACTCTACTATTCATGATACATTCAAAATCAGCAAAGCCATTCTGACTAATATTCAAGCCTATTTACAAGTTGCACAAGAGAAAATCAAGTTTCTCTAGCAGAAATCTCAACTCCAATGAGATTAACGAAACAAAAGAATCGTCATTTTTAACTAGTTCTTGTTTATAACAATTCTCTTTTTGACTTCGAGGAAGACTCCCATCAATGGAAAACACTTTATCATATCAATGAGGCCATTTCAGGAGCAAATTTGCATGACTATGTAGAGGTTCATCTTGCACTTCCTAATCCCATCATCGTACCTTGAGAAGAACTCATCAACATCAAGAACTGAATCAATCTTGGATATGAAAAGAATGTAATCTTTTAAATTACAGACTACTCTAAACCAATCCAATTTCATAGTGTTGGGTTTCTTCACGGTGGTTCATCTTCACTTTCTCCTCTTCCATAGCCACTTCAGATTTTCAAATGTCAATATTATTATCGATTTATCCACATGAAAGATCGGTGTTTTGATATTCACCCTTGTGAGAATTGTTTCATAAGCATATTCAAAAAGATGTTCCAAAAACAAGGCTCATGCATGTTAGATCTCTATAATACTAGTATATTTCTCTTATTGTTATTGTTAGTGTATCCCCCTATTGTTATTATTGTGCCCATGTATCCTCCATGTTGTTATTTTTGTGCCCCATAGAAGCCCACTATTGTTATTGTTGTGCCCTTACAGCAATGCAAAGAACGTAATTGCGGCAACAGCAATGCAAAGAACGTAATTGCGGCAAAAAAGAAAAGACACAGAGCATGCATGAATAATTGATCATAAATAACAACTTTTTCAAAAAATAGCATTGTCATGCCGTTAACGCATATCGTATCTTCGTATCATATCATTTCCGAATGATGTGTTAACACGTGGCCGGCGGAGTAATGAAGTCACCTCCCCCCCGCGCGAAATGATAGGCTGCCTCAGCCGTCAAATAGAAGAAGGCGGTCATCCCATCACCGAGTCATAATGGAACAGCTTTTAAAATTTTTCCATGTTTCAGATTAGACAAAGAAATACCGAGATCGATGCGACAGATAGATCGCGTTTAACATAAGCCTTCGTGATGTGATGCAGAACATAAGGATAGGACGTATAGCACTCATGGAAAGTCTGAGATAGTCATAGTCAATACCTTTGCCATAATTGGTAATGATAAATGTTCATGTGACGTATCCATTAAGGTGTAAGATATAATTATTACGAGGATAGAAAGAAATATTTAATAAGATCCAAATTGTTGTATATGTTTTGACTCCGATACCATTAACAGAGCTCTGTTGTCGACCGGTGTTTATAACCGTGGCAGAGTTGTTTATTTCACCCCGGAACCATAGTCCTTTGTGTAGTTTTGAAGAGCAATTCTTGTCAATATGCAGGCCATCATGCTGGCTTGGTAACCAGATAACCATGACGCCATTCACCAGAGAGGCGCGAAACGTGGGCAGGCTGGCTCGTGATGAGACCCCCTGTTCCAAGGTTTATTTATATAATGAACCTGTTGTACCATATCCCTGGTGTGGTGGCCATGATGGGAATGCCACTTCGCTTCCAATCTTATGATCATAGTAGGCTGGTTCTTTAATGAAACCCCCTATCCTGCATTTGACAAATAATTTCTTTTGGTTCTGCTGTTGCTTTTTTCTTTTGAGATGGACTTTTGCTCTTGTATAGTTACACATAAGGGTGGTTCAGCCCTCCTTAAGAGTGGGAATGGCGGAAGAAGTCTTGTTATCCCAATAGGAAAATATAAATTTTCTATTCTTATTTCCAAGTAATAATAAAGAAAATTGTAGGAACGTAACATGATGAAGTTTTCCAACAGGGCAGAGGAAGTGAGACTTATGGCTGAAAGAATGATGAGTGTATGGCTCCCCCCTTTGTTGCATCAATACTAGGGCTGTTATAGATAGCGATTTATAATGTGTTGATCTTGATATATCATGCCTTTTATATTTGTTGCATAAATATATAGCCGCTACTTATGGCCTCGGGACAATGTTTTCTTCTTATAGAAAGGACGAGGGCATACTATTTCTTTCTTACAACGGAGGGTGGGAGGGTTCTTTTTGATGCAATGTCCTAAGATAACAAAAGCACTCAAATGCTGCTTGCTAAAAAAGGATTGAAAAAAACACACAAATGTTGCTCCTTAAAAAGGAATAAAAAAAATTCAAAAGTGCTGTTCCTTTTGAAAAGGAACAGCAAAAATTCAAAAGTGCTGTTCCTTTTGGAAAGGAACAGCTAAAATTCAAAAAGTGCTGTTCCTTTTGGAAAGGAACAGCAAAACTCAAGGGTGTCGTTCCTTTTGAAAAAGAACAGCAAAAATCCAAAAGTGTTGTTCCTTTTGAAAAGGAACAGCAAAACACACAAGTGTTGTTCCTTTTGAAAAGGAACAGCAAAACACACAAGTGCTGTTCCTTTTGAAAAGGAACAGCAAAACTCACACAAGTGTTGTTCCTTTTGAAAAGGAACAGCAAAACACACAAGTGCTGTTCCTTTTGAAAAGGAACAGCAAAACTCACAAGTGTTGTTCCTTTTGAAAAGGAACAGCAAAACTCACACTCGCAACATATATACAAAATTTACAATCTTATATACAAAATGTGGTAATAAAGAATGAACTTCTTACCAATCTATAGGGGAGGAAGTTTTTGCTTCCTCTCCCATAATCTTGATGTTAGTATCTTGGCGTAACTGCTGGCAAAATGATTCCCGAGTGAGCGGTTTGCGATACAGACGAACTCGGTGGCCGTTTACCTTAAATGTATATCCGGATCCATCGATTGTAATCAAAGTAAGGGTCCCATTGTCATGGACTTTTTGAATCTCGTATGGTCCCAACCATTGAGTCTGAAGCTTCCCCGGGAAATCCTGAACTCTAGAATCATATAACAGAGCCCAGTCTCCTTCGTGAAATATCTTGTTTTTGATGAGCGCATCATGCCATTTGGCTCGCTGCTGCTGGATGAGTGTTGTATTCTGTAGTGCAGCGAGCCTTGTTTCGTCCAACTCATTAATTTGTTGTAATCGATTTTTCTGTGCTTCACTTAAATCTAATCCGACTTCTTGGGCAGTTCGCAGGGTTTGGATCTCAAATTCTATAGGAAAAATGGGTTGCTTTCCAAACACTAAGCGATATGGTGAATAGCCAGTGGTACTTCTCCATGTGGTTCGATAAGCCCACAGTGCCTCCGGTAGTCGGGCGGCCCAATCGCGGTGGTGTGAGGCAACAGTTTTTGTCAAAATGGACTCTATTATCTTATTACTGTTCTCGACTTGCCCATTTGCCTGCGGATGGTATGGGGTAGTAATTTTGTGATGGATGTGATGGTTATTGAGTGTTGCAGCTAATTTATGTCCCACAAATTGTGGTCCTCCATCTGTAACCACTTCCCTTGGAAGACCATAACGTACAAACAAATGGAACAAGAACTGAATTACCGACTCCTCTGTAGCTCTGGATAATGCCTCCGCCTCAACCCATTTGGTAACATATTCAGTTGCCACCAAAATGTAAGTTTTTTGGTTTGATGGGGGGTTGATGGGTCCGACAAAGTCCAGAGCCCAGCGTTCGAAAGGTTCGATCACCAATTGAGGCCGCAAAGGCATTTCGTCTGCTGGGCCAGGTCGTCCTACACGTTGACAACTATCACAGGCCTGGACAAATTTTTTGGCATCTTTGAAGATTGTAGGCCAGTAATATCCCATTTGTAATACTTTGTGTGCTGTCCTTCGTTCAGCGAAATGTCCTCCACATGGCCCGTCATGGCAGGCTTTCAAGATATCGAAGATTTCGTCTTCTCGAATGCATCTTCTGATTTCCATATCTGCGCCTGTGTGAAACAGATAGCCCCCAACCCACGAAAATCGATTGCTTTTCGCAATGATTTGTTTCCGTTCATTGGGAGTTAAATGTTTTGGAAGCTTACCTACTGCAAGATAATTAGCCACATCAACGTACCAGGGAGTCTGAACAGTGACTGCAAATAAGTGTTCATCTGGGAATTGGTCCTCAACTGCTGCTGTTTCAACTGATTTTGGTATTCGTGAAAGAAAATCAGCTACAGGGTTCTCCTTCCCTGGTCGGTCTCTGATTGTAATGTCGAATTCCTGCAACAAGATCAACCACCTGGTTATTCTTCCATTTGTAACAGGCTTATTTGCTAAATACCTAATAGCAGAATGGTCTGTATACAAAATAACGGGATAGCCTGTAATATAGTGTCTAAATTTATTAATAGCATGTATCACAGCTAAAAATTCTTTTTCGGTGACAGTGTAATTTAATTCAGCCGGAGCCAAATTTTTGTTGATGTAATAGATAGCGTATGGTCTTTTCTCTTCTTCTTGGCCCAACACTGCACCGATTGCTGTGTCTGAGGCGTCGGTTGAAATTTGGAATGGTAAGTTCCAATTAGGTCCTCTGAGAACTGGAGCTGTAGATAGAAACTTCTTTAATTCTGTGAAGGCTCGATCACATTTTTCCGTCCACAAAAAATCAACATTTCCAGTTAATGCATGTAGACGTGCGGCAATACGTGAGTAATGTTGTATAAATCGTCTATAATACCCAGAAAAACCAAGAAAACTGCGTACCTCTGTTTGATTAGTGGGGGTTGGGATAAGCATGAGTATTTGAATTTTAGCTGGGTCTACCTGAATGCCAGTTGCTGAGATGTGATGTCCCAGAATGAGTCCTTCTGTCATCATCATGTAACATTTTTCGTGACTCAAGCAAAGCCTGGTAGCGATGCAACGCTCTAGAACTTTTTCGAGAGTGTCCAGGGCTGGATCAAAGTCATCTCCATATGGTGTGAAATCATCCATATAGACTTCCAATCCATCATTAATTAAATCTGCGAAGATGCTAAGAACAACCCGTTGGAATGTGGCCGAAGCATTACATAATCCAAAGGGTAAGACTCGGTAGGCGAACGTTCCCCAGGGGCAAGTAAAGGTAGTCTTGTCCTGGTCTTCAGGGGCAATCTGAATCTGGTTATATCCGCTGAAGCCATCCAAGAAAGAAAAAAATTTCTTGCCTGCTAAGGTGTCCAATACCTGGTCTATGAAAGGGAGAGGGAAGTGATCTTTTTGTGTAGCTTTGTTTAATTCTCTGTAATCGACACAGATCCTCCATTTCTCGTTCTTTTTAGGTACGACCACAAGTGGGGAGACCCATTTGCTGTCAGAAATAGGATAAATAAAATTAAAGTCTAATAATTTCTGCAGCTCATCTTTTACAACATCTTTTAAATGGGGATTGAGTCTTCTCTGTGGTTGGCGAACCGGTCTTGCATCTTTCTCGATATAGATACGATGTGTACATAGCTGGGGATCAATCCCCTTCATATCGGGATAGTCCCAAGCAAATGCCTCCTGATACTTTCGTAGGAGCTGGATGAGTTTGGTCTCTTGCTCAGGTGTCAGATTAGCGTTAATGTTTAAAGTTTTGCCCGGTTCAATTTGTATTACTTTGCTGTTAGCAACAGAGGTTACAGGTATATTTGGGTCATTGTCATCTTTTAGAGGATCTTCCTCTAATTCGTTATCAAATGCCGCTTTTATCATAAAGCATTGTGTATACGATGTGGACTCTGTTTGATTAATGAATTTATTGATGGCATCATCTTCCGTTTGATCTTTAAAATCTAGCGCTTCCTGAACTGTTAATGGTGGTCTAATATTATCAGTAATATATGAGGCAGGGCGCAGATTGGTCATCGATATATGAGGTGTGATGCTTGGCTGGGCTGGCGGGTACAAGATTAAATTTTTGATATCCGGTCCTCTGGTTATGGTCATGTTTCCCTGCCGGCATCCAATGTAGGCGTCAGCAGTAGCGAGCCATGGTCTACCTAGAATTAGCGGATGTCCATCTAGTCGGGTTTTTGGATTAATCACCAGAAAATCGGTCGGGTATTCCCAAGAGTCCACTGAAACCATGACATCATACAAGGTGCCTTCTGGTCTTATTACTGATCGGTCAGCTAGTTCTAGTAAAGTGGAAGTAGGCTCTACCGATGTGATTCCAAGCTTCTGGCAGGTTGATGTTGTCAGGATGTTAATCGCAGCCCCTAGATCTACTAAAACGTTGGTCAGGGTCTGCCCACAGACTTGAACAGTGACAATTGGGTTTCCAGGATCCTCATATTTAATTGGTGTTTCTTTCCCTGATAAGAGGTCGGATAAGGTGCCGACTACCTGGACTCTAGGGTTAGGGGTTATATTTCTTTTTGTTTTCCTGCTACACAGGTCCTTTATGGTTTTTGCATATATGGGGATATCCTGTATAGCCTGAAGGAATGGAATTCTTATATACAAGTTTTGGAGTTCTCCCAGAATATCAAAATCCGGATATTGCATTTGTCTTGGAATGGCTAGTCGTTCTGGGAAAGGTGGAGAAGATGTAAGTACTTGCTGATGAACTTGGTCTTTACTTACTTCTTCTTGTTGTGACGGTTGTTCTATCGGTAACTGATTTTCAATATGAGCGGTTCTATGTCCCTCAGTTTCTATTATTCGCCCAGATCTCAACTGAAGATCATTGCACTCCTGTAGAGCAGATTCAACCTCGGAAGATTCTATAATTTGAAGAGATTGAACTGGTCGATTATTTGGGTTCGGGTTGGGTTGGGCTGGGAGCTGCAGTCTTAGGTTGGGCTGGGGATTTTGTTGCAAGGCTGGCAGAGTTGGTTGAGGGAGCGGAATTGATCCTGGTGTTTGATATGTCGATCTTGGCCAGTTTCTCTGCCAGGGTGAACTTTGCGAAGTGGAAGGGGTCCACTGCAGAGGATATGAATTATTTGGCCAATATGGCGGAGGATAAGGAAAGTTTGGCCAACCAGCTTGGTTCATCCAAGGGTTCGGAGTAGGAAACATTTGAGGCGGCCAATTTGAAAACGGGTGCTGAGACTGATTTTGCCACATATTCTGTTGCTGAGCATTAAATTGCGGAGATTGAAAAGAAGAGGAGGGATCTTGAAACATACCAGGTTGCCTAGGTTGCCATTGACGACGCTGGTTAATAAAGTATGCTGATTCTGGTTCCTCTTCTGCTTCTTTGTACACCGCCTTTAAACCAGGGAGCGAGGGACAGCTTTCAGTCGGATGGTCCTTGGTACAAATAGCACATATTTGAACTGTATCAAGCGGGCATTCTTTCTGGCTATGTTTCTTCCTGCACCGTGGGCAGAAAATTGCCAGATTCTGTTCCGCCTCTGCTTGCTTCTGTTTAGCCTGCACAATATCAAGCTGTGTAGTTAATGTCCCCATGATATCAGTTTTAAAATTCTCTAACAGATTTCCAAGTTCCACTCGTGATACTCCTTCTGTTGATGTTCGATTGTCTCTAGTGAAGCGATCATATTCTGCTGGTTTTATCCGTGTGCTGCCTCTTGAGCTCCTGATACACAGATCAATGATGTCAGCAAAATTTTCCTGATAAATGTCTCCTTTTCCCATAATATTCAACGTTTCAATCCATTGCTCCTTCATACCTCTAATCAATGCAGTTTTCAACACGTTATCGGGCAGAGGTAACGATGCATATGGAGATCTCTGCAAGTTATATTGGAAACGTTCTACATATTCTTCTAAAGTTTCATTTGGTCTGGCAGACATTTGAAAGATTTCATCCTTTAGTTCTCTTGATCTACAGTAATCCTGATATTTTTTTAAGAAGGCCGCTTTCATTTCGTCCCAATTGTTTATGACTCCACCACCTAGACCCATGAACCATCTCAGAGCTGCTCCCTTCAAGGTAGAGGGAAACAGCTTTAGCTTCTGGGGATCAGTGGTGTAATCGTATCCCCTGCATAACACATCAAATTCGAATAGAAACGCATCAGGGTCTTCTGATGTGAGTCCATGAAACGTCGGGATATGTTGAAGCGGAATTGCCTTCATTGGTGCATTCGCAGCGGAATCTACTATGGGATATTGCAAAGTAGAGGTTTGGGTATTTGGCTGATTCTGCGCCATGGAATCAAATATATGCCAGTAATCTTCAGGAATTTCCAATAGAGTATTCCTTGGTTGCGGAGGGGTAATCTTAGCAGGAGCTGTTTTTACAGCACTCCCTTTATCAGGGATAATGATGGCCCCTACGGTCTGAGGTGAATGAATTCCCTCAACAAGGATTTTTGCAGCGCTTCCTTTATCCGGACTATTTAAAGGCTGGTTTGGTTCAATAGGAGATCTAGGTTCCTCGATTTCCCCTGTTTCTCCTTCTCCTTCGCAAAGATTACTAAAATTTCCTTCGTGCACTGGTCCAGGAGTCGAATTGTCAAATTCTTGAAAGTCCTGCTCCTCTGTCTGACTGTGCACCTCCGCAAAGGCTTCAGATGGTGATTCTGAGGCCTGAAGGGAACTAGCAGGTTGTTTAGAGTTTACTTTCCTATAACCTACTGATGGCGGAGATCCGGCTTTCTTGTAAATTTCATCTATAAAGGTCTTTCGTCCAAGAGTCGCCGACCCCTTGGCTTTTTCGATTTTGGATGGAGGCTTTGGATTCTTTTCTGGCTTTTTCTGCTTAGTCATGCACTCCAATTAAATTACTAAATCAATTCTGCTAGGAAAGCGGACGGTGGAGCAGGGCTTTTACATGCTCCGCACGCAGGTTCTTACCTTCCGTTTTTAAAATCCAGTTCTCCCCTAACAGATTCACACACTACCCTGTAAAAAAACAAATGGCTATGCCCCTTCCCCGGCAACGGCGCCAAAATGTGGAGCTGTAACAAGGGTCTTTTTCACCTCTAGTTATCTCACATTATAAGTCAATCCGGGAGCATTTTGTTATTGTAAAGGACATCTTAATTTGAGGCTATTTGTCAGGATAATGCTTCGTAGTATAGATCTAAAGAATACAAGAGTAAACGGATGCTAATGCTAAATTACTTTTGCATAAAGAAATCACACACGCAGCAACTTCGTCGGTCGAGGGTATGGAATTAGTAACCTATCCCCCTAGAAACTGATGAAGGAGTATGGATCATGATCTGGGAGCATTATAGCGTCTGCTGTATCTCACAACAGTCTTGAACCTCCTCTCATGCCACTTCAATAAACGCAAGCAAGAAAACAGAATGAAACAGCAACTTCAGAAATGGAACAGCAATAAAAGGAACGGCAGTAAATGGAACGGCAATAAAGACACTAAGTCTCGCGAGGTCAACACTTCCAATCCTTGGCACACACTTACATACAGAAAGGAAAGCAATCATTTATACAGGTTTGCAGCTTAATCAAATGGAACAGCAAATTATTAAAGACAGGAAACGTCAATCATATGTACACGATCTGCAATAGTCACCAACGATCCATTAACCCCAATCACCTGTAGCTGAAATATTCTACTTATGAATTCTGTAATTGATGCAAATAATTCAGATCAACAGTATGCGAAGAATCCTGAAAGTATGATATGGACTTGTTACAGAGATTTATAACGGGACAGCTACAGATGAATAAATATGAAACAACATGCAACCATAACAGATTATGAGAAACAAACCACACAAAGCAGAATTGTAATGGTACAATCAGCCAGTGTCCGTTGGAGCCGGGCCCAAAGCTTCCAATGGCGCACTGCCGTAAACTACTTCAGACGCACGGAGAAATTAACACCAAGATATTATATTAACGCATCAATGAGAGTACAAAACTAAGTCTCAGAGAGACTCAATAGTCTGAGTTCAACTGACAATAAAATTCATGAACAGAAAGTTAAAGATACCAACGTAATCCCCTAGTTTCCAATGCTACCCTCCTTTTATACAATTAACGGCGGAGTTCATCGGTCGACAAAACGATTGATCGTAGCGATCCCTCAGGATCGAAGATCCTGAGGGATCCGCTAAATTGTTAACGCTTTCCTTTACTCGGCCTGTATGTCCGAACTGGCAGCCCTTCATCTCGTTCTGGACTGATCTTCCTTGATTTACTCGACCTGGTCTGAACCTTATTTAGAATTGGAGGGACAGCCGTTATCTTCTCACCAAATCCTCATTTTGCATTGCGCCTTCCTGCTTTTACCTTTTCCTGCGTAGAGAAGACAACTGTTAGTGATGGGATCATTTTAGACTCGTTCTCGTTGCATTTTCCCTACTTTATAATAAAGAAAAGATTACAACTATTGCTTAAAACATCACTAAATTATTTATTAAAACATACCTTCCCAATGCTCTACACACCCCCCGACTTA
The DNA here is from genome assembly GCA_031772625.1 of Pinus tabuliformis. Classification (NCBI taxonomy): domain Eukaryota; kingdom Viridiplantae; phylum Streptophyta; class Pinopsida; order Pinales; family Pinaceae; genus Pinus; species Pinus tabuliformis. The sequence goes on from CM062809.1 coordinate 657,842,490, forward strand.
CTCTGTTTCATGGCCTCATGAAACCGTTATAATTAACATGGAGAGCAGTAAGAGAATAGGCTGGAGAGGGTACTTCATGAGGGGGTCTGCAACCATGATAGGCAAGCAGATTATCAAAGAAGTAATGCAACTGATCTGCAGGCATATCATACAAGGCCTGGTACCCCGGTGCAGGGTGCCAGATAATTGGGCTACGGAACCGATATCCTAACCATGATGGTCCAGCTTGCAGAATGCACTGGCCATAAAAAGGCAATCGTTCAGCAGCCAGCTCAAAGTTCTCATATCTGAAGGGCTCCCTGAGCTGGATGCTTGGGGTGGAAATCCGATAACGGAATTTGGCAGCCTCCAAGGCAGAATCTTTAATAACCAGGAAGTATTCTAAGCTATTTCGGATCAACTCCTCATGCATGGGTCCTAGTAGTTTTATAACGCCAGGGTTTCTCATAAGGCTTTTATGTGATTGCCATAGGCGAACTGGATCTTGAGGCTCAGCCCTAACCCATAGATCTAGGCTGTGCTCCTGCCTCTGAAAGGCATTATAAGCCCTGAGCCATTTTAACTGATTGACCCCGAATGAAACAAAGGCTTGCAGCTGTATATCCCCCACAAAGGGGCTAGGGTTTAAATCAGTTTCCTGCTCAAGCACCATATTGTGCAAATAAAATTCACATAATAATCGTTGGACCTTAACCCCATAATGTTTGCAACAATCAATAAAATCATTAACAGTGTTAATCTGAATGGGGGCACCTGCCCTGACAGCTTTTATTTTCAATCTTAAGTATCTTTCAAGGAGGAATAAGGCATAATTCTTCGTGGGGGCCCTGCAAGTCAAAACAACATCATACAACGAACATACAGTGTCCAATTGTTTAATAACAGCATCTAGTCGACGTGTTACCTTAGCAACCTTTTCCTGTTCCTTCTGCCATCCTTCAAAAGCCTGACTCTCCGATTCACTCATGTTTCTCAGCTGTTGCTGCAGTTCTGCATGTTTTTCCAGAGGGATCCTTTGTTCCTCTAACTGCTCAGCCCTCTGCTGCAATTCTTCGTATTTTTCTCGAGGAATCCTCTGCTCAACTTCCTGCTGCAGCTCTTCATATTTTTCTCGAGGAATCCTCTGCTCAACCTCCTGTTGCAGCTCCTCATATTTCTCTCGAGGGATCATTTGTTCCCATAGTTGTTCAGCCTCTTGTTGGGTGTCTTATCTCGCGGCGCAAGGCCTTGGTTTTTGGATCCCTTTCCCATAATTCCTTGGAGGCAGGAAGTTTCGCCTGGACCTTTACATTTCGTCGCTTAATTTTCCCTGAAGGTGGTGTCTCAGTGTGAACTGCTCTATTTTCCCCTTCCTTCTTGACATGTATAAAGGGGTACGGTGGTCCCTCTGTAACTGGGATGTCGTCTTGTGGCTCAGTTTTAATTGGAATGGCAGTTGGTTCTAATGGGCTGTTTGGAATATCAGCCTGTTCCTCTATGTCAATAGGAACGGCATTCTGGTGCTCTGTTCCAGATGGAACAGCATTTTGTTCCTCAGTATTAATTGGAACACCTGCAGGCTTGCTAGCAGAGTATCGACCCACTGGATGTCTATAGGTGCTCTGTCTTCCTCTCTTAGAGGACCCAGCTATATTTGTCCTTCTTTTTCTTCTTACAGTCCTCTTTATTCTCAAACTGGCTCTCAGACTCCGAATTTTCTACCGAAGTTGGGCTATAATATTCAGCAATTTCTGTTGTTTTCTTCTCAACTTCTTAATTTCTTTTGCCTCGGCTGTGGGCACATGGGCGGCCCTCAGTTCTGCTCCTCTTTCATCGAGGGTTTCTTCCATCATTCGGGGAACGTCCTGTTCCCGACAAACATTTTCATCCTCCCCGCCATCAGCGGGTGGATTTCCTTCTGGTGTTTTAGGAACGGCTTGTTCCTAATTGGTATTCACATTTTCTTTGTCAATGACAGGGGGGTTTTCTTCCCCTGCCATCCCATCATGCAATTCGTCACGCGTCTCTTCCTCAAATGGTCCTTCGGGAGGCTCTGCCGGACTGGAGGGTGAAGGATAACCTCTAAGGCTGGCCAAGATGGTGGCCAGCTCTTCTTCCTCCACAGGGTTTTGTGGATGGCTACCCCCCAATTGTTCCATCTCCTTCTCCCGAATTGGCTGCTCAGTAGCTGCCTCTGGATAGCTGGTCTCGGCTGCAGAGTCGTCATCCCTATCTCCTTCTTCAGCTTCTACTTCATTCTCTGTTTGTTCCAGGTTTTCCCCAGGTATTTGTTCCGGCGCTGGAGGGTCCTCTATTATTTCAATCGGCTGGCCTATGTTTGGCTGGATTTTTTCCAGCCTACCTCTTATCTTTGCCAACCGAACTGACTTTCTAGGCCTCCCGGGCTGTTCGGGTGTGCTGACCATCTGTTCCTCCGCCTCCACCTTTCTGCGTTTTTCAACCTGTTCTTCTGTGCCAGAGGAATACCTTCGCTTTAAGGTAGCACGTCTTTCTGCGGCCAATTCCTTACGGTTTTCTGCATGTCTAGTTGCTTCAGGGGTGCATTTTTGTTTCCCTAGCTTTATGCGTTTCTTCGCTTGCTCGGTTGTGCCCGAGGGTTGCTTAGGTTTTGGCGATTCTCCGGGTTTTTTAGGTGTTTCGGAGGTGCTAGCGGGGTGCTTCGTCTTTGGGGATGGTGATGCTACTTCCCCTTCAATTGCTGTAATCAGTTCCCGCCAGCTAGTCTGCTGCCGAGCGAGACTGTATGTCACTATCAGGCGGATCAGCCCGTGGTGGCTAACCACTGCGTCTTCATGGTGTGCCTTTTTCAGGCTCCGAGAGGTATCATGCAACAATGAATTTAACAATGCAGGGAGATTCACAGCACATTTTCCTTTTAACACAGCTAAGAGCTTAAGGTGACGCGGCCTTACCACATCTTTTCGTCCTTCGCAGGTGATGTAGCTCTGTACTACCTTTGCCAGTTCGCTCCAAGGTTCTCCCAGTGTTGCCGGCAGCACTCCTTTTCCCTTCACTGTCAGCTCCTGCCCTTCATCTTGGAAGAGTTCTACGATCTTTTGCAGTCTTTCCTTCTTTGTCGTCCATATTAGACCTAAGTCTGGTAATCCGGTTACTTCCGCGATTATTTCCTTCGTGACTGCTATCTGCTTCCCACCTACCACTGAGTGTTCCTCCTACAAATTCTGCAGGAATTCCATGGCCACTATTTCGTTTGATTTGCGCAGGCGGCCAAAATAAGTTAACCATCCTGCCTTTTCTAAGATCTTCCGAGCGGCTTCGGAGACTATGAGCTCGCTCGGCTCGCTTCTGATAGACTTTCCCCCCATGGTTCTGTTTCAGGGTCTAGATGGAACAGCAATGCAAAGAACGTAATTGCGGCAAAAAAGAAAAGACACAGAGCATGCATGAATAATTGATCATAAATAACAACTTTTTCAAAAAATAGCATTGTCATGCCGTTAACGCATATCGTACCTTCGTATCATATCATTTCCGAATGATGTGTTAACACGTGGCCGGCGGAGTAATGAAGTCACCTCCCCCCCGCGCGAAATGATAGGCTGCCTCAGCCGTCAAATAGAAGAAGGCGGTCATCCCATCACCGAGTCATAATGGAACAGCTTTTAAAATTTTGCCATGTTTCAGATTAGACAAAGAAATACCGAGATCGATGCGACAGATAGATCGCGTTTAACATAAGCCTTCGTGATGTGATGCAGAACATAAGGATAGGACGTATAGCACTCATGGAAAGTCTGAGATAGTCATAGTCAATACCTTTGCCATAATTGGTAATGATAAATTTTCATGTGACGTATGCATTAAGGTGTAAGATATAATTATTACGAGGATAGAAAGAAATATTTAATAAGATCCAAATTGGTGTATATGTTTTGACTCCGATACCATTAACAGAGCTCTGCTGTCGACCGGTGTTTATAACCGTGGCAGAGTTGTTTATTTCACCCCGGAACCATAGTCCTTTGTGTAGTTTTGAAGAGCAATTCTTGTCAATATGCAGGCCATCATGCTGGCTTGGTAACCAGATAACCATGACGCCATTCACCAGAGAGGCGCGAAACGTGGGCAGGCTGGCTCGTGATGAGACCCCCTGTTCCAAGGTTTATTTATATAATGAACCTGTTGGACCATATCCCTGGTGTGGTGGCCATGATGGGAATGCCACTTCGCTTCCAATCTTATGATCATAGTAGGCTGGTTCTTTAATGAAACCCCCTATCCTGCATTTGACAAATAATTTCTTTTGGTTCTGCTGTTGCTTTTTTCTTTTGAGATGAACTTTTGCTCTTGTATAGTTACACATAAGGGTGGTTCAGCCCTCCTTAAGAGTGGGAATGGCGGAAGAAGTCTTGTTATCCCAATAGGAAAATATAAATTTTCTATTCTTATTTCCAAGTAATAATAAAGAAAATTGTAGGAACGTAACATGATGAAGTTTTCCAACAGGGCAGAGGAAGTGAGACTTATGGCTGAAAGAATGATGAGTGTATGGCTCCCTCCTTTGTTGCATCAATACTAGGACTGTTATAGATAGCGATTTATAATGTGCTGATCTTGATATATCATGCCTTTTATATTTGTTGCATAAATATATAGCCGCTACTTATGGCCTCGGGACAATGTTTTCTTCTTATAGAAAGGACGAGGGCATACTATTTCTTTCTTACAACGGAGGGTGGGAGGGTTCTTTTTGATGCAATGTCCTAAGATAGCAAAAGCACTCAAATGCTGCTTGCTAAAAAAGGATTGAAAAAAACACACAAATGTTGCTCCTTAAAAAGGAATAAAAAAAATTCAAAAGTGATGTTCCTTTTGAAAAGGAACAGCAAAAATTCAAAAGTGTTGTTCCTTTTGGAAAGGAACAGCAAAAATTCAAAAAGTGCTGTTCCTTTTGGAAAGGAACAGCAAAACTCAAGGGTGCCGTTCCTTTTGAAAAGGAACAGCAAAAATCCAAAAGTGTTGTTCCTTTTGAAAAGGAACAGCAAAACACACAAGTGCTGTTCCTTTTGAAAAGGAACAGCAAAACACACAAGTGTTGTTCCTTTTGAAAAGGAACAGCAAAACTCACACAAGTGTTGTTCCTTTTGAAAAGGAACAGCAAAACACACAAGTGTTGTTCCTTTTGAAAAGGAACAGCAAAACTCACAAGTGTTGTTCCTTTTGAAAAGGAACAGCAAAACTCACACTCGCAACATATATACAAAATTTACAATCTTATATACAAAATGTGGTAATAAAGAATGAACTTCTTAGCAATCTATAGGGGAGGAAGTTTTTGCTTCCTCTCCCATAATCTTGATGTTAGTATCTTGGCGTAACTGTTGGCAAAATGATTCCCGAGTGAGCGGTTTGCGATACAGACGAACTCGGTGGCCGTTTACCTTAAATGTATATCCGGATCCATCGATTGTAATCAAAGTAAGGGTCCCATTGTCATGGACTTTTTGAATCTCGTATGGTCCCAACCATCGAGTCTGAAGCTTCCCCGGGAAATCCTGAAATCTAGAATCATATAACAGAGCCCAGTCTCCTTCGTGAAATATCTTGTTTTTGATGAGCGCATCATGCCATTTGGCTCGCTGCTGCTGGATGAGTGCTGTATTCTGTAGTGCAGCGAGCCTTGTTTCGTCCAACTCATTAATTTGTTGTAATCGATTTTTCTGTGCTTCACTTAAATCTAATCCGACTTCTTGGGCAGTTCGCAGGGTTTGGATCTCAAATTCTATAGGAAAAATGAGTTGCTTTCCAAACACTAAGCGATATGGTGAATAGCCAGTGGTACTTCTCCATGTGGTTCGATAAGCCCACAGTGCCTCCGGTAGTCGGGCGGCCCAATCGCGGCGGTGTGAGGCAACAGTTTTTGTCAAAATGGACTCTATTATCTTATTACTGTTCTCGACTTGCCCATTTGCCTGCGGATGGTATGGGGTAGTAATTTTGTGATGGATGTGATGGTTATTGAGTGTTGTAGCTAATTTATGTCCCACAAATTGTGGTCCTCCATCTGTAACCACTTCCCTTGGAAGACCATAACGTACAAACAAATGGAACAAGAACTGAATTACCGACTCCTCTGTAGCTCTGGGTAATGCCTCCGCCTCAACCCATTTGGTAACATATTCAGTTGCCACCAAAATGTAAGTTTTTTGGTTTGATGGGGGGTTGATGGGTCCGACAAAGTCCATAGCCCAGCGTTCGAAAGGTTCGATCACCAATTGAGGCCGCAAAGGCATTTCGTCTGCTGGGCCAGGTCGTCCTACACGTTGACAACTATCACAGGCCTGGACAAATTTTTTGGCATCTTTGAAGATTGTAGGCCAGTAATATCCCGTTTGTAATACTTTGTGTGCTGTCCTTCGTTCAGCGAAATGTCCTCCACATGGCCCGTCATGGCAGGCTTTCAAGATATCGAAGATTTCGTCTTCTCGAATGCATCTTCTGATTTCCATATCTGCGCCTGTGTGAAACAGATAGCCCCCAACCCACGAAAATCGATTGCTTTTCGCAATGATTTGTTTCCGTTCATTGGGAGTTAAATGTTTTGGAAGCTTACCTACTGCAAGATAATTAGCCACATCAGCGTACCAGGGAGTCTGAACAGCGACTGCAAATAAGTGTTCATCTGGGAATTGGTCCTCAACTGCTGCTGTTTCAACTGATTTTGGTATTCGTGAAAGAAAATCAGCTACAGGGTTCTCCTTCCCTGGTCGGTCTCTTATTGTAATGTCGAATTCCTGCAACAAGATCAACCACCTGGTTATTCTTCCATTTGTAACAGGCTTATTTGCTAAATACCTAATAGCAGAATGGTCTGTATACAAAATAACGGGATAGCCTGTAATATAGTGTCTAAATTTATTAATAGCATGTATCACAGCTAAAAATTCTTTTTCGGTGACAGTGTAATTTAATTCAGCCGGAGCCAAATTTTTGTTGATGTAATAGATAGCGTATGGTCTTTTCTCTTCTTCTTGGCCCAACACTGCACCGATTGCTGTGTCTGAGGCGTCGGTTGAAATTTGGAATGGTAAGTTCCAATTAGGTCCTTTGAGAACTGGAGCTGTAGATAGCAACTTCTTTAATTCTGTGAAGACTCGATCACATTTTTCTGTCCACAAAAAATCAACATTTCCAGTTAATGCATGTAGAGGTGCGGCAATACGTGAGTAATGTTGTATAAATCGTCTATAATACCCAGAAAAACCAAGAAAACTGCGTACCTCTGTTTGATTAGTGGGGGTTGGGATAAGCATGAGTATTTGAATTTTAGCCGGGTCTACCTGAATGCTAGCTGCTGAGATGTGATGTCCCAGAATGAGTCCTTCTGTCATCATCATGTAACATTTTTCGTGACTCAAGCAAAGCCTGGTAGCGATGCAACGCTCTAGAACTTTTTCGAGAGTGTCCAGGGCTGGATCAAAGTCATCTCCATATGGTGTGAAATCATCCATATAGACTTCCAATCCATCATTAATTAAATCTGCGAAGATGCTAAGAACAGCCCGTTGGAATGTGGCCGGAGCATTACATAATCCAAAGGGTAAGACTTGGTAGGCGAACGTTCCCCAGGCGCAAGTAAAGGTAGTCTTGTCCTGGTCTTCAGGGGCAATCTGAATCTGGTTATATCCGCTGAAGCCATCCAAGAAAGAAAAAAATTTCTTGCCTTCTAAGGTGTCCAATACCTGGTCTATGAAAGGGAGAGGGAAGTGATCTTTTTGTGTAGCTTTGTTTAATTCTCTGTAATCGACACAGATCCTCCATTTCCCGTTCTTTTTAGGTACGACCACAAGTGGGGAGACCCATTTGCTGTCAGAAATAGGATAAATAAAATTAACGTCTAATAATTTTTGCAGCTCATCTTTTACAACATCTTTTAAATGGGGATTGAGTCTTCTCTGTGGTTGGCGAACCGGTCTTGCATCTTTCTCGATATAGATACGATGTGTACATAGCTGGGGATCAATCCCCTTCATATCGGGATAGTCCCAAGCAAATGCCTCCTGATACTTTCGTAGGAGCTGGATGAGTTTGGTCTCTTGCTCAGGTGTGAGATTAGCGTTAATGTTTAAAGTTTTGCCCGGTTCAATTTGTATTACTTTGCTATTAGCAACAGAGGTTACAGGTATATTTGGGTCATTGTCATCTTTTAGAGGATCTTCCTCTAATTCGTTATCAAATGCCGCTTTTATCATAAAGCATTGTGTATACGATGTGGACTCTGTTTGATTAATGAATTTATTGATGGCATGATCTTCTGTTTGATCTTTAAAATCTAGCGCTTCCTGAACTGTTAATGGTGGTCTAATATTATCAGTAATATATGAGGCAGGGCGCAGATTGGTCATCAATATATGAGGTGTGATGCTTGGCTGGGCTGGCGGGTACAAGATTAAATTTTTGATATCCGGTCCTCTGGTTATGGTCATGTTTCCCTGCCGGCATCCAATGTAGGCGTCAGCAGTAGCGAGCCATGGTCTACCTAGAATTAGCAGATGTCCATCTAGTCAGGTTTTTGGATTAATCACCAGAAAATCGGTCGGGTATTCCCAAGAGTCCACTGAAACCATGACATCATACAAGGTGCCTTCTGGTCTTATTACTGATCGGTCAGCTAGTTCTAGTAAAGTGGAAGTAGGCTCTACCGATGTGATTCCAAGCTTCTGGCAGGTTGATGTTGTCAGGATGTTAATCGCAGCCCCTAGATCTACTAAAACGTTGGTCAGGGTCTGCCCACAGACTTGAACAGTGACAATTGGGTTTCCAGGATCCTCATATTTAATTGGTGTTTCTTTCCCTGATAAGAGGTCGGATAAGGTGCCGACTACCTGGACTCTAGGGTTAGGGGTTATATTTCTTTTTGTTTTCCTGCTACACAGGTCCTTTATGGTTTTTGCATATATGGGGATATCCTGTATAGCCTGAAGGAATGGAATTCTTATATACAAGTTTTGGAGTTCTCCCAGAATATCAAAATCCGGATATTGCATTTGTCTTGGAATGGCTAGTCGTTCTGGGAAAGGTGGAGAAGATGTAAGTACTTTCTGATGAACTTGGTCTTTACTTAATTCTTCTTGTTGTGACGGCTGTTCTATCGGTAACTGATTTTCAATATGAGCGGTTCTATGTCCCTCAGTTTCTATTATTCGCCCAGATCTCAACTGAAGATCATTGCACTCCTGTAGAGCAGATTCAACCTCGGAAGATTCTATAATTTGAAGAGATTGAACTGGTCGATTATTTGGGTTCGGGTTGGGTTGGGCTGGGAGCTGCGGTCTTAGGTTGGGCTGGGGATTTTGTTGCAAGGCTGGCAGAGTTGGTTGAGGGAGCGGAATTGATCCTGGTGTTTGATATGTCGATCTTGGCCAGTTGCTCTGCCAGGGTGAACTTTGCGAAGTGGAAGGGGTCCACTGCGGAGGATATGAATTATTTGGCCAATATGGCGGAGGATAAGGAAAGTTTGGCCAACCAGCTTGGTTCATCCAAGGGTTCGGAGTAGGAAACATTTGAGGCGGCCAATTTGAAAACGGGTGTTGAGACTGATTTTGCCACATATTGTGTTGCTGAGCATTAAATTGCGGAGATTGAAAAGAAGAGGAGGGATCTTGAAACATACCAGGTTGCCTAGGTTGCCATTGACGACGCTGGTTAATAAAGTATGCTGATTCTGGTTCCTCTTCTCCTTCTTTGTTCACCGCCTTTAAACCAGGGAGCGAGGGACAGCTTTCAGTCGGATGGTCCTTGGTACAAATAGCACATATTTGAACTATATCAAGCGGGCATTCTTTCTGGCTATGTTTCTTCCTGCACCGTGGGCAGAAAATTGCCAGATTCTGTTCCGCCTTTGCTTGCTTCTGTTTAGCCTGCACAATATCAAGCTGTGTAGTTAATGTCCCCATGATATCAGTTTTAAAATTCTCTAACAGATTTCCAAGTTCCACTCGTGATACTCCTTCTGTTGATGTTCGATTGTCTCTAGTGAAGCGATCATATTCTGCTGGTTTTATCCGTGTGCTGGCTCTTGAGCTCCTGATACACAGATCAATGATGTCAGCAAAATTTTCCTGATAAATGTCTCCTTTTCCCATAATATTTAACGTTTCAATCCATTGCTCCTTCATACCTCTAATCAATGCAGTTTTCAACACGTTATCGGGCAGAGGTAACGATGCATATGGAGATCTCTGCAAGTTATATTGGAAACGTTCTACATATTCTTCTAAAGTTTCATTTGGTCTGGCAGACATTTGAAAGATTTCATCCTTTAGTTCTCTTGATCTACAGTAATCCTGATATTTTTTTAAGAAGGCCGCTTTCATTTCATCCCAATTGTTTATGACTCCACCACCTAGACCCATGAACCATCTCAGAGCTGCTCCCTTCAAGGTAGAGGGAAACAGCTTTAGCTTCTGGGGATCAGTGGTGTAATCGTATCCCCTGCATAACACATCAAATTCGAATAGAAACGCATCAGGGTCTTCTGATGTGAGTCCATGAAACGTCGGGATATGTTGAAGCGGAATTGCCTTCATTGGTGCATTCGCAGCGGAATCTACTATGGGATATTGCAAAGTAGAGGTTTGGGTATTTGGCTGATTCTGCGCCATGGAATCAAATATATGCCAGTAATCTTCAGGAATTTCCAATAGAGTATTCCTTGGTTGCGGAGGGGTAATCTTAGCAGGAGCTGTTTTTACAGCACTCCCTTTATCAGGGATAATGATGGCCCCTACGGTCTGAGGTGAATGAATTCCCTCAACAAGGATTTTTGCAGCGCTTCCTTTATCCGGACTATTTAAAGGCTGGTTTGGTTCAATAGGAGATCTAGGTTCCTCGATTTCCCCTGTTTCTCCTTCTCCTTCGCAAAGGTTACTAAAATTTCCTTCGTGCACTGGTCCAGGAGTCGAATTGTCAAATTCTTGAAAGTCCTGCTCCTCTGTCTAACTGTGCACCTCCGCAAAGGCTTCAGATGGTGATTCTGAGGCCTGAAGGGAACTAGCAGGTTGTTTAGAGTTTACTTTCCTATAACCTACTGATGGCGGAGATCCGGCTTTCTTGTAAATTTCGTCTATAATGGTCTTTCGTCCAAGGGTCGCCGACCCCTTGGCTTTTTCGATTTTGGATGGAGGCTTTGGATTCTTTTCTGGCTTTTTCTGCTTAGTCATGCACTCCAATTAAATTACTAAATCAATTCTGCTAGGAAAGCGGACGGTGGAGCAGGGCTTTTACATGCTCCGCACGCAGGTTCTTACCTTCCGTTTTTAAAATCCAGTTCTCCCCTAACAGATTCACACACTACCCTGTAAAAAAACAAATGGCTATGCCCCTTCCCCGGCAACGGCGCCAAAATGTGGAGCTGTAACAAGGGTCTTTTTCACCTCTAGTTATCTCACATTATAAGTCAATCCGGGAGCGTTTTGTTATTGTAAAGGACATCTTAATTTGAGGCTATTTGTCAGGATAATGCTTCGTAGTATAGATCTAAAGAATACAAGAGTAAACGGATGCTAATGCTAAATTACTTTTGCATAAAGAAATCACACACGCAGCAACTTCGTCGGTCGAGGGTATGGAATTAGTAACCTATCCCCCTAGAAACTGATGAAGGAGTATGGATCATGATCTGGGAGCATTATAGCGTCTGCTGTATCTCACAACAGTCTTGAACCTCCTCTCATGCCACTTCAATAAACGCAAGCAAGAAAACAGAATGAAACAGCAACTTCAGAAATGGAACAGCAATAAAAGGAACGGCAGTAAATGGAACGGCAATAAAGAAACTAAGTCTCGCGAGGTCAACACTTCCAATCCTTGGCACACACTTACATACAGAAAGGAAAGCAATCATTTATACAGGTTTGCAGCTTAATCAAATGGAACAGCAAATTATTAAAGACAGGAAACGTCAATCATATGTACACGATCTGCAATAGTCACCAACGATCCATTAACCCCAATCACCTGTAGCTGAAATATTCTACTTATGAATTCTGTAATTGATGCAAATAATTCAAATCAACAGTATGTGAAGAATCCTGAAAGTATGATATGTACTTGTTACAGAGATTTATAACGGGACAGCTACAGATGAATAAATATGAAACAACATGCAACCATAACAGATTATGAGAAACAAACCACACAAAGCAGAATTGTAATGGTACAATCAGCCAGTGTCCGTTGGAGCCGGGCCCAAAGCTTCCAATGGCGCACTGCCGTAAACTACTTCAGACGCACGGAGAAATTAACACCAAGATATTATATTAACGCATCAATGAGAGTACAAAACTAAGTCTCAGAGAGACTCAATAGTCTGAGTTCAACTGACAATAAAATTCATGAACAGAAAGTTAAAGATACCAAAGTAATCCCCTAGTTTCCAATGCTACCCTCCTTTTATACAATTAACGGCGGAGTTCATCGGTCGACAAAACGATTGATCGTAGCGATCCCTCAGGATCGAAGATCCTGAGGGATCCGCTAAATTGTTAACGCTTTCCTTTACTCGGCCTGTATTTCCGAACTGGCAGTCCTTCATCTCGTTCCGGACTGATCTTCCTTGATTTACTCGACCTGGTCTGAACCTTATTTAGAATTGGAGGGACAGCCGTTATCTTCTCACCAAATCCTCGTTTTGCATTGCGCCTTCCTGCTTTTACCTTTTCCTGCGTAGAGAAGACAACTGTTAGTGATGGGATCATTTTAGACTCGTTCTCGTTGCATTTTCCCTACTTTATAATAAAGAAAAGATTACAACTATTGCTTAAAACATCACTAAATTATTTATTAAAACATACCTTCCCAATGCTCTACACCACCCTTCCACAACCTACAAGGTTGACATGACAACCATTCGAGGAAAAAAAAATGGCTTTGTTATAGTTGTGATAGAAAATAAATTAAAGGCCATAAGTGTGCTAAAAAGAAATTATTCTACATAGATTATGAAGAGGAGGAAGAAAAAGAACAAGAAACATCAAAAGAGGAGGATATGCACCAGGAACCAACCCCAGAGAAAGAAGAAATAAATCCAACAATATCTTGTAATGCATTGGCAGGAATTAACGCTCCTCCAACTCTCAAGGTAGAAGGATATATCAAGAAGAAAAATGTAACAATGTTGATTAATTCAGGTAGTACCCATAATTTTATTCATTGTAAGATAGTCAAGGAATTGAATTGCTTCTCATATGCAGCACAAAAGTGTCAAGTGATGGTTGCAAATGGAGGAACTATAAACTTCTTTGGGAAGTGCCATGGGGGGATATGTATTGAACAGTCAAATGCTTTCCATTTCAATGGGTGGTGTTGATGTTGTACTAAGATTCCAATCGTTACAACCTTTGGGGACGATAGCTTTTAATTTTCAAGAAATTTTCTTGACTTTTTTTGGGAAGGAAGTTTAATTAAGGGGTATCATTGGGAAAACATGAAAGATAATCAGCTTTAATGGCATGACAAGGCTTTTGAATAAATAACAATGGGGTGTAATTGCACAATTATGCTCACTAGAGGTTCAAACATCAAAATCATCTATTTCTCTGGATCTACAAAAAGTCTTGGATAATCATTCCAAGTTATTTGAGACTCCCAAAGGTCTACCAACTATTTGTGATCATGATCATGCTATTCATTTGATTCCAAGAATTGTTCCTCCAAACATTAGATCTTACAGATATCCTTATGCCCAAAAGAGTGAAATTGAACATATGGTTGCAGAAATTCTAGAGACTGGCATAATTCAACCTAGTCAAATTTCTTTCTATGCTCCAATAGTATTCGTGCACAAGAAGTATGGATCATGGCATATGTGTCTGAGTTATACGGAGCTCAAAAAGCTCACTAATAAAGATAAATTTCCCAATAATGTCATTGAGGAATTGTTGGATGAATTACATGGAGAAATTTACTTCACCAAGCTAAATCTTCATTCAGGATATCATCAAATTAGAATGGAGAGTGAAGACATTCTGAAAATAACATTTAGAACTCATGAGGGTCATTATGAATATTTTTTCATGCTTTTTGACCTTACTAATGTGCCTTCCACATTTCAAGGTTTGATGAATTCCATTTTCAAACCCTTCCTTAGAAAATTTTTGTTAGTATTTTTTTATGATATACTAATCTACAACACATCTTGGAAGGATCATGTTCAACATGTTGACAAGGTTCTCAAAATATTGGAGGAGAAACAATTATATGCAAAAACCTTCAAATATTTCTTTGGAGTACAGGAGGTGGAATATTTGGGTCATATTGTATCTCATGCGGGTGCTAAGGAAGACCCTAACAAAATTAAAGCCATTAAGGAATGGAAAATCCCCACAACCATAAATTATCTTCAAGGACTTCTTGGCTTGACAAGGTAGTATCACAATTTTGTTAAGAATTATGGGAGAATAGAAGCACCTCTAACAACATTATTGAATAAATATGCATTTTCTTGGACTCCAAAAGCAACTAAGGCCTTTGAACATCTTAAAGAGGCAATGTGCTAAGCATCGGTCTTAGCTATGGCAGACTTCACAAAAAGCTTTATTGTGGAATGTGATGCCTTGGGAAATGGAATTGTTGTTGTTTTAGTACAAAAAGGAAGACCCATTGCTTTTGAAAGTCATCCGATCAAGGGAAAGTATTTACACAAACCTATTTATGAGAAGGATATGTTGGCAATACTACATGCACTAAAGCAATGGTGACCTTACCTAATGGGAAGACACTTCAAGGTAAAAACATATCATGATAGTCTTAAATATTTTTTGGAACAAAGATTATCTTTAGAAGAGCAAAAAAAATGGGTCACAAAGACATTGGGTTATGACTTTGAAATAATCTTCAAAAAAGGGAAGAAAAATGTTGTTGCAAATGCACTCTCGAGAAAGGATGAGGATGTGGAATCATTGCTTTGTGCTATTTCTATTATCCAACTTGATTGGATAACCGAAGTAAGGGATGAATGGAAGAATGATAAAGAGGTGTGGACACTCATTCAAAAGTTGCAGCAAGATCCCAGTACATCTAATACATTTAGCTAGAAAATGATTCATTATGGTACAAAGATTGTTTATATCTTTGTAATAATTCCCAACTCAAGAAAAATACTTTTGGAATTGCACACCTCCCCCTTAGGAGGGCACTCGGGATTTTTAAAAACTTACCACAAGGTCAAAAAGGAATTTTTTTGGGATGGCCTTAAATCTAATATTCTAGAGTTTGTGGTAGAATGTTTGGCTTTCCAACAAAATAAAGTTGAGACAATTAAGACCTCGATTTTGTTACAACCTTTATCCATTCCAAGTCAGCATTGGGAGGAGTAGTGTCATCATAGTGGTATTTGATAGACTTACCAAGTATGCATAATTGTGTGCATTATCCAATCCTTTTAAAGCCAGTACAGTTTCTACTACATATAAGGAAACAATTCAAAAGCTACATGGAAACCCAAATATTATTGTAAGTGACAGAGATCCCATTTTCACTAGAAATTTTTGGACAGAATTATTTTCTTGCCTTGGTACTCAATTAGCTCATAGCTCATCTTATCATCCTTAATTTGACAAGAAAACTTAAATAGTGAACAAATGTTTGGAAGGATATATTTGTTATTTTTTATTTTATAAACAAACACAATGGTTCAAGTGGTTACCTCTAGCTGAATGGTGGTATAACACTTCCTTCCATACTGGAGCAAAAATGACCCCATTTATGGCACTTTATGGATATTGTTCACCATCCATCACATAATATTTAAGAGAAAATTCTAAGGCTCAAGCAGTGGAATATCATGTTAAGCATGAACAAGAAGTTCTCCAACTCTTAAAGGATAACCTCACTCTGGGGCAGAATCGAATGAAACAACAGCCAAATCAACATTGCAGCAAAAGAAGTTTTTATGTAGGCGACTAGGTATTTTTACGGGTACAACCATACAAAAAAATATCCCTCAAACATGCTAAGAAAGATAATAGATTATCATGCAAGTGTTATGGTCCTTACAAGGTGTTGCAAAAGATTGCTACTATGGCATACCAATTGGAGTTTCTTGCATCTTACCGAGTACACCTGGTTTTCCACGTTTCATGCTTAAAAAAGGTTATCGGTGACAAGCTCGCAGTTCAAAGAGTGTTGCTAGAACTTGACGAAGAAGGAAAAATCATATTTGAGCCTGAAGCAGTCATGGAAACAAACTTGATAGCTATGAATCAATTAATTTTAGAGTATCTCATTAAGGGGAAGAATTTACTTGCTAAAGATTCCACATGGGAGGATGAAAATTTTATACAGAAATATCTGGAACTACTCAAGCATTGAGCACAACACTTTTTTTAAGGAGAGGGGATTGTTAGGTCTCTATAATACTAGAGTATTCCTCTTATTGTTATTGTTAGTGTAGCCCCGTATTGTTATAATTGTTGTGCCCCATATAAGCTCACTATTGTTATTGTTGTGCCCTTACATTATTATTGTTATGTAGGCTCTAATTATATTGTAACCCCTTAGACTCCTATATATACTAAGGAGGTCTTATCATTTGTATCATCCAAGAACTGTTCATTTATGTAATGTAAAGGAGGTTTCCCCCTCTAAGAGGATAATTTTTAAGTCTTTGATATATATATTTTTGTGAGTTGGTTGCATAACACTGCAAGAGTAAATATTCACCTTGGATGGATCATTTCTTGGTAATTGTCTTCAATAACTAAGAAGATATATTTTTCATACCTCGGAATTCATTCTCAGGTATTGACACGCCTTGCAGTGGATATATCTTCATCGTCTAACCTTTTATCTAACAAGGAGGGAATTGATGGTCAACTACCATATTCAAAGTCATATCAACCAAGCTTGAGCCATAGCTTGAAGCAAAGCCAATTGCCAGAGCCTAGAGCTAGAATCAGCCAGTGTTAGAATCAAAATTGTAGCCAAAGTTAGACTCATGTTCCATGAGCATGATTTGGTTTGTGGTTTGACTTAAACCACCACCTATACAAGACTTCAACCTCTACTACACATCTCATCAATTTATGGTCGTCTTTAAACTATCATCATGGAGCACTTCCACTTCACAAAAGACTTCAACTTCTAGATAGACTCAAAATTGTTATAGGAATTTCCTTGAGAGTTGGTGGCTAGCCTTAAACCACCACTCGTAGAAGACTTCATTTCTCATTACCTCATTTTCTTTGTGGTGTCCCTTAAACCTCCATTTCAGAAATCATATCCAGCCATTAACTACAATACAAATTTGTATTTAACTCTCTTCTTGGACTCATATACACCCCTTCATATTAAGGAGGGAATGTTGGACACTTAATCTATCACAGTTGATGTGGAGGAATGTGAACCGTCACGGAAGTCCAAGAGACCTTGGAAGTAGAAGCCAATGGTCATACTAAATGTATTAATATGTATATTTAGAGTAATATACATCTCATGCTTTTCCTACATCTCTCTTAGATTATAATGAATTCAACAATGACAATGAGTGATTTCAAGTGGGGAAAGAGTCAACATGATACGTTTGAGGAGTTAAAAAAGAACATTAGTCAAGCATCGATTCTTGCATTACCAAACTTGCATCAGCCCTTTGAAGTGGAGATAGATGTGAGTGAGTATTTTGTGGGAGTGTTGTTGATGCAAAAGGGAAGGTTTGTATACTACCATTTTGAAATATTTCATAGGGCAGTTCTCAACTACCCTACCTATGACAAGGAAATATATGCCCTAGTATAAGTTGTCAAAAAGTGGAAACACTATTCGATTGGAAAGGAAACAGTAATCCACACAAATCACTAGCTACTACAGTACATGTAGGCCCAAGGTAAGTTAAAACAGAGCATTCATTACAAATGGATGGAGTTTTTACAACAATTTCATTTAGTGAACGCTTATAAGAAGGGCGGCACAAACAATTTATCAGACATACTTTCAAGGCCTTCCACTTCAAATATCATAGCTTTGGGAACTTTGATGCAAATGGATCCTTTAACCCATGATGCATACATAGAGGGATACACAAGATAATGATTTCAAGGAGGTGTTTCAACAGTTGTAGAGCCATAGTAATATGCATGATAGTGACAACACAGTTGACTAGTATCTTCGCAATGAGTTACTCTACAGACTCGACAAGTGATGTGTTCCTAAAGGTGAGCGATTAGAGCTAATAAAAAAGTCTCACACCACCAAGGTTGCAAACCATTTTGGTTTAGGTAAAATAGTTTCCAACCTACATAGGTATGTGTATTGACCCAGAATGCAATAATATGTAGCAGGTTCATAAGAGGATATATTCTTTATTGTACTAACAAGGCCAGTAACAAAACACGTGGTCTATACCATCCCTTGTATTTACCCACTCATCATTGTGAAATCATTTCCATGGAATTTATGAGAGGTTTACCAACAACCAAAGAGGGACATGATTATTTGTTTGAGGTAATTAATAGGTTTAGCAAGATTTGTGTCCTGGTGCCCTATAAAAAAACCATCAACAAGTAAGAAGCAACAAACTTGCTATTTGGACAAGTTTGGATGCATTTTGGGATAGCAAGGAGAATCATTTCAGATATGGACAAAATATTTTTCTATGCATTTTGGACCACATTGTGGGAGAAGATAGACACAAAGTTGAATAGGTATACACCATTCCATCCACAAATAGATGGGCAAACAATAGTCAACACGGATTTGGCGCAGCTTTCAAAGGGTTAGAATTAGAAACATCTGAAGACTTGGAATGAAAAAATAGTATATATACAACACTCTCATAACATAACAATCCACATTTCTACTAGTAAGTCCCCATTTGAAACTTATCTTGGATATTCTCCACCCTCACCTTTGGATATTGCTTATGGGTAACAAAAAGTTAGGGACAATCTCACAGGGATGCTTTAAGGGTAGAGAAATTTATGAATATGATCAAGTATATACATATGAAAGTACATGAGAAACTAATGTTATTAGAACTGAATCATTGATCGAACTAGTAGACCCCCGGAATCGGGAACCAGTCAAAATCAGACCAGAACTAGTAAAAAAATTCGCACCAAAAAACTAATCGATCAAAAAATATATAAATATTTAAGATTTAAAGAAAAACATATATATTCATATGAATACATATGAATCCTAACCATTTATACACAAATATGAAAAAGTTCTCATTTATATAGAAAGAGTGCATAAAACCAAAATAGCACTATACACTTTTGAACGAAAAATACAACAAGAAAGAGGCTCTAGATGGCGTCTAGTGTCAAAAAAAAATCATGCTAAAACAAATACCTACAAATCATCAAAATAATTAACTAAATAGGGATCCTCACCATCAATATCACCCTATAAACATTAAAATAAGATAGAAATGTTTCACGTATCAAACTAATATTTTGTTTGAGTGACGGCATTTTTACTAGTGTCATGATAGAGGATTTCAATGCCAATGCCACTAACATAACATATAGGTACATATAGGGCTTGGGGTTCTTGATTAAATGTTAGTTCCATGCCCTCATACACAACATAACCCAATGGAAACATTTAAATTCCCTCAATCCTAAGAACTATTAAGACTACTGGATTTTGAGAGGGATCCAAAATTCTACTTTCTCCATATGAAATCCAATGAGGTCAGTGCAAAAATTCCTTAAAATATAGTTACTAGAACTTATTCTCCTAACTAGTTAGTAGTTTATTAATTTTATGATTAATATCGAATAAATCACACTGCAATTATTCACAACAAAATAAATGCATTGCAGAAAATTAAACTAGAACTAAGAAATTCATGCACACAACATAGTTATTTTGGACTAATGTCCCTAGAAAAACCTTGAAGGGAAAACCGATGTAGTAAATGAAGGTTCATTTTATTATTATGCAACAGTAAAATCTGAATACAATAATCTCAATGCCTCACTAGTAATCCTCTAGCAAATAATCTGGTATAGTTTCTGGGAGAGTATTTTCTCGCTCTGCAAATCAACTAGTATGCTCTCACTATTGGCCTACACAAATCTGGACAGCCCCTTAAACTGCCTCCAACTAGGTCGTCTAGCCTCCCTCTGCCTCTAGAAATGACTCTCTCTACCGTCTGATTAGTCCCCCAACCTTCAACAATTGAATTGATCTCTTCCTGGCACTCGTACTGGGGTTTCTAACTCACTTGCACTGCATGGACGACTTTTCTATAGAATAATTCGGCCTCCCTCTTTCTTGCCTCTCCGACACTGGAAATATGCTGGGAAATTCCTCCAGAATTCTCTCTGTTGCTCCCTCAATCTCTGATGCTCCTCCACTAACTCAAATTCATCCCTCATTGAATCATTGTGCACTGGGAAATTCACATTTCTTGGATAATTCCTCCCTTACTTGTGTCTCTCCTCATCCCATCGATTTGCTCTTATAATCTCTCATTAGGGCTTCAACAACCTTGATTAGATCATCATCTTAGACTCAATCCATGTGAGACTCTAGAGCATTCTCGGTCATCCTCAATTAATTCTCATTAATTAAACTATTTCCCTAAGTTAGATTTAGGAATTTTTTTAATTATCGATCAATTAATCTAATTAAGTGTTCTCTATGTGCTTTCTCCATTAAATGTTTTATAGGTTTTGGAGATCTCATGTTCGTTAGTCTCTCAGACACAAGTCGAGACTCGAACACGTCTGATGCTACAAAAACTAACACTCCCTCTTAATGAGGAAGGTGTTCTCTCCATCAGTACTACTCTTCTGCATCTGGACAATCATGCACTGTTGAGATCTAAACTTCTCCACTTCTCCAAGATTGTTGACATAAATTGTCATTGATGTCAATATGGCCATATAAGAAGAACCAATAGGAGCTGCAAGACGATCCATATCAGAGGAGCGATACTTGTGATACATGCCCAAGAAGCACCTACAGGAGCGCTACCTGTAATATATGCCAAAACAGAGCTATCGGAGCCATACTTATAGACCATACATATATTCCAAAGAAGAGGAGCGAACAGAGCAAACAAAGCAAACAGAGCCATGGAGGAAGCAGGCAGAGCCATCGGAGAAATGGAGGAAGCAAATAGAGCTAACGGGAGCAGACAGGGTCATATGCGTGAAATTACACATATGTGTGTAATTACACTAGCGGGAGCCAATGGAGGAGAAAGGATGCATATACACTATCGGAGCAGAAAAGGCAGAATTTATACAAATATACCACAGAATAAACTATCGGAGGCGCAGACCTTAGGTATATGGCATTTACACTATCGGGAGGCGAAAAACATAGTCATAATGGAATACACTATTGGGAGTGGAGAATATATATAAATAGGCAAACATACTACCGGTGGACATATATATCGGCGACAGTGCTAATCGGCGGTTCAGCTATGCGCCATCACCCCAAACCCCCGATTGCGATGTATGCAGGCCTTAAGCGATTGCGATACATATATATATATATATATATATATAAGAGGACCCACAGACCATTACAATGAGAATATAACATAATGTTGGCGGAAATAAAGTTATGGGTTAAGTCAAACAGCGCAGGAATACACACGGACACGAATGGGTTATAGCAACAACCCTATATTATATCGTGTCCGCAGGAGGATCGGCCAGTCGGTCATCGGCGATGTCATGGGGTCTATGTATAAAGGACCCCCGGAAGCCTCGTTTGCTGATTGCGATTGCCAGACCGGATCCGATGCAACATTATAGATGGGCTTAATACAATATCGCGTCCAGTGGAGGATCGGTTGTCGGCCATCGGCTATTCCATGGTCTCGATGTATAAAGGACCCCCGGAAGCCTTGAGCACCAATTGCGACTTGCGTATCGGATCCAATACAGGAATAGTTGTGGGTGAAATATAATTCAAGTCTGCCTCTTTAACAATTTCACCTGTTTTACTCATAAATCCTGTGTAATTGAATATTTGGCCTGCACGGGGTTTGGAGGCAGAAATGTAATACAATAACGCTCCTAATAGTTCAAGAGGCCTGAACGATAGTTCAGGAGGCTGAATCAAGCCGATGGTGATTGCGATCAGGACATGGTAGGTACGTTAAACGAAACAATCTCTGTGTATGCCTTCCGTCATGAAAAAACAGGAGCATTATTACAGTTTTTTGAATATGTGTCCTTTGTGTATGACTCGGTCCTCGCCATTGAATCAAAGTGTCTTAGGAGTGCTGGTGAGCACGAAGAGACAGAGGAAACCTTAGAGACCAAAGAGGAAGTCACAGCAATAAAGGAGGGCAGCCAAAATATCAAGTGAGTCAGAGGAAATGACAGCAACCGAGGAGGAAGCCAGAGAGGCGGTGGAAAGCGGAAACGAAGAGTCAGAGGCATATGAAATACTTAAAAATAGAAAAACAAGGTGAGATTGGTATTCATGAAGGTATAATCAGTGAGAGAGGAAGTCAAAGAATAGGCAAGAGGTAGGAGAGGCCGGAGAAGCAAGAGAACAGGAGAAAAATAGAAGCTCAGCAGGCATGGGAGAAGAGAACTGCAGTAGAACAGTTTATATCAGGTTTGGGTTGGAGCCTCAGAGCTGAACAGGATTGAAATCCTTGGGAGTTTGTGCTCGTAAGTGCAGAACTATTGCAATACAGAGTTGGTGCTCTGGAGGTTGGAGCCTCAGTGAAGTCCAAGTTGGAGCTTGGTAACCAATTGCAACCAGCTATATATATATATATCTATATATATATATATATAGATATATATATATATATATAGATATATATATATATATATATATATACACTTTTGGTAACTACAAGAACAATTAAAAAAAATTAATAATGATTCACCCCCCTCTCATTATTTCCAACAATTGGTATCAAATCAGGGTTCTTCATACTAGCCTAACAGCTTGAAGAAGGATCCGCAACTATGATGAGAAATCACAAAGCATCAGGAAGACCTCCTATGTTCGATGCCACTAATTTTGGTTTCTGGAAAAAGAGAATGACCTACTACTTAATGTCCCTTGGACCAGAAGTCTGATATTCAGTTCTAAATGAGTATCCAAGTCCTTCGACTCTTCCAACAAATCAAGACGAGAGGAAAGCCTATATGCTAATGCAAAAGCTCCGAACTCCATCACCAGTGGAATCATTGATTCCGAGTTTACAAAAGTCATGAATTGTAACTCTGCCAAAGAGATGTGGGATAAGCTAATTAGCTTATATGATGGGGACTCAAAAGTCAAGAAGGCAAAGCTTCAAACTCACAGAAGGCAATTTGAAAGCCTGAAAATGGAATATGAAGAAGATATTACAGCATACTTTCTCCAAGTAGCTGAAGTGGTTAATGCTCTTAAAGGTTTGGACGAAAACATTGAAGAAAGTACCATTGTTCAAAAGATCTTGAGATCTCTTCCAGACAGATTTGACTCCAAAATAAGTGCCATAGAAGAAATAAAGGATCTAGATACTCTCAATATGGATGAACTGTAAGGAATCCTCACTGCCTATGAAATGAGGAAAGGTGGCCCAAGCTCCAAAGATGCAGCATTCAAGGCTTAAAAGTCAAAGAAGGGGAAAGAAAGGAATGGTTGTAGTGATGAGTCCGATGTGGAATCCGAATTAGCTCAATTTGTACGAAAGATAAAGAAAGGATCTAAGCTTAAAGGCAAGTACCCTCTTATATGTTTTAAGTGTGGAAAAATAGGTCATTATGCAGCAAAATGTCCTCATAAACATGATAGTGATGATGAAGGAAATTCTAAAAGAATGGCACACAAAAAGAAAGGGTTCAATAAGAATAAATTGTTCTCTAAGCAAGATGTGTCTGATGAGGATGCGTTTATGGTCATCAAAAAAAAATCGGATGAGGAAAGTGACCATGATGAAAGCCAAGAAACATTATTCATGGCATTCACAAATGATGATGACTCAGGGCTAGAAGGAAATGTAGATGAATTGTTAATAAGTGTCATTGAAGAAAATGAGAAACTACAAAATAAAATCATTTCTCTCAAAGTAAAAAACGAGGAAACAAGAAGAATAGAAGATATCTTGGAAGAAAAGCTAAAAGAAAAAGAAGAGACTTGCAAAGAACGTGAAGCCAAAATAGTGTCTCTGAGAAAGGAATTGGAGCAAATTAAAAAGGGTTGTAAAAGCTCTCAAATACTTGAGACTATTCTAAAATGTCAAAAACCTCAACATGACAAGTCTAGAATAGGTTTTAAAGGAGAATCCTCAAGCACTAAGAATAGTGCGAAAAGCTATGCCGATGCACTTTCTAGCAATTTGAAAGAAGAAAAATTATGTCATCAAAAGCGCATCCCAGATCCAAAGAATGAAGAGAGAATTACTCCAAAGAAGAATGTGGAGTCGAATCATGGATACTACAGCAAATACAAACCAGTATTCCACCAAAGGCCCATCTCAAATCCAAAGAATGAGGCGGGAGTAATTCCAAGGAAGGAAATCGACTCAAACCATGGTTGCTACAACAGGTACAAAACCATCTTTCTTGGACATTATTTTCAATGTAAAAACTTCGGTCATCAAGCCAGACATTGCATGGCTCGCAAAAGTGAAACACCAAAGCTAAAGGACTGAATAATCAATTCATATGCCCCCAAAAGGCAGGGACAAATCAAAACCTTCAATTCATTTGATCCCTTGACCAAATTTGATCTAATTTGCTCATTCTGTTTCAATAATGGACACTATGAACAAAACTGCCCACTCAAAGGATGAAAGACAAGTAGTGAGAATTCCAACATGGATAAATGTGGCCTAGCTCTGTATGCTCAAAATAATGAAAATCATTGGTTTGTGGATAGTGGATGCTCCAGACACATGACAGGGGACAAAAGGAAGTTTGTCTCATTGAGCAAAAAGGAAGGAAATGTGTCCTTTGGAAGTGGATCTACCAGAATTGCGAGAAAAGGAACTGTTACTCTAATCAATGGAAAAGGAAAAGCTCAAGATGTTCTGCTAGTAGACGGGCTCAAACACAATCTCCTGAGTGTCAGCCAAATCTGTGATCAAGGACATAAGGTTGTCTTCAGCACCAAAGACTGTGAAAGGGGAACTTGTGGCGAAAGGGGTTATAACACCAGACAACATTTACATCTGGAACAAGATTCAAGAAAATAAATGCTACCTGAGTCAGACAGATGAAAGTTGGTTGTGGCACAAGCAACTTGGACATACAAGCTTCGAAATTCTGATCAATATCAGCAAGATCAAGGTTGTACGAGACATCCCAAGGCTATTCAAACCAAATCAATGAGTATGTGGTCCATGTCAACATGGAAAGCAAACCAGAACCAACCACAAGACCAAGGAGCTCTCTACATCAAAGCCCTTGGAGATCATACATGTTGATTTGTGTGGACCAACCAAAAATCAGGCACTCCAAGGAGAAAGGTACTTTGTTTTATTTGTTGATGACTACACTAGAATGATGTGGATATATTTTATAAAATATAAATCTGAAACTTTTGAGTGTTTTAAGAATCTAAAAGCTCTTGTAGAAAATGAAAATGACTCAAAAATTAAGTGTCTCAGAAAAATTTAATGAGTTCTGTAATATTCATGGAATTAAAATGGAATTCTCTGCTGCCAGAACACCTCAGCAAAATGGGGTAGTTGAAAGAAGAAACTTAACAGTCCAAGAAATGGCAAGAACAATGTTATTAGCAGCAGACTTGCAGCCAAAATTCTGGAGAGAAGCAGTCGGGATAGCTGTCTATACATTGAATCGAACTCAGTTAAGACCAAATTGTGAAAAAACTCCTTATGAGTTATGGAAAGGAAGACCTACTTTAGTGAAGTAATTCAAGATATTTGGAAGCAAGTGCTTCATAAAAATAAATGATGGCTCACCAGGAAAGTTTGATTCTCGGTTGATGAAGGGATATTCCTTGTATACTCTACACGGAGCAAAGCTTACAAGTGCTACAATTTTCGACTAAAGAAAATAGTGGAAAGCATTGATGTAAAGATTGATGAAGACCTTCCAGCAAAAGAAATTGAAGAACACGAAGATGATCCTCTTATTGAAGAAGAAGAACCTGAAGAAGAAGAAATAGATCAGGAAGAAGAAGACGAGGGAAAAGAACCACCTCATACCCCCTCTAAGATGAAGTTTCTCCAAAAATATCATCCAAAAGAGCAGATTATTAACAATAGAGATGAAGGGATGCAAACCCGAAGAACGATGATAGTTACACCAAAGAGAAACGTTATTGCTCCTCTCCATGATAGAACTAGAAACATTTGCACAAGCAAGGATCCTCATTGGGTAAAGGCCATGGAAGAAGAAATGTCCCAAATTGAGAAGAACGAGACATGGGAGCTGGTACCTTGTCCAAAGGACAAAAACATAATAGGAACCAAGTGGGTATTCAAAAATAAAATGAATGAAGATGGACAAGTTATCAGAAACAAGGCAAGGCTTGCTTGCAAAGGCTATTCACAAATGGAAGGAACTAAATTTGAATAAACATTTGCACCAGTAGCTCAGATGGAAGCTATCAGGATGTTCTTGGCATTTTCTTGCTCAAAAGGATTCAAGATCTATCAAATGGATGTAAAATCAGGGTTTCTAAATGGGGAACTCAAGGAAGAAGTCTACATGGAGCAACCAGAAGGGTTTGATCTAACAAAAGGAAAGGACTTAGTCTGTAAGTTGAAAAAGGCTTTATATGGGTTGAAACAAGCTCCTAGAGCTTGGTATGCAAGATTGGATCACTATCTACAACAACAAGGCTTCAAAAAGGGAGTGGCTAGAAGTAATCTATACATAAAGACAAATGAAGGTAAGCTACTAGTTACTCTTTGTTAAGTTATGGTATGTTCTATGCTTATAACAGTTTACTTCTTTTTCTTATTATATTCCACAAATTAGCAATCACATGTACATAAAGTAAAGTGCAGATAGAACATTAAACGATTAACAGAAAACAAGCCAAGACAAGAGACACAAGATGTGGCGGCTAGCCATGGACAAACCCCACAATGTGTGCGGAAACCCTTTGATCAAATCTTCTTTTATCTTCAATAATTTAGCAGAGAGAAATAGTACAATAAATCTAATTTATATCAGCGTAGCAAACTCTAGATCAGCAGCATCAGCATTAGCGGCTTCATCATCAAACTAGGGCAGACGATATCTCACAAACCGACCATCGGATCGGCTTGATTCCACCACCAAAAGTTGCAGCTTCCAGAGAAGGTTCAGATGAACCTACATCGCAGTTCAGATGAGGAGATCTTCTATTCCACATAAGTCAATCTTTACTTCTGCAGTTGCAGCTTCAGTTTCGGCAGCTTCCGGCTTCAAACTAGGGCAGTCAATATCTTGCAAACCGTCCGTTGGATTGACTTGATTCCACCACCAAAAGTTGCAGATTTCAGAGGAGGTTCATATGAACCTACAGCGCAGTTCAGATGAGGAGATATTCTAGTCCACGCAGGTCAATCTTTACTTCTGCAGTTCCAGCTTCAATTTCGGCAACTTCCGGCTTCAAACTAGGTGAGGGAGAGACCCTTTTTCTGCGCAGTAAAGAAGAGACTCTTTTCTGCGCAGTAGAGAGAGAGAGATGTGATGAGTTGAGTGAGTCCAAATGAGGAAAAGTCCTCCTGTATTTATACACAATGATGGTGTTTGAATAGATTCAACTGTTGGGCTTCTGAGCCTACGTGAGTTTTAGGTCGGCTTGATAATAATTCCATAATCAAAATAAATTCATATCTCCATGAATACTTATCGGAATCGAATGATATTTATATCAATCCTACACCTCTCGACGAGAAGAATCTAATAAAAATATTATCAGCCATGAATAATATGACGCACATGAAGTTTTGCTCTGGTTGCCAATTTTAACACTCCCTCTCAACTAGGGAGAACTTCAGTTGCAATCAGTCTATCGGTCATTACTATTCATTCATCAAATGCACTGCCCTATACAACCTGACCCTTGCCCTGCTCTGCTCTATTCTTCTTGTTCTGTTTTGCCTTGTTCTGCCATGTACTAATCTGTATTGTTCTGCTATGTTCTGCTTTGCTCTTGCATTGTTCTATTCTGCTCTACTTTTGTCCGAATTATGAAGAAGAAGAAATGATCAAGGATGTATCATACTGACTCAAAGTCAATCTCAGAGTATGTACCATTGGTCGCAGACCAGTCTCAACCAACCCAAAGTCAGCATCATAGTGAGTACAACTCCACTGGTCCTAGACCAGTATCATCCTCCACTGACTCAAAGTCAGTCTTGGATTGCATACCATTGGTCCCAGACCAGTCTTAACCGACCCGAAGTCAGCGTCATAGTAAGTACCACTCCTACCACTGGTCCCAGAGCAGCATCGCAGTCTCGTAGAGTGTACCACTGGTCCCAGACCAGTCTCAACCGACCCGAAGTCAGCGTCATAGTATGTACCACTCTCACTGGTCCCAGACCAGTACTGCACTGACACGAAGTCAATCTCAGAGTATGTACCACTAGTCCCAGACCAGTCTCAACCAACCCGAATTCAGTATCATAGTATGGTAAAACTCCTACCACTAGTCCCAGACCAGTATCATTGATCCCAAATCAATGGAGGTCATCCTAGCGTAGGAAGTACGATAGATACAATGATGCGTCCATCGGTACTACTATGGTCACTAACTTCATTTCCCTACTCATTGATCAGATGAGAGGTACTTCCCATGAGTCCCAGACTGCATGGGTAGGATGCCTCGACATGAGAACTAATCAATCCTATCCTCACAGGAGAACACATCAATCCTGCTACAATCGCCATGGAGAACACATCAATCTAGGACGCCATGGGGAACACATCAATCCAGGCCTCACAGGAGAACACATCAATCCTACTACAATCGCCATGGAGAACACATCAATCCAGGCCTCACAAGAGAACACATCAATCCTGCTACAATCGCCATGGAGAACACATCAATCCAAGCCTCACAGGAGAACACATCAATCCTGCTACAATTGCCATGGAGAACACATCCATCCAGGTCCCACAGGAGAACTAATCATCCTGCTATACAGGAGAGCGAATCATCGTCTTCCACAAGAGAGCCAATCATCTTGTCCCACAAGAAAGCGAATCATCTTGTTCCAGTGTGCACCACCAGGGGAGGGTGAGTCACCCTGTGGTCATATGTTGCTCCAGTAAGAACTGCAAGCCCTCAGAGCTCCTAGAGCTCAATGTATGCAACATGCAGGACCCTTGTACAAGGGTTTCTTGATGACTCCAAGTCGTTTGGGAAAATCACAGATTAGATATTTCCTCGGGGCTTTGAGAAGGTGTATCGACCTGTACATCATCTTAATGTGATGGAGCCTCCTTGCTCATCGACTTACCATATCCATATGATGTCTATCTACTAGAGAAATCGACGAATACGGGATTCCTCAACAATCATATCCCACCTCTGGTTGTTACAGAGAATCACAGTGGTATGTGATCAAACAGCTCACTAAAGAGCTTCCCCAACCAGGCAGCTTTATACGAGATCATACTCGTAGATATGTATCCGGTCTCGACGGTGCTTATGGCAACCGACTTCTACTTCCTGCTCATCCATTATATCGAAGCAGAATCGAAAGATAAATAGCACTAAAAAGTGCTCCAGTGATCCTCCACACTACCTGCCTAATCAGCATTCGAATAATCGTGTAGTTTCATATTTCCGGCAGTGTATCTCAATCCATGAGAGATTGTGTCCTGAAGACATCTCAGAAGATTCTTGGCACCAATCTAGTGAGGCTCAACTGAATATGATTTCACAATGCTAATTGAAAAACATATGTTTGGACATAGGTTCACCAAGAACATCAATGCTAATGAGTTTTTGAAACTCAGAGGCATTTCCCAAATCTGGTCCGACATCACTACCATATAACTTCTGAAAGTTAAGATCCTCGAGGTAGCCACAGGCTTGCAGTCCACCATACCAAATATTTCCAATATCTTTACCACATATTTTCCTTGAGATAGGAAAATTTCCCTTGGCTTTTGCCACACTTCAAGTCCTTGGTCCTTCATTTCAAATTCAGAAGTCAACTCCCTCTTACATTTGTGAATGAGAGAGTATGCACCTGTTAAAAAGAGGTCATCCACATACAACACCAGTATGAGAGGCTTGTCATATTCAACCTTAAAGTAAAGGTTAGGATCGGCTTCACTCCTAGTGAATCCCAGCTTCATCAAGTAGCTATCGATCCTCTCATACCATGCTCAGAGTGCTTGCTTCAGCCCATAGAGAGCCTTCTTCAACCTGCATACATGAGATTTTCGATCATAAATCTCAAATCCTTCGAGTTGTTCCACGTAGACCTCTTCTTTGATCGAACCGTGCAAGAATGCGGTCTTGAAATCCATCTAATGTAGGTTCCATCCTTTTGAAGCCGCAAGGGCTATGATCGAGCGGATGGTCGTATATCTAGCAACAGGTGCAAATATCACATCATAGTCTATACCTTCATTCTGGGAGAAAGCATGAGCAACAAAACGATCCTTATACTTTTCCGTACTTCCATCTGCTGCATGCTTTATCTTGTAAATCCATTTGGAAGTAACAACTGTCTTGTCCTGGGGTCTGGGAACTACTTCCCAGACATCATTCTTCATAATAGACTCATATTCTTTGGTCATAGCATCCTTCCATACTTGATGCTTGACAGCATCTGAGAATGATGAAGGCTCATTTTGTATGATCGTGCTCGTGATGGTCAGGTATCCCTGATACCTATTAGGCTTCTTACTTTCACGAAAGGTTCCTCGGGGTATAACATGTCCTTCAGCATCATCAAGTATCCCCCTAAGCCATGAAGGCCTCTTCCTAGAAGAGGAAGGCTCATGTGGATGAGGATCAATTAGATCCATGGGTTCTTCTACATCAGGAATTGATTCATCATCCTTTTCTTTCAATTCCCTGGTGTCGACTTCTTGAGAGCTCCTCAAAGTCAAAAGATTGTCCACCTTGCTGAGAGCCATATCTTCGTCAAAGGTGACATCATGACTAATCACGACTTCCCTTTGGCCAGCTACATAGATTCTATAGCCTTTAGTATTTTCACCATAGCCCATGAAAATTCCTTTCTTTCCAGATGCACCCAATTTATTTATTTTTTTCTTTCTGCACATGAAAATATACAAGGCTTCCAAAAATGAGAAACATCAGGTTTCTTACCGGTGAACATTTCTTCAGGAGTCTTAGAACCCAATGCTTGATGAGGGCATCATATATGGCAGTGTTTGTAGTTTCAACCCATAGAAACTTCAGAAGTCTTTGATCATGTAGCATGGCCCGGAC
This sequence comes from Pinus tabuliformis, assembly GCA_031772625.1. NCBI lineage: Eukaryota > Viridiplantae > Streptophyta > Pinopsida > Pinales > Pinaceae > Pinus > Pinus tabuliformis. The sequence continues at coordinate 657,873,813 of CM062809.1, forward strand.
ACCTTCCACAATCGTACAGTTCTTCCTTCTTGCCACACCATTCTGCTCAGGAGTATGTGGTGTAGTAGTCTCCCTCTTAATGCCAGCCTCAGATATGCCTGAGTGAACCAACTGTAATATATTGGAGGTCTTGCTTTTGGCTTGAGGAGAATGGTCCCCTTTTGAGCTTTCCTTCGGCACATCCTGGACATACACCTTCTTTCTCTACTCAGAACTCGGGCATCCCTGTCACCATTTGTCTTACACCGAGTATAGCTTTATAAGGAAGGGGGGCAAACCTCCGATGCTAAAGTTCGGACTGAAGAGATGTGTCATAATACATGACACCTAGCAGACTTCCATCGACCTGATATAATGAATCAACACTAAACCCAAGAGTAAAGGCATCTTTAACATTATTTTTCCATATACGTACCTTGCCATCATTGAAGGTTACCTTGAAGCCTTTGTCTTCCATTGCCGAGATGGACACTAGGTTCTTTTTGAGGTCAGGTGCATTTAATACATCCTGGAATTTCTAGCGTTCTTGAATGGTTGTCCTCTTCCTCGATTCCCAGCTCTCCTCTTACCTTTGCTATTGAATTTCACATTCCTTTGATTGCCATCAGAGGGATTTTGATCATCGTCCCTGTGTGAGTCCTTTCTATCAGGGCACTCCCTTGCATAGTGATATGCTTTATCGCAGATGTAACATCGTCATTTTCTTCCACCCTTAGGTCCAGCCTTTCCTTTTGATTTAGTCCCGAAATTATTTCTTTTCTTCGTTTCGACTTCTCCATTTTTCCATTTGTACCTGGCAGCAGCGGATGCATTTGATGGAGGCTCAACAATATTTCCTCTTACATGGTCCATCACTCCTTGATCTTCTAGGGTTAGATCAATAGACATCTTCCATCCGTGATAGTCAGCTTTCTCACGGAGCTTGTCTTCAGCAAGAAAGAGTGTTGAGGACCCCATAGTTCTTTTAAGATAGCCTTGCCAATCTTCTCTTCGGTGATTGCTCTTGCTCTTGCTCGGGCTTTGTCTTCACCTCAGCTCTGATACCATGTTAAGTTATGGTATGTTCTATGCTTATAACAGTTTACTTATTTTTCTTATTATATTCCACAGATTAGCAATCACATGTACATAAAGTAAAGTGTAGATAGAGCTTTAAACGATCGACAGAAAACAAGCCAATACAAGAGACACAAGATGTGGCGGCTAGCCAGGGACAAACCCCACAATGTGTGGGGAAACCCTTTTATCAAATCTTCTTTTATCTTCAATAATTTAGCAAAGAGAAATAGTACACTAAATCTAATTTATATCAGCTGTAGAAAACTATAGATCAACAGCATCAGCATTAGCAGTTTCATCATCAAACTAGGGCAGATGATATCTCACAAACCGACCGTCGGATCAGCTTGATTCCACCACCAAAAGTTGCAGCTTCCAAAGGAGGTTCAGATGAACCTACAGCATAGTTTAGATGAGGAGATATTCTAGTCCATGCAGTTCAATCTTTACTTCTGTAGTTGCAGCTTCATTTTCGGCAGCTTCCGGCTTCAAACTAGGGCAGTCGATATCTTGCAAACCATCCGTCGGATTGACTTGATTCCACCACCAAAAGTTGCAGCTTTCAGAGGAGGTTCAGATGAACCTATAGCGTAGTTCAGATGAGGAGATCTGCTAGTCCACGCAAGTCAATCTTTACTTCTGCAGTCGCAGCTCCAGTTTCGGCAGCTTCCGACTTCAAACTAGGTGAGGGAGAGACCCTTTTCTGCGCAGTAGAGAAGAGACTCTTTTCTACGCAATAGAGAGAGAGAGAGATGTGATGAGTTGAGTGAGTCCAAATGAGGAAAATTCCTCCTGTATTTATACACAACGATGGTGTTTGAATAGATGCAACTGTTGGACTTCTGAGCCTACATGAGTTGTAGGTCGGCTTGATAATAATTCCATAATCAAAATAAATTCATATCTCCATGAATACTTATCGAAATCGGATGATATTTATATCAATCCTACACCTCTCGACAAGAGGAATCTAATAAAAATATTATCAGCCATGAATAAGATGACCCACATGAAGTTTTGCCCTGGTTTCCAATTTTAACACTCTTTTTTATGTCGATGATCTGATTTTTGCTAGCAATAATGATGAAATGAGCCATGAATTTTCTCAAAACATGTCAAAAGAATTTGAGATGTCAATGATAGGAGAGCTATCTCACTTCCTTGGACTTCAAGTATCTCAAACCAGAGCAGGACTATGTATATCTCAAGCCAAATATCTAAAAGACATGCTTAAAAGATATGGAATGGAGGATTGTGCACCCATGAGCACACCTATTACCACAAACTGCAAATTGAGAAAAGATGATCACTCCCCTCCAGTAGATGCAACTCATTACAGGTCAATAATTGGAGCCCTTCTATACTTAACAGCGATAAGACCCGATATAATGCAGGCAGTAGGAATGGTGGGAAGATTTCAATCTGCTCCCAAACAATCCCATTTATTAGCTGTAAAAAGAATTCTCATATATCTGAAAGGAACTCCTGATTTCGGTCTTTGGTACCCTAAGAGCTCAACACTGACTGTAACTGCATACACCGATGTTGATTGGGTTGGAAGTGTAGATGATCGAAAAAGTACTAGTGGAAATGTGTTCTTCCTAGGAGACTGTTTAGTATCCTGGCTCAGCAAAAAACAGTCATCCATATCATTATCCACAGCCGAAGCCGAGTATATAGCTGCAGCAGACTGTTGTACTCAAATACTATGGATGAAGGAAGCTCTAAAAGATGTCAACATAGGTACAGATCAACCGATTACCATCTATTGTGACAACACAAGTGCTATCAGTCTCAGCAAAAATCCAGTGATGCACTCAAGGACCAAACACATACCAATCAAGTATCATTTGCTTCGTGAGCAAGTAGCTGAACAAAACATCGTCCTGAATATATCAGCGCTAAGGAGTAGATAGCTGATATTTTCACAAAACCTCTTCCATGAGAAGCATTCGAACATCTTCGTCAAAAGATGGGGGTTATCTCTTTAGCATCACTCAAGATCATTCATAAAGATGATGCAGGACAGGGGGATCAGTCCTACAGGGGGAGCAGTTTGACAGGGGGAGTCTGTATGCATTCCTTTGCCATTGATGTCAAAGGGGGAGAGCAGAAGAATATTTCCATCAATAACAAAGGGGGAGATTGTTGACATAGATTGTCATTGATGCCAATATGGCCATATAAGAAGAACCAAGAGGAGGTGCAAGAGGAGCCATATCAGAGGAGCGTTGCTTGTAATACATGCCCAAGAAGCACCTATAGGAGCATTGCCCGTAATATATGCCAAAATAGAGCTATCGAAGCCATACTTATAGACCATACATATATGCCAAAGAAGAGGAGCAAACGGAGCAAACAAAGCAAACAAAGCCATGGAGGAAGCAGACAGAGCCATAGAGAAATGGAGGAAGCAGACAGGGTCATATGCATGAAATTACACATATGCGTGCAATTACACTATCGGGAGCCATTGGAGGAGCAAGGATGCATATACACTATCGGAGCGGAAAAGGCAGAATTCATACAAATATACTACAGAGTACACTATCGGAGGCGCAGACCTTAGTTTTATGGCATTTACACTATCGAGAGGCGAAAAACGTAGTCATAATGGAATACACTATCAGGAGTGGAGAATATATATAAATAGGCAAACATATTACCGGCGGACATATATATCGGCGACAGTGCTAATCGGCGGTTCGGCTATGTGCCATCACCCCAAACCCCCGATTGCGATGTATGTGGGCCTTAAGCGATTGCGATACATATATATATTCATATATAAATATATATATATAAGAGGACCCATGGATCATTACAATGAGAATATAACATAATGTTCGCGGAAATCAAGTTATGGGTTAAGTCAAAGAGCGGAGGAATACACATGGACCCGAATGGGTTATAGCAACAACCCTATATTATATCACGTCCGCAGGAGGATCGGCCCGTCGGCCATCGGTGATGTCATGGGGTCTATGTATAAAGGACCCCCGAAAGCCTCGTTTGCCAATGGTGATTGCCATACCGGACCCGATGCAACATTATAGATGGGCTTAATACAATATCACGTCCAGTGGAGGATCGGCTGTCGACCATCGGCTATGCCATGGTCTCGAAGTATAAAGGACCCATGGAAGCCTTGAGCATTGATTGCGACTTGTGTAATGGATCTGATACAAGAATAGTTGTGGGTGAAATATAATTGAAGTCCGCCTCTTTAACAGTTTCCCCTGTTTTACTCATAAATCCTGTGTAATTGAATATTTGGCCCGCGTGGGGTTTGGAGGTAGAAATGCAATACAATAACGTTCATGATAGTTCAAGAGGTCTAAATGATAGTTCAAGAGGCCTGGACGATAGTTCAGGAGGCTGAATCAAGCCGATGGCGATTGTGATCAGGATGTGGCAGGTCCATTAAACGAAACAATCTGTGTATGCCTGCCATCATGAAAAAACAGGAGCATTATTACAATTTTTTTAATATGTGTCCTCTGTGTATGACTCGGTCCTCGCCATTGAATCAACATGTCTCAGGAGTGTTGGTGAGCACAAAGAGACAGAGGAAACCACAGAGACCAAAGAGGAAGCCACAACGACCAAGGAGGGAAGCCGAAAGATCAAGTGAGTCAGAGGAAACGACAGTGACCGAGGAGGAAGCCAGAGAGGTAGTGGAAAGAGGAAACGAAGAGTCAGAGGCATCTAAAATACTTTAAAAACATAAAAACAAGGTGAGATGGGTATTCATGAAGGTATAATCAGTGAGATAGGAAGCCAAAGAATGGGAAAGAGGCAGGAGAGGCCAGAGAAGCAAGAGAACAGGAGAAAAACAGAAGCTCGACAGGCTTGGGAGCAGAGAACTGCAGCAGAACAGTTTATATCAAGTTTGGGTTGGAGCCCAAGAGGTTGGAGCCTCGGAATTGAACTGTAATATCCCTCCCCTTAATAATAAATAATAAATAATAAAAATAATAAAAATAAAAGAATAATAATTAATAATAAAAATAATGAATAATAATAAATAAATCACTTAATAATAAATAATAAAAATAATAAATCATAAATGTTAAATAATAAATGATATTAAAAATATATACAAAGAAATAAATAAAAAATAATAAAAATAAAAAATAGTAATAACAATATTAGATATCGTTTTTGGGATTCAACTGCGTTAAGTAAGTCATTAACGTATGACCATTTCCATGAGAGGTAGTCGTAACTGACTAATTTCTCATGATTTTTGAATTGTTCACTTAGCACTCATTGCATCGGGTGATGCTCACAGGGGTGAAGAAGTGGGATTGAAACTAGTGAAATGAATCACATAGCGTCAATCGTCACTTCTGGGGCTTGCACCCGGTAACCAGGACTTCCTGGGAGGTCACCCATCCCAAATCTCCTCTGGCTTAAGTGCGCTTAAGTGTGGAGTTTTCCCCACAATCAAGCCCACTTAGCTTGCTACCCCATTTGCAAAACCTTAGCAAGTATTGTGCCTCATGAACCATTCAAGTAGAGATCCCTTCACTCTTTTTGAATTAAAGTATTAGGGGTTTACGCAGTGCATTATATTAGATATCGTTTTTGGGATTCAACTGCGTTAAGTAAGTCATTAACGTATGACCATTTCCATGACAGGTAGTCGTAACTGACTAATTTCTCATGATTTTTGAATTGTTCACTTAGCACTCATTGCATCGGGTGATGTGCACAGGGGTGAAGAAGTGGGATTGAAACTAGTGAAATGAATCACATAGCGTCAAGCGTCACTTCCGGGGCTTGCACCCGGTAACCAGGACTTCCCGGGAGGTCACCCATCCCAGATCTCCTCTAGCTTAAGCGCGCTTAACTGTGGAGTTTTCCCCACAGTCAAGCCCACTTAGCTTTCTACCCCATTTGCAAAACCTTAGCAAGTATTGTGCCTCATGAACCATTCAAGTAGAGATCCCTTCACTCTTTTTGAATTTAAGTGTTAGGGGTTTACGCAGTGCATTATATTAGATATCGTTTTTGGGATTCAATTGCGTTAAGTAAGTCATTAACGTATGACCATTTCCATAAGAGGTAGTCGTAACTGACTAATTTCTCATGATTTTTGAATTGTTCACTTAGCACTCATTGCATCGGGTGATGCTCACAGGGGTGAAGAAGTGCGATTGAAACTAGTGAAATGAATCACATAGCGTCAATCGTCACTTCTGGGGCTTGCACCCGGTAAGGATTCTAAATAAGAATAAATAGAAATAAAACAAGAAAACTATCAAAAAGAAGGAAATAAAACAAAAAGGCTAAAAATCAAAAGAAAAGTAAAGAAATAAAACAAGAAAAAAAGTTGCATGCAGACACATGGAGTGTGTGCATGTGGTTCCCCTTCCAATGTTTGTTCTATTTAATAGATGGTGAGGAGGATGGGAGGTATTCTATCATTCTGAGATTCTATCTTTCATTCTCTTGGGAGAATGGTATACTAAGACTTAGGAGTCACTGGCAGTAGTACGTTGATTGAGGGCTCGGGGGTGGCCAGTTGTAGCAGAATCCTTGCACAATTGAGCCTACGGTTGGGTGGAGAGTCGTCCCCAAAACCTTGTTGTCATCTGGCAAACCTTGATCACAGGTAATATAGATATGAAATTATTTGTCAGCATATTTTTTTTTAATTAAGAAATTAATTTATTTTTTTTACTATTACATGAACAGGATTGAAATCCTTGGGAGTTTGTGCTCCTGAGTGCAGAACTATTGCAAGACAGAGTTGGTGCTCTGGAGGTTGGAGCCTCACTGAATTCCAAGTTGGAGCTTGGCAACAAATTGCAACCAGCTATATATATATATATATATATAGTATTTATATATATATATATATATATATATATACTTTTGGTAACTACAAGAACAATTATAAAAAAAAAAAAAAAAAAATTACTGATTCACCCCCCCTCTTAGTATTTCCAACAATGACCACTCTCCTTGTCATTGGAAATCACTGTGAAGATAATATTTTCCATCATGCTACTGCACAAATTCTAGTCTACTCATACTATTGTTGCTATTCCTTTGTCTTTATCTCTACATTGCTACAACAACTATTGTAATAATGAGTCTAATATCCCCATATCCTAAGGTGCTACCTTCCAAGGGTTGTTCCTTTGAAGCTATAATCCCTCTAAGTCTCGACCTCCCTATGTTAGATCTCTCTGCTCCCTCCTGGAAACTTGCACTATCCTCTTGCACTAGAAAATGGACTGCGTATATCTATGCTACAAATCTTTTGGTTGGAACTACACCTGCATACTACAATTGGACAATTCACACTACTTGTGCCACTGCAACTAGTTCTGCAACTGTCTCTTGATCATTTGATTGCAACTAGCATTTTTATTTTCTATACGATTGTTATCTGCTAACATTGTGTTACCGCAACTAGCTCTACAATTGTCTATCAAGCATATGACTGCAACTAGTTCTGCTAACATTGAATCTTGCTATTGTGAAACTGTGGGCCCCTATAGCAAAGGTGATGGTCATGCTGGAACAACTAGAATTGATATAAGTGATCTCCTTGTTTCACCTATGTTGGATCCTGCCCAACTAGATATGCATAGGTATCAAGCTTCTCCTCCTCTTGGAGGTACTACTTGTATCAATGCAAACTCCTCCAATCTAGCGGTTAGCTCATCAATCTTTGTCGAAGTTGTTTCCTACCCCCCCTATTGCCCCTTCTTTTCCTTCTTCATTTGAGGGTATTGGATGACATAGTGGCCATATTCACCACACTCTAAGCACTTGATTTTCGACATATATTTATTCTTTCTCTCACCTCCTCCTGAGCCTTGTCCCTAACTAGGACCTTTCTTCGCCTTTCCCTTACCTGCAAGGGCCACGTTTTCCTCATCCTCCTCCTCCTTTGGTCCCTTGTTGCTACTGCTGGTAGAACCATTCGCAAGACTGAGCCTCAGTTCCTCTTGAGTGAAGCCACTCCATAGGTGATCCTAAACAAGTAGTGTATCTTGCCCAAAAATAACTTGGACGAAAGTATGCCACTCCTTGGTGAAACCATTAAGAGTTGTTCTGACTAGCTCGTTATCTGATGGTTTTTCTCTAACACCTACAAGTTCATCTCTGTCATTCTGAATCTTAGTGAGGTAGGGTGTAATTCCTTCTCCCTTCTACATTATAGTGGTCCTCAACTTCTCCTTGAGATTTGTCTTTCGATTCTCTGATGGATTCTGATACAACTTGACTACAGTATCCCGCATTTCCTTTATTGTGTTTAATGTAGCAACATCCAGATCGATATGATCCCGAACCCCGTCTAAAATCATCCTCTTAGCCTTGTCCATTTCTTTCTTGTAGGTTGTTGTTGTGCAGCATCTGTCAGTATGGAAATAGCATTCTCCGCAATACTCCTTCATTCCATACTCATCCAATAAGAAGGTCATCCTAGCCTTCCATATGCCAAAATTCGAGGCTTCATCAAGCCTATCTTGATCCTTGAGTCATGTTGTGGCCATCTCTGTGAAACTCAAGTAATCTGAAGACTAAAACTTATCCTTCCTGCTCGGCCTTCCATCCACTATTCGCACCCCACATTGGAATGCGTAGATCTGCCTTACTTGCCTCCATAAATCCTTCTCCGACACTATCACTACTTGTTGCTTCTCTACTAGGAAACTCACACTAGCTGGACTGGAAAGTCTACTACAACCTACTACAACTGGAAATCTCATATCTCTTCCTCGAAACTGGAAATTGGAAACCCTTTGAGAAAACTGGAAATATCTTCTCTTCAGTGTGCTTTTCTCTTCCTTCCCTGCGCAGATTTGCAATTACAACACCTACTGCAAATATCTATGATTAATCTAATATATCTTCTCTGCAAAATTATTGATTTGTTGACTGGAACCCTCTTTCCAACAAATCTAATGTCGGTTGCTACAGATCTTAGCCAATTCACACTTTTCCACCAACTAGATATGGAAATGGAACTCCTCCTCTCTATTATGCGCACTATCTGGTTGGCCTACACAGATCTAAAGAAGTTCTGCCACTGAAACTGCACGATATCGCTTTGCCCTACCTTTGAGCTCCATATCTAATCAAACGCACTCTAATACCATGTGAAAATTCCTTGAACTGCAACTACTGGAATTTATTCTCGTAACTAGTTAGCAGTTTATTAATTTGTTGATTAATATCAAATAAATCACACTGCAATTCTTCACAACAAAGTAAATACGTTGCAGAAAATTAAACTAGAACTGAGAAATCCATTCACATAATTAACACAGTTATTTTGGACTAATGTCCCTGGAAAAAACCCGAAGGGAAAACCGGTGCAACAGATGAGGGTTTATTATATTATTATGCAACGGTAAAATCTAAGAAGAATAATCTAGATGCCTCACTAGAAATCCTCTGGTAAATAATATGGCAAAATTTATGGGAGAGTATTTTCTCTCTTTGCAAATCAACTGGCCTCCATCTAGCTTGCTCACACTACCTACAGGTTGCTAGCCTACGCAAGTGTGGATGGCCCCTGACTCTGCCTCCAACTGGGTCGTCTGGCCTCCCTCTACCTCTGGAAATGACTCACTCTACCTTCGGAGTAGTCTCCTAACCTTCAACAACTGAATCGGTCTCTTCCTGGCACTCGTAATGGGGTTTCTATCTCACTTGCACTGCACGGACGAATTCTCTGCAGAATAATTCACCCTCCCTCTTTCCTGCCTCTGTGACAATGGAAATCTACAGGTAAATTCCTCCATAATTATCTTTGTTGCTCCCTCAATCTCTGATGCTCCTCCACTGGCTCAGATTCTTCCATCATTGAATCACTGTGCACTGGGAAATTCACATTGTCTAGATAATTTATGCCTTACATGTGTCTCTCCTCATCCCATCGATCTGCTCTTATTATCTCTCGTTGGGGATTCAATGACCATGATTAGATCCTCATCAATGACTAAGATCATCTTAGACTCGATCCATGTGAGTTTATAGGGAATTCTCGATCATCCTCAATTAATTCCCATTAATTAATCAATTTCCCTAAGTTAGACTTAGGCATTTTTTTAATTATCGATCAATTAATTTAATTGAGTAGTCTCTAAGTGTTTTCTCCCGAAACCTTTTCTAGGTTTCGTAGATCTCATGTTCCTTAGTCTCTTAGACACAAGTCAAGACTAGAACACTTGTCTGATGCTACAAAATTAACAGTTAAAACCACTCTCAAACATCCTGAGTCTATTAATGGTACTGTTAAAATTTTGAGTGACATTAATTGCATAGATATAGTAGGGCCCTAGGCTTGAATATTACACTATTCAACTCAAAATTTATTGTTATTAAAAATTAAAAAAAAAAAAAAAATGTATTTTGAATGTCCTTGGTTGCATTGTACAAAACTAACTGGTACAATGAAAAGGGATAGTTCATAACAAAACCAATTGGTTCGATACCTAATTGACCTTTTCCAATTCCAGACCTCGAACCAAACCAGTTTGGGGGTCAAATTGGTCTCACTAGTTAGTTCCACCAGTTCCAGTCTAGCTTCAATAGATGTTTTAAAACTCTGACTCCGACTCGGAAACGGCCGAGGATCGACTCCGACTCGGTATCGACTCGGCCGATTTGATTTCAATGACTTGTCGTTGTAAAAAATACATTAAATATTTATTTTTTTATTAAAAAAATAAAAACAAACAAACATAATTTTAAAGATTTTCATTCATGTTTCCAAACACAAAGCGTTAGAATATAGATAGAGGACAACATATGATCAAAGTAGGCTCATGAATATATCCATTATATCAAAATGGCATGCAGTGCATTGTCCAATACATACATGATGATGATATAGAGATCAAAACAAAAACACATAACCAAGGAGGCTAGAAATGGCCTCTACAACAAAAGTAAATTGTGAAACATCACTAGTCACCACTGACCAGTACTACTGGCTACTGCTAGAGGAGCCAACATCATCTGGCTCAACCTTTGAATCAGAGTCAAACAAGGAAACCCATGGCTCCTCCTCATCATCATCTCCAACTGCAACTGTAGTAGTGGTAGCACTAGCAGGTTGTGCAGCAGTTGCACGCTGAGATAGACGAGATATGTGCTTCCGTCATGGCTGAGTAGAGGAAGTGCCTGCAACTGGAGGACTTGGGGCTGGGCCTGAGGCTAGTATAACTGGATCTTCATTCAACTGAACATTTTGTTCAAGTGATGCCACTGCCTGTAAATCCAAATCAAGATCCTCATCAGAATCAAACTCTGCTAGATGACTCTCCACTACCCAATCTGATGTTGGATCAATATCTTCCAACGTAATGGGATCTTAATCAAGTATTTTTTTCAGCAATTGGTTGCATCTGAGCTGGAGGTTGTATTCGGCATAGACTAGATCATTTAACCATTTTTTATCCAAATGGTTTCTCTTCTTCATGTGAATCCTCTCAAAGACAGACCAAATGTGCTGACACCCAGTAGCACTGCTAGTTTGACTCAAAATATGAATCGCAAACTTCTGCAATTGAGGAAAATGGCTACCAAAAGCCTCCCACCATTGTGTTGCAAAAAAAAGAGTAGTGTAAGGAGTTAGCTCAAGTTTCAACTTTCAACAAATTATATCCAACTTTCAAATTATAAACAATTTAAAAAGATAAGTATTAAGAATTTGTCATTTGAAATTTTTGTTTACCTGGCTCATCTGCTTCCCTTGCAATCTTTGCTAGGTTATTCCCAAAGGTACCTGTGGCTTTGCTAAAGGTTGTGATCTGTCAAGATCTCCAGTTGATCACACTCCAATGGATCATGCGATCAATGCAGTCAATCAATATATTTCTAACCTCCCCACTCAAAGCTCTTTATGCCTGAGCTTTATAATGATACTGTGGGTTCAAACAATACCCAGTTGCATGTATAGGTTGATGGAGTTGATTGTTCCATCTTTCATCAATGATTGCCCAATTGGGCCCATACTTAGTCACTTTATCCTTGTATGCCCTCTTTACTTGCCCCTTTGCTTGATCCATAGCCTCATAAATGAAGCCCATAGCCAATCTTTCCCCATCCACCAACCACAACACCTTAATCAGTGGCTCAAAAACCTTTACAATCTCTGCTACCTTTCTCCAAAATATTTCTTCATTAACTTTCTTTTTCAATTATTTTCCCTCCTATTTGTTAGACCATTGGCTTTGATTCCATTCATCAATGCAAAATATCTTTTGCAAGTTTCTTTGTTGTGAAAGCATTGCAATGTCAAAAAATGAGTTGCAAATCTAGTGATGGCAGGCCTAATAATATCCTTTCCCCCTGTATGTCTCCTCATAAGACTCAAAATCCATGAATGATTGTATATAAATTTTGTAATGCTTTTGGCATGATCTACAGTGTTTTTGACCCAGTCTAATTTGCCAATATCCTCAAGTATGAGGTCTATGCAATGTGCAACACATGGGGTCAAAAAGATGGTTTTGTGTTTTTCCTATAACAATTTATCAGGAAGAACATAGTTAGAGGCATTATTTGTGATGAATTGAACAACATTAGTCACCCCCACCTCCTCAACAACCTCATCTAATAGATGAAACAACAGTTGTCCATCTTTCACCTTATCAAATGCATCAACTGATTTTAAAAACATGGTTCCCTGTGGACAGAAGATAAGAAAGTTTATGATGGTACGGCTCCTTTGATCAGTCCATCAATTTGACATGATAGTACATCCTGTTCTTGCCCATGAGTCTTTGAAATCTTTCAAATACTCATTAATGGAGGAAATCTCTTTCTGCAAACGATACCCCCTTATCTCATGCATAGTAGGGCCTTTGAAGCCTTTTCTACCAGCAAATATGGCATCAAACATAGGCTCATAATATGGTGAACAGGAAGCATTGAATGGGAGATCAGCGTCATACCACCATCTACATATGTAATCACAAGCATTCTCCCTCAATTCTTTCTTCCAATGGTCATCTAAAGTGGGTTGCAAAGTTCTGCTAGCTTCAGGACCATGTGCATCTGATGGAGAGGAGGGTGTGACAGTGAAATAAATTTTGATATTCATATCACCCTTCTTTTTCATTTTACCCTTACCATTTTCTTGAATAAACTCCAAAGAAGAAGGAACATAGTGGAAAGGGTTGGATGCATTAGTACAAGGGATAGAAGAAGAACCCTCAAAATCAAAATGGGGGTTGGTAGCCATCATTTTTTGTATACTCCTCTTCCTCCCAATTTCAGCCTCTATTTATTTTTGCCTAGCTTTTTCTTCTTTAAACTTCTCAAAGCTATTTAACAACTCCTTCCTAATCTCCCCAATTTGTGGTGATTCACATGGAGTAATTTGGCCTCTAATCCCTGCCAAGTGTTGTTTCAGCGTATTAATGCCCCCAGGACCATCCTTAATTTTTCTATGGAAAAATTTGCAATGCATTTGACTATCAACCATTTCAACATATGCCCAAGCAGCATCTTTCACTCTAGGTGCCATTTTTTGACTTGGAAATGAAAGGAAAAATTCTGAAAATGAAAACAAAAAAAATAGCATTGCTTCAATGTTCATTTCTTTCACAAAAAAACCTCTTTTCAATTTCTAGATTTGTACAAAAAAATAAGTAAGCAAAACATATTTTTAGAAATGAAAAAAAAAAACCTCTAGGCACAAAATGCGTCCTCAAAGTTGCTCCAACAAACCAACTCCTCAATGCCACTCCAATGGTTGCCTAAGAAGCTCCTCACTCCTGCTCCAATGCTTGCCCAAGACTGCCCACTGCTGCTCCAAAACAAACTCCACAACTCTTCACAAACTCCTCACAAATTCTCACTCAAATGCAATGAGATGGTTGTGAGGAAATGAGAGGGGTTGGGTAGGTTTTATAGGGTTTGGGAGAGGGAAATGGACCCCAAAGAACCCAAAGGCATATAAGAATGGGCTTTGGGGTCCCCAAAAAACAAAAAAAAAAACCGTTTTTCGGTTGTGCCCACCGAGCCGGCCGAGTTGGCTCAGACTCGGCCGAGTTGGCTCAGAATCGGCCGAGTTGGCTTGGACACGGCCAAGCCGGGTCGAGTTAGTAACCGGCTCGATAACAACCCGGCCAGTCGAACCGAGTCCAACACTGAGTCAACCCGGTAATGCTTTGACTTGGTCTCACTCGGTCGTTTCGGAGTCTGTTCGGCCGAATCTTAAAACGCTTTGGGAGACACCGAGGAAGTCAGAGGAAAAGTACAAGGCCAACCATGATCAACACAAAACAGAGAAGTTATCCAATGTGGGAGACAAAGTATAGTTACAATTTAACAAGAAGAAGTTATCAGGTCTTGGTAAGAAAATCAAAGCTCTACCATATAATCCCTTTAAAAAATTGGAAAGGTGGGAGATAACACCTATAGACTCATTCTACCTCCATGCATGTGCAATTACTAAGTAGTGAAAGTGGAAAATCTAAAAAAATTATGAGCATTCCATGTTGGATCAAAAAGAGGAGCAAGTACCACCTTCTACAAAAGATTTAGCATTGGATGCTTAGGAAGAGTTGACAAAAGATACAGTTTTGCAGAACAGGTGCAAAACTACAGGGAAAAGTCAGCATGACCTGTAGTAGATTGGGTTGAAAGGACAACTTCTAGGCAAGGCTAAGTGTCTAGGGAGAAGGTAGAGGAAAAATTTCCTCACTTCATCAATAAAATCTTTTGGTGACCAAAATCCTCCCAAAATGGGAAGATATGATCCAAATTAGATCATCATATTGCCTATCAAACATATTGATGCTTTCCGAGTGGAAAAATCAAAGAAATCAGCTTACAGAAGTAGTTTTAGTGACAGGACCCAATTTTGAGAATTGGGGTCCACTTTCTAGGGCCAATTTGAGGTCTTAAATGATGTTTTTTAGGGGGTAAAACTTCTCCTCTCAAGTGTAGTGCTATTTTACACTTGAAGACCTTTTCAACTGTTAGCGTCAGTATTTGCATACTGCCATCAGTGATCAAAAATCCTTTTTTCATATCATTTTAAGGGTCCCACTGAGAATTTTTTTATCATTTCACTATGTCATGCAAACAATTAGTCATTGATGGTAGTCCGAATCCAAAAACATCACTCTTCCCTAAATGTGATTACTTGCTAGCATAGTTTCATATCTTGTGACTGTACATCATTGATAAAATTAATTTTATCATGCCATTTGTATCAGTCATGAGGTCATCATGTCATCTTGAAAGTCAGTCCTTCAAGGTCTCATTAGGTCTTTTAGGGTTTTTCAAGGTTTTATTAGGTCATTAGGGTTTCCAAGGTTCCAATAAAACTCCATTCCATTGCATAAGACTAGTAAGTAAAGGGTGATCAAATAACATCTCTTCACCATGTGAAGATGATTTGTAAAGAGAAATGCTTATTTCATCATGTAATTTTGAGTTCAAATGTAATATTTTTAATTTTCATTTTGTAATTTTATGTCATTTAAATGTAATAAGTACAAGGTTCCCAAGTTGTTAACTCAGTGTTCCAAAGATGCCAGACCATCAAAAGATCAATTTTTCAAAGGAAATAGTCAAGTGAAAGGGTAAAGTTTCAAAAGGTTAAGTGAATGCCAAAGGGAGTTGTCTTTTCCCAAGGGTGCCTAAATCATCATTTTCCACAAGCACTAAACCCTAATTTCCTCTCCCACTGAGCTAGGGTTTGCTATGGAATTAGAGACATCTGAGCAGAGGAGGCATAAGGGAGGTCATATCAGCAAGTATGAGGCCACTCCAACTCATAAACATCATGTCTCCATCATTTTTCAAAAAAAGTCATTCCAAGGGACAAAATCATTTGCCACACATAGGGCCAGTTTTGCTTCAAAGTATGTTTCCAACCAAACAAAGATGAATTTTACAAAAGTGAGAGAGGTTTTTGTCCATCATAGGCCAAAGAACAAAAACCTCCTTCATTTTTACACAAATGTTATGGTTTTGGAGAAATGTAAAGCATACAGGTGCTACAAGAGGTTTTCTACACTTCTAGAGTGACCTTGGGAAAACCAATTTTTCTCCTAGTCGGAATGTCCACATGACTTGCTTGATAAGTCAAATGATAACTAGACAGAGAGAGCTTTCTAATGCGCTATCATGAGATCACTTTGGATTTGAGGAAGACCTCCAAAAGTTTCCTGCAAGAGCACACTTCATTTTTGCACCCTCATTTTCCATTTTTTGACCAGTCTTGGGAGAATTTATTTTTGAGGGGCTATACTCTATCATTTTCAGTGCTTAATAGGTCCATTGAGTAGCCAAGAGAGATATTTCCAACGAGCTATCATGAACTCAATTTTGACTTCAGGAAGGCACTCAAAAGTTGATCTGAAGTAAGCGGTGTGCGCCTGTTCATTGCGTTGCGCGCCTGCGTTGTGTGTTGCGCGCCTGGCAGAAGGAGGGCGCGCCTGTTCATTGTGCCACGCACTTGCCCAAATTTGCACAGCAAGGCCAAAACGCATCCAACACTTGAGCAATTGTTCCACAAAGCCTCCAGCTAGTAACACTGAGATACACCCTCCTAGCATTCCTCAAGTCAAAATTTAGTGGTGTTTGAATCTTCTTTGCAAAATTTGGTGTCTTCCTTGCTAGAAACCCTAGTATCACAGTCAAATCCTAACTACACCTCCAATTTCACCCCTAGCACTTCTATTCCCTTCCCATTTTATTATTAAAACCCTTTCCCAACCCCCATATCATAATACTTCTTCCCAAAAGCTTTATTCTCTTAAAACCCTAAGACCTTGGTGTTTCATTTGCCTAGGCTCCCAAAACCCCTAACCTGTAATTAAATTCCTTATCCCAAATCCCTCATCAGTTCTACTCCTGTCGCCTCCCTCAATTCAAAAATCCCTTCCCCCATCTCCTTGAAATTTCCTCATACAATTCGCTACTCCCTATACCTACATTCCACTATTATTTCGTCTCCCTGGGGTTTTTAACACCAAGACACCATGATGGAAGAAGAGAAACATAGATTTCATGGAGGAAGAAGAGAGGGAAGAGAGAAGGCCACATAAGGGAGGAAGGATAAACCAGCGTTTGGAGATGCTCTTGGACAAGGCCAAAAAAGACAATGACATTCAAAGGAAGATGGCAAAGCATTATGCCATGAGGAACAAGATTGCTAGGGCAAAGCTTAAAAGGGCAAATGCCAAAATTGAAACATGCAAGAAGAGAAAAGGAGGCATGATATACCACTTGAAGCCTCACTCCATGCATAACCCTTACCATCAGTGATCATTCAACAAATTTTGGGCAAATTTTTCAAGTTTTGGAAATTTTATGTATTTCTAGGCAATTTTGTGACAGCAAGAATGTCAGGCGCGCAGCATCTTTGGCACTGTGCTTTTGTTTGAGGCACTTTTTGGCCAAAATAAGACCACCATTGGATTCAAAGCAGGGAAGACATGCAGGAAAACCACTTTGCTAACCTTTTTTGGTCCAACTGGCAGGAGAAAAAGTGAAAAAACACTCAAAAAATCAATGTTCTAAATAGGCGTTGTGCGCTGAGTAGTCTTGGGAGAAACGTTTCTTGACAAGGCAAATCAACTCCATTCTTCAAACTAAGACATATCTGGAAAGTAGACAGGGTAAGCTTTCCAACGAGCTATCCTGAGCTCAATTTGGACACTAGGAAAGCACTCAAAATCAAGTTGCAACATGGAGGGCGCACCTGGCACAAAAATAGCACGTTTGACAAATGTCTGATATTTTTCAATTTTCACTGCATTTTTTACTTTTATCTTGGGAAATCAAGTTTTTACTTATGTAATTGATGAAAGTAAATGTAATTATCATGTTTTTACTGTTACCTAGGGTAAATACATTAGATAAAAACTCATGATGAGGTGTAATGAATCAGTTTCATTGTAATTAGGGATGAGTCAGTTTGACCTCCCTACACTCTAGCTTTCAGTTCAGATTTTGGTGGAACTGCTCCACCACACATAGATTTGACCTCTAAGGCTAGGAGGAGTTTGTTTGAGGCCTATATCTTGTAATTTTTCAGTCTTTTCAAGGTTGAACTTAGTTGGATGTTGTTGTATTGATCAGAGACACTAGTGTAATCAGTGTTTGGCAGAAATTTAATGAATGAGTTGCAGATATTTTGATGGAATACTTGTGGTATGGCATTTTGACATAATTTCTTCTTATGTTGCATATGTTTGGATGTTTTGTACTCTCATGTTTCATTTCACTTCTATGATATGTTGATTTAATACATCTTACATGCTCTGTTTGGGAAAATATTCATAATTTGTCCATTTTCTTCAGTTTAGAAAGAATACATGCTTGTCTTGCTCTTTCTAGCACCTCACAATTTGATCCATCTCACTCGAGAACCTAAAGTGTTTGAGTGTCTACCTACCTTGCTCCATCAGATCTTTGCAATCATACCCTTATTTGTCGTGACCTGGTCTCTTTGACCTAATCCTCATCCAACAACCCAATTTCAAACAATCAAACCCTTCAACACATCGTAACTAGCCTAAAACCCTAATTCATCCAGCCCTCTTGGCTATGATTTTGTGGAAAAAGCCCTCTCCGGCTTGGTAGGGCTAGATAACAAGTCAAAAGATTGGTTTGTGGTTACCTCAGCTAGAATATTCCTCAACCTTGGAGATCTGGAGGAGTGATAACACCAACGATGCAAAAATCATGTCAACCAAAGTTTGGACATAAAATTTGTCTCTTGAACATTAACGTATCGTGATTGACAACCATAATTTGAGAGGATGGCACATCAACTCTTGTTTACTCGTGGAAAAGGGGCTAAACACATGGGAACTCTGGAGAAGACTCTAAGAGGGTCAAGTTATAACTCATATTGAGAATTGAACGAGTCACATTTAACCCCTAGTTGGCTATTGGGTTGTGATATAACCTAGAAGGGGTTGATTCTGTTATAGTGCATTTTGTTTCATAGTAAAGCCAAGTAGTTGAGAGTGGATAGACAGAGACAGAGCAAAACAAAGATGATTTGTGTTTTATAGCAGTCCTTGGGCCACAAGTCTCACTCCATTGTATCTACATGAATTTCATTTAGAGAAGGTAGAGCAACCTCACCTTCTAACCCAAGTCATATCTTTGGTGTTATTGTGGTTTCTGAGTGATATTTTTATCTACTCTATTTTTTGTATTTATATATTCAATCCATGAGCATGAAACGATAATTTAATAAATCAAAAAATCGAAGGAAATTAAATCTCATAGTATAGATTTCGAATTTTCAATATGCTTTTATTAGATCTATTGTGACAAATCGTCCAATCACAATTTACGAATCATGCATGTCCATTTTATAATTACTTTCCAACAAAATATATGTGTTTGATGATCAAGAGTGGTTCATTCCTTATCATGGTTCATTCCTTATCATGACCTTAGCATTTACCTTGCTCATCATGTTCTTTCTTATCATATCTAAGATCATAGCTCTTTCAAAAGAAATTTTACAAACATCTACGTATTTCCTTAGAAAAACATGTCATTAAATAGTTTGAGGGTTTCCTCTTGCCTTTAGCACCTAACATGCTTAATTATGTTGATGCCAAACACCAAAATTAATGTCTAAAAGCACTTACAAAATGGTTTTGCATTATTTGGATTCTTTCATGGTTTTGATGTAACTACCATATTTGCTAGCATATCCTTTTCTATGGTTGGCTTTGCAACAAATCTCATAGATATTTTGTCGAGCAAGGGGTAATTTCCAATGGTGTACCCACTTTTACTCCTAGAGCATTGCTCAAAGGTTGGTTACTTCTTGTTCATCAACAATAAAACTCTTGACTGTGAAAGCATTGTTATTGTTGGAATAAAACCCCCAACTTCATTGAGAAACATTTTATCACACTACAAAAATCCCCATGGTTGGAAATCTTCGCACAAGATTTCCCATTCCCACCTATGTAAGGGGATGTGGATGGCCAAAACACTCATTAAGTAAACTATCAATGTTGGCGATGACCAACACGTCACCCTTGTCATTAAGAACTCATTGCCAATGTTGGCTCATCATTGATAAGTTTTTCCAAATTCTCGTGGAGATTTTGTTGAGCATTGTGCAATTTAACAATGGTGCACCTCCTCTTACCCTTGGTTGTTTAATGACAACAACACTCTTGAGTATGACGACATTGCTATTTTTGTGATAACCTCCCAACTCTATTGCAAAACTTCCTTCTTGTATTATAAAAACCCTGATGGCTGGCAATCCTCTCAAAAGGTTTCTCATTCCCACCCATAGGAGGAAACTACCAATGTTGTCTCAACATTGAGAAATGGTCATTACCATCACATCGCCCTTGTCACTCGCAAGTTGTTTCCTATGTCGGCAATAAGTTTTTTGAATTGCCTATATTCTACTACCACCAAATACAATTAAAATATTCAACAAACCAGAAAATTTTGCTTGCATTAATGAACCATGATTTCTCTTCAAGAAACCTGGCATAATAACCCATTTCTTTCAAGATGTAAATATTGTTCGTAGGAAAATAATTGAATTGTAGGACTAAAAATGTCTTAAAGTGGTTTAACAATGCATCAAGAACAATTCAAGTTTCTTTAACATTTTAAATCATGCTTAAACAAACGATAAACATTCACTAATTGTTGAACATCTTGATCTCTAGTTTAATAGGATTTTCTAAGAATATCATCTCACAGCGTTTTTTCTTGAGATACAATACTTCAACATTTCTTTTCAAGGAAGAATGTCATTTATTTAAACAATTTTTGAAGAAGTGTACACGTGACACAATAGTAGATGTACCTCTAATTCAACAATTCTTTAATCTCACTTTCAAACTAAATAATAATATCACTTAATTCATATGAATAAGCAAATACCATGGTTCTTGAATTGTTTAATCTAGAAATTGGTTCTATATTTTCTTTATATAGCATCCATCATTGTAAATATTGATTTCTAAGAAACAAACAACCTATTAGAACATCTCATAGTTTGTCATGACACAACACAATTACAAAACCTTTTCTGCCAATGCCAACTAGCAAAGTCATGAATTTAAATTTGTTGCAATGGCTAATGGACCTAGTGTTCTCACTACTTATCCACCATAACAGAGTTTCCACTTTATAAAGCTCACTATTTCTCACCATGAATCAATGCTTACATTAGGAGAACCCTCTCCTTGGAACCAAAAGTTTAACTAAAGGTATTCTAATCATTTGGCTTGTTACGAAATAGTTTTATAACATAAACTAAATCACTAGAGCATGCCCTATTATGAATATGATTAATGTGAACATTTCAAACGCTAGAGAGGATGTGGTATCCTAAACGTACGGTCCTACTACAAGGTGAAAGTCTATCTTGGTAACAACCCCACCCACTCTAATGGGTTCATACAAAAGCTCGTGTCCAACCAAGAACAAACATAGTTCCTTAAAAGAAATGAATTTTTAAGGTTACATGTATGACTTCGCTATTAAACATCTTGGTTTAAAAATATACCATTATTCCCATGATTGTTCAAACATGCAGATAGGAAATAAACATCTTAGACAGATTATTTACATATCCTGTTGTAATACAATATATGTTGCAATGTTTTCAACAACTAAATTATGTTTTGACTCCTAATTATAATGCCTCACACATTATAATCATTTAATATTGTACATTTAATACATCAAGAACTTTTAGATTCGGCAACACACTCAAGTAAAAAAATACAATTATTTCATAATTTTGAAAAGGAAGACCATCTTGGTCAACTTCTATGTTCTTGTTTCAAGTCAACTTAGTTTTTGTTTTTCTGCTGGATTAAACGGGTTTTGTTTTTGGCTATGGGTTGAAACGTTGTTATTATTCATACTCCTTTACATTGTCTGTCAAATGTACTCATGTTAGTAAACAACTTACTGGACTTATGTCTCCATGGGAATATAGGGTACACCTGGATGAAGTCTGTCTCACGGGGCTGTTTTTGGTGACTCAGAAAATCTCTTGTGCTCGATGTAATTTCTTTTTACTAACAGAAATATTTTGACGAAGCTTACCAAAAAATAAAAGGAAGACCATCTTTACCGAAATAATATACAAGAACCTACATATTTTAATTTAAAATTGAATTAGATGATAAGCAGCCAACATATATCCCTGAACTGTTTTATGCGTAAATACCAGCATAACTTAGCAGTTGGGTCAAACCTTCCAAGATCTAAATGGTCGAACTCGACAATATATCAGTGTTAAATAAGGTGTTCCATTACAATGCATTATAGAAGACAAAAACTTTAAAAAGCATCAATTGTCTTTATCATTGAATAATTGAAATTGCCATAAAATGATTAACATATTAAGTACTTTAATTTTCGCTCATAATTACAGACCAGAAACTAACATAAGTTATTAATAGTGATGCCAGAAAAATTCACCCCATCCGAAATTTTTGTCTTCAAAGTTCTCCCTTCCAAACCACTCCATGAAAATGAAGATTGTTACATAATTTGGGGAAGGGTGCAGCAAACTAGCCAACATTGTTATCCTCAAGTTGCCTCTCCATTTGCAAAATTTTTAGGTTGTCTTTAAAAAGCAATATATTTTTAGGTTGCTATCTAAAAGAAGTCCCTCATTGATGAAGAAACATAAAAAGTGATGAGCCAATGTCCCTCAAGATACCATCTGTGCAACAGGGCACAGAAGACCTCATCCATCTCTTTCTTCCATACCAAAGAATATGGGCCTTGAGGAATATTTTTCTTGATATATATTATGGAGCATGCTTTCCAATCCCTGACAGAAATCATTTTTTCGGAATATTTTTCTTGATACATATTATGGAGCATGTTTTCCAATCCCTAACAACATTTTTTCCAATTGGACCTCCTAGAATCTGTTCTCAAAAAAGTCTAATATTTTCTTGCACCACAATGTTCTCTGGTGAATCTATATATCAATAAAGCTACTTTCAAGGCAGACATTTCCTCCCGCAGAGAGCTTGTCAAAGCAAAAACCATGATGACTAAAATGACTCACAAAGTAGAGAATACAAGGCAGGATCCAAGGATAGATTCAATTCTGATAACTCGGGGGGATTAAGAATTATTAATCAGATCCAAACTCATCAATCCAATAAAGGAATATTGATTTGGAAACCGTAATTTTCCAAATAAGCTCGCTTTGAAAGTGTAACTCCCAATTATAATCCACGAATGTCACCTGAAAATTGGATGATGAAGCAAACGAGTTGGCAAACCAAAACACTGACAAAGAAGCCAGAGCTTTAGCAATTAAGTCCACACGAATTCCAAGGATAAATTCAATTCTGATAACTATCCTTGGATAAACAAGGCTAAAGTTCATTTTTTTTCCAAATGTGGAGAAGGGTGACTATTAAAGCAAAGAATCGTTCAAATTGTGTCACTAGGGATTAATTCCATGCTTTAATCTGAGATTTTCAAGTGAACTCAGCAAAATGTCCAGATGTATTATGTGGGAAAGGGAACATCTAAATATAGAGCTCTGCCACCCATGGTAGCTATCTCCATCAGTAACATGACGAAGGTGACAGTAACAAAGACTAGCTAAGAGAATTAGAAAAAGAAATTAATCTCAGGAAATCGAGCACCTTGAAGGAAGGACTTATAGACAAAAGTCCATACGGCTTTTGGGAAAAGAATAATGTGTTAAATTTTTCTAAACCTAGCACCTGGCAATTTATTAACCTAGCAGATTGCAGATCCACTACATAAATGCACAACTAAGTTCTTAACTAGCAGAAGCAATATTACACAACCAATCCCAATCACAAGTGACACAAACATATTCTAATTTCTACCCAATCAACAGTTCTTTATTAAATCCGCACTTAACAGGGCTTCGTCCTAGGATAATGGCCCAACTAAGAAAATAACTAATCTGGTAAATTAAGCCCTAGATCTCTCTTTGATCTCCTTGGCTGACATGGATATCCAATGCTGCCCTTTTGCACTTCCTCGGACCCAACACACGAGTATCACACTACTCACTTGAGAAAACCCCCCTCCCAATGGAAAGCATTGTTGTATGGTGTGTTGTTCTCCTTTTCCTTAGCCTTGCTTTTATAACTTTACATTGAACTAAATTCCTAACCCTAATCTCCAAAGTGATTGACAGTTGAGATTAGATCGTCTCGCTTGAGAATGGTGGCTAATATTAAACATAATCACTAAAGTAAATTACTTACTTTTCCTAAGTTTACTTAGCTCAATTAGGCAGCATAATTAATAATGTGTTTTTCCTAAGTTTAAACTTAGGCTAAGTTACATTAGCAACTTGCTCATGCTTGAACAAGTGGCATAAGGAGACTTTGGGTGACTTTTGCATGCCTAGACACTTAACCATATGCAAAAGTACGTGTCCGAGCTACAAACATCAATACTTACTCTTAACGAGGGAAGTACTTCTACCACTTGGAACTGGCTTCGACCCTAGAAATGCATCCATTGCCATGGTTGCTCCCTCTAAACTGGAGGCCTTCCCTACCACTTAGTCTGGAAACATGATGCAAGAGCATCTAACCTCCAAATCTAAACACAATTGACTAGACTTAAGGGTCTTTCATTTATTAAGGTAGTTGGTTCCCTAAAGTTTGATTAAATGTATTTCCCCAAGTTGCATGATACAGGGAAATATGGGTACGGGTACAAAACGTGACCCCCCCCCCCAACCAAATTTTGGAAATAGGGAAACTCAATATATATATATATATATATATATATATTAGGACATTTAAGAAATATGTGCAATCATAAAGCATACATGATACAATATAATTCATTACATTATGATTAAATTGTCCAATGTCAATGTATAAACTATAAGTCTCTAAATTTACATCACATTTACTCATGAATGATCGCATACTAAAATACAAATATTCAAAATCAGCCACGAGAAATTTCTAATTTTTCCTCTCGTGCTTGATTGGGAGTCTCCACCTGCATAGTCAAACGACCTTAGGGCTCTTGATTAAATAGAAATTCCATACCCTAGTACCCTAGGTTCTCTTGATTATTGGGAGCCTCCCCTGCGTAGAGGGCTTGGTTCTCTTGATTAAATACAAGTTCCATACCCTAGTACATGACAAAATCCAATGGAAACATTGCAATCCCCCCAATCATGAAATCTTGAAAAAATGATAAGTCTGTTGGATTTTGAGTGAGATATAAAATTCTACTTTCTCCATAAGAAATCTAATGAGGGCGAAACCACTCTCAAACATCCTAAGTCATTTCATGGTAAAGTTAAAAATTTAAGTAAAAGGATGAAAATGAAAGACAAAGAAGAATATCACTTTTATTTTAAGAATTTAAAATTACCATGCACTGCATATCAACACTAGGGCCATAGGCTTTAACATTAGGCTACCCCACTCAAAAAATGTTAATTCCAATCTTCAATAGCTCCCTCTATCACTCCTAAATTGGCAGGGAGCGAAAATTAAAAAATCAAAACTAAAAAAAATATCACTTTATCGTTAAACGTGGTTATACAACTTGGAAAGGCATTTCAAGTTGTACTAGGCCATGTTTCCCCCACGTGAAACGTGGCAGTATGGCTTGAAACGCGTTTCCAATCCGTAACAAACGCATTTATGTATCGTTTTTGCCCAGAAACGGGCTTAGGCCCAACGTTTCCTACAACATAGGTATTTCCTTGTAATCCTAGAAAAATTGTACATAAGTGATTGAGATTGAGGATATTGTAATTAGATCTACTTCTTAGAAGAGATCTCAAGAATGTTTGAAAGAGTTAGCGAGATCTTAGGGTTCGTTAGATATCTTGAGAGATATGTGGATCTAGAGGATTCTAGAGATAGGGGTTTGTTGAGTGATTAGTGGGTATGAACCAAATTATGGTTTTAGAATCTTGTGTATAATTATGTAACCAAAAGGCAGAGTGAAAAAAATGTGAGAAGGGAGGTATCAAGAGGATTGAATGTAGAAGGTCGAGGTCAAGGGGCCAATTCAATGTCAATTAGGCCAACATAGCCCTTTGTAAATTACTTGTGTATATTTATTAATAAAAAGAAACATGTTGTTTTGAGTGCCTTGAGCCGATTTGTGTGAGTGGTCTTTGTTCATTATTGTACAATAGCATCCCTGTGATCATAATTAATGAAGTATAATGCAGATTAGCCACGACTGAAGCTCGGGAGAGATTGCACTTAGAGTAAGTGCACAAGAAGTACACAAAGATCGCAAAATTCATTCGATAAAGCTCAAGAGGGAGAGCGATTTAAAGATCATGTCTTAAAGGTGAACAATCTTCGTGTAGAATCGAGGCACATCAGAAGCGTAGAGATCCAATAATCATGAAAAACAGAGATGAGGAGAAGCGTGAGTTTAGAGGTGTTACAAGGGTGTGCATCAAGATCTTGGTTAATCCCTTTGTTAAGCTTGTGACTGAACAAGTTTACCCAAGAACAAAGCATAAGAGGTCGAGACTTGGATTATTTGAGCCTGCGGGAGTTCATCATATGACAAAGATTGATTGACAAAACCCGATTCACGTTAAGGAATTTCCCACGAAGACACCATTTTATAGCTGTTAGGAAAAACAATTCAACAAGTAGTAACAGAGAGATGATGGCAACATTCTTATCCCATTGGTTTGAAAAGTCAAAGCATTGGGACAAACTTTGATCGCAAGGACAAACTTTGCTTAAGCAACAAGTGACAAGAATCTTTTCCCATCCCAGAGGAAACCTCCCGAAAATTTCGAGAGGAGGCACAAGAGATTACATCCCAAAACACCAGGGTCTAGGGTCGTTAGTTAACGGGGACAAATGAATGGGTGTCAATTGTTGAAGAAAGTTCCTGTGGCGAACTTTATTTCCCTGGAATTTCAAAGGGTGTCCATTGCAAAAACCATTAGGGTGACTCGATACCAAATCGCCAGGGTTTCGGGCTCCAGGGTTAGCACTTCACAGGAAATCAAAGGAGCGGCACTTGACGGGAATTATTCCCATCCCAGAGGATTTCCCCCGGAAATACAAGCGGGGACTCGGTACATAATCACCAGGGTGACTCAAAATATAACCGTCTGGGTTATAGTAATGGTCATGTAGTTGGTGATATAACTCTTCATTTTTACAACTCGAGTGCTAAAGGCTGAAGTTTTATTGTCGGGGTTCATAAAACAAAGTGTCGGGATCTGAAATCATGGTTATATCCTGTGGTCACGAGACAACATTGGAAAGGAGCTTCAATAAGTAAACGAGCTACAAGCTAAGGTTCGGGCCTGCACATAGTTGAATGGTATAAATGGATTCTTCCCCATGCTCTTATATAAGCACCTTCCCTGCTCCACAGTCATGATTTGAGTTTATATATATATAGTCTTGACTACAAAGGTTCTACTCAAGTCTAAGGCCCACGCATGCACATGTGATATAACAGATCTAGATTCCGATGGTTTTATTATATATAAGAAACCCTCCCACTTGGTATCAAATAGTTATCTGAAAAGGGGGATTTATTCCCATAGTTGTGTTGAGGGAAGCGCCTTCCTGCCATATAATGGCATAGTGAAAATTTTCCTGGCATCAAAGTGGTAACAGAGCCGCAAGAAATTAAAACGTTTTTCTTTTGGAGATGTTTGCAAATATTGCAATAATTGATGATTGCAGAAGGGTTCAAATAATTTGATTGCAGATGGTATGGAGATTGCATATGAACTTTCAGATTGAGAATTCATGTTGTAGCAGAGAAATCATGTTGCAAGTGTTGGAACAAACGTTGTTTGGGTGTGGTAGCAGCAATCAGAAAACCTCAGAAATAAAGAAGAAATTAGTAGGCTTAAGCAAACAGAGATCAGAGTGGAAGATCTTTGCAGTGGAAACATCAATTGGTTTTGCAACGGATGTTTTGCATAACAGTAGGGATTTAGCAAGTGAGATTGGACATAGTGGGAAATTACAACAGTACAGATTTGAATGAATGATGGTAAGTAAACTTGGGTTCTGTCTTCATATTTTCATTTAGTAATTGACAGAATTTTGTTGTTTGAAACTAGCAGCAATGACAGAGTTACTATGAGAGTGACTTATGGTTAGGAAGAGTTGTAACCACAAGCGAGTAGTGTTCTTGATTGTGGCGAAAACACCTTGAGGAAAAATACAAGAGGACAAGTGGAAGTTCTCAGAAAAGTGAGTAAGTATGTGCAACAACCAGAGGAGCAAGGAGTGCTCAAGGAGGTTCTAGGTGAGAGAACCAATGGAATACCAACAATCCGAGCTGAGGAGGAGCTTGGTGAGGTAGTGGGTAAAACGTCATTGGAGTGGGCTTGTTACATAGGCTAGATTTCAACTCACAAGGAACAAGATGGTTCACACAAGAAGAAGAGAAGATGACTACTAACAGCCATGACAGATGTTCAGCTGAAAGCCACAGCAGAAGAAAAGAAGATGTCAATGCAAAAGACATTAAGAGGAAAATGATTGATGAAGAGCTTGATAAGGAACTCAATGAGATGGAGGCATTGTTGAATGTGCTTATGGAGCTGCTACAACAAGATGTTGAAGGCCAGAGATGCAGATGGGTGCTACCGAAAAAGGTGAAGTGGCACAAATTGTAGGTAAAGCTGAAACATAGGTTGATAATTTTGCATAGTGAAGAGTTCAAGGCAACCAAGATGAATGTGTATTTGTGAACCAAAGCAAGAACCCTTACTTGAGGAAGAAGATGATGAGGATGATGTTGATAAGAGACTTCATGAGAGTCTCACGAAATATGTGGATTTGATGACCAAAACACCAATTAAGGCTATAAAGCCTTGTGTTTTTAAAGCTCACAAGTTGTGCATGATTGCAGGTTTTGATGAAGATGATGGACAGCCATTGGAAATTGTATTAAGAATGGAAAAGAGTGGACAGAACCTGACGTCCATTCTAAAAGAGGATAGGACATCATTGTCTCATACAGACCATCAAAGAGAGGTACATACACAGTCAAGGAAGGTAGTTTTCAAAGGACAATTGCAATAATCCATTTTGGCAAAAAATAGAATGAAGTTGACTAGTGAAGATAGTCAAAGGGAAGAGGAAATGAAGCATTCTGATGCAATGCTCAAGGAAGAGTTACAATTGCTGGAAAAGTTGTTGAAAGAGCCTGAGTCAACAAAGGAGATTACAGTCAAAGAGGAGAAATCATAAATGTGCATATGTACCTGACACCAAAGATGTGTATACAACATTTGAAAAAGTTGAGGTAAATTTAAAGTTACAAATTGATTGTGAAAATGCAGCCCTAGAAATTAAAGATGAAAATGAGACTGTAATTAGAGAAATAGAAGCTAATCTATTTCCTAAAGATGGCATCAAACCTCAATCAAAACATTCAGATTTAATGTTTAATAATTTAGAAGAAGAAATTTCTCGAGGAATGGCTAGAAAGAGATGTAAGTCATGAAAACTACAGGAAGTTTCCAGACAAAGTTGATTCAGAGAAGCAGATTAGAAAGCCATATAACAGCAGCTTAGAGGAGGAGATGCAACAAATTGTAGGTAGCAGCAATAGTAATTTCCAACAAACAAGGAAAATGTACCAGCAAGAGGATAGTTTGGATGCGGAGATTGACTGGATGAGAAGGCTGATATGAAAGTGCCCAGGAAGAGGCATACTAATGTGAGAAACGCAGTCAAAAATAGGAAGCAAGTGATTGTACAAGAGTGCATCAGCAAGGCAAGTGGACAACTCCAGGATAAGATTTGGAAACCTGGAGAAGGGAGGAAGACAACAGCAGAAGCAAGAAAGAGCAGATGATCAGCAACAAACTAATGTTTGGGATCCTGGAGGATTAAGCCTATGAAAGGACATGGTCAGGAGACCAAGATTTTTTTTTCACCTTGGGAGTATGATGTAAGAGCGTCTAACCTCCAAATCTAAACACATTTGACTAGAGCTAAGGGTCTTTCATTTACTAAGGGAGTTGGTTCCCTAAAGTTTGGTTAAATGTATTTCCTTATGTTTTCCTTATAATCCTAAAAGAATTGTACATAAATGATTGAGATTGAGGATATTGTAATGAAATTTACTTCTTAGAAGAGATCTCGAAAATGTTTGAAATAAATAGAGAGATCTTAGGGTTAGTTAGATTTATTGAGAGATATGTGGATCTAGAGGATCCTAGAGATAGGGGTTTGTTGAGTGATTCGTGGATCTGAACCAGATTATGGTTTCAGAATCCTGTGTATAATTATGTAACCAGAAGGCAGAGTGAAAAAAATGTGAAAAGGGACGTATTGAGAGGATTGAGTGTGGAAGCAAAGTATGGCCACAAGGCCAAGGGGCAGATTCAATGTGAATCAGGCCAACATAGGCCTTTGTAAATTACTTGTGTGTATTTATTAATAGAAATAAATGTTATGTTTTGAGTGTATTGAGTCGATTTGTGCGAGAGGTCTCTATTAACTATTGTACAATAGCATCCTTGTGATCATAATTAATTAAGTATAATGCACACTAGCTACAACTGAAGCTCAATAGGGATTGCACTTAGAGTATGTGCATAAGAAGTACACAGAGATTGTAATATTCCTAAATGGAAATTAGCAACAAATACCAAAGCAATGTACAAGGGACAACAAGATAAATATAAATCACAGCCACAGATCAGTACACAATAGACACCAACAAAATACTTTAAGCCATTATATTATTAAATTGGAACTAGGTACATAGAATGAGCTGAAATGATAGAACCTGGGCTTGCCAAGCAAGCTATGCAAAGCCCAGGAAGATGTCTCTGACCCAAATGAGGAATAGCCCAGAAGAAGAAATGTGCATTGCCCAGTGAGTAATCTGTTGTTGGTTGTTGGCTGGAACAGTGATTTCAAGGCTGAATACTCCTCGTATTGCTCCGAAAATTTAGCCCCAGATTCCTCTCCCAAAACCCACAAAAACCCGAAAATGGTTCAGGTTGAATCCACGTAATGAGGAAACCCTCCAAATGGTGTGAATGGCCCTCTGGCTGGCTGTAAGCCTGTACGCACTACTAGGAACATTGCTACTAGAGCACCCCCAAATCCAACACTAATGAATTATCCAAGCCATCTGTGGAATTATCTCCAGAAAAGCCCCAAATCTCCAGCTCCCCAACTCGCACTACACAATGCCTGCATAGTTTGTCCTGAAAAATACCTGCGCACCACCTGAGAATGATGAAATTGGCCCTCTAAATCAGCTCAAAATCTCCCCAGCAAAACACACCCAAGTCCTCACTTCTCTGGCAATGGAATTTCCCTGCAAATCTGACCCACGAACTCCCTCCACAATTGTGCACTGGGTGTTTCACTCCTCTTTTGCACCCTTGGAATGTGCATTGCTAAATCTGGCCCACAACTGAAGGATTAACTTTGTGGAAATCCTATGATGGACTTCTCAATCTACTAGCTAGGGAGACACTCAAAATTCTCCAAAACTGGCTGGAAATCTCGCTTGAGACTCCTGTGCTTAATAGCACTTTGTCCCTTGTGCTAAACAACTCCAAGAGATCTCAAATTCTAAAATTTAATTGACAAAAGACCCCAAAGGAAGGCTTCCCTTTAGCGTTTATACTTGTCCCAAGCGCTCTCCTTGGTGGCCACCACTTTCCACTAATTCGCACTCCCTCCCTCACAGAGATCGTAGAATCTATTGGATAAAGCTCAAGAGGGAGAGCGATCTGAAGATCATGCCTCAAAGGTGAACAATCCTCGTGTAGATCGAAGCGCAATGAAAGCATAGAGATCCAAGAATCGTGAAGAACAGAAGGGGCTACCAGCTAAAGTTCAGGCCTACGCATAGATGAAAGGTATAAATGGATTCTTCTCCATGCTCTTATATAAGCCCTTTCTCCATTCCACAGTCATGATTTGAGTATATATATATATATATATTTTCCTTGGCTACGGTGGTTCTACCCAAGTCTAAGGTCCGTGCATGCACATGTGGTATAACAGATCTTGAATCTAATCATTTTATTATATAGAAGAAACCCTCCCACTTGGCATCAAATTGTTATCTAAAAAAGGGGATTTATTCCCATAGTTGGGTTGAGGGAAGTGCCTTCCTACCATACAATGGCGTAGTGAAAGTTTTCCCGACATCAAACATCCTTGAAGAATTGTTCCCCTTCGACTAGTTCCTAGAAGCCTCCTGCTCCAAAATAGCATGTAAGGTCATCTCATGCCAAGAGACCTTCTTGATAGACTTGGAGGAATCTACTAATTGCTCCTCCCCAGCCGGCACTAAAGGTTGACTCCCTCTGAGTTGTTCAACCTTCGAAGCTACCTACTCATTGTTCTTTGTCATTTCTTTGCTTCTTGACATTGCTCGAATAGGCTAGCCCTCTAGCCTATACAGGTTGGTCTCTCTACCTCCAATGACGTGGCCATCAACTAAGCAAGATCCCATGGGTCTGATCAATGTTTGTCCATTTTGGAACGCTACAACAAACCCCTTCTTCTCTATCATAGAGACTAAGAGAAAACTCCACTTGAGTTTTGGCACCCATAACATGTCCTTCACTTCCAACCTGCCCTCCTAACTCGAACTGAAATATTATCATTCGAACCCCCTTCACTACATGTTTGTTATCAACACCAAACTCCACCTATAGTTATGAATCCCACTTAGTGAGGCTATCAAACAACTCTCATGCCCCCGTCATATGTCACATAGCTCCACTGTCTAGTAGCCACACACCAATTGGTAAGGTGCCTAAGAAAAAGCAGGAAACAAGTGTGAACTCAGTTTCAAAATTCTTGAGCTTATGTCGATGCATCTATAATTGACTATGTATGCTTTCCACCCTTTTTCCCTCTATGGACACAGTGAAGCATAGTGTCTCAGCTTATCACATGCAAAACAATTGACCTTAGCCAAGTCCTTCTTTGGTTGTGAGGATGACTCCTCACTCCTACTCAAACCTTTTCCTTTGCTCCTCATTTCCCGACTTGCAAGAGCAAGGTTCTCCTCATCCCCACTTATGTTGTCCACCAGAAAATGACTACCAAAGTTCCTTCTAAGTGAATTCATCCCATAGTCTACTCAAATTAGGTAGTTTCTCTTGTGCTAGAATACTTGTCACAAAAGTAGCCCATTGTTTCGTGGGCTCACTCAAGGTTATCCTTCCAAGCTCTTCTTTTGACACCACTACCCCAACAACTCCAAGCTCATTTTGAACTTTGTTGAATCCTAGTGAGATATGATGCCATTGTGTTTAATTCAGTCATCTTGTTGTTCCTTAACTTTCCCCTCAACACCATTTTATGGCTCTAGTTATCACTCAAGCATAAACTCATTAGAGCGATCCACATCTCATTAGAGCAGTCCACATCTCATTGGCGCTCTTCCTTCTTGATATGTAAAGGATCACATGACCCTTACTGCATCATGATGATATGACTAGCTTTCATATCCTTTAAATTATGGATGACCAGTGTTGTAGCATCTATAGAAGTGGAACTTCAATTTCTACTAAATTCCTTAGACAGTTCTCCATGAGAATCAGTGTTATTCTCTCCTTCCATGGACCGATGTTATAGACGCCCTCCAACCTATCCTCAAATCTCAAACCAATCGTTGTCATCTCCAAATAAAAAAATCAAAGGTTTTGCCTTGTTTTCATGCCCCTAATCAATATGATCTCCCACTCTTCCTTTAAGAGTTGGTCTCTACCAATCCCTAGAAACAAAGGACTCTTGCACTACTTTGCACCCTTGTATAGTCACTAGCCAAAATTGGCCTTACTGACTTCTTACTAGCCATTGTGTTTCATAGCTACTCTACTTTACCAGAACCCTCACACCCATTCTTTGTGCTCAGTCGCCACTATTTTCACCTGCAAACCCTATCTCTATGGGCTAACAACCCTTACTCTTGCACCTATGTACCTGATTGCTTTCTCCTACAGCATGTGCAACTCAACCATCTTGAGGTTGCGAGCTCCTGCGACGTAGATCCTATCAATCCACTACCTAACATAAGCCCAATCACCCTGCACACTATGTGGTTGGTTGACAAAGCTCCTCCTGACGACTGACCCTGCTGCACTATTGGATTTCTACCACATGTCAACATTGCTTGCCACTCTTCCCACACAATGTTGCCTGCGACTACAATTTTCGGTTATGCTTCGAGTTGACCTCAACACAACTCTAATTTGTGGCAGTTAGTTGGCGCTTATCTCTATCACGACCCCGTGAAGTCCTATGCACCACAACTTATCCTACGCAAAAGCCCCTGCTCAATATCCCACCTATTGACCTTTTGGCACTGTCCCGATTGTTGCTTCTACTTCCATCGTCGACTACTTCCTACATCATCGCCTTGCCTACCCGAATCTCCTATTGTGGCCCTACATCTCTCAGCATGTCACAATTCCATTTCTTCAATGGCTCGAATCTTCACGACCTCATTTTGGACCTAGTTTGGAAGATGTTTGACTGCTCGGAAGGGCCCGACTATTGTCTCCCACAGCGTGGCCTATTTGTTACTCCACCTACACAATGTCACTGTCACCTACACTTGTCAACAACATCTTCTCCACACCTAACAACTATAGCCACGAACAATCCTAATCGTTGTTGACCCTCACCGCTATCCTCCGCAAGCTCCTCTAGCATGCAGTTGGGTGGGTTCTGACAGCCCACTTATGGCTATTGAACACCAACTCATCAAACTTCCCTTTTTTTAACTTTTACTTAACTCCAAGCCACCATATGATTTTCTTCAACCTATACGGATTCTTGGATGTTGTACAACCAACTTTGGTTCTTGGCCTGCTTAAAAAAATATGCCTTATACAATCACGG
Source organism: Pinus tabuliformis (assembly GCA_031772625.1). Taxonomy (NCBI): domain Eukaryota; kingdom Viridiplantae; phylum Streptophyta; class Pinopsida; order Pinales; family Pinaceae; genus Pinus; species Pinus tabuliformis. Next base: position 657,908,711 of record CM062809.1, read on the forward strand.
TCGTACTTGGATCCAATGATCCCTATACGAACCCCGCTTCCTACGTGATTTAGAGATTGGCTTGCAAGGTTTCTCGCTTTAAAGTTTAAACCATGTTAAATTTTCCTGAACCTAGAACCCAACAATTTATTAACCTAGAAAATTGGATATCTATTGAATAAATGCATGACTAAGTTCTTAACTTAATTACTATGTTGCAGGAAACGTGGTATAGAGGTCTGTTTCCGTACGGAAACGGGTACGAAACGCGGAAACACGTTTGGTACGGCCATGAAACGCGTTTCCAGCCGTACTGCCACGTTTCCCGAAACGGAAACGTGGCCAATACGGCCGGAAACGCGTTTCAGGGCCGTACGACCCACGTTTCCTCATTAACTTGTTTTTTTTAATTTGTTTTTTAATTTACTTTTAGGGTATGTTAGTGACTTCTTGTTGCTTCTAGATGCGTGTCTAAAGTTATAAAAGTGAATTTTTGCCCTAGTGTTGATATGCAGTTCATCAGGGAGTTTGAGGAATATGCAGTTCATGGTAATGTTAAATTCTTAAAGTAAAAGTGATATTCTCCTTTATTTTTCATTTTCATCCTTTTACTTAAATTTTTAACATTACCATGAAATGACTCAAGATGATTGAGAGTGGTTTCGCCCTCATTGGATTTCATATGGAGAAAGTAGAATTTTAGATCTCACTCAAAATCCAGCAGACTTATTTGTTTTTCAGGATTTCAGGCTTGGAGGGATTGCAATGTTTCCATTGGATTTTATCATGTACTAGGGTATGGAACTTGTATTTAATCAAGAGAACCAAGCCCTCTATGCAGGGGAAACTCCCAATAATCAAGATCATGTAGGGTACTAGGGTATGAAACGTGTATTTAATCAAGAGAACTAAGGTCGTTCGACTATGTAGGAGGAGACTCCCAATACAACAGTGGCCCTTCTAAAGAATGGGATGTGGATGCAGAAAATCCTAATTTGGATCTCTCTCTTGCAGCCTTATAGTCTTTATTGTACTTGCAGCCTCATATATTAATATAAATAAAGGTTGATTTTGAGATTTGGATATATAATAAAGGTTGCTTTTGGATATTCCGATATTTTTATTTTCATTATGTGATCATTCATGAGTAAATGTGATGTAAATTAAATCTTAATGTTTAAGTGTAATAAATTATAATGTATCATTTATGCTTTATGATTGCACATATATATATATATATATATATATATATATATATATATATATATATTTAAATATTTTCAATATATATATATATATATATATATATATATATATATATTCGTGTTTCCCCGTTTCCAAAATTTGGGGAGGTTGCATTTCGGATCACTTCCCGTTTCGGAAACTCGTACCCGTTTCCCCGTTTCATGCAACTTAGCTTAATTAGCATAAGCAAAATAAAACAACCAATCTCAATCACAAGTGACACAAATGGATTATGCCCAATCAACAGTTCTTCATTAAATCTAATTTCACATGGCCTCTCATCCTAGGATAATAGCCCAACTAAGAAAATTACAGATACAAAATTCTCTAGATTTGCTCTAGATCTAATCTAGTAGATCAAGCATTGGATTTCTCCACGTCTGATCTCGATCTCCAATGCTGCACTTTTGCACTTCCTCAAACCTGACACACTTGAGTGTCACACTCACTTGAGAAAATCCCTCTCCATGGCAAGTGTCATTGTATGGTGTCTTTCTCCTCTCCTTAGCCATGCTTTTATAACTTTACATTGAGCTAAATGCCTAACCCTAATCTCCAAAGTGAATGATGGCCGAGATTAGATCTTGCCTCACTTGAGATCAACAGCTAAGATTAAAACATAATCACTAATATAAATTACTTTATGTTTCCTAAGTTTCTTTAGCTTAATTAGCCAACATAATTAATTATGTGTTTTTCCTTTAAGTTTAAATTTACGCTAAGTTACATTAGCAACTTGCTCATGCTTCAACAAACGTCTAAAAAGACTTTGGGTGACTTCTGCATGCCTAAACACTTATGTCTGTGCAGAAGTACCTGCCCAAGCTACAAACATCAACATAATGCCACCGAACAATAGAAAAGAAAACCTATGAAGATAACTCTTAGCTAGCATATCAGTGTCATATTCAACATGTACCCTTCACTTTCTAGCACTTGTTTTGCAAGTAAAGCCAGGTCAGTAATTATAAGCCTGGGTCAGATGTCCTAGCTTTCTTCAAGAAAGCATTAGCCGTGTACAAATCATATAAAGTCCGCGTCTATAACTAGTTTTACATGTAGGCTCATTTGGGTGAGAACCTTCATGAAATCAAAGTAATAATTGCCACCAAAAGCTATTGAAGTGCCTAGAGATATAGCTGGGGTGCAGTTTTAACTTTGTATATATTAATAACAAGTGATATCCAAAATAGTTGTCATCACATGGCAGAAAATGGCATCTCTGACAATTAATATCCTCACCTGGCACGGAGAACCCTACATAGAAGGAACCATTGCCACACAACAGAGACAAACTGACATTTAAGCATCTAAAATTAAAACATCTTTCAGACCTATACAATCCACAATTGTTTTCAGTTTAAAATATAGCATAGGATCCATTAGAATTTAGAAGTTGATTTTGTAAGGTCTTTATGCAAAGTTTATGCATACAAAATTATAAGTATATCAAGGACAAGATCAAACTTTTCACATGCATGTCATTTGGTGTAAACCACGCTAATTATTTTTTCAATTCAACTCACTACAGATTAAAATCCTCTAACCCGAAATGCCATCGGATATACACTTTTTCAAAATGAAAGAGAATAAACATAGCAGTAGCAATAGGATCCTGAATACAGTCTGAATGATGAAATTGTCACTGTTTTAAATAACTCACCATCAGGTAGAAGATACCTCTAATTCTTACAATTTTTTAGTCATTCACTGGTGGATAACAATAAAGTAAATTCATAATTGAACTGGAGCCAATTCCAGACACTTCACAAGAAATTTAAAAAATAAAGTTGTTAAAAAATCATCACAGAAGGGAATAATATTACTGAAGATACTTAAAGAACTGGCACTGCTCCCTATGCAGCTGCCTTGCCAAAGAGAAGCTTGCGAATCTGCAAGGAAGAGAAAGCCATAAACTGAATTAACTGTTGAAAATATGGAAATTCTGCCCTTAAAATTAAACTCTATAGGTGTTATGACAGAAAACAGGGAAAATAAATCTTACTATATTAGGATTTTTTATACCACTCAAATACTCTAAGAACACAATAACAATGTTGAATGTTATTAAGCATGTGATAAATACCTCTGGAAGCTTCTGCCTGAATACAACATCCAATCTGGCATCAAGTGTGTTCTCGCAAACAATTTTACCGTCTTTTGATGCTAAAACTATACCTCCAGCACTGTGAATGGATACAAGAAATTGTTAGTGCCTTCAGTGACAAATGCAAGTACAAAAAGCATTAAAAATTGGTAGAAAAGCAGTCCTCGTCACCATGTACAAAAACAAAATTCACGATAATTGAAAGATTACCAAGAACTGCCAATTCCATCAGGCCTTGGTTCAGGTGGAAGATAAGTTTGTTCATCAATGATTATCTGAGGTGCGTGTACTTTTGCTTTTTCTGCATATTCCTCCTTTGCCTCTTCCAGAATAGATTCTACTAACCACCTGTCAGCCTTTCTGCAACGCAGCTGTAATGCTGGTTCTTTCAATCTCAGCAGACCCTGAATCAATTGATTTGGATATTTTTAGTTACCATCAGAAACGGCACAATTTCCTAATTGAATGAATCAGTGCCTATCCGCCATATTATTTTGTACCTGCACAATCAGATCTTTTAGAAGCCTTTTATAGAAATCATGATCCTGACTAACAGCCAGAATTTCCTTTCCTGCGGATTCCTTCATTGACCCAACCAAGTCATCTTGGGCTTGCAGCACTTTGATGCGTGATGCATTCAGCTGCATTGAATATTCACTGCAAAATATTATATAAAGTATGTTTTTAATATAAAGCATTATAGTATAAGCTGAAATATTATGGAATTATAAATGGATATTTTTCATGACAAAACAGCCTCTTGAATAAATAGGTAGATATGATGTCTGGCAAACAGCAATAATTTGAATTCAATGATCTTGGTATAGACCCATGTTCAACAAAAGAAATAATCCTAAGCATGTACACTTAAAGAATGAAAGGATGCATAGATGTAGCTTATATAACACATGAATCAACGTTAGAATTTATGTAGAATCTTAAAATATCATCACCTGAACCTTCCATTTGACACAAGTTTCGTGGTTGCATTTCTTACCGAAATGAACTCCAATAATCCACTGTCAGGTGAGCAAGCTGTGCTCTGGTCATACAACTTTTGGGTTCCAGATCATAGTTTTAAAAACCAGCCAGGTCGAACCAGAAATTGGACAAACTGGATGGTTAGTTGCCTGAGATATCAAACCAGCCCAATAAATCTGATTCGCTGGCCGGTCAGGACAGTTTGGTACCTAACTGGTCCTGACCAGCTGAGTCCTTAAAAACTGGCTGGTTATGAAGCCACATGCATGGGGGTATTGATGGGACCTGCAGGTGGTTTTTTGGAAACCATGGGCAGGTTTGTTGGTTTTTCAAGAGCAATAGAGACAAGCACAAATTTCTGAAACTGATAATTACTTCTAATGATATTGAATATTATCTTTGCACTTCCAGTTTACCATTAAGCAATTACACTTCAGAAATTCAACCATAAAATGCAGTAGGACAGAGAGATCGCAATAGAACAATGATGCACAAAGACAAGAAAATTTGCCCTGGAAAAACCCTCTTATAGGGAAAAACCCAGCAACCTTTTCTTAGAGAAATTGTCCAATTCAACAACAGATACAATCTGATTTTTCCAGTCAAATAAAGTAAAACTGCCTAGCAAACAAGCCCAGCTCAAACCTGGTCAAACTGAGAAATTTCGACCTCCTACACCTTCCTCAGAATTCAGACTGCTGCCCAGAAAGATACACAGAAAACTTTGGTCTGCTCCCACAGATGCAAAGTCAAACTGAGATGAAAAATAGCTTGGTCAACACTGGACTGATCTGGTCAACTTCGATCTCCTTTTCTTTCTCTCCTTCGCATAGATGAACAAAAGAATATGTTTGTGTGATCCGAATTGGTGCCTTGAGTCAGAGGACAAGTAGCCTTTATATAGTCATCTCATGAGCCCGAATAGGTGTCTTTTGGAGCTGGCCAACTTCTTGGAGGGCCGACTTGACTTTTATGGAGAAATAATTTAAATTTCAAAAAAAAAAATCCCTCTTTTGAAGCCAACTTGAAATACAATTCATATTTATCATTTCTTTTGATTTTAGAGGGCTACCATAGCTACAAAATTCAACACTCCCTCTTAGCTAGGGAGGTATCCATAATAACTTCTTCAGATGATCTCAGTGTTGAAAAGAATCTCTATCCCAAGAAATAGGTTGAAAGAACTTGCTATGTTGATGAATCCATCCACCTCATGTTCTATTACAAAACCATGTGCAGAGCATCTTACATCAACATCATGCTCCACAAGTCATCACTTGGAACCTGGTCAACACCTATGACCTATGGTGAAACCTTGGCCTATTACCATTCTGCATCCCAATTGAATGGTTACATACCTTCCTAATGCTAAAGTCACTCAATATACCCACTATCCAAGTACCTCTTCACAATCTATGGGAGCAATCTGGGCCTTGATGCTATCTGGACCATTCTCTCTAGCCACATTACATGGCCCCTAGGGTCAATATCTTTGACATGTCAATATCCTGACCTAGGGAGAATGTCTGCCCCTTGTTGCTACAACATCAAAACTCCCTCTGACAGAGCGAAGCATTATCAACTAATCTAAGTTTGTCCCTGAAGTATACAAACTTCACCCTAGGACAGAGGCTTTGTGAGAATGTCAGCATCCTGCTCGTCTGTGGAAATGCAATGGAGCCTCACTACTGCCTTGTGTACCATGTCCCAGATGCAATCGTACCATGAGCTCGATGTGCTTCAACCTATCATCACAATTGTCTCTGGCACCTGAGCAAACGATCCTGTGAGTAGCTTCCCAAGCCACACTACTTCACAACTCGCCAAACTAGTTGCAATATACTCAACCCCTGATGTCCTGAGTGTAACAGATGTCTGCTTCCTGCCCAAGTATAATCTAAACTGAATCATCCTAATGTGCTCTTCTTGTCTTCAACACTCTTTACCAAATTTGAATCTATATATCCCTGCAACTCTACTTCTCAATTCACATTCAACTGTACCATGCTAGTACCTTAACACAATGTTGTGCCATAGCTACTTTCTAATCACCCTGACTGGGTACTCCCTTTGACAATGAAACAAATCTTGTTGTGGTAATCCTTGCTTCTCCCATTGCCACTTAGCTTCTTTAGATTAATTACCATGGAAGTGGCCATGGACTAGTTGTCCATCATCCCAAATTTTTTAAGGATCATGATAATATGACCACAAGATTGCTACCACACTTTTAGTTCCAAGAAGTGAGGTATCTAACCAATATCCTTCATCTCAAACTCAAAGGTCAACTCCCTCTAACACTGAAGCAAGGCTTTATGTGGAAATCTTGACTGCTCCCTCTCACAGAAGCAAATCCTTCTACCATCGTCACTTCCTCTGTCACGTGAGTCCTTTTGCTTCTATCAAAAATAAGTCATCTAATAGCAAGATCCACCAGGACTCATCAAATAATCATCAATCTGAGAATACCATGCCTGAGGTCCATACAAAGCCTTCTTTAGTCTGCAAACATGAGATTCCCTCTCATGTACCTCAAAGCCCTAAGGTAGCTCTATGTACACTTCTTCTTCCTCAATTACTCCATTGAGGAAAGCGGTCTCCACATCCACCTGATGTAATTTCCAACCCATAATAGAAGCAACAGAAATAATAGTTCTAACAGAAGTGTACCTAACAACTGGAGCAAATGTCTCCACATAGTCCTCTCCCTCTTTCTGGGAGAATCCTCACAAATCTTGCTTTGTACTTCTCTTTGTTGCCATCTACTGCATACTTCATCTTGTAGATCCACTTGGAAGTCACCACTGACTTCTCTTTGACATAATTTCCTCCATCATGGCATCCTTCAAACTTGTTGGCCTGCTTGCTCTTTCTAAACCAAGAACTCATCCGGCACAATTTTAGATGTCAGTACAATTTCTCACTCTAGCTTGATCCTAGGAGAGTCCTCTTGCCACAAGCTCTTCTTTGTTCTCCCTGATGCTTCCATCTACTGCTAGAGCCTTGGCAACCTTCACGATGTACCTACAACCCTCATTAGGAGGCCATGGAAGAATTGATTATAACATAGCAAAAGAAACGAAGACAAGAGGTTAACTATTAGTAAAATAATAATAATCAAGGAAGAGAGATATAAAGGACTTATCTTTTTAGAATTGTAGGGAATTTGTTAACTCCCTCTTGATCCTAGCATTCTTGCAGAAATGAAATCCATTTGCAAACTCATCATCCTCATCCTCATCCTCATCATCAGCATGCTACTTTCCTTTCCTTCTTTGCATGTGCAAGGGTTTCTTCTTTCAGCAGAAACATTGATCTAGGTCTAGCTCTAGGGTTTTATCCACAAACCCTACAACTTTCTCATCCAAACCTTCAAACCCTAGGACTTCTGAATACAAATTTTGTCATGTGCTAATTGGAATTTGTTGCTTTATAGGTGAAGAACACTTTCTCCTTTGATTCCATTTGTAACATCAAGGACCAAGCAATGACACCCTAGTACTAGCAACGTAACTTAGCCAATACAATCATTAGCAGCATATGCAAGACATCTTAAAACTTCAATTCAAACAATCTCCGCACATTTGGTCCATCCCCCTCTGCAGGCCTTATCTTGCCTTTAGGCCTTACTGAACTTTGAATCATAATCCAAATTTGTGATAAGTCATTACTTCTTGAATTGCCAAGATGGCTTATATGCTCTCAATTCTTCTAGGGTTGACAAATAAGATCATCAAATCTGTCATATGCAACTTTTCTTCCTGTAGTCAATATAGATGGTGACAGTTCATCCAAAACCAAAAGAACGTGCCATGGAGTCCCATGCCTCTGCATATGTGATTGTTAACAAAATGTTGTTATCAGTGAATCAAGGAATGCTCCATCTAGTCCAAGCAAATGTATAATGATCTCTTTTGTAAGGCTTATATTCTGCCTGTTTAACATTCTAAAGAAACAACACCTCCCGTCTTCAATTATGAAAGTGAGATGTCTCCATCATATCAGAAAGCCTCTCTAGGACAACCTTGTAGTTAACACCAAGGCTTCAAGTTGGGGACAATATTGTCTTTCTTGGAGATACTTGCAACCCTCAAAACCTCAACTGTCAACCAAATGAACTCGGCTCCTGTGTAGGTTGAAGAAAATAGATTCTTTCTATTGGCCCCTTCTTCATTGTGGGAGAATGCAAAGTTTTGAAGACTCTTGACTTAGCCATTTCTGGAGTAGTAACTTTAAAAATTATTGACCACTGTACATTATACAAACTGTCCTTATTCCCAAATGCATACAGGGACTTCACCTCTTGACTAATAAATTCTTCCTTGAGGGCTCTCTGTCTGGATGTGGATATAATACCTTGTTCAGTTCTGCCAACCTTCCAAGTCTTAGTGAGTACATGTCCAGCAAAACAGTTTTTTCAAATGTACTTTGCTATCCATTTTTTGTTCAATATATATTCATCTTCAAGGACATGGATATAATAAACCCCTTAAACAGCTTGAGAAAGCTCAGAATATACAAAGGGAATTCAAATACTGATTCCAAAAGCTTCAAACAAAGAAATTTCAAGTTCTAATCAAGGACTTAATTAGAAACAAATTTGCAAGCCTTTGCTTTCAGATATATGAGAAACCTGGTCCAATGATTTGTGTTGTCCATATTTTGACAAAGTCCTTTTCAGACTTAGGGTCTGAGATCCTTGTTCACCTTAGATGAGGCTTTCAGTTTCCTTCTAGGACAACATCCTAGCCGCAGAGCAGGTCTGCATCCTTCCTTAACGTCCTCGGCCCTTTCTATTCATCACACAGACATTTTCAGACCTTTCTGAGAACTGTCTGAAACCTTTTGGTCCACTATTGTCATAGACTTCTAGGACTTCATCTTTGAACAGACTCAGCCCTCTTCCAAATCAAGGATTTGATTATAAAGTGGGTGTCTTCAAGAGTGATCTCCAATGCCTTTCTTAACTAAGCTTTGATACCATGCTGATTTTTCAAGTGCAATAGATACAAGCACAAATTTCTAAAACTAATAATTACTTCCACTGATATTGATATTACTTTTAGCACTTCCAGTTTATCATTAAGCAATTACACTTCAGAAATTCAACTATAAAATGCAGTGGGGCAGAGAGATCACAATAGAACAATGATGCACAAAGACACAACAAGATTTACCCTGAAAAGCCCTCCTCTAGGGAAAAACCCAGCTACCTTTTCTTAGAGAAATTGTCCAATTCAATAAGAGATACAATCTGATTTTTCCAGTCAAATAAATTTAAACCGCCTAGCAAACAAGCCCAGGTCAAACCTAGTCAAACTGCCTTTGCTAGTGCCACTGCCTCCCAACCAGGTCTAACTCAACCCACCTTTAATGCAAATGTCCCCTTTAATGCTACTCGTTCACCTTATTACCAAGCTATGTGGGATGTTGCTATAGCTACAAGAAAGGGCTTCAAAAGCCCTAGTATGCATGGCTTGAGGGGAGCTCTTTTGCAAAGAGAGGTTTTGTCCATTGGAGAATATTTGACTAAGTTTAAAGAGTCATGGACCAGCATGTTGTTACATCATGTCAGATGGACGGAATGATGGAAAAAACTGCACCCTCATAAATTTCCTTGTCTCTGGCCCTCAAGGAACCATGTTTTTAAGATCGTTGATGCATCTGATAGGATGAAAGATGCCAACCTATTAATTGAGATCTGGATGAGATGGTTACCACAATGGGGGAGCAGAATGTTGTGCACGTCATCACAGATAATACCTCAAACTATGTTCTTGGCGGAAAGATGCTATAGTCCAAATATAGGACCATATTTTGGACCCCATGCGCTACACATTGCATAGACCTCATGGTTGAGGACATAGGAAAAGTGGAGTGGGTAGAGAACTCTGTGGAGCATGCCAAATGTATCACAAAATACATCTACAACCACTCATGGGAAATGAGCCTAAAGAGGAAAAACACTGGGGGCAAGGAGCTTGTTAGGCCTTCCATCATGAGATTTGCAACTCACTTCCTCACATTGCAATCCCTCACTTCCCAACAAAAAAACTTGCAAAAAATGTTTTCCCGTGATGATTGGAATGGATGATGGGCTCATAGAACAAATAGAAAAGACACCAAAAAAAGTTTTTGACAACATTTTTTGGTTAAAAACAACAGAGCTTGTGAAAATTGGTGAGTGCCTTGTTAAGGTGTTGCAGTTGGTGGATTGGGAAAAATTGGCCATGGGCTACATCTACGAGGCTATGGATCAGGCAATGTTGCAAATTTGGCAGCTCAGGGATGAATTTCTAAAAATAGAAAGTCTCGAGTATGACTTTCCAAAAATAGTAAATCGCCTTGCATCAATTGGTAATAAAGTATTGTTGATGGAAAAACCCTTCTTATCATCAATCAATCATAATAGTTCAATTTCGACTTAATCATCAATATTTCCATTAAAATTATTATTATGATTCTTATGATACTATTATTATTATAAAAAATAAATTCAAGTCACTCAACCATGGCTCTCAATAATGTTCTCTTACACACTCATTATTGGCATAGCATATTCCTCTTACACTCTCATTAATGCTCTTACACTCTCAGTATGATACATAATGATGTATGGGAAGTAGTTCCAAGACCCAAACACTGAAGAAAGCTCTCTATGAAATGAATCAAGCCCCAAAAATCTGGTATGCCCGCATTGATAGCTTCATGATGAAGCTTGGTTTTACCAGAAGCAATATTGATCCAAATCTCTACTTCAAAACTATCCAAGGTATGCCTTTGATTTTGGTATTATATATTAATGACTTATTCTTGACAGGTGGAGAACCTCTTACCCTCCAATGTAGGAGGTAGTTAGCTTCTGAGTCTAAAAGGAAAGATTTTCATTTGATGCACTACTTTCTAGGACTATAGGTAAGCCCTAGTGAGATTTTCCTTTCTCAAGGAAAATATGTTGTCAAGCTTCTGGAAAGATTTGGTATGATAGAATGTAAGTCCATGAACATACCAATGGAAATGAATTTCAAAAAGTTATGTGGTGAAGCTGCAGGACCTGATTTGGCTAATCCTTTTGAGTATTGACAATTGATTGGGGCACTGATGTTCTTAGTGAACACTAGACTGGACATATGTTTTGCGGTCAATACTTTGAGCCAATATATGATTAAGCCATCACATGCACACTAGATTGTTGCAAAGCATGTGTTGAGATACCTGCATGGGACCATCAATCTTGGATTGAGATATACTGCTGGAGATGTGAGACTACATGGGTACTTTAATGTTGATTGGGTTGGTAACTCTGCTGACAAAAAAAACACATCTGGATGTTGCTTTAGCTTGGGATCTACCATGATATCTTGGATGAGAAGAAAACAAAAGTTTGTAGCCCTTAGCACAGTTGAAGCCGAGTACATTGTTGCTAGCATGGCTAGTTGTGAGGCAGTATGGTTGAGGAAGCTCTTTGGAGAGTTGTTTGAGCATGTGCTAGATATGACAATAATATACTATGACAATAAGAGTGGGATTCGACTTGCAAAAAATCTCATGTTCCATGACAAGTCCAAGCACATTGAGATCAAATATCACTATATCTGAGATATGGTGCAAAGAAGAGCAATGAGGCTCCATCATATTGTGACTGATGATCAGATAGATGACATACTTACCAAGCCTTTGCCGAAAGGGAAGTTCTTGGTATTTAGAGAGCAACTTGGACTTACGGATGTGACCCAATATTCTCTCGATGTCATGCACTATGGCCAGGACTAACAGTCGTAAGCCTAGTGAAGGCACTGATGAGAGGGGCGGTCATGGCTGATCGAGAACATTGAGCTATGCTCTTCCCCCCTGTTTGAGCTCCCAAGTTGGGAATGGAGCCAATAGAGCTCTTGGGGTTGAGGGAACTCTTGACTGTAGGTTGTGTGTGATCCTTGTCATGTGTTGACAAGTGGTAATCCCCCCTACCATCTAGTCTGGGACTTGTCAGAGTATACCCTAGTATGCATCCTACCCACAAGTTGGGCTTGTCAAGATTGCCATCCATCTGGCCAATGGATGAGGAGAGACTTGGATGTGTGTGATCCTTACCTCTGGTAAGTTGGGTATCCCCCCAAGGTCTATGGATGTAGGTGTTCTACCACTTGATTCTTGAGGGTCAAGGTGGGAAGATCAACAAACAATAGGATAGAGTGTGATCCTTACCTCTCATGGTAAGTGGTATCCTGCCTATTGCCGATCGGACATATATTTAGGGTGGTAGATTAATCTCCCCTATTGTCCATTGATATAGGGTGGTAGCCAGAACTCCCCAATGATGATTCTTCTTCATTACAGTGAGACGTCATTGTTCTAGATGATAAAGAGTGGAGATGAGCAGAGAAAGCAGAGATCTTTTGTTGCAGAAAGAAATTCCTCCCTAGTTGAGAGGGAGTGTTGAAAATTTGGCAGCTCAAGGATGAATTTCTAAAAATAGAAAGTCTCAAGTATGACTTTCCAAAAATAGTAAATCACCTTGCATCAATTGGTAATCAAGTATTGTTGATGGAAAATCCCTTCTTATCATCAATCCTAATAGTTCAATTTCGACTTAGTCATCAATATTTTCATTAATATTATTATTATTATGGTTATGATACTATTATATTATTATGAAAAAGAAATCAAGTCACTCAATCATGGCTCTCAATAATGTTCTTTTACACTCATTATTGGCATGGCATATTCCTCTTACACTTTCATTAATGCTCTTACACTCTCTTACACTCAATAAAAGCTCATCACAAAAAATTCCTCTGACATACACTTGCACTCTCATTAAAGCATGTCATTAAAGATTCCTCTTACACACTCTTTAATGCATATGTTACAATCTCCTTCTTAATGGCATAAGTTACAAAGGCATGTGTACCTCCTTAATGGCATGAGTTACATTTCCTAAATGGGCATGAGTTACACTCCTCAAGGCATATGAGATTCATCCATTGAAGGCATGTGTTGCCTCTCTCCATAATGGCTAAAGTTACTCTTCCTAAATTGCCACATGTTACTCTCTCTCTTGGCATGCGAGTTACTCCTCCTTTATGGCATGGATACATTGCTCCTCCTATAGATATGTGCCTCATTCTTTCTCCCCTTACTACTTATGCATTGTGAAAGAAGAATTCGAACTTGAGAGAGAGTTGGAGAGAGTTTAAGAATATTGTGAGAGAGAGACTTGGAGAGTAAGAGCAACAGAACTTGGTGAGTCAAAGTTTGATTCAGTGCTTAAGTGTTTCAGTGTTGATTCAGTTGATGGGAAGGTTGATTTAGTGTGTGAATCTATTGCTACTGCCAGTGATCTTCATGCTACAACTTGTTTAAATTTGGGTGAAATTACTCATTCTCTTGATCTTTCATTGTACTTTATATCTCTGTTGAACAATTGATTTCTAATAAAAGAAGAATCTGGTTTGGTTTTCCCTTTATGGGTTTTTCCTTAGTCATTGGACTTAAATTCTTTGTGTCTCATTTTGTTCTTGGTTGTCTTCTATTGTGCATTTGATTTGTGTTCTATCTACAATTGTTTATCTAATATTGCAGCATAAAGAAGCTTTGTAATAAGTGATTGTTACAGCATAGAACATCAGAATTTCAACAGGCAAAGGAGTAGATATGAGTAGCTTACAAGGAAAGAGTAGGTAAATATGGGCCTATTTGGGAAATCATTGATAACAAATGGAACAGTCAACTCCATCGTCCTATACATGCAGGCGGGTATTTCCTAAACCCAAAGTATCGTCATAAAGCTCAGCTGGGAGAAGATCAGACTGGGGAGGTCAGAGACAAGTTGTACGAGTGCTTGGAGCGCATGTTACTTGAAGAGTCGTAGCAGTTGCAAATACATCGATAGCTCACTACTTTCACTAGTGCCATAGGCACAGTTTGCAAAAACCTGGCAAGGATTGCAAGTTGTGGATCAACCACGTAAGCAATGCTCATTTTTAATTAAGTTCAACTGTTTAAAATTCAAACTGCAATTTGTAAATACTTGCTTTTTTAGCCAAAGTTCAAACTTACCATCTAAATTGTTGAACAATGAACTAACTCTAGTCTATGTCTTTGTAGGACATTGGTGGGAGTCCTTTGGCAGCGAATGTCCTCGATTGCAAAAGTTTGTAGTTAGAGTTCTCAGCAAAACTTCAATGCCTCTAGGTGTAAACGCAATTGTTCTGTGTTTGAACGAATTCACACAAAGAAGAAAAATCATTTGGAACAAAAACAGTTAGATGATCTTGTCCTCATGCAATACAACCTTCGACTAAGTCGCACCCAGTTGTTGAACAAAAGACGATACAGATCCCATTGTGTTGGATGATATTGATCCAACTTCCAAATGGGTGGAGAAGACTCAACCAATTAAGTTTTATCCTAATTTTGATATTGAAGCCATGGAGTTGGGCGGTGTTGATCCCAATTCAGATTTGGTAGTTGATCCAGGAGATGAAGGAAGAGAACACCAAGACTAAGCATGGCACATCGAGAGGGAAGCAGTAGTCGTGCATCTCGGTGAACTCATGCTTTTAGTTTTGCTAGCCTAGTGTTGTTGCTCATGCTACTGCTAGTATTGCTACTAAGTCTGGAGAGGAGTTTGAGTCCTGACTCCTTAGAATCTGAGCTAGATCACGTTTATATAGCTCCTAGTGATGATCCCATGCAATGTTGCACGAAGCGGGGACGAAACGGGGATGTTTTCTGGAAGCGGGGCACGAAAGCGTCATTTTCCAAAAATCTAGGAAGCGAAGCATCTCAGAAGCGTCTACTCTCTCTCTCTCTCTCTCTATATATATATATATATATATATATATTTGCATTTATATTAAAAAAAATCCAAAATACAAATTAGTTGTAGAAGACATGAAAACATGCATATTTTTACATAAATCAAGATAGATATGGCATCCATTGTACATCAATAATTAATTATTCCACCATCAACTAGCTACAATCTAGATTCCTCTTCTCTTGTCTAGCCTTTGCCTCTACTTCAATTCTCTAGGGATTTTAGTCAACATTGCCTAATTTTGATCAAACAGCTTAATCCCAGCCTTATAATATGGTAGAGAAAGCTTAACATGCCTGATCAATGATTTTGACTTGAGTGAAGGGTACATAATTGCTAAGGCCATGACAAAGGAGTTCAACAATCAATAACACCAACATTGGGGGGTACATATAGGGCTTGTTGCTCTTGATTAAATGCCAATCACATGCCCTCATACATGATATAATCCAATGAAACGCCACAATCCCATTGATGTTGAATTTTGAATGGGATATGAAATTCTATTTTCTCCATATGAAGTCTGATGAGGTTGGAACCACTCTCAAACATCTTGAGTCATTTCATAGTAATGTTAAAAAGGATGGAAATGAAAGATAAAGGAGAATGTCACTTTTACTTTAAGAATTTAACATTACCATTAGGGAGTACCTTGGCAGTATTGGGAAAGTGTAGTTCCTCACAGAACAGTTTGAAATTTCCATACACAAAAAAAGCTCTGCGGAACCATCCACCTTCTCTCGGATCCGCTCGTGATCCGCAGTGGATACATGCCCGAACTTCCACAGATCCGCACCCGATCCTTTCCGGATCCGCAGATCGGGCAATAGGAGTCGCAGTTCGAGGCCCCACGAATCCAATTTTGCAGGGATCGCCAAAAAAAGACGATCCGTGGTTCCGATTTTCCGATCTGCGATTCCGCCGAAGGATCGGTGGCGGATCTGTACGGGACGCAGATCTACCTTTGGATCCTTGGGGGGGGACGATTCCTGCAACACTGATCCCATGTGTAGTAGTGATGATGAGTTTAACGAGTGATCATGTTGATCAATGATTTGTAGTAGGCTAGGGGCCTAGTACAAGTTGTAGCAATGTTTTTGGACTTTAGAGGTCATTTAGAGCCTCATTGGTTATGTATTTTGTTGATGATATCATTGATATGTATTGCACTCAATGCCATTTTGATATATGCACCCTTACATGGTATATGGATGAGAAGACTTTCCTTGTTTTGTCTCTAACAGTTTGGAATCATGGTTTGTAATCTTAAAAATAAGTTTTTTTCATTAAAAATTAAACATTTTATGTATTCATTCAATTTCGGTTTATTGAATCCAATTTAATATGGTTCTCGTTCGAATCCCAGTTAGATAGGCGGCAGATTTCAAACCTGGTTCCAGATTTTAAAACTATGATTTTGATGATGCACCTGGCTAAGGGAAAGTTTACTTGTTGCTACGTGTGTTTTCCATAATGATGCAATAATTACGATAGATATGTACCACTAAAGCGCAACATTAACCAATAGACTCTTACCAATGTCAGGATTTGTGTAGAGGAGGCATACATGTTCAGCCTTAGAGAGACTCCAAATTTGTCTTTTCATTAATCAGGCAATGATTTTCCTATTTTTAAATTTTCTTTTCTAGATTTGGAAATGATGAATGAGTTAGGGAGTATTGCGAAATTTAAATAAGGAGTTGTAACTTGTTTCCAAGGATAGAAGCACGCACACCTGCATTCACTCTTCTCCTATGGGCATGCTATTCTAAACAGATTTTTCATACAAGCTAGGGGCATTTTTTTAGGTGTCCTATTGTTAGGGTTTCCACTCTTGTTTTGGGTGCACCAAATGGATGGTCTAATTCTATAAATTGCTCTCCTCTTTTTTTCTCTAAAAGAAAGTCAAAGTAAAGGTTTTATTTTTATTATGTTTTGAGTGAGTTGTTTGCTATAAAATTCTCTATTTTGAGTCAAAGGAAATAGGTGTGATTCATTGTTGCAATATTTAGTTGTTTGTTCAGATTTTAGTGATCCATGTGTTTGTAGATCTAACTATTAATTTCTAAATAACAGGTCTAATCTATTTCATACAACAACTATTTTATACTCAAAAATATATTTAACCAGTAATTTAATTTTTTGAACTACTGAAAATAAACACACTGGTATTTTAACTTTTCACAGTAAATTTGCAGCAGAAAATACTCAAAAAAATCAGTCACAAACAGCAAATAAATTTGCCCAATCAAATCTTCCTTCACCTTTATTACTTTGGAAACTTTAGGGCCTTGACCCATAGAGAAATACACAGAAATTACAATAATTTTTTGAACCGGGAAATCGCCCACTAGAAATTTGACCTATGAAATTGGCTGCCTAAAGAATAACTCAACCTTTGCCAAAACTCAGCATGTACCTCCAAGTCTCGGTCTTCTCTTTATCGTACGACTACACCCTGGAATTCTCGACCTCCAAGTCTTGACCCAACTGGAACTTGACTTCTCTCTTCAAGCTTCGACCTGCACAAGATTTTGTCCCTCTTCTTCAAGTTTTGGCCCCCTCTGCCAAATTTTCGGCCTCCTCAAATATCCTATCTGAAAAGTCTTGTTGTATATTTTTGTCTCTTTAGTCACTTTAGCCTCTTGCTCCTTGAGAAAATCTCTCTCAATCACAATGTGTCTTCATCCACTCCAGTAAGCTCCCTTTATAATTTCCCATTGAGCCAATCCTTAATCTCCAAAGTGATAGAGGTCTAGGATTAAATCCTAATCCACTTAGATCAACGATGGAGATTACATCTAAGTCACTTAATAAATTAAATTCTTTATCCTTAGAAACTTTAGCCCAATAGCCAACATTAATCAATAAATTAATTAATGTGTTTTTCCTAAGTTAAAACTTTTGAAAAGAAAATATAATACTTGCCCCTCTCAAACAATCACCTAAAGAGGACTCTCTCCTACATGTTAGACATTAGCCAATGCAACTTTAGGACTCTCCTACATGCTAGACATTAGCCAATGCCAAAGATTTTTCGATGCTACAAACACCAACATTAACATTCTTACTTGCAACCTTGACAAGTTTTCGTTCTCTTAAGCTACAAACAATGTACTAAAATTTAACATGGTATTGGAGCAACATATCTTTAATCTTCTACGAATTTGTGCATGGAGAAGGTTGTTGCTCATGAGAGAGAGTTCCTCTTGTGGGACAGAGTGTTCCTCGGATCTATGAAGCGTTGGATAACAAGCAGGAAGATCACTAGGCGTCTATTATCGAGATGGATGGTAAGCTTTGTGATCAAGTTGTTTCTATTTTGATTGACCCTGGATCTAATTATAGTTATGTTAATCCTGACCTGGTGGATAAGTGTGGTTTGAATAAAGAAGTGCATGCAAAATCTTGGTTAGTACAGTTGGCTACAAGTACCAAGAAGCGAGTTCATCATTGGGTAAGAGTTTGTGCATTTGAGTTGAATGGTATGTCTACATCAGCACATTTGAATGTATTGTCGTTGGGTTCGTATAGCATGCTTTTGGGTATGGACTAGTTGTATCTCCATAGGACCAAGGTGGACTATTATGACAAAGCTATTGAGTGCTTGGATGACAATGGAGAACAAAGAGTCTTGCAGGGTAAGAAGAAGGCAACATCAGTTAGAATGGTGACAGTTATGCAGGCGAAGCATAGTCGCAGGAAGGGTGTGTGTTATTTGCGGTACATATTTCTAGTGACAAAGGTAAGGAAGTTGAGGATGCGGATGTTTTGAGAAGGTACCCGGTTTTACAACAATTTCAGGATGTATTTCCCGCAGAGATTTCAAAGTTTTCACCTCACAGGAAAGTGGATTTTCTATTGAGTTAGTAATAGGGGCAACACTAGCATCAAAAGCACGATACAGGATGAGCACTCCAGAGTTGGTACAACTGAAGTGCAGTTGAAGGAAATGCTTGACAAGGGATACATTAGGCCAAGTGTATCACCATGGAGCGCACTGGTATTGTTTGTGAAGAAGAAGGATGTTATCATGGTACTTTCAGGTTGTGCATTGATTACAGGCAATTGAACAATGTGACCATTAAGAACAAGTATTTGTTGTCAAGGATTGATGATTTATTCGATCAATTGAAGGGAGCAACAATGTTCTCGAAGATTGATCTGAGATCAGGTTATCATCAAGTACGCATTAAAGAAAATGACATTTACAAGATGTGCAAATTCTATCACTGCAACAACTGATTTACTTTACCTACTTATTTTCCAATAAGTTATTTATGAAATACCTTCAATAAGCATTAACATATATTTTGCTGCAGATATCACACCATAATACATAAACAAACACATGCACAAGAATCAACACATCGACACAGATATTTTGGACAACAGTCCCCGGAAAAACCCAATGTGGGAAAACCAATGCAACAAGGGAGGATTTTATTATTTAGCAATTCTTCAGTACAACAGGGTGCCAAACTGGCTTACCCAACAGAGAGAAAATTCTCCAGCACTTCTCCCAGTCAGCGTCAACCTGGTTGACCTCTGCGTAGCTCCCAGACACTCTGCGTCAGCCCCTGCCTCTCTGCGTCAGCACTTGGACTCTTTGCGTCACCCACGCAGGCCCTCCAGTGAATGTGCAGTGTGTTGCTGCCTCTGCGTCTGCCTCTCCAACCTCTGCGCTAGTCTTCTAGTGTTGCTCCCCACTCTTTGTTTCGTACTTGCTACCTCCTACTGCTCTCCAGACCATTAGTTTGAATTTCTCAGTTAACCCGGCTCCAGAAATCGCACTGACTGGTCTCCCTCAGTATGTCCTCCAACTAACCCTCAAGCCTCTTCTTATACTTTTCTCGTTGGTCCATCAACGGTCGAGATTAAATCTCTAATCGACGGCTAAGATTAGATTTGGCTTGATCCATGACTTTTGAACCCTTCTAACCCAGTTTTATATTAATATCCATTAATATTTTATTTTTCCTAAGTTTAGACTTAGGAACTCCATTAAAAATATTAATTATTTTAATATCTCCCAAACCGGTTAGAATATGCCCAAACCATTTTTGGGTCTTGGATATCTCATGTGCTTCAGCCTCTCCTCCAATTTTCATGGCTAGAGCACATCTGATGCTACCCCAAATCAACACTCCCTCTTAGCGAGGACTGTGCTCTTGTAATACTCCTCATTGAGTATCACCATGATCATCCAGCATCAGTCCCTGAGCTGATGCTAGGCCTCCCAGCCCAACATCCTCTGCACTGCTGCATCTTGTACTATTGCCCATGGTCCTGCCACTGCCACTGCTGCATCTGTACGGCAACTCCCTCTGCATACATGATGTTGTTGGTCCTTTCTTCCAACACTGTATCTACACTACAACTCCCTCTGCCACGTTGCACCGTGCTACTGCTATCGCACTGCAACATCACCCCCATTTCTTCTACTGAAATGGATTCTTTATCATCCCCGCCTTTTCCCAGAAATAATCAAACTTTGTTCTTCCAAGGGCCTTGGTGAGGATGTCTGCCACTTGTTCTCCTGTAGGAGTGTAGCTCAACTGTACAGCTCCTAGTTGGACGCAGTCCCTAACAAAGTGACACTGGATATCAATATGCTTTGGTCGATCATGAACACTGGATTCTCAGAGAGCTTGATGCAACTCTGATTATCACACATGATCCTCGTCACCTCCATTTTTCTTTGGAATAGGTTCACAAGCAGTTTTCTAAGCCATATGGCCTCACACAAAGCCGTGCTTGCCGCCATATATTCTGCCTCAGATGAGCTCAAAGCCACGGACTTATGTTTCCTACTACACCAGGAGGTCATTCCTAATCCAATGTTGAAACAGTACCCAGAGGTACTTTTCCAATCCACTAACTTCCTGCCCAATCTGCATCAGTAAATCCACTCAATCTGATATCCTTACTCCTGGTGTACAAGAGTCCATAATTGACTGTTCCCTATAAATACCTGAGAACATGTTTGGTTGTTGCCCAGTGCACCTTCTTCGGTTGCACCATGAACTGAATGAGGATGTTGACAGCGTAGCAAATGTCTGGCCTGGTATTGACCAGATACATCAGGGACCTTATGAGCTGCCTGTATAAGGTGGGATCAACATCCTTGTCTTCTGATGCATTAATATTCTTCCAGTTGGTGATCATTGGAGTAGCCATGGGTCTACAGTCCTCCATCCTGAATCTCTTCAGGATTTCCGTAGCATATCTCCCTTGCCCAAAAAAGATCTCTCCCTTTTGCTGCCAAACTTCCAACCCTAGGAAATAATGCATTCATCCCAAATCCTTCATATCGAATTTTGTGGCTAGATTCTTCTTACAGTCCCCGATGAGCCTGGATGATCCTATCAGAAAGAGATCATCCACATACAATGCTAAGATTAGCGGCTCATTATCTACAACCAAATAGTAGAGATTTGGGTCTGCGTCACTGTTGACAAATCCCATCTTCTGCAAGTAGCCGTCAATTCGACCATACCATGCTCTAGGTGCATGTTTCAGCCCATACAAGACTTTCTTCAACCTGCATACATGAGACTTCTTCTCATGTGTCTCAAAGCCCTCTGGTTGTTCAATGTATACCTCTTCTTCTATCACCCCGTTTAAAAATGTCGTTTTGACATCCATTTGATGAATCTCCCACCCCACCTGTGCTGCAAGAGATATCACAATTCTAATAGATGTATACCTGGCTACCGAGGCAAAGGTCTCTTCGTAGTCAATTCTTTCCTTCTGAGCATACCCCTTAGCCACAAACCTGGCTTTATATTTCTCTACACTACCATCTACAATGTATTTGATCTTGTAGATCCATCTCGTACCTACCACTGATCTGTCTTGAGGCCTTGGCACTACCTCCCAAACATCGTTCACCATTATGGAGTTGTACTCCTCTACCATCACATCTAGCCAAACCTGACGTTGAGCTGCCTCCTGGAAACTGGCACGCTCCCCATCCTGAGCTACTAATGCCTAATATCTATCTAGTTGTTTTCGCTCCCTCCTATTGTTTTTTGGCGCACCGATGAAGTCCTTTGCATCTCGCAGAATCTGACAAAGTTCCCTGCCAGTTCTTCCTCTGCTAGCAAGTGATTCTGTTAGCTCCTTCTCATCCTATGAATCTTCCTAACCCGAAGAAGAATTCTTTACTTCTGTTGGTTGAAGAGGTTTAGCCAACGGCTCCTCTTTTGACTGCTCCTCGGAAGGCATTTCATGAGATTTTCTGAAAGCCCTGTCCTCCATGAACTTCACATCTCGTCGAACCACTACCTTCCTGCTCCCTGGAAGATAGATTTTGTATGCCTTAACGTTCTCGCTATATCCCACTAGATACCCTTTTTCCGCAGTTTGATCCAGCTTTTTCCTCTTTTCCTCGGGTACACGGCAATATGCTAAACTCCCAAATATCCTAAAATGTCTGACTTCAGGCGTTTTCCCTGCGAAACTTTCTCTGGAGTAATCTTCCCAATGCCCGATGAGGAGTCCTGTTCTGAACATAAACTGTTGTGTTGCATGCTTCCGCCCACAGGAATTTTGGCATACCCTGATCATACATCATGGCCCTAGCTACTCCTACAATAATCCTATTCTTCCTTTCTGCTACTCCATTTTGCTCTAGATTGTAAGGAGTTGTCCACTCTCTTTTGATGCCCTCCTTAGCGCAAAAATCATTGAAGTCCTTATCGACATACTCTCCACCATTATCAGATTCTCCACCAGAGCCTTGAACTCTTTGAATCGACAGGAAACCTTGTCCTTGGTTTTCAAAAAATAAATCCACATTTTCCTTGAGCAGTCATCAATGAAGGTAAGGAAGTACTCAGCACCACTAAGAGCTTTAGTGGACATAGGTCCGCAGATATCTGAGTGTATCAATCCTAGTACGCTCTTGGCCTTATTTTTACTTCTAGGAAATGTTGCTTTGGCATACTTTCCTAGAGCACATCCTCTACATACATCATCTCATTCCGTAATAAGATCCAGAACTCCTATTACAGTGGTCCTGAGAATTCTCAAAAGCCCCATGGTGCAAATGTCCCATTCTTATGTGCCATAGTTCGTTCAAATCTTTGTCTCCATGATTTCCTATTAGTGCCATTGGTGATTCTAGTTGTAGTCTATACAACCTGTTACTTTTGATCTCGATCTACACTTTCTTTTTCCAGCTCAGGTGTTTGACGTATACTTTCTCCTTGATGAAGAAGACATCATAGCCTTTGCCTTGAAGTTGCGACACAGAAAGTAAGTTCATCCCCAATCCTGGTATATGCAGCACATTGGTAGCACAGAACTGCTCTCCCGATTCTGTTTGAAAAACTATGTTACCCCTCCCTACTGTCCACTAAGAGCTTTAGTGGACATAGGTCCGCAGATATCTGTGTATCAATCCTAGTACACTCTTGGCCCTGTTTTTACTTCTAGGAAATGTTGCTTTGGCATACTTTCCTAGAGCACATCCTCTACATACATCATCTCATTCCGTAATAAGATCTGGAACTCCTATTACAGTGCTCCTGAGAATTCTCAAAAGCCCCATGGTGCAAATGTCCCATTCTTATGTGCCATAGTTCGTTCAAATCTTTGTCTCCATGATTGCCTATTAGTGCCATTGGTGATTCTAGTTGTAGTCTATACAACCTGTTACTTTTGATCTCGATCTACACTTTCTTTTTCCAGCTCGGGTGTTTGACGTATACTTTCTCCTTGATGAAGAAGACATCATAGCCTTTGCCTTGAAGTTGCGACACAGAAAGTAAGTTCATCCCCAATCCTGGTACATGCAACACATTGGTAGCACAGAACCGCTCTCCCGATTCTGTTTGAAAAACTATGGTACCCCTCCCTACTGGAGTACACTTTGCCTTGTTCCCGGATTCTCGTCATATGCCAAGAGGCTCCATTGTCTATATACCATACCTCTGATGATGCAGAACTAGTCATACAAGCCACTTCTTCTTCCAGCCTGGAAGCCAACATAGAGAAATCGAAATCACTTTCTCTTGTGCAATTTTCTGAAAATCTGTGCGAGTCTCCTGACGTAGATGCCTCTACATCATGGTCTCGACCCATAATTGATTTTCCCTTCCTGTCTCTGATTACTTGCTCTGATACCATGTGAAAATTCTATCACTACAACAATTGATTTACTTTACCTATTTATTTTCCAACAAGTTATTTATGAAATACCTTCAATAAACATTAAAATAAATTATGCTGCAGATATCACATCATAACACAGAAACAAACACATGCACAAGAATCAACACATCGACATAGAAATTTTGGACAACAATCCCCGAAACAACCCAATGTGGGAAAACCGATGCAGTAAGGGAGGATTTTATTATTCAGCGATTCTTCAATACAACAGGGTGCCAAACTGGCTTACCCAACAGAGAGAAAAATTCTCCAGCACTTCTCCCAGTCTTAGCATCAACCTGGCTAACCTCTGTGTAGCTCCCAGACACTCTGCGTTAGCCCCTGCTTCTTTGCGTCAGCAATGGGCCTCTTTGCGTCACCCACGCAGGCCCTCCAGTGACTGTGCAGTCTGTTGCTGCCTCTGCGTCTGCCTCTCCAACCTCTGCGCTGGTCTTCTAGTGCTGCTCCCAACTCTCTTTTCCATACTTGCTGCCTCTTGCTGCTCTCTAGAGCACTAGTTTGAATTTCTCAGCTAACCCCACTCCAGAAATCGAACTGACTGGTCTCCCTCAATGTGCTCCAACTGACCCTCTAGCCTTTATACTTTTCTCATTGGTCCATCAACGGCCGAGATTAAATCTATAATCAACGACTAAGATTAGATTTGGCTTGATCCACGGCTTTTGGACCCTTCTAACCCAGTTTTATATTAATACCCATTAATATTTTATTTTTCAGAACTCCATTAAAAATATTAATTATTTTAATATCTTCCAAACCGGTTAGAATCTGCCCAAACCATTTCTGGGTCTTGGAAATCTCATGCGCTTTAACCTCTCCACCAATTTTCATGGCTAGAGCACATCTGATGCTACCCCAAATCAACATAAGGCAGCTTTCCGAACCAGGGACGGACATTATGAGTTTATTGTAGTTCCATTTGGTTTGACTAATGCTCCAACTACCTTTATGTGCTTGATGAATAGTGTGTTGTGTCCTTATCTGAACAAGTTTGTTATTGTGTTCATCGATGACATCTTGATATACTCTAAATGTGAGGAAGAACATGTCGAACATTTAGCAGCAGTATTCAAATTACTAAGAGAGCATCAGTTGTATGCTAAGCTTAACAAATGCAGTTTCTTTCAGACAGAGGTACATTACTTGGGACATGTTGTTTCCAAGGAAGGCATAGCAGTAGATCCAGAGAAGATAAGGGTTATCATGGAATGGGAAGCTCCTAGGAATGTGGATGAGGTAAGATCATTTATGGGGTTAGCAGGTTACTACAGGAGGTTCATTAGGAACTTCTCTCGCATTGCATATCCTATCACGTCATTGCAACGAAAAGGTAAGAAGTTTGAATGGACAGAAGAATGTGCAACAAGTTTTGAGCAGTTGAAACAGTTGTTGACAAATGCTCTAGTGCTAAAGATTGCAAATCCGGACAAAGAGTTTGTGGTATGCACAGATGCTTGCAAGAGAGGACTTGGTGGAGTTCTTATGCAAGAAGGACAGGTAGTATGCTATGAATCACGAAAACTGAATGAGCACGAGCAGAATTATCTGACACATGATCTTGAGTTGGCAGCAATCATCCATGCATTGAAGATGTGGAGGCACTATCTTCTTGGCAGGAGATTTGTACTGATGAGCGATCACAGTGGATTGAGGTATCTATTTGACCAACCGAATTTGAACACCAGGCAAGCTAGATGGTTGGCCATGATCAATGAGTTCGACTTTGAGATCAAGTACATTAAAGGTAAAGAGAACAGGGTTGCAGATGCTCTTAGTAGGCGGATACAAGTAAACCACATAGCAGCTATGAGTTCTTATGGGACAAATTTACAGGCTCAGATCTTACAAGCAGGTCAGCAAGATAACAAGTACATGGAGCTTAGGTACAGGTTATAGCAAGGTATAGGTACAAGTGCAGGTACAGGTGCACATGATGTGGACTATTGTCTCATAGTAGATGGCTAGGTCAGATTTAGGGACAAGATATATGTGCCAGATGACGGCAAACTCAAGAAGCTTATCTTGAGAGAGTTTCATGTGAAACCATATTCAGGTCACCCAGGATATCAGAAGACATTGACAGCGTTGAGGAAGTTCTACTATTGGTTGAACTTGAAGAAAGAGGTGGCAGAGTTTGTGGCTAGATGTTTGGATTGTCAACAGGTAAAAGCAAAGTGTACGCATCCAGGTGGATTACTTCACCCTATTCTGATTCCAGAGTGGAAGTGGGAGGTCATTTCCATGGACTTCATTACAGGTTTGACGAGGACAGTTAGATAGCATGATTCTATCATGGTTTGTTGTGGACAGATTGACTAAGGTAGCGCACTTCCTTCCAATAAAGTCTACTTATTCAACTAATGATGTATCACAGGTATTCATCAGGGATATAGTGAGGTTGCATGGTGTACCAAAGAAGATCATATCAGACAGGGATGCCAAGTTCACTTCTAGATTCTGGAAAGAGTTATTACAGGTTTGGGTACAAAGTTGGCCTTCAGCACAGCTTATCATCCACAGACAAATGGACAAAGAAGTAGGGTCAACAAGATATTGGAGGATATGATGAGGATGTATGTGATGTGTCAACAACGAAAGTGGGAAGAGTACCTTCCACTGGTTGAGTTCGCTTACAACAATGGGTATCAGGAATCTTTGAGGATGATTCTGTTTGAGGCATTGTATGGGCGGAGTTGTAATACTCCCATCAGTTGGAGTGATCCAGTGGACCGCACATGTTGGCAGAAACGGAACAAAAAATGCAGGTAATCAAGAAGAATCTAAAGGCAGCACAAGATAGACAAAAGTTATGCAGATCAGAACAGGTTGTTTAAGGAGTTTCAGGTTGGGGAACAGGTGTACTTGCGCATCAAGCCCAAGAAGAGCTCCTTGCAGATTGGATCATGTGCCAAGTTGGCACCTCGGTTTTGTGGACCTTTCAAGATTCTTGAAAGGATTGGACCAGTAGCCTATCAACTTGCACTACCTCTGACGGTGAAAGTCCATGATGTTTTCCATGTGTCATTGCTTAAGAAATATGTTAAAGATGTTAATCATATAATTGACTGGTTTGTATTGCAGGTGGAGCCAGAAGGAGAATTCCAGTTGAAACCTCAGTGCATTTTGCAGAGAAAGATGCTCATGCTCCGAAACCGAGCAATAATTTTTGGCATATGTTTTGGTGTGTGCATATATGTATATGGATGAAAATACTGCCATAAGTTGTGTTATAAAGCTCCAATAAGCGGTATGGGTGTCATGTCATTATGGTTATCATGTTGTTATGTTGTCATGATGGTTTGTTTCCAACAAGTTGATCATTGTAAATACTGCAACGAGCTGAGTTATAAAGCTCCATGGGCAGTATGATTTGTTTACAGCAATTTTGTAAATTGTAGGTGTCGTTGAACACCGAGGATAGTGTTCCCCCAAGGGGGAGGGTTTTGTAACAGCCTTGGTGAAAATTCCATGTAATAAAGTTAATAAAGGCAAAATAAGACCTTGGTCATGGGACACGTATTCTAAGTTGAATGTCGGGCAAAAACGTAGTGATGGAGATCACTTGTGATTAATTAATGGCTAAGGAAATTAGCAAAGGCAATGGCAAAGGCTTTGGAAAGGCATGAGGCATTAATTGGCATTTTATTTATGAAAATAATGGAAATTATGAGAAATGAAGGTGAAAGGTCACAGGTTGCATGTGAGTAGAAATAAAGGAAAATAATGGAAAATTGAAGAAATAGAGGCCTCATTAATAAAAAGGCTTCTAAGGATCAGTTGACAAACTTTTGTCCGTTCAGTTTTCTTGGAACACTCTTGGAGGAGTGTGGCATACTTGGGATTTGGAGCAAGAAGGCAAAGGAACAGTAGGGAAGTGCAAGAGGACATTGGGATCAACAGCTACAGCGGATCTTCCTTGCAAGTACCGAGTTGCATGTATGATTTCCTTGCTAATTTTGGCAGGCATGGCATATGCATGTTGTTATTTGGTTATTATCTGTCATTGGCATGGAGGATTGCCTGGATTGACAGTGATTTTGCCTAGCCTTGCCATTTCCTGGACAGCCATGGTGTTGTTGGTTTTACTTTTGTTTTCTGGTTGGCTTTCTTGTGTCTTTGGCTGTGGGTTGAGTTATTAGTTCTTGGAAGCCTTGGTTGGACAAATGCTTTAGAAGCCCTATAATAGCTTGTGTTGAGTTACTAGTCCTGGAAGCATTGGTTGGACAAATTCCCTAAAAGCCCTTGGTGGGTCAAGTTACTAGTCCTTGAAGCCCTGGTTAGACAAACGCTTTGGAAGCATGGCGGCAGTTGTGGGTTAAGTTACTAGTCCAGGAAGCCCTGGTCGAAACAAACGCTCTGGAGCCCTGGACAACTTTGGTAGAGACCAATATGGTGATGGTTAGTGATGTCTAACCATGAGGTGGAATCATTGGTTGAGGGTTGAGGTGGTTTGGCCTCTGGAAGCCCTAGATGGTTTTGATTGATTTGTTTTATGAGATCCCACATTCATGCTTGGAATATGGCACAAGGGTGACTGGCTGAAAGAAAGATTTGGTTCAACCTAGTCTATGGTCGGGTGGTTCGTGGAAGTCCCATACCTGGTCGGCTTATGCAATCATCAATAAGAGCTCTTCCTCCTTGGTATTTTATGGGTAAATATACTTGTTTATATGTGGCTTATATGGTTGTTATATCCTTGATATTTCTATTGGTTATATGTTGGTTATGAGTGAGTTTTATGACAGTGAAAATGTATGGCTCTCATCATGTTTTGGTTAATCACTGAATGTACAATGAATATATGGCTTAATAGATGGTAATGCAATTATTGTGATGAGGCAACAATGCTTCTTAGTGATTCTCAAATAAGTGTGAGACCCATATGCTCAAATCTGTTGTTTAAACCTGTAGAATGCATATTTGTGACATGTTTGACAAAATGTCTGTCATGGATAGTAGGGGTCCAGTCAAGTCCTTGTTCAAGTATTTGCATTTGTATCATTGTTTTGATGTTACTTTTCATTTCTGGAAGTTTCATGGAGTTCTGGGCAATGGCCTGAGTCCTGGCCCTGAAAAAGTGGCACAAAATTCGGAGTCACTGGCACAAAACTACTTGGAAAAGTCCCCAGTCGCAGGCATGCCTTGTTGTGGGAGTGACTGGAGGTTCCCAGTCGCATGCATGCCCATGTCAAGGGAGCGACTAAGGCTTTAATGCAGCAAAATGTCAGTTTGTCTCAGGGGTTGGTCACCTGGATGGGTTGGATGGCTCTAGGGGTTCTGTTGCATGTGTAGAAGGTTAGGTTGGTTGTGTTCCATCGGTTCCACTTCCTTAACTGATACATAGGGAGTTGAATCATATCATAGTAACTCTTTGTCACATGTTTACCCCGGTTGGTCAGTTACTTGGGTAGATGTGGGAGGATGGTGTTACTGAAGACGTTGGCTGCCAAACGACTCCCACCAATGCGCTATAAAGACAAAGACTAGAGTTAGTTCATTGTTCGACAATTTAGTTGGTAAGTTTGAACTTTGGCTTGAAAAGCAAGTATTTACAAATTACTGTTTGAATTTTAAACAATCGAACTTAATAATATTAAAAAATAAAAATTGCTTACCCAATTGTTCCAACATCTCTTGCAATCTTTGTCAGATTTTTCCACGTGTCTATGGCCCTAGCGAAGGTAGTGAGTTGTCGATGTATTTCCAACTACTGCGACTCTTCCAATACCATGCACTCTAAGCACTCGTACACCCATCTCTGACCTCCCCAATCTGATCTTCTCCTAGTTGAGCTTTATAATGATACTTTGGTTTCAGAAAATACCCAAGTGCATGTATAGGACGATGGAGCTAATTGTTCCATTTGTTATCAATGATCTCCCAAATAGACCAATATTTACCTACTCTATCCTTGTCGGTTTCTTGTATTTGCTCCTTTGCCTGATCCATAGCCTCGTAGATATAGCACATGGCCAATTTTTCCCCATCCAACTGCAACACCTTAACAAGGCACTCACCAATTTTCACAAGCTCTGTTGCCTTTTTCAAAAAAAAATTGTCAAAAACTTTCTTTTTGGTGTCTTTTCCATCTGTTCTCTGAGACCGCCAAGATGCATTCCAATCATCACCAGATAACATTTTATGCAAGTTTTGATGTTGGGAACTAAAAGATTACAATGTGAGGAAATGAGTTGCAAATCTTGTGATGGTAGGCCTAACAAGCTCCTTGCCCCCAATGTTTTTCCTCATCAGGATAAATACCCATGAGAGGTTTAACACATATTTTGTGATACACTTGGCAAGTTGGCATGCTCTACAGTGTTCTTTACCCACTCCACTTTTCTTATATCCTCAAGCATGAGGTCTATGCAATGTGCAACTCATGGGGTCCAAAATATTGTCCTATATTTGGACTCTAGCATTTTTCCAGCAAGAACTTAGTTTGAGGCATTATCTGTGATAATTTGCACAACGTTATGTTCTCTCATTTTCTTAACCATCTCATCCAAAAGCTCAAATAATAGGTTGGAAGCGTTCACCCTATCAAATTCATCAACCAATCTCAAAAACATGGTTCATTGAGGGCAAGAGACAAGGAAATTTATGATAGTGTGGTTTTATTCATGAATCCATCCATCTGACATGATGAAACAACATGTTTTGGTCCATGATTATTTAAACTCAGTCAAATATTCTCCAATGGACAAAACATCGCTCCCCTCAAGTCATGCATACTAGGGCCCTTTAAAGCCCCTTCCTGCAACTATAACAACATCCCAGATAGCTTGGTAATAAGGTGAGTGGGCAGCATTAAAGGGGAGATATATATCATACCACCATTTGGCAATGTATTCAAAAGCAACTTTTTTGCATTGCTTTTTCCAATGATCATCCAAGGTGGGTTGAGTTGGACTTGGTTGGGAGGCAGTGGCGCTAGCAGAGGCACAAGTGGAGGAAGGCGTGAA
The DNA here is from genome assembly GCA_031772625.1 of Pinus tabuliformis. Taxonomy (NCBI): domain Eukaryota; kingdom Viridiplantae; phylum Streptophyta; class Pinopsida; order Pinales; family Pinaceae; genus Pinus; species Pinus tabuliformis. The sequence goes on from CM062809.1 coordinate 657,939,990, forward strand.
ATAACTCTTAATGTTAACCCTCTTTTTACCTTTGGCTTGAGAGTGAGACCCAAGAAGGGGAGGCACATAACAGAAGGGGTCATGGAGATTGGTGGAAGGGATAAAGAAGGAGTCTTCAAGGACAAAATCATCAAACCCACTTGCTTCTCTCCTGGTCATAGCTTCCGCAAGTTCCTTCTTACTTGCAATTTCTACTTGCATAGCCTTTTCCCTAGCCTTTGCCTCTGTTATCACAAAATCAGGTACTGAAGGCTGCCAATCAGCAAGACTCTGTGTAACTGTTTCAAACCAGGCTTTAGACTAAGGCTTAGCCTCCCTAGTCTGAGAGGGCTCTCTCAAAACAAACTATTGATTATGATTAACACTAAGAGGGCTAACTCTTGAAATGAAGACTTAATAAACATGCTGGTTGGACAGACAACATAAGATTTCTTCCATTGGGCTCATGGAGTCAAACACCATTTCAGTAAACCATAAAACTACTCATTCATGGAAGTCAGGGCATGTAATGTTTAAACACTCAAAACATTTCTCAAATGAACCTCAACTCATAAATACACACAGGAAATCTGAGCAGCTAGGTGAATTCAGAGTGATTGTGTATCTATAAAGCTGTAAAACATAAAGGATAAAACAAAGCCACATACATCTTGAGCATCTGAACAAAGTATGAATCCTGAGAAGAAAAAGTAGTCTTTTATATCACTGTAACAAGTCTTTACATAAGCCAATATAAACTCTGTTTCTTCAAAAACATCCAACCCCTATTACATCCAAATCTGATCTATATATAGAAATACATTCTTAACCATCTTGAGCCTCCTCCTCCAGCATGAGGGGAGCTCGAAGACTGAACTATTAACTACTCCTATCTACTGTTTAACTAATTCATTAATTACATAAGTGCTGAATTGTAATTACAAATGGTCTTAATTTACTCAAAACCCAAAATCTGTCCTCCTCGTAGCATGATGCTTTTCTGAGTCTTGACACATGTCTTCTATCTGCTTTGGTTGAGGTATCTTGGAAGAGAATACACTGAACGAGCTAGCTTTGGATTCTTGTTGCGCAGATGGCTCATTAATTAACCAAGAGATGTGCTCTGTTTTTACGGTCCTTGTCTCCCACTATTCTTCACTACTTAAAGAACATGTTCCCAGCTCTTTAATTCTTCAAAAACAACGCATATCACCATATTCCCAATGAGCTGGAAGCCTTGTGGACTGAACAGGTGTACAAACCAAATCACCGGAAACCATAACCAGAACCCTAACAATTCGGTCATAAAGTACCTTTAACAAAGCTTTAGCTAAAGACAAAATATTTCACCTTTTCTCCAAAAAGTACACTTGTCACTCTCTGAATAGCTAGGAGAGTCTTGTATGGTCTCCCTTACGTTCTTGAGGCATTTCATTCAAAAATTCACTGACCCCATCATTAAACTCTTTGTTTTTCTTATAAAACAGCACCTACAGCAGTTTCGTAGCGCGCTACGAAACTGCTGTTTTTGCTAAAACAGAGTGCATTTGTCTTAAGGCATTCTTTGCTTGAATTTCTGACTCTTTAGACTTCTTCCACAGGTATCAAAGACTTATATGACTTCAAAATAATGGAGCTTAAACAAAATTGACCCAAAACTAAGAATGACACCTTTTTCTTCAAGTTAGTGAGCTAGTTGACCTAGCTGTATCTTCAAATTTACAACCTCCTTCTTCAAGGCTTTGTTTTCAGCTCTCAGGCTCACGTTCATTGTCATCAAGGGTATCTTCAACAACAGCTTTAGTAGCACTATCATTTGAGAAAACTTCCTTCACTTCAGCTTCATATTTAACCCATGAATCTGCAATCGAACCAACTACTCCCATATGTTCTGGCTGAAAAATATGTCTTGAGACAGAGCTCGTAATTTCTCACAGAAGACGTATTTGGAAAAACTGAAGGAGGTTTTTGTGAAACAATCCGTACTTAACAAAAACCTCTTTTGGTTTTTAAAAACACTACTCCAGCTGCCCAGAATCTGTCTTTGAAGAAGATGTGTAAAACAGGAAATTAAAAGCTGCACCTACAGCAGTTTCGTAGCGCAACTTTAGTCACTCGTTTCTCCCAGCTCATAATCAATTTGAAGAAACTGAAAGAGGTTTTTCTAGTTCAGTATGTTAGGAATAAAAACCTCTTTCAATTTTCGAAAATATTCTCTCAGCTGCTCTAAATACCTCCTGGAAGTTGACAACTTAAAACAGAGAAATATGCCTTATTTGCCTTGTTTCAATATCATGATGACAGGTATTGCATGTGGTTACAAATGCAGGTGCTGTAGGATTATGTATGTGATAAAGAACCATCATGGAAGAATGCTTGGCACATGGCAAGGTATCATATTGGTAGTGATTTCCTTGACAAAAGCTAAGAAAGGCCTGACGGGTATCAAAGGATTCACTCTCCACAATTTCATCTTTGTCCCTAGTATCTGCAGGAACATCTGTGACTTCAACAGAATTAAATAAATGCTTTTTCCCTACTGTTGACAGGATGTCACTCCCTTTCATCAAGCTTTTGTTGTGCCTCGTAACAAATATCACATAATTGTCAACTCTTACATTGGCTGCAAGCCCAGCGTTTGCCAGAAACAATGAAGTGACAACAATGAGAACATGCATATTGCAAACGAACCATAATAAAGTCTTCTTTCATTGGAGATATGGACTCCCCGAGCTTTTGCATTAATAAAGCATCCTTTGAGGTATTGCTTGCAAGCTCAGCTTGTGATGCAGCTTCTGATGCTCTTTTGGTTGCAGCTTTCTTGGTCTTTCCTTTCGCTTGTTGAAGTTGCATTATCATATCTTTTGCAGCGCCTGGCCAATAATCACCATCAAAATATGACAAGCTTGACAAACCTCGTTTCCTACAGTATTTCCATCAATCCGCTTTAAATATCTGTCATTTCCCAATTTCGTAGCGCAGCCAGTGCAAAATATGAATTATGCACTACGAAATCACCTAAAACAGGTTGCGCTGCGAAACTGCTAAAGGATTTATGTGCTGCGAAAACACTTTGTCCTTAAGCTAGTCTGAGCAATTTTGGCCACAGAATTTTCAGTGATAACAGCCTCCTCAAAATTCTCAAACTTTTCAAGGTATTTTGCCCTAATAGGCCTTATCACTTTACCTGGTGCATCACATGGGGTCACTTGATCTCTTATACCAGCCAAACATTGTAGCTATGGCTAAAGAGGTCACCTTGTATGCTTTGATCATGTTGGAAAATGTAACTAGTTTCAATCTTCATAATTGTCATTTGTCTCATGTCATGATGCAATTCTTATGTATTGATCAAAAGAAGAAAAATATAAAATAAAATTTGTTTATAAAGCATAGTTATTATGCATCTGTCATTTGGTCAATAGGTCAAGCATCCATTGTATGCTTCTAGGTCTTTGTCTTGAGTCATGGTCATTGCAATTATGCAAAAGACCCATTTGGGCACTTATATCAAGAAAATATTTTTTTTATATATAAGTGTCTAGGTAAGCTCCCAAGAACAAGTCGGCTAGCCAGTGGAAGTCGGCCTAGAGTGGGCTTGAAGAGCCCCTTGGAAGGCTATTTATAGAGAGACTTCGACCTCCATTTTGGTTACACATTGGTGCACTTCGCTTAAGATACGTCTATAGTTTGAAGAGGAATGCAAAGACCATTAGGAGGCTAGAAGAACCTTGCAATAGAGATGTTTTTGGAGATCCAAAGTTGCAAAAGTTTGAAGGTGCACTAGTCCAAAGTTGCAGAAGGGTTACCACAGATCTAAAGTTATAGAAGTGAAGAAAACATGTATGGCTGGTTGGTTGACTTGTATCTTGGTGAGATCTAGAGGTCTTGTTGGGTCTTGGAAGTCACCTTTGAAGTTAATAAGAAGAGAAGTTCTTGTGGATTTTCCCCTGTTGAAGGGGTTTTTCCCTAGCATGGAGCCTGTATCTTGTGTTCATGTGATCTCTGTTGTTTTGATATTTATTTGATGATGAAGAACATAAATATAATCAAGTTAAGAAGAATCTAAATCACAAGTAAATGTTAAAGAAGGAAAATGAAAAGTTAATAATGATGCCCTAATCAGTTTTCTGACATGGTATCAGAGCTAAGGTTAGAATCATTGGCAACTAGAAAATTACAAGAGGGTGAAGTCTGAGCCTCCTAGAGTTGGATCCGAACTATTCTGAGTTATTTTAATACATTCAAAAGTGAAGACAAATTTTGTGCATCAGTTTGTAATCATGAAGGAAGACAAAGAACCTATAGTCAAGCCTTGTCTTATCTATGCTTGGTATCTATAACTCTGAATTGAAGCTACAAGGATGAAATTTGAATCCAATTAAAAGCAAATTGGAGAAAGAAATATCGTCGTGGAAAGGCCACAATTTTATACACAGAAGGTTGAAGCCCTAAAGATACCCAGAGAACTGAAGAGCACTAAAAAGCCTAAATTAAGTCAAAGTCTTGTGATAGAAAGTTGAACCCTAATAATTTTGTGCATAAATAAGACCAAGACCTAACAGTGTTTAAAGTCAGTAAAATTTATCTTAAATGAGAGAAGTACACATGCCTTGTATTACTGAAGGAAGAAGACCACATCAACTTTGCTATGATGAAAAAGAGAGGTCGAGACCTCTGTGACTATGAACAAAACTGCAAATAAAGGGTCGCGGGATCTATCTCCTTAAGAACTTGATAAGGCATATTGAGAGGCTTGGATTAGGAAGTTTTGTAGGAGAAAACATCATGTGGTTACATTATGAAGAGGAGCCTTGATATAGTCCTTCAGGTCAGCATAAGAAATTCCTAGTAAAGGTATCAAGGCCAACTTACATGGAAGACCTTTTGGGCCTATTTTAAAAGTGACTATGCTATAAAACGATCAGTACTAGATTCACTTCAACAAAGGTTTAAAGAAGTCCTATAGTTTGACATAATTATGTCATCTCCAATAAGAAATAGGTACTAGACCTATTGTCATTGATTTGAGAAGAAGGGATTTCTGAAGCTAATAGAAACATAGAAGAAACTTTCGTGGAAGTCTTAGAGCTGGTAGAAGTGTAGAAGCCAAGAAGAGCATCTTGAATTGGCACTACCATTGGAAACATCATGACATAAATGGAAGTTGCAGTACTTTTGAAGTCAATCCTTAACTTTGGCATCTTGAAAGGTTTTTGTAGCAGATTATGATCTTAAAAGACTAAGGTATGTGAGGTACATATAATTGTTTTTTATACATAAAGGGTCTGACATGAATTGCATTAGGGTTTTTGGGATATGTTTTGTTTTAGAGTTTGTAGTCTTCACCTTGTTAAAAGATTGTTGGTAACTAGGATTTTGTAAAACCCTAGTTCGTATTTGGAAACCCTAGTCATAAAAAATACCCTAACCCTATTATGTTCCCTCATAGAAACCCTAGTTTTTTGTCTCTAGGATTTGTAGGTAGTCTAGTGAGAAATGGAAAACCCTAGTGATGGTAGAATTGAATTTGAAATTTAAGCCCTAGGGTTGATGTTTTGAAAGGTAACATCAAGAAACTTAGGGTTTGGATTTAGAAACCCAAGGAATTCTCCCTCTCTAAAGATTCCATGAAATCCCTAGATTGTCAAAATCATGATCATACTCTTGTATTTGTATATTTTGCTTGGTGGTACTTGTCAATGAATGTTACAAGTACATAATGAAGGAATCAAAATGAGAACAGATATACTGATCTTATGCCATGAAGAGCGTGATGAATGGTAACTTGATAATCAAATTGGATCCTTGGGCACTCTGATAAAAGTAGACTCATATGGAGATGGACCACGAGGATGTTAATGCTTTGTTGAAGAAGATTGCCATGGTGAGAGAGAGCCCTTCAAGAGAGAGCATTTCAAGGTTTGTAGTAGAAGCAACTCAAGGTATGTTTAAGATTACAAGGTTTGTAGCATGTCTCCATCATATAAGAAGGTATGATCATTTTGTCTTTAAAATTTACTTTATATTGATGACTATCTCATGTCTAGGGTTTTGCTATAGAATCATAAAAAATTCTTATATTGTTAGGGTGTTTGATTTCTAGATTAAATCAACCCTTGCAGTATTTTAATATTTGTTCACCTTGGTAAAACCCTAGCTTTTTAGGGTTTGATGATAATATCCAGGATTTATGACAAAACCCTAGTAGAGGTTGATATAAGATCTTGGGGTATGAAAATGAAACCCTAGGTGTAAATGCTTCCATTATGGTTGAAACCCTAACTTGGTTTAGTTGTTGGATATCTAAGGTTTAATTTATTATTGAAGCTTTGATAACCCTTGATGATCTCCTTGTGTTGACATGATAACCCTAGATTGATAAAGTCAACTCCATGCTCTTGTACATGTATAGTTTATTGTATTATGCATGTTGATGAGATTTGCAGGTACATAGTTTTCAAGAGGTTGTAAGTTTGCCTTATACTTGATGACAACTTTATGATGATGTTGAGCACAATGGAAAGAGGGAGTTGTAAGAACCCTCATAACATTAAAGTTTACATTGATGATTGAAAGACGACCCTGTTTCCATATGAAGATAAAAGAAATAATGTTCTTGAAGGTCGAAGTTCTCCAATAATATGATGCAAAAGAAAAAGAGTTTGTGTAGCTAGAAGAATAAAGTTGTTGATGATTGACATATCTCCCTAAGTTGAGAGGAAGCTTGTATGTATTTCTTTTATGAATGAAAGTGTATATCCTCCATAGTTGAGAGGGAGGACATGATTCTCTACTTCATGTACATTTAGTGAAAGAATGAGATCGGATAATGGCTAAAGCACTACTGATGGTTATTAGTGTTTGATAAAGTCATGAACAAGACTCGGTTGTTTTGAGAAGTGTTGAGGCTACGCTTGGTGTTGCCTGAGAAAATTGGAAAAGGAAGCTTCCATCAAGATTTGTTTGATATTATGACAACCTAAGCAGCATCAGAATGGTTGAGGACCCCAGATTTTATGCTAGCATTGATAATAAGTACCAGTACTGGTTGGGGTCGTGGAGCTACAGTATGTTCTGATAAATGAACAAGTAGTTGATGTGTTGATCTCTCCTTGAGAAGTTTGAATATTTGATAAGCATGCTTGGATTGATGGATATCTTTAAGAGGGAGAGATGAGTACCTTAGGCTGTGTGCCCGTATGATGGTACTTGGGAGGACATCTTGGCCTAGTTGGTATTGAGATCTTAGTTATAGTTTGGCCTTGATGATGTCTAGATCCCTGTGTGGGAGGGTATCTTGGTCTTGATGATATGGAGCTTCATTTTAGTGTTGATATCTTGACCTTGATGATACCTAGATCCCTGTGAGGGTTGGTGTCTTGGCATGGAGGCCTAGATGGTATCTATATCCAATCTGATTGATACCAGGGTCGTAGCCTTGATGACACCTTAGTCCCTGTTGGATTGATACCTTAGCAGTTTTTGGCCTTGATGGTATCTAGCATTGTATATGTTGTTGTACTCTTCTTGGAACACTTCAAATTGAGGTCATCCTTGTACCAATTGAACAATTATGAATACCTCCCTAGTTAAGAGGGGGTGTTGGAAATTGTAACTAGTTTCGGTCTTCATAATTGTCATTTGTCTCATGTCATGATGTAATTCTTATGTATTGATCAAAAGAAGAAAAATGTAAAAGAAAAATTGTTTATAAAGCATGGTTTTCATGCTTATGTCATTTGGTCAATAGGTCAAGCATCCATTGTATGCTTCTAGGTATTTGTCTTGAGTCATGGTCAATGTAATTATGTAAAAGACCCATTTGGGCACTTAAATCAAGAAAAGGAAATTTTTTATATACAAAAGTGTCTAGGTAAGCTCCCAAGAACAAATCGGCCTGCCAGTGAAAGTCGGCCTAGAGTGGAGTTGAGGAGCCACTTGGAAGGCTATTTATAGGGAGACTTCGACCTCTATTTTGGATACACATTGGTGCACTTCTCGTAAGATATGTCTGTGGTTTGAAGAGGAATGTGAAGACCATTAGGAGGCTGGAAGAACCTTGCAAAAGAGATGTTTTTGAAGTCTTTGGAGACCTGAAGTTGCAGAAGTCCAAAGGTGCACAAGTCCATAGTTGCAGAAGGGTTACCACAGATCTGAAGTTGCAAAAGTGAAGAAGATATGTATGGTAGTTGGCTAACTTATATCTTGGTGAGAGCTAGAGGTCTTGTTGGGTCTTGGAAGTCTCCTTTGAAGTTAATAAGAAGAGAAGTTCTTGTGGGTTTTCCCCTGTTGGAGGGGTTTTGCCCTAGCATGGAGCCTATATCTTGTGTTCATGTGATCTCTATTGTTTTGACATTTATTTGATGATGAAGAACATAAATATAATCAAGTTAAGAAGAATCTAAATCATAAATAAATGTTAAAGAAGGAAAATGATAAGTAAATAATGTTGCCCTAATCAGTTTTCCAACAGATCAAAAGGAATAAAAAGCTTATCTGAAGGAGAATTCCCTATGCATGTGTTTTATTTATTTTCAGCCACTGTGTGATGGATGCAATGTTCAAAAAAATTATTTTCTGCAGTTACATAAATTTTGTTTCAGTTAAATTAATGAGAAGACATTAGGACAGCAGTCACTTGGACTTGAAAATTTTACATGGTACTAGAGCAATTTTCTCTGATTGGGATTCTCAAGGATTCACAGCAATAAATCAACTGATGAAAATAAGGACCAGCAGTTAGAGGGTTTTAATATTTTCTTTTAAACACACTGGATGGTGCCTCAAAGTTACTATCATGTAAACTTGAAAGTATGTGTTACACTCTTATTGGAATAGAATGATCTATGGGATATTGTCAAGGATGTGAGGGCCAAGAGGATGATCAAGGATGCCATAAAGTATAATTAGATCCCTTATATACCCAAGAAGAAGACAGCAAAGAAATTTTTTGATTCCCTAGTAAGCCTCTACCACAGTGAGAACATAAACAAAAAGCTATTACAAAACAGACTCGGATCCATAGAGATGACCAGATCGGATTCAGACCACCAATTACCATATGAAGGTCATCATAAATTTGTGTCAACTTGCAACAGTTGGGGAGAAGGTTGTGGATTCAGAACTCTAGCATTGAATGGATTCCAAGCTTGATGGGAACCATTTTTCAAAGTATGAGAACCTTCCTACTTTTGAAAGGTTGTGTACGCAGAACTCTAGCATTGAATGGATTCCAAGCTTCATGGGAACCATTTTTCAAAGTATGAGAACCTTCCTACTTTTGAAAGGTTTTGGGATGACTATATCCAAGAGGAGACTCAAATGGAGTCAAAGATTAGCAAGAAAGGTAGTGACGAGAACCTAGCCCTATTTGGTCAAACAAATAAAGACAGATAAAGAACCCGACAAGGATACGGGAAAGAACGAGGAGTCTGACTCCTAGTGAGGGAAGGACTTCATTTTTCATAAGCACAGTCATTATGCATCACATTGTCCAAATAAAAATAAGGGTAAAGAGAAGAAGTAGCATAAGTAGGTAGCAACCTCTGCAGAAACTTCGATGAATGAGTTTGTTGCCAAGTTTCAAGAAGGATTTCTAGATGATATCTTGCCTTTCCACCAGCAGAGTTCTGAGTAATGCGTGGTATGTGGACAATGGGGCCTTTTCTCATGACAGTAGCCCGACAATCATTTTCTAGTTTAAGTAGGACTCAAAGGTTCCAATTGAGCTTGGTGATGATGCCAAGTACCTATTAGTAGGAGTTGGTATTATTCCCTTCCAACTTGAGTGAGGTAACTCTTTAGATTTTGACAATGTCTTTGTTTGTTCGAGGCTTAGAAAGTATTTGCTTTCAATTTCAATTATGGACGCCAAGGGCTTTGCAGTTGAATCTAAGAACAAGCAGATGCTCATCAAGCCAAATGAATCTAGCCTAGCTACAAGCAATATGGGTTAGAGAAGGTAATCTTTATAAGTTGCAAGGCGAACTTGTTCAAGCCTTGTTTATAGCAATGACATCTTGTGTGAGTTGTGGCACCTACATCATAGGGCCTTGCCTATTTTAAGGGAGATAGCCACAGGTCTTCCAAAGCTCAATATTGAGCAGCATGGAGTATACAAAGGGTGCATGCCAAGGCCACTTTGCCAAATAGCAACTATAGGTCTAAGGAGATTATAAACCTAGTGCATTCAAAGGTTTATGGACTAACGTCAGTAGCATCAATTACAGGAAGCATGTATCAAGTTTCCTTCATTGATGACTTCTCTTGCAAATCGTGGATCTACTTCCTAAAGACTAAGGATGAAATCGTTAGTAGGTTTTAAAAATCCAAAGCTCTAGTTGACCATCAAACAAGGAATAAGATCAAAGTCTTAAGATAATACAATGGGGGTGAGATTCTCCTATGCCATGTCTCCTTTAACAAAGGTAACCCACTACCCTGTGAACCCATTCAGGGCTATCCTTACCAGTTCTAAGCCTGACACAATCTCCACTACTGCAACAAGCTCATCTCATACTTGAGAGATTCTAGTGAGATAAGAAATGGTCTCATTCATGGACATCTTGGTGCCCCTAAGTTTCTCTCTCAGGCTTCAGCACCATTTTCTGGTTATGGTTGTCGCTTTGGTATTACTTGGTCAATACCTCCCACATTTCTCTGGCGGTTTTCTTCTTAGATATATGAGGAATAATGTGATCCTTCACTTCGTCTAGGATAATCCTCCTAGATTTCACGTCCTTCATATTATGGGCGGCCAGAAGTGTTGCATTGGTAGGATGAATCTAAGTTTGTGATACAAACTCCTAGATTTCATTCTCCTCTAACACCAACGCAATCCTCTCCTTCCAAATGCGGTAGTTAGATAACCCATCCAACTGATCTTCAACCCAAGACCAATCGCCATCTCTATCTTACTAATTAAGCCTTGCCAAAAACAATTTTCCTTAATGAAGAACTGTGCTCCTTTAATGTTCTATGTCTCCCCACACGACACACTATTGTTGTGTCTCAGTGGCATCTGTAAGCCTCAAAAAACTCCTTAATAGTCTCATCCCTCGACTCAGCCTAAGCCTATTGGCTGCATACAACTGTCGTTTTTCTCTGTGGCCCTAGGTCTGTCTGCCTTAACCTCTGTGTGCTCAACCTAAGCTATCGGCAATTATGTCCTCTTAAATCACGGGTGCTCAGCACCTCTCGCTACCTTCGATCGACTGCTCGTTGGCATGTCTAACACTCGGTCCGCCTCACTTTCGCATCGCCCCAAGCAATTATACCTCTACACCCCAAGGCAGTGCCTATTGTGTTTTCTTTCGTGGCAAATCCCTACAGCCTGGCCACTTTATCTCATGCCCTGATCCTACACTATCGTTGCACAATCTGCTTGTGCCCTATGCTCACACCTCGGCCCACAATTTCTGCTAGTGGTTGATTCCTCTTCCCAGTGACTTCTCTAACTATCCAAATCTCTGTTGGCCACCCTAATTCCTCTGTCGTTGCTTGTGGCTACTTGAAGACAACCTTGCTATTTACAATTTTATTCAATGTTACTTCAACAAGGGTTGGTTGGTAGCTACCTTTGTTGCCCCTCTGGTCTTGTCGGTCGCTATGTCCTATCGTCTCGCACTCAACCTGGGTGTTTTCACTATCGTCGCTTAACCAATCCTGCTATGCATCCCTACAGCCACCACTAACCATTCTCACCTAGGTTGATGATATACCCATTGAACTCAAGATTCATCCACCACTACCACTTCATTGCACATTCAATGTTGGTGAAGACGCCTCTTCTCCTATACTAATGTTCCATTCCACACCCTCTAGTAGACACACATTTCAATGATGATGAAGACTTCTTGATCGATCCATCTAATCCAACTCCTCTTCCTCTAGCTAGGTCAAGGTCTATGCCCAAGTGGGCCATATCCACAATTTTAGATGCCAATTTTCTTACACCAAAAGGCAAAACAAAGCATAATCCAAAGCCTACAGCATGGCCCTTTTGACCAAGGTATGATATGCACATTGAGTCGTAGCTTTGTCCACTACTAACACTCTATTGAATGGTCAATGTCGCCAAAGATCCCATTGGATACAAGAGTGATAGATATGGTATCCAGGGATGATGATATGTAATGTGTTCTCGATGTGGCCCTTGTTTAGCCTTAATAGGGGATGCATGTAATGCCATTGAAGAGTTTGATAACCCTATGCAAGAAAATCAAATAGTAACAGAATCTAAAACATAAGAATAACAATGCCACATTAAAACAGTGTTCACAAGATTTACTTTGAAAACACTTAACCAGGTAAACCAGCCTAACTGAGAGCCAAACCTCTCTCAATTGTTTGCCATACAAATATTTAAGTATTTTGCAGCTACAATTAACCCTCGTCCACTAACCTAGATTAGATTACAACCATAATTCTTTAACCAGGACTATATTACAATAGGCTGAAACCATTGGCTTAAATAATACATAATAAACCAAAAAAAAAATCCTCTAAGGCTCTACCCTTGACTCCTGTCAGGATGTGACCAAGTCTACTTGCAAAGGATACAGCACATATCCCATGGCCATCTCTTCATGGCCCCCTACTTAGATTAAGGGGGGATGTTTCAAATAGGGATGAAATCTTTACTTTGGGCCACATCCAACCTTATATTGTATCATTATTATAGGCTTGACTGAGGCAAACCTTGTATATATAGTTCAAAAGCCTTACTGGAGAAAGCATCGACTCAAGAGTTGAATACAAATACCAACTCTCATTTGTATTTCATCATTGAAGTGATGCATTCACTCTTAATAAAAGTGATTTGCCTGATGGCATCATCAACTGTTGCACATCTCTTGCTTGGATCTCTCTCTCTAGTGCACTTGTTATGGGGTTCTCTCTCTATGGTTGAGCTCCTCTTAGCAGATTTTTCTTAAAGTTTTGCATTGCTCTAGTGATGGCTTATTTTTTCTTTGTTGCAGAATCCAGGTTTGTGTTCATTCAGTTTGATTCTCTCACTCTAATGAATCTCAACAATCTACAGGCCTGCTTGCTAAGAGAAGCATTGTCGGCCTTCAACAATCTTCTCTCCACCCATCATTTCATGAAAGATGGCTATGAAGTAGACCCTAACAAAGAATGATATTAATTCTGTCCCTCATTCTCCAGTTTACAACTACCCACTTCTGAAGTGACAATTTCCCTATCCATAGTCTAAAGAAGCAACAGATGAACAGATGCGCCTCAAGGTGGCTGACCCCATCTACAATATCCTCCAACTTCAAAATATATTTGTTGAATTTCTATAATTTTTGGGTGCCATCCAATCTGTAATTTCTGCACTGTTCCTCTGACCTTCCTCTCGCTTCTTTCCCTAGCCATAGTCTAAAGAAGCAACAGATCAACAGATGTGCCTCAAGGTGGCAGACTCCAGAGTCCATCTACAAGATCCTCCAACTTCAAAATAAATTTTTTGAATTTCTATAATTTTAGGGTGCATCCAAATCTGCAATTTCTGCACTGCTCCTCTGACCTTCCTCTTGCTTCTCTTCATTTCAGAGAAGTTTTCCAGCAATTGGGCAACTTGCTTCAGTGTTTTCAGTTTCCCAAAGACAACTAAGCTAAAGGGGGGAATAAAGGATATTGGGGCCTCCACTTGATCTCACATGGCTGAATTCTAGCTAGCAGTGGTGTACAGGATCCAATATTTCACCACTGAAACCTCAGCATTTGCAACATAAAGGAACTAAGTTATAAAACTTTTGACCAAGCTACATAACGTCATAATTACCATCATGTTCCATTCTAATAGATTGTTACATAAATTTGAGCTACAAATTATACCATATCGTGATAAACGGTCTAGATAATGCAGACCGCATTAAAATTTAATCCCTTGCCCATTTCAAAAAGTCTCTGTATGCATATTACTTATGAATGAGAAACCACTGTCTTGAAGTTGCACAGTAATGAAATGCATCAATCCATCTTAAGAGCACTTAAAACAATATAGATTCTATACAGCATTTCAGCTACAAGATATACTATTCCATGATAGGAAGTGCAAAATAATTCTCAGATGTAGAGTACTAACAGATTCCCAAATAAAAATCAGTTACAAATTTTAATATTCCATAAGAAATGGTCCAGACAGGGCAGGATTCAACTATGATTTAATCATTTATCCAATTTAAGGGGTCTCCACTTACAAGGTACTCAATCAGGAGTTCTCTTATCAGGTCCTCAACCTGCAACTTTTCTCTGTGTCTCTGAAAGGACCTTGGGTGCTTTTAACCATCCTAATATTCTTTTATCTCTGCCATTAGGTATGATTATAGAAGAGAACAATACATAAATATTTCTTTGTTTTAAACCTGCTTTTAATGTGAACTTAACAGAATCATATTTTCAGAACCCCAATATCTTCTGCCACAACTGTGGATAAAAAGGAAAAAGCTCCCAAAATTACAAATAGAATCCCGCCCCTGCCAGGAAATCAGCTGTTATAACTTATATCACTTAAACATGAAATAACTTCCAGCCTCCCTGGCATCATATCCAATATTAAGGAAAGCTTGAAAAGGACATGAGAAAGGCTATAAATTTCATATCAACCCTCCCCAAGTAAAAGTAACAGAAAGGGATTGCAAATAGCACTGCACATGAACTGTAAAGTTTCAAAAAACACATAGCTGCAAAAATATTATGCATGCTGTCAAATCTTAAGTAAAGAAGAGGATATAAAACTTCAAAACTTGATCATCATCCTTGATTTGTGAATAAAATAAATTTGAACACAGAATGTGAACATGATATAGGACTCAGCACCATACAAAAAAGAAAGCTTCAAGTATAATGTTATATAAGGATTCAGGAAATGACGAAACCATGACAATAAGAACTACGTGAAAACTTTAAGGAAATACGGGAAATTACATTTTCTTTCGAACATCAACTTGCTTCTCCTTTCGTTCATATTCCTGCCTTATTTTTCGCTTTTCAGCTTCTACAAGCTGCAACTTTTCAATGTTGAATTCCTGAAAAATGATTTCTCTACTCATCAGTCTTGATGCATAAAACACGTTGAACGTACATCAAGAAGAACAAGAAAAACGATTACATTAGTGTATAATCATTATTCTACAATTTTGTAGTTAATTACACGAATATCCAGAAAATAATAGCTGCTTTTGAAAGTAAAGAGAAAATAGGGTCAACAAGTTTAAGAAGAAAGAGATCATAATGACAGCCTGTTATAAACCCAACCATTGTTGATATTGTTATATGCATTCCCACTACTAACCAAGAGAAGCAGTGCACCTGGTTCAATATTTTAAAGACCCGTGTTTGAGTTTTTGCATAGGACATTATTTTCAGCATAGTCACCTTGTTCACATTCTCGTTTGACTTCAGCGCAATGAAATTTGGAAAAAGAACTCCACAATGAAACTCAAGAGTCTTTCAGCACAGGCATAGTGCTTCTGCAGCAACAGGTGTTTAGGCACAGTTGATTTGGCAGCAGAAGCAAGGGAAAATGTACAGCAAGCATCAAGGAGTTAGTTGAATGAGTTTAGTAGCTAGGGTATATTCTTTTAATTTTGTATATTGTTTTCTTTTTTGGGGTATCTAGAAGAGTTGGCAACTGGGCCACTACCACTAAGACCTCTAGGAAATTACGTACATCCCTTCTGCAAACACAGGTTAATCGGGGGGTTTGAACCTTGTTTACATAATCCTTCATAACATGGTCATTGCCAATTCAGCTGCCCCCAGGGGCTATTTTGTATATTGTTAAGAGTTGAAACCCTCCTGAACTCTGACCAAAGATCTTCAATTTCTTTCCATTATAATTCTTTTAAGATTTGTATAGTAATGCACTTGTATCTATTGTAAAAATTTCTCTTTTCCCACCCCAGTTTTCAGTTTCACCTTATTTCTCCAAAATAGTTAAATCCCCTTTCCCATATCCATACATTTAACAACTGAAAAATAAATTTTGCTGAAAACACAAATTCTGGAAATTTTACAGAATGCTGAAAAATGCAGAGATATAAAAATCAGCACATATAAACAGCCATTCAACACATTTAAACACAGTGATTTTTTGTCAAGGTGACCCTGGAAAAACCCCCTACAACTCTTGGGGAAAACCAGTTCGAGAGCTCTTTCTTATTTTTTTAAAATGCTTTTTACAGTGAGAAATATTCAGCAAAAAATCAACAACCAAATTTTACAACTTATCTCGTTTTCTGTGCCTCACAGCCAACTGGAAAACTTGCCAAGAGCAAAATAGACCAGCAATAAATGCTGTACGGCCTCCTAGAAAAGCATGCAAGCTGCCATTAAATACATTGTACGGATTTCCTCGATTTGCGTGCAAGAACCAAAAACAAACAAAAAAACCCAGCAATCCAGTGGTATGGATTTGCCTCGATTTGTGTGCCAAGGTACAGCCACTTGTTGTACGGATTTCTGCTCCTCGATTTCTATGCACTTGTTGTACGGATTTCTAGAAAATCGTGCCCAATATCTGTCTTTCACTGTGTGCTCACTCAGCTGTACGAATTTGCTAAAATGTTGCCTTGGAATGTGTGCCAAGCTGCTGCCTCCTTCTCCTCCCTGTCCAGAAATCTCCCTTGCTCTCTTGCTCTCTCTCTCTCTCAATCTGCTCATGAAAGAATGAATGACCTTTTCTTCCTTTCCCTCCTTTAATCTAACCCTAAGTGACTTTTGGGGAATCCCTAAATCCAATGGCTGAAATAGATTGAGATCTAGGGCTGAGATTAAATTCTCATTTAAATCTCACTTTCTGTTTTTTAATTCACCCCACTTTAATAAAGACCCACTTAGTCATTTATTTCCAAAGTCACTTTTCCTTTCTAATTTTACATTGACTTTAATAAAGTCACTTTAAAATTAGACTTTAGTAACTTTATCACTTAGAGTCACTTTTAAATTAGATTTGACTTTATAAAAAATTATAAAGTCACTTTAGGAGAAAAATTAAATTCTTTTGGACACTTTTCCCTAGGCCAAATATCAAAGCCTTAGGGAACCACTTGTCCTCCGGTACCAAATTTCAACATCTATCAGCAAATGGGCTTTATTTCTCTGCACCGCCACCTTCTTGGAAAGGAAATTACCTCTTTAGAAGAAAGTTACATGCTTGCTAAATGTCAGTTATGCTCCAAAATAAAGTGAGGGATCAGGAATGATCCTTTGACTCAAAATAGTTTCAGAGGTGGGTGTACATGCTTTTCTATTATGGTGCAATTTTGGCCATACCCGTCACTCAATTGAATGACCTTTAAGCTTGCATTCTTGGGGTCACACGTCCTATTTGCTAGCACACTTTTACACATGAGTTTGATTTAGATTTAGAGTAGAGTTTTCTTTTACTGTGCTCTTTGTTGGTAGATGCATTATGCATTCCTGCATTCCTTTTATAGTTGTTGATGCATGTTAACTTATTTTGGTCATTTGTGGATGTTAATCAAATTTCAATTTTTGTACAGCTTGCATACATTTTTCTCAAAGTCCCTCCTGAGTTTTGTAGAAAAGTGTCAATCTAACCTTCCTCCTTTGAACTAGGTTTAATGTCCCCTATCTAGTATCAACATCTTCTCTCTAAACTTCATCACTGCTTTATCTTTCTCCTGCTTGGTGAAGTTTGACGGTTTATGAACTTTTCATTTCCTGTTGTGGTGGTTTTGGTGGTAGCCCCTCATCTTATTTTTGCTTCTGCAGGGCCCCTTGTATGTGCTTATTTTGAAGAATGTAATCTCTAGTCCCTTCAACCTAGTTTCATATTTAGTGGTGAAGAATGTAATCTCTAGTCCCTTCGACCTAGTTTCATCACTGTGAATGTAATCTCTAGTCCCTTTTGTGCTTAAAATTTACCATATTTTAACCTTTTTTTTGTATTTTGATGAGTCTTATATGAGTCTTATAAGGGTCATTCTCGAATCTTATACAAGTCTATGAGTCAATGCCATGACGAATCTTATACAAGTACGACTCATGCAACATTGGTTAAAACAACCAATATAAGTAACAAATTTCACAAGCCCAATGGGTTAGCTCAAGTGGTTTCCAGCAACATCGTTGGACATTTGGCTAGTTCCATGCCAACAGGTGCCCAGTTTGAAACCCCTTTAGATGAGGCACACTAGTATACATCAAAAGATATACTAGGGAGGCCACCCACTAATTTGGGGAAGCATCCCTTGGGTTTAGTCATGAAGTTTTCCTTGAAAAAAAAAATAACAGATTTCAACCCTTTCAATGACAGGCTTTGAAATTCGTCAAATTTCAGACTCCCTGTGACAGAGGATGGAGGAGAAAAGTAACATCAGAATTAAATTTGCACGAAATGACACATCATACAAACAAGTGATCAATCAATCCAGATGTTATGGCCCCGTCACTTGATGCATCTCTGAAATCTATAAATGCAAAAAGGCATTTACTAGCATGCATTACAAGACCACAAGTGAAAATCTAAAATGCTAACTTCTCAGATGAAAAATATAAACTGAAACATAATCAATCTTCCTAGGTTGATCTTCCATACCATCTTTGGATAGTGTCCCCACACATTGACAACATTGTACCGTCAACCTTTGTCATATTTCCTCACTATCTGTTATGTTGACAATGACCTCTTTTGCTACTGTTCCCGTTAACACTGAATTTACCCTGGGTGACTCAAATGTTACCTTTGTGATTGTTCATGGGCACATTTTGGGATCAAGTTAGACCTCTCTGTAGTCCAATCTTAATCATTCCACAGTGACGGTTCATGGACACAATGGCAGTGGATTCTATGGCCTTGATCCTTCATTCCAGATATGTTAGATCTCAGTTTCATGTTACAGAGATTTGAGTTTCAGAGATCAGTATTTCAGGTGGATCCATTCTGTTTATTAATGCCAAATGCTGGTATCATCCCATTTGCAGGTGGTGAATTTCTGTGATAGTCAAACCTATTTGCTGCTGTCAACATTCATAATGGATATCACAAAGTGAAATCTCTGGTCACTAACTATGTTCCAACCTAGCATAAGCTGTTCTAATTAATGCGTTTTACATCTAAGACCGGTCATGATCTCTAAAGTGGTGATATCTTGATTGGAAATGTGGGGTCACAGCTCACAAACATCTAAGCAAACTGATACAGAAAAGAGTTTGGGCAAAGTGTAACTAAAGATTGCTTTGATGACCCTCAGAAAAGGTTCATTAACTTAGGATTGGATAGACAATGATCAGTCTCACCAGTCAGGTAAATTTGCAAGAACTGTTTTTAAGGTTTGTTGATGCAAGGACTTGTATTCATATCATGATTAAGAAAAGTACGTTACATTCTGTTTGTAACCAGTGTGAAATCTAGTAGAAGGCCCACAACAAGAGATTACTCTTATGTTTTTCTTCAGAACAAGCTGCTTTGAGGAAAGGCAATGATTGAAGGCATCTAGCATGCTTGTTTATTTTTATTATGGGACCAACCTTACTATAAATACTGGGGCCGACCTAAAATCATCAGTGTCTCCAGCTGACAGGTTTAATTCGGTTATAAACAAGTACATATTGACATTGCACCTTTTTTGTCGTGGATATTGGTGTTTGGTCAAATCATAAGTATTGCGCCTATTTTAGTGGGTGAAAGATCTATCTTTCTGGATAATGCTTGCTGCCATATGCCACAAAAAGAAACCGTCATGCATGCATACATGGTGTTTTCTTATGATTTTGGGCATTTTGTTCTGGGATTTTTCTGGACGTAGTTTTGTGGCCTGAAAGAGGTGTTGTTGATGTGGTTGTTACCAGCGTGAATTCAGATTTCCTTAGCAGCAGAATCCTTGGGATTCAAGCATTGGTCCGTTTGCATTTTGTTCTGCGTTTTCACAGAAGTGGTCCTTGCATATCTGTAGATTAATCCACCAGATCTGAAGGTATAAACAGTTAATTTGCACCAAGAAGAGTCTAACGTACAAATTTAAGAGTAAATATGCATCTTTTAGCTTGCTGTTTGATATTTTATTATGCAAAAATCTAATTTACAAGGTTGTTTTCCAGAACTGAGTTCCATTTGGCAAGTTAACATTCATATTTTTTACTCAAATTATCCAAGAGGTCCCTCCTGTAGCTACCATGCACCAGCTGGAGCCTGGGAGTGTAGAGGAAGCAAATTAAAAAATATATATATTAATAAATAATTTGAAATTTTTTTATACACATAGTGATTTTAAAAAAATGATTGACTAATGAAAATGAGAAAAAAAAAAACTAAAGAATCGTATAAACAACTGTTATAGTATTTTCATGATACATTAAAAGATAAAAGATACTAACAAAATATATAAAAGTTACTACCTTAATATGGGACATAGTTACTTATGACATGGGAAAGGAATTACCATGATTAAAAGGAAAAAAAAAAAATCATTACTTTTTATGATTAAAGATACATCTTCAATCACTCTTTTCTTACCAAACTTTAATGTGAGCTTGAAGCTTAGATGGGGCTCTCCAACTTATGGGATAGGTGCTACACACTGATTTGATTTCGATCTCAAAAATCCTAATCTCAACAAAAAGGAATCAAAGTTTTGGTACCACATTCTGGGAGACTGCTCAAGGCCATATACATAATCTTTTAACTTGCAAACCAGTGACTCTCTGCCTCTTTCAAAATAGTGCTCTGGCTATGTCATATAGATCTCCTTCAAGTCACCGTGTAGGAATGCAATTTTCACATACATCTCTTATATCTCCAAATCAAAGGATACCACTACAGACAATAGCAACCTAAAAGATGTTAAATTAGCAACTAGGGAGAAGATCTGACCAAAATATATACCCTCAACCTTGGAATATAATTTTACAACCAACCTTGTCTTATGCTTTTCAACACTGCCATCTAAACTAATTTTCTTTTTGAACACAGTTACATCCAGTTAGTTTCTATCCATCAAGAAATGGGAGGAAGTCCTGTCTATCATTCTTTTCTAGTGCAATTTATTCCCCATCCATGGCTAGTCTCCAGGACTCCTTACCTTCCATCTCCATTGCCTCTTCCGTAATTCTAACATCATCAAAGTAGATGAGGAAATATACATTTAGAATAAGAAGACTATAATTATACATGTATGGTTATCTTCTTTACTGAGTGGACCTCCTTAAAGTTTGAGGTGCAGTTTCTTCCTCCTCTTCTAAACTCTCTAAAACCCCCTCCTCAACAGGTCCTTCATGGACTTCTTATTCAGTTTCTAGGTTCAGCTTTCTTGATCTTTGGTGGTAGCTAAATCACTAACTTATTCGCATCCTCTTTTGGTTGTACCATGTGGGAGAAGACTTAACTACTCTAAAAGTAACATTTCTATCATACAAAAAAATTCTAACCATACGATCCCAAAGCTTGTAGCTCTTCATGCCAACGCCATAGTCAATGAAGATTCATTTCACTACCAATGAAGATACTAGTTAGGGTTTTCCATTCTTGCATGGGAGAAGTGTGACAGCATGCTTAAGTCCTGTGAGAAGTTATTGTAGTGCCTTGCAAACTGTATTGTATTTTTCTTATGTATGAATGAGAAGATAGACCTTGTTTCAAATCTCTGTTTGTTGTCCACTACATTCATGTTGTTATGTTGTAAATCAGCTGCCATCTACTTGTAGGGTTGTTGCAAAGTTGATCTCATCGCTTGATATCCAATGTTCGCACATCCTGAGTTTTCCATTCAGCATTGTTGTTTCTGCAGATCTGAAGCTTTAATTGGTGTTCCAGTCTTTCTATGTTAGTTGTAGGACAAATTCTTTCAATGCAAATGTGTGTATCATGTGGATGGAAAATTACAACTTCTTCTTGTGGTCTATAGCTATGTTTGGTTCCTAGTCATCACAAACTCACATGCACTTAACGTTGGTTGAAGTAGCTTAGACATATTGTCCATTTTTTAATGTTTGCTCAATTCCTCAATTTCAGAAGCCATCAAACACGCATTTTTAAAAGCCTGCACCTCTCCACAAGTCCAAAAGCCATCAAACCCGCATTTTTTAAAAGTCTACTATTTGTCAATTTGCAAATCCAACAACGTCACCAAACGTTGTGTGTGAATCCACCTAACGTTAGAGTTTGAAATGAAAATGACAAAGTCCATCAAAAAGTTATATATGAGACTGTGGTTTATATGTGGCAAAGGAATATTGCAAATATTACTAAAGATATCGTCCTCAAGCACCTCTCCCCTTCTCCTTGAGAAGCCATCAAACATATTTTTTTTAAATCTACTAACCAAGTGTAGAGAGGGAGTCCACCTTAAGTCATAACTTTGGAATGAAAATGAAAGAGAGTTAATCAAGAAGTAATGTGTGTGACTGTGATTAAACGGCACAGATTCATAGTAACTTTGAACCTATCAAGCGCCAAGAAGAATCAAATCCCTTGAGGTATTCATCTTAAAACTCTTGATGCTTGATAGATCCAAAATAAAGATGTGGCTATGCTAGTTTATTTTACTACAGCGATCCCTTTTTTTTTAGTTTTCCTTGACTAGCTATACCTTTGAAAATTATTATAATTACTTTATTTTTAGTTTTGTAATATTATATTGGGCTAGGGGTGACAAGTGCAGGGAAGGGCATCGTCCTTGATCCCAAAGGAAATCAAGAAAACACATTTAAATGGGGACTAGGTAGAGCTTCAAATAAGTAAGCAAAGAGATTGCCTCTATTCCAAGGGTTGAGGAAATTTTATGAAACTCATATCAAATTGATAGTAAGAGCCTACTCACCGAGTGACAGCAAACTTCTAACTATCAAAAGAAGAAGAAAGGAAGTCACAAAGTCAGAAAATGTTGAGTACTTCCATATCTTAAGGATGCTCAATCAAAAGGCAGACCATTTGACCAAAAGGATTGTTCTTCTAGGCTATGCCAGCGTAAGAACAAAAAAGATGGGATTCATTTTTTTCCCATTCCTTAAGCATTGATCCATAGTTATGAATTTGACTTGCATGAGAGAAATTAAGGATGTTAACTTGCATGGGTGGGTTAACTATGACTCATGAAAAACAAGAAGCAATATGCCTGCAATACCCTCACACAATCAGCAGCTAATGTGGGAGTAGGCTCATCAATTGCTTTGGAAGTTGAGTTTTATTGCAGGTGGGATAATATATTCCATTGCAAGTTTGAAATTTGGGGACTCTCAATTGTTTCTATGCCTATTACTGCTTCAATTAATTGAAAATTCAAATGCTAGGCTGTAAAATGGGTTTGCAATGGAGGAGGTAAAAGAAGATAAGACTGTGCAGCAGCAACAGTAGGATGTGGAAATGTTGAATGTGGATCAAAACTTTCATGCCAACACAGAGAATCAAGAGGAAGCTTCCATCCATCATGCCTTTATCCAATAATAATGCATAATGTTTGCAAATATTGCTTTATTTTAGGATTTTTTTCAGTATCTATACTAGCAGTAGTTATCCAAAATCCTCTGTGAAGGATTGTTTTGTTTCCTTAGATAGTCAATTTCACATTTTGGGCAATTTCTAGAAAGATTTTTATACAATTATCATACGTTTGTATTATTATGCTGACCAGTGCAGCTGCAGCAACTTTCTAATAGAAAATATAACCATTCTGGTTATATATATCCAGTGTTGATAACTTCGGCATCCGCAGAAGATCAGCGTGAGTCCAGAAAACATCTTCTGTGAGACATCAGGGAAAAAATTGGCAATCCGTGGCAAACATTAAAAAAAAAAACAAAATATATTCATTTTTTCAAAATCAGCAAAAAATCAGAAGAAAATCAGGAAAAGTCTCTTATGGAAAAAATTGCAATTTTTTTGGGTCAAAAAATCGGCTGGCAGAAAAACATCACGATTTTTCAGCACATCGCTGAAAAATTGGCAATGTTAACAACACTGTATATATCTATGGCCAACATATGGAAACAGATGTTACAATCTCTTCAATACTAGGCTTTAGAAATTAGTATGGATCTATTTCATTATTGAATTTATGTTTGTCACATGTAATATATATCTTTTTTTAATTTTAATTGTGTCCATATTATACTAATTTGTGTCTTATATTGATAAATTATTTTGAGCCAACATATGTTACAAATGTGACACATCTCACCAACATGGGCAATGGAAAGAAATTAAGAATCTCTCTTTTCAATAAGACATGGCATTATTGTTAAGCTTTACACCAACTCGTAGTCCAATTACACATGTGTATACACGATCAACAAAGATGGAAGTATGATGCACAATAGACAATAAGAATACATCCACTTGTGATGACAGCCTAATTCAATATGGGGATAACACAAGTGTTTACCCAACAAATTAAGACTTCCTAACTAGGACTTCTTGATAATGTATTTATAAAGACCTCATGACTGAACTCGTGACCTACTTCATAAAGCAATCAAGTGCATCATCACGTAATAAGATAATACAAGTATCTGCCACATGTTTAAATCATTAGAGGCAAGTCACAAAATAGACTACAAGACAAATATGACAAAGTTACCAATTTGGGACTCACACCCAGCAAAAAACTCAAGCAACCCACTGCATCAACAGCAAAAATATTCCATTTACCTATAGAAAACCCAGTTTACATCATCTGGAATCTAGAAATAACCCACGTTACTCCCTTTTTCATCTCACAACCACAACAATACTAACGCACGATCTTCTGCACTAAGCTCTAAAGATAACAAGCATTGAGGTTATTCAGGAGGTGATACAAAAATAAAGAAACTAGAAGGTTCAGACTCCAGAGAACTCCCAATAAATTTAATTTTGGTTATATCGTTTGTCAGAAACCTGAGACTGTTTGAGAACAATGAGACACTAGTGTGAAATGTGCAATGCAAGCACTAAACATCCTATATGCTTTGCCCCGGATTCAACAAAAAACAATTTGTACATCACTCTAAAAAAGTCAATTTTAATAAGAAAATAACATGGCCTTACTTTGATGGTACCTCCCAGGGGAGCCCTCCAAGAGATGGCACTAGAGGGATAATCTACTTATTGATGCACATGGCATATCGTTTAGAGCAGGTGTGGGTCATGGGACCAATAATTATTATGAGTGTTGGCACCAAAAGAGGTTTTAATATCGACATAAGAATATGGGGTGGAGCAAATACGAATATTAGGGGATTCAGTTTTGGTTATCCAGCGGATGAACAAGAATCTGAATTAATGAACTTTACTCTCCACCCTCTATTTACTGATGTCAGGTCACTTTCAGCTGTTTTCTCTTAGATCTCATATGCACATCTATACAGAGAAGATAATAGAACAGCTTATGAATTATCAAAGGAAAGCATAGGATTAGACTGGGAGGGATCTTGTCGGCGTCAGAAATCAATCATGGTTACTCTTCTGAATATACACAGAAGCCGTGGATATAATTTCTTCATAATTTTTATAGGACCACAAAGGGTGTTTTCTGTTAAAAATCTGAATAAACCTTGATGGATAGTTTGAAAGCTCTTATTTGAATTTTGAAGCTACAGATTACTTCTGTTTAGCTGTTTTTAAAAGAAAAAAGAGAGAGAGAGATGGAGTGGGGTACAAAACCCAGTATAATTTTTTTAACTGTAAGGAAGTCTTTAATAGGACTTTCTGGATAGGCTCAAGGAGCAAGAATGGAATGCTATATGACTATGTAATTATGTTTTTTGATGAATAGAATTACAAAGACAGAAAAGATAACAAGCAATGAGTACCACCTTGATATATTGAGTTTGTTATAATTTACTACTTGTCCTAGTTTCTGTATCGTCATAAGTTGTCAAACATGGTAATGTAATAGGTGGTATTTTTTATTAAATCCTTTACCAGGACTAATATGATAAAGCTCTTATTCAACTAAAGATCTAAAATCTGAAAGCAATTATAACAAGATAATCATTCCTGAACAAGTGAGCCTTTCATTAACACGACCCTTGGGGTATAACTAGAAGAGATAAACATGAATGATACCTCACACATATATATAAAGAAGACCCTTTGGTAGCCTCAAGGGTTAGCTCAATGGGTCAAATTCTCATTGCTAAAACATCTTGCTAATGGAAGGTCACGGGCTCAATTCTCCTTGATGCCCTCAGGGTTAGGCTCTGCTAATAAGCCGATGAGATTTAATCCCTTCAAGTGGATCTACCCAGATATTTCCTTGGAAAAAATAAAGAAGAGCCTTTGGTCAAATCTTCTTTAAACAGTCAACTTTAGAATCAACCAACTTTTGTGTAATGTCCCCAAGGGATTAATTGGCCCAAGAGACAAAGTAGCCTATCGATCCCTGTAGTCTATAGTCATTGATAAAGGGGAAAACCCCAAAAAACCCAATGTTTGGGCAGCAGAGGGCAAGTTTTTTAGCAGCTGGGGAAAAAAATCCCAAAGTCCAGGTTCGTCATTAACCCCACTCAATTAATTAAGGAGAAAAATCCCCTCGAGAGGAGACTCTGAGGGTTTTAAGACCCCATTTTTCTTTTGACTAGTTTCGGCGGAGGTGATCCCACCCTACCTAGTCACATTTCTTCTTGTTCTAGCACAGGTTATTGGAAGCAACTTTGGCTTGAGGAAATGAGCAAATTGTGGGATCAAATTATCTGAAATCAATCCCTTTCTAAGGCAGAATTTGGTATCCAGTTGGGCAAGGCAACCAAAATTCTCTTGAAGCTATGCGAGTTGGTTTTGAGGCATAACAGAGACGAATTTCCTCGAGCTCTTGTTCAATCTCTAGTTTTTGTTCTGTGGTCTATAGGACAACCTTTCTTATCCTCCTTGGCGATTGATGTCAAAAACTTTTGTGACACAGCACATTGTCTTAGGTATCAATGCACATCCTGGTGAAAGGATGTTCACGTGGCTCAGGATTGGGCAATCTAGGTTATCTTGGTTGCATTAAAGTGCAGTGAAGGCCACACCAAAGCACCATTGTAACTATCTAAGTGTGACGTGTTATTCAGTAGCGTACGCAGACGGGATAGCAGGGCTTTACAACAAGTTTGGTGTTATTTAGTAGCACCGAGTCTTGTCTCAGTTTTACATAACAGCGAAAGAAATAAGAATTATGTGACTGACGAGGGTTTCTGTGATCAAAACCGTAGAAGGGTAGCCATCATTCATTTTCTTAAATTCATATTGATGACACCCTGAGGTAACCGGGGATGAGTTAGGGTCTCGTCATTTAGTGGCACGGGGACAGTAAAGTTCGGAACAAAGCGAGATCACAACAAAAAGAGAATTTGTTGCAAGGATGTTATGAGGCACGGTTTGGACACTGCAGCCAACCTAGTCCAGGTATCCCCGCAAATAGAGTTTCTAAAGGGGGTGAGGCCAGTCCGTAGGGCCAATCTGACATTACAATCCCAGATCTGCTAGTTATTCTCAGAGCAATATTAGTTAATATATTACTTTAGTATAATAGCACAGAGAACTGAAACACTCAATTACTGAATTTGAACTTCAGTGGATTTTGTTTCTGGACAGTTAGCCTCATCTTATTGTGTTGTTAATGCAATCATATTGTTATTGGAAATGTTTATCATTGTTGTTGAACATCCTCATGCTATTCAGTGATGCCCACTGTTAATGTACTGTAGTCGTATGATCTGTTTGATTGATTGAAGAAACCTTAGCTAGAGTGGTAACCCTAAGGGAAAAAGCATCCCAGGACATTACATTTCTGACTATCAAGATATTGGCGATTCAAAAGAAAATGTCAAACATTCTCATATTTGATCATGGAAGGTTTTGCCTGGTTAGTACTGAAAGACAGAGCAGACCAACTTTAACGTTAGTTGCCCCATCAGATTAGGCAAAGGATTCAGATTGCTATCTTTGGTAAATGCAAGTTGTTCCAGCCACAATTTCCAAAGTAGCAAGTCTGGCTGATCTTATGTCATGCAAACTATAGTGTGAGGGGTCCTGCACGCATTTGCCAATTAGACAATCAAAGCAATTGTTTTTTTTCTGTGAATATTCCACAAGACACAAAGATGGCGATGCAGGCTTACTGTTTCAACTACTTTTGCATTTGTCTCCAATCCCAGGAGTTACAGGATTTAGATTTGAATAGAAAGGCTAGAGGGTAAACTGTGACACGGAAAGGACATAGCTCCCCTTATTTGTTCTTTCTTGAAATGTGCATGGATTAATTTATTAAAATACAGTAAAAGTCCAACTGTTCAGCTCAATTAAATGAATGCAAAATTTCCTATAGGATTTATCAACTCGCAAATTGCCACATTGACTATTTCCCCACAGGATGGATTTTCTTCTTAAACTATGCGGAAAAGATTAAAGCCATTACAGTACGAGCGAATGAAGAACTTGCTTAGCAGGGTAATTCGGGTACTCACAATCACCAGGTAAATAACTATCAGATCTTCAGCAATCAGAATTGAAAAAATTCCCCAACATTTAAAGTACAGAACTAGGGGAGGCTACTCGCCCTTCATCAGAGCTATCTGGGGTTTATGTCATGCCAATTAATTCTAATTATTGACTAAATAAGCTCAGCATATTCAAATTCGAATAACTCAGATCTGAACGCACCTCTTCAGCAGAAACGCCGATCTCATTGGCTTTCTCCTCGGCCTCCTGCCGGATGAAGCGAACCATCTGCTGGATCTGCTTCGAGACATCTGCGTCGTTCATCTTGAATATACTCTTTTCGGTTCAAACTGCAGCCCCAGGAGTTGTGCCTCGCGACCTCTCCAAGCCAGAACCAGAATCCTCTAGATTTCGAGTAGGTTATAGATCGACTGAAACCTTCAGCTAAATCCTGACGCACCGCTCCAATTGACGGGCGAAGAAGAAAAGGCCGTGTGAGGGCAGAGAAGGTGGAGTCCTAACGAATGTGAGCGAATGAAGATCATAAAAGGACTGTAGAATTTCGCCTGCCGGAATCTTTATTGACGGGATAATAAATTGTCTTACATCCAGTGCAGATATGCAGGGTAAAGAAATACAGGAAGGCATTCAACGGGACGCAAACTTTTTTCCGGACAGTTGTCCTTCACGAGTGAATGTGCACCCTTGGCACTCTTGAAAAAAATAGTTACAAATAATATCCTTGATTTTTTTATTGCCGTTTGATTGGTTTCCACTTATCGTGACTCGCCATGTGGCAGAGTGATAATAATTTGAAAAGAGACCGGACTCTGTTCAATCAACATCAATGTGGGGCACTAGCTGTGCATTAATAGGGTTTAGTTTTTTCTTTCTTCCATATATGGAATGTGTTGTTTTGGGTTTTGTAATAATGATGTGCTGTGCAGAAGTATTGGGTGTTTTTTAATAATAATAATAAGATTGAATTTTTGAAAGGAAATATTTTTAATTTTACATAAAAAAAATTTAAAGAAGTATTTTTATTCTTATATATCAAATGTTGAGTTTTTTTAATTATTATTTTTTAAAAATTGTGTTTTTTAAACCATTATGATGGGACAATTTTTCCAACTGTTTTTCTTTAATATTTATAGAGAAAAATAAAAAAGTTTAAAATATTTGAAAAATGGTTTTGGATGCATTGTGATGTTATGAGTTTAAAGAGAAAATATTGTTATTGTAAAAAATCTTATGATTGACAAAAACTTAGTGGACATGCTCCTAAAGCTTTTTTTTATACGGCCCATAGGTATGGGGTGTAAAGGAATCACTATTGTTTTTAATAAACCAATTAAAGTGGATTCAAATTGAGAAGCAACTAATAGCTAGGTTGAAATTTTCACTCTTTATTGAAAATTTAAAATTTTGGATCTTGAGTGAGTTAGGAACTTGTTTTTTTAAGTGGGGGAGAGAATCCCCGCTGAAGAATCATAATACATCTTATATCGCCGAAGCGAGCAGATTCATCATACAATATCGCCGAAGCGAGCAGAATACGTCATCATCCATCACATAACGTCATCATCAACGAGCAGAATACGTCATCATGAACATCGAACATCGAAATGCTGCAGCAGCTAACGCGCATCGCGCAGGATTCGAACGTGGTTGGGGGGTGCGAAAGCCAACCGCCCCAACCACCACATCATGCACACTGGGTGCAAGTGAGTTAGGAACTTGTTAGCCATTGGAGATTCTACAATTATCGTGAGAGATATATGATAATCTCATCCTCATCCAAATAGCATCTTGGTGAGACTGATTGCAAGAATATATGTAGAGGCCAAGAGATATGAAAGTGTTTCCATGTATCATGAGCTCACAGTCACCAAGTTGATCATCTAGCTAATGAGGCTTTTTGCTTAGAGGTGGGGAAGCTTAAAACAAAAGAGGGGATTGATTTTCCAATTATCTATTTGTAGTATTACGATGTATTATCCAATGTGAGTTAAACATGTTTCAACCATTACCAAATTACCTTTTGAATTCAAGAGGGAGGACGAGTTTTAATACATTATAACCCTATACTACACTAACACACTTCACACTTGAAGGTGAAGCAATTTCATATGCAATGAATTAGTAATACACTAAATGAAGGTGAGATTTTTACGGTGTTTGTTTGGTTTTCTCCCTTAACAAATTGAATTTGCTTGGATGTCTGTAAATTTAGTCTTCTCTCATGTCCACTAGATCAATTTATGTGTTTTGGTGAATGTCCTAGTTTTCAATTGCAATGATAGCGCATTAGCTCTCTGTTAGGTCCCTATAATACTAATGTAGCCCCATATTATTATTGTTGTACCCCATAGAAGCCCACTATTTTTATTGTTGTGCCCTTTATAATTGGTATGTAGGCACTAATTATGTTTTGACCCCTTAGACTCCTATATACACCAAGGAGGTCTTGCCATTTGAATCACCCAAAGATTGTTCATTTATGTAATGTAAAAGGAGGTTGCCCCCTCAAAGTGGCTTATTATCTAGTCATTGATTTATCTTTTCTTAATTTTATGTGCTATTTTTTATCTAGATACATAATAATTGGTATCAAAGCCCTTGATCTTGGGGTTTTGTTGCTTCAAACGAGTCATCTTGGAATTTTCGTCATAACCTTTTTTTCTATAAAGATTCAGACCGTGAAATTATTACCATGTGGAGGCAAAATCTTAATGAATGTCTCATTACAATTTCAGACCTTGGTTCACTATATTTTCGGAGATATGGTCGAAGGAAGTTAGGGTTTTGTATGCTCCAGAATTCAATCTCAAACAAGTGTCCTAGGGAAAATTATCATAGCTTTCTCTTCCATCATCAGATTTGAATTTCGTAAAAAGTGATTGAAAGTGCACATACTAGGTTCTTGGGTACGATTTTCAGGGACGAAGGTTAAAACAGCACATGTAATCCTATATAAGTTCAAGTTACTGAATCAGCCCATAATCAAGTCATCATGGGAGATTTGGCAAAAATA
The DNA here is from genome assembly GCA_031772625.1 of Pinus tabuliformis. Lineage (NCBI taxonomy): Eukaryota > Viridiplantae > Streptophyta > Pinopsida > Pinales > Pinaceae > Pinus > Pinus tabuliformis. The sequence continues at coordinate 657,971,375 of CM062809.1, forward strand.
TATCTTGAATAATCCAATCTTGGTCGAACTAGTGGGGTTGGAAAGAAGACACAGAGGGATACCATAGGATGCAATTTTAGACCTTGAGAGGCTGAAATCACAAAGATATAATGGTTTTAAGTTTAACCTTATCAACAAGCTCAAAATCAAGCTTTAAAAGGTGTGTATTTTTAAATTTGCATAACTTTTGTTTGAAAAAACAATTTGAACTAATTCAAAGGGCATAGTGAAACATAGATATCATTATTTGGTTCTAAAATGCCTCCCAAACAAAAAAGATCTACGCTCATTAAGCTTTTAGAAAGCTCTACTATAACGCATGAAGAGGATGAAATGCAACATGATATATCAAAATTATGGGATCAAGTGCGACAAATTTCGCTCTTACAAAGAGCAACCAAAGATGGTTTAAAAGGGGGGAGATGAATGGTTTAAAAGGGGACACGGAAGGTTTAAAAGCAAACATGGAGGGTTTGAAGGAAGGTTTGACAAAGTTGTTACAAGAAGGGCTTACTAATGGTGACAAGGTAGTCCATGAAACTCGCGATGAAAACAAAAGGAATGTGAATTGTGATTTTAGATACTCCAACTTTGGGATGAAGATGAACCATATTCCAAAAATTGATATGAGGAAGTTTGATGGCAAGGATCCGATAACATGGATATTACTGATGGAGCGGTTCCTTGATCTACATAATGTACAACACACACAAAAGGTAGGCATTGCATCTTTATATTTAGAACCCAATCAATTTATGTGGTATCAATGGCTTTGTTCTTGTAAATCACTTGTCACTTGGACATTTTTTATGGAGAATTTGATAACATGTTATGAGGATACTAAGAGCAATACCTTCTTTAGCCAATTGATATATCTCAAACAAAAGGGTTTAATTGGGGAGCACATTGAGGATTTCCAAAGTTTGAATATCAAGGCAACTGATATTCGAGAGGAGCATATGATTGATGTCTTCATAGGGATCTTAAAATATAGCATCCAACATGAGGTTCTCCTTTGGGAACCTAAGTCATTGGAAAATGCATTCAAGGAGGCAAGAAAAGTTGAAAGTAGAATTATGGAAACAAGAAGGTCTACCTCTCTCCACTATAAAGATGGAAGTGTTATTGCTCCTATCCTCCCACAACCTACAAGGTTGACACCACAACAACTAGAAGAAAATTAAAGAGCAAAAGGGCATTATTACATTTGTGATAACAAATACACTAAAGGTCATATGTGTGTTAAGAAGAAAATAATTTTACATAGACTGTGAAGAGGAGGAAGAAAAGGAACAAGAAACATCAAAAGAAGAAGATACACTAGGAACCGACCCCGAGGATTGAAAAAGAAGAAATGAATCCAACCATATATTGTAATTCATTGGCGGGAATTACCACTCCTCAAACTCTCAAGATAGAAGGATATATCAAGAAGAAAAAGGTAATAGTTGTAACAACCCCTAGTTGATTTCCATGTAAAAATTATAAGACCAAGGTCATGGGACACATATTCCAAGCTGAATGGTGGGAAAAACATCCTAGTGGGTGTCACTTTTGGTTTATTATGGCTATGGAAATTGGCAAAGGCACGGGCATTATTTGGCATTTTATTTACGAAAATAAAGGAAAATAAGAGAAAAGGAAGGTGAAAGGTCACAGATTTGCATGAGAAGGAAATTCAAGGAAAAATAGAGGCCTCAATAATAAAAAGGATTATGATGATCAGTCCACAAACTTTTGTCAGTTCAGTTTTGGAGCTCTCTCTCTATTCTCTCTCTCTCATACTCTTGCACACGTAGAGCATTCTTGGAGCACTCTAGCATTGGATAAACGAAGGAAAAGGAAGGACAAGAAAGTAAATGGAAACAAAGATCAAGCAAGGAAGAGTTGGATCAAGCAACTACAACAAGATTACTTGCAAGTATCGAGTTGCATATATGATTTCCTAACAAGTTTTGGAATGCATGGTATATGCATGTGTGTGGGGTTCTCTTGTTGTCATTGGCATGGGTTTTGCCAGGTGTGACAGTGGTTTTCAGCCTTGCCTTACCATTTCCAGATAGACAGGGTGTGATGGGGTTCTTTCATTTGGTTGAGCTGGATTGTTAGATGGTTTGGAACCATGTGAGGTGGTCTTAGGAAAATTCCCAAGCACCTAGGAATCTCTTGACAGGTAATAGTGGGATACACGGTAAATCCTGAGGGTAGAGATGGGAAAATTCCTCAAGGTATTGGCGAAGAAATATGGAGGCATCCATGCTTGTTTAGGGCCTAATGATCCCTACACTGGTTTTGGTGGGATTGTGGTAAGTCTTGGTAGTGTACGTTTATTGTTTGGCCTAGGAATCCCTTGACCAGTAATGGCAGGATTACGGTAAAGCCTGGTTGTATAGATGAGGGTTTTGAGCCTAAAAATCCCTTGACCGATAATGGCGAGATATGTGTTAAAGCTTAAGGAAGCCTTGGTTTTTTTGTTGTTAGTCCCACTTTCATGCTTGGAATATGGCACGAGGATGATTGGCTCAAAGAAAGATTTGGTTCAGGCCAATCTATGGTTGGGTGGTACGTGGAAGTCCCTGACTTGGTTGGATTTGCATATGTTAGTAAAAGCTCTTTTCCTCTTATATTTCAGGAGTATATATACTTCTTATTATATGGCTTTGATGGTCATTCGATCACTATTATTATTTTGGTTATATGTTGGTTATAAGCATGGTTTTATGACAGATTCTAGTTATGGAACTTAACATGTTTTGATTCCTAAATGAATGGTTATTGAATTAATGGCCTAATAGATGTTATTGTAAGTATTATGAGAAGGCATTATACATTCTTGGTGATTTTCAAATAAGTATCAGACCACTATGTTCAGATATGCATTTATAGTCTGTAGATTACATATTCATAATGTGTTTGACAGAATGGTTGTCATGGTTAGGCCTTGTTGGGTCAAGTTCTTGTCTAAGTTTTGTATGGAATACTTTGTCCTTGTGTCATTAATTGTTTTGGAAAGTTCCATTAAGTTCTGGGCAGCGGTCTGGAGACTAGCCTTGAAAAAAGTGCCTCAGATCTCGCAATAATAGGCATAGAACTAGGTGAAAAATACTACAATCGCTCCCCTATAGGCTTATGCATGTGATTGGAGGGTGACAATCAAATTTCTACAGTGTTGTGGCAACATATGGGAGTCCAAATCAGTGAAAAAAGTAGGTTAAATCAGTGTCTGGGCACCTGGAAGGGTGGTTTAGCTCTTGGAGGTCATGTTGCACCTTAGGGAAGTTAGTAAGGTCTTGTTTTGTCGACTCCATTTCCATAAGGTTATCTAGGAGGTTGAGTCATATCATAGTAACTATTCCTCTGATGTTTTACCCTGGCAGGCCGGTGAAAGTAGGTAGATATGGGAGGGTTGGTTACAAGGTGGTATCAGAGCAAGTTTTCGTTCTCTTTAGACAGTATTTGATACCACAGAGTGGAATTATAGCTTTTAGGTTCAAACACTTGGATTGCATGGGCATAATGTGTTTTTCATTCATGCAAGTTAGTTGTCTATGTGATTTTTATGCATGCATTGTGATAGTCATTGTATGTAGTTTATGTCATCATGATGTTGTTGGTATGTTATGATGCTAATATGTTGGTTGAGATAGAGCAGGAGATGTAGATTATTAGAGTGAGGTTGCAATAGTGGACCTCAGGGTAAGAGCGGATCGTCATACAGGTTTGTATGTTGAGCATGCATGTTCGTTAATGGTTGTTATAAGCATTATGGTTATGCACATGCCTGTCATCCTATTTTTGTTGTGGTTACATGCATGATATCTAACAACCCTAGTAAAAATTTAATGTAATAAAACTTAATAAAGGCAAAATAATAACCACGGATGACGGGACACTTATTCTAAGCTGAATGTTGGGCAGAATTCTAGTGATGGGGATCACTTGTGATTAGTTATGGCTGAGGAAATTGGCAAAGGCAATGGCTAAGGCTTTAGAAAGGCAAAATGGCATTTTTGGCACATTTATTTATGAAAATAATGGAATTGGGAGAAAAGGGAGGTCAAAGGTCACAGGTTGCATGTGAAGAGGAAAATGAAGGAAAATAATGGAAAATGAAGAAATTAGAGGCCTCATTCATAAAAAGGCTTATGGTGATCAGTTAGTAACCTTTTGTCAGTTCAGTGTTGGAGCTCTCTTCTATTCTCTCTCTATCATACTCTTGGAGACTTAGATGTTTCTTGGAGCACCCTTGGAGGGTGTGGCATACTTGGATTTTTGGAGCAAGAAGGCAAAGGAAGAGAAGGAAAGTGCAAGAGGGCATCGGGATCAACAACTACATCATATTTGCTTGCAGGGATCGAGTTGAATGTATGTTTCCTTCACTAGTTTGGCATGCATGGCATATGCACGTGGATTTTTGGTTGTGATCTGTCATTGGCATGGAGGATGGCCAAGATTGATAGTGGATTGCCTAGCCTTTCCACTTCCTAGATAGCCATGGTGATTATGGACTTATTTCCTTGTTATGTTTTTGGTTGGATCTCATGTTTCCTTAGCTAGGGTTGAGTTACTAGTCCCGTAGCCTTGGTTGGACAAATGCTCTAGAGCCCTGCAACTGTTTTGGTTGAGCTACTAGTCTCGTAGCTTGTGTTGGAAAACCGCTCTAGAGCCCTTGGTGGGTTGAGTTACTAGTCTCATAGCCTTGATTGCAAAAACGCTCTGGAGCCCAGTAAAAGTTGTGGGTTGAGTTACTAGCCCCGTAGCCTCTGTTGGACAAATGCTCTGAAGCCCTGAATGGTTGGGATAGAGATCGATCTGATGATGGTTTTGGTGATGTCTGACCGTGAGGTGGAATCATTATTTGATGGGTTCAGGTGGATGGTCTATGGAAGCCCTGTATGAATTTTGATTGATGTGTTCTATGAGATCCCACATTCATACTTGGAATATGGCACGCGGGTGAATGGCTGAAGAGAGATTTGGCTCAGCCATTCTACGGTTGGGTGGAATGTGGAAGTCCCATCCCGGGTTTGGATTTTTCATCATCAATGAAATGTTATTTCTCCTTGTATTTCTATGAGCATATGTTGGATTATATGGTTGTGATTTCATGGATAATTTTGTCCATATTATGCTAGTTTTCTACATGTTTTATGACAACAACCATGTGTGTCTCTCATCATGTTTTTACTTCTAATTGAATGATCAATGTATCTATGACTTAATGGATGGAATTGTTAGAAAAATATTATATATGACAGAGAAATTCAAGACATATAATATGTGGAAAAACACAAACACATAAAACCAGAGAGACACAGATATACATGGTTCACCCAGTTTGGGTTACGTCCACCCCAAACAGCTAGTCCTTCCTTTCTATTATCTAGCAAAATGAAGAGACACAACCTACAACATATCCGCTATAATATCCTCTGTTTTCTCTTACAGTCTCGCCTCTCTGTTTCTCGCTCTGAGAATACACATCTTTTACACAGCCTCAATACAATACCCTCATACAAAGAGAGGGGTTGCCTTCTAGGAAAAAAAACCCTAAACTAAACATAAGTTCTACCATTAGATCATCTGCCTAATGAACGACCCAGATTGACTAGAAATTACTATACTTTTACAAGGCAATTTTACATATGTTTTTAGCTTCAGTGGCGCTGCCCCCGAAACCCTTGCCAGGGGACCGTTGGCCCCTGGACCCCCTAGCCAGGGGGGATCGGCCCCCTCGAACCCCCACGGGGGGGACAAGTCCCCCCCGCACCACCCCGTGTGGAGGGGTGTGCAATCTTCCTGGGGTATACATCCGGCTGAAACAAAGACCTCTAAATAATCATGCTCTATGCCCAACAGGAATGGCAGTTGATGTGTTGAGGCATCAATGGTTCTTAGTGATTCTCAACTAAGTATGAGACCCCTATGTTCAAAACTATTATTTACACCTGTAGATTACATATTCTCAATATGTTTGACAAAATGCCTGTCATGGCTAGTAGGGGTCCAGTCAAGGTCTTGAACAAGTTTTTTCTTTAGTACTATCATTTCCATGTCATTTTACTCATTTGAAGAGATGGTTCAATTCTGTGTAGTGACCTAGCCTCTGAGCCTGAAAAAGTGGCTCAAATCCCGAAGTCGTTGGCATAGTGTTATAGAAATATTTGGGCACTGCAACCCCAATCACATATGTCCATAAACCAAGGGCTTCTAAACCCCTAAAAGTGTTGTTTCATACCCTAAAGGAACAAGGTCAGTTGATTACATCATCTCCCAGAAGTTCTCCATGAAAAGCAACTCAGAACTGGTCAAAACAGGACCATACAGATTGCTCCATGCATAGGGTGCGATGCATCTCACCTATTACACACAGGGGGTGTGATGCATACTGGAAAGCCCTTCTATAGGGTGCGATGAGCGAGAGCAGACAAATGGCAGAAGCATTTTGCTAGGTGGAAACCCAGAGAATCTTCTAGAAACTACTCATATGACACTTGCCTCTCTGAATTCACCCAGGGATGAGTAAGAGATCTGAAATCTCCAAGTGGAACCAAGAACTATCAGTGAAATGACACTAATCAAAATCCCAGAAGTTGACTCACTCTCCTGTAAACATCTATATATGGATCCCTCATCCAAGAGATCCAAAAGGCTGGAATTTTGTAATTTGCAAGGAAGTGCTATTGGTTTCTCTTTGAAGACATTGTTGGGTGATCTTGCTTTGTATGAGGTGAAGAGAGCTTTCATGCTCGGAGGATGGCGCTGGGTCAAACCAATGGGTTGTAATCCTCTCTTCTACTACTTCTATCGATAAAGTTATTTGAGTTTTCCTCCATATTCTTGTATATCTCTGACTCTCGTATTGATATACGCATTTGTATGGTTAATATACATCTGATCCTATATTGCTTATGGTTATAGATCTCTATGCTTTGATGGTATTATGTTGCTTTGACTCTACAGGTGTTCTTTGAAGCGAGACAAGTAAGGAAGGAGTGGTGAATCTCTGTCAAAGGAGGGAGGAAACAAGCAAGGAGCCAAGCGAAAGACTGAGGTGGGTACTCTCTGCTTCTCTCTCATCTATCTATCATAAAGTAAAACACAAGTAACTTTAATCTGTTTGTTTCTAAGATAGCTACCCATCTTAGTGGGACTAGCAGCTCTAAATAGACACTAGTTTTCCTGATAACAAAATGGCGACTCCGCTGGGAAACGAATAGTTTGTTAGTTTTGTTACTATTGTTTGTTTTATAAACCACAGACGGAGCCTGTACGTCAAGCCAACTAGCCTTCGAACTGCTTTTGCTATGCAACTGCAAAGTAGATCAACATTGTTTCAGTTAATCTCCGGGTTGGTTTATGAACTAAACATCTAGCTTTCAAACATCCTAAGTGCCCTGGTGGTAGCTCAAATAACCTCATTAGATCAGCCCCTATACTTTGTGTTTATTGACAATCATTAGCTCAGCCTAAATCCCTGAACTTAGCTGCAAACTGTGAGCAAAAACCAAGCTCAGTCTCGTCCCTGGACCATCGCATTGTCTCTTCTTGGCAGTCTGGATGCATCGCACCTCCCGTGTGCTGTAGGTGAGATGCATCCCTGTTTCCCTGTGTTACAGGTGCGATGATCAGATGAGACTGTTTCTGCCTCCAGATTTTGGTTTTTTCTTCATTATCTTCAGCTTTATTCAGTAGTTTTGCTGTCTGTGATCAGTGTATCTATGTTGAAACCATCTTCTTTTACATTATTCAGCCTCCATCAGAGGGAATTGTGAATGTTTTTTTTTTTTTTATATGTATTTTTCATCATTTACAGTTCTCCTTTGCAAATAGTAGCTTAATCGAACTATCGTCTTTTGATTTGAAAGTGTCGCAAGTGTTGTTTTCAATCAAGAAAAAGAGTGTCACAAAGCATTCCTCTTTTAGATAGTTGATTACACTTTTTCCTTTGTATTTGATTTGAATCATTAGTATTTCAAGTGTCGAAAGCAATTTTAAATTCGAAATCGCAAAGTGTCGTCTTGGCTTTACTTTCGTATTTTGAAAATAAAATTGTGAGTACTGTCGCTTTGAAAGAGAATAGTTCAGATCTATACTTTGTTTTCTTTTTCGTCATTCTCACATTAAGGAAAACTAAAAAACAATACATACATGTGCATTTGCATTAAGACTGCATGCTGAAATTGATTTAGGAAAAGTGCATCTAATGTGTGCTCTCTGCTCTATGTTGAAAGAATTTCATCTCTCTTTCCTTAGTAGTAAGGATTTTCATTGCAAAAAGAAAGTAAACGACTGTTTATCATCTTAGATTGCATATTTAGGAATTGTATATCTACATCTCGCAATGAACCTTAAAGGCAAACTTCTTAAGAAAGATCAACTGTAAAATAAATTTCAATGAACATAAAAATGCTTTGGAACCTAACGCACAACATTTAGAAGTCTAGGCTAGAGACATATTCCAGCATCGTAAAGCCTGGTAATTATCGCTTTCATCGTAGGTTGGGTGATTCCTCCTCTTTGAGACGACAAGTGCCAGTACAGACTTGTGCTCCCACGTAGCGTCGAGTATATATTGAGAGACCACAATAGGCTACATCCTTTATCCTTAGGAAGCCGTGTCTGCCACCCTATTGATCGCAATGCACTGAACACAACATTCGGGAAGATTGACTGCCATACTGTAAAAAGTATTCTGTTGTTTTGCGATTGGTTTGGTAATCCCTCTGTCTAGATTTCTAGAGTAGTCACTTCCGTTCCTTTTCAGACTCCTTAAAAGAAAAGGTCCATTTGAGCACTTGTCACTTCAGGCTCATTAAAAATCGAAGGCGACTAGAGTCATATTTATCTTTTTCTCGACTCTTAAAAATTGAAAAAGCAAGTTGTGTCAAAGCGTCATAAAATTCGTTTAATTCGGAATAACATTTTTCCCCTTTTTATTTTGAGTTGATCAAGTAATCCACAATCGTGGAAGAAAGTCAATCAAAACCCCGTCATTTGCGGAGACTAACGAGTCAACCGTCTTTGACTCTGGAAACGAAACCATCTCGGGCAAAGCATTCTCGTTTAACTGAGTCGAATTCACCTGATTTATTTGAAACTTGTGTTTCAACATCGTCAGAGACTACAATTACTCCAATTATTTCTGGTACCCCTGCCTCTACAGAAGAAGTTTTGTAGTTACAAGAGGACATTAGAACTGATCCTAGTGTAATGGTAAACACTTCTATTCCTGAAACAACTCCATCTAGGGCTGATTCAGAAGGTGTCACCCCTCCAACATCTGTCGTTGCAGAGACTATACCTTCTTCGGAACCAGAAATATTTTACGGACCTGACGGTCTACCTCTTCCACCTGGATTGATTGCTATAAAAGAGATAATAGAGGATCTTCCACCCAGTACTCCAGTGCATTTTGGAACTGGGATCCAGTTACATCCTTCTACTATAGAAGTTAGTCCTTTTTCATCACAACTTCCTGTCGAATTGCTAGGAAATCTTTTGGATAGACTAAACATGTCTAAACAACCATCAACATCTAGGACTATGTCAACCAACACAGCTATGGCAGAGCTTCCTGCTACCGTTCCTATAATGATTGTTGGTATACCATCTGTCCCGGCTAGTTATCAACAACAACCGAAGTCCAATTAGGGACTGTTTCGACGACACGGTCTGTTGCTATTTCTTCATCCGGAATCTCATCTAGTATTTCTTATGTTGAAACTCAACAAGTTAATCCAATGTATCTTTAAAGGTCAATCTACCCTTTAAGTACTGGATTACCACCATATGGGGGGGCAGTATGCCTTTTCATTATTCCCTCCTGGAGAACAACCATATGGGAGTTTACAACAAAGTTCAGGTCAAACTGGAATTACATCCAGTTGTTGGGTGCCAATACAGCCTCAACAACCAAGAGTTGTATATTCAATGCAACCAAATCTACCCTTGTTGAATATTCCCACCACACCAGCTATTGTAATGGTGTCGCAAGTACAAGCGCTGCATGTTGTATGTCAACCTCAAGTCTCTCAGGTCGTAATACAACAGCCTCTTGTCTCAACGACTCAACCACAATCGTCGATTAGTGGCTCCTTAACTGAAGCAACTCAGGCTCAAACGGGTACTATGACTCCACATCTTGGTCAATCATCTAGTATTGGACAACAACAAATGGTCCAACAACCATGGCTGGTTCAATATCAACAACCGCAATTCCAGCAATCATACCAAGGACCTGAGCAACAAGTCTTTGTAAGTAATGGGCAACCGCATTTCCAAAGCGGTTATCAACAACCATATTATAATGGTTATGCCCATCAACCTTATCAAAGTTATCAGCATCAAATGCATTATGCTGGTATGCAAAGACCCACTGCTCAGGTGATCCCATCTTATCCTGGGTATGCTTCGCCAAACCTAAATCAATAGTTGCCCTTCGTAGCAACTTTAGAATTACCAGATCTAAATCAGCTAACAAATGATCCAATTGCTTACGCCCCTTGGTGGCCAGCGATTCCTCATAAAATTCCGTCAGATATTCCTAAATTCAATGGAAATCCAGGTGAAGATCCATCGAATCATGTAATGACATTCCATTTGTGGTGTTCATCTAACACGCTAAATGATGATTCGATTAGGCTTCGTCTTTTTCAGCAAACGTTAACTAGTCCGACAGCTAAATGGTATATAGAATTACCTAGAGCTTCGTTTGATAACTTCAACACCCTTGCCACTACCTTTTTAACCCATTTTCAGTTACCCATAAGGTATGAAACAGGGACAGAACTCCTTACCAACTTTAAACAGATGATAGCCACTCACATATCTGATCATATTCATGAGTGGCGGTGTCATCAAAGAATGGTGAAGACGTATGTTCCTGATCAGCTTTTAGCTGAATGGTTTATAAAGTCATTATTACCCTCTATTACAGAGGATGTGGCTAAGGGAGGAGTTGTCACTGAAGAGCAAGTCATTGCCCGTGCACAATATTTAGACTTGATCTATACTCAGTCTGGCATGCTCTACGACAAAATTCCTGACGCTCCTAGACCAGAATTTTCTGTTCCTCCCCCTCCTAAATCAAACCGGGACTCTCATGCTGGCGATGGCATGATCGGTACAACAAGCATGAAAACCACAAAGGCTACATCTAAAAAATCCCTTGCAGTTTCTAGTCAAAAAGCAAATGAAGAACCTCTTGCCTCAGAGGTTAACGCCGTCTCGACTGACAAAGGCAAAGAACCAAAGCAGCCAAGGGGCAAGAAGAAAGGGAAAAATAATAAGAAGAAACAGGAAAATTCACCTCCTGAAAAATCTTCTGAAAACCCTACTGGGTAAAAGGAACCTCATTATCCATGTTACATATGTGACGATGAGCATTTCATGAAAGATTGTCCACATAAAGCTAAGGTTATGAAATTTTTAAAAACATCAAATACCTCAGCGGTGTTGACTAATCCATTTCCAAGCCCATAAACAAACTTGGTTGCCAGTGATCATGCTTCCCCATCCCAAGTTCTTATGTTATCCATCTAAAAACAACAAAATGATGCTTTGATATCAACAAGGAATAAAGATTATGGAAATCCACAATCGTCGAACGACAAGGCTACAGATCAACCAAGCAGTTCGACAACAACTTCGTCGGAAGTTGTTCCACCAATCATTCCTGAATTAACAATAAAACCGCCTAAGGGAGTAGTACATAAATCGACGTTTAATCCTCATGCTCGAGCAACACAGAATTATAATATAGTGGAGGATCTGGCCCAATCGCCATCCGTTATGTCAACACTTGAAGTACTACAAAATTGCCCCTCTCAAAAGCAGGCTTTGTTATCAGCGATAGGTGGGATTGATCTAGTGGATTCCAATCTAGTGGCCTTTAATCATAAAGGATACAAACCTCAATTACCAGCCCAACTCCCTTTCCTCATACAGGTAAAAACCCTCAACAAAACTGTTCATCAAACAATCATTGATGAGGGGGCATCTACTTGTATTATGTCAATGAGTTGCTGGAAAACTTTAGGCTCTCCACCCTTGTCACGATCATCAACGACATTAAAAACATTTGATGGAAGAACATACACGCTGTATGGGATATTAAGTAACTTGCAAGTCGAACTGGGGGGAAAGATAGTAGAAATTGAAGTTGAGGTCATTGATGGAAACCTTGACTACAATATCTTGCTAGGAAGGCCCTGGATTTATGCTATGGCTGTTGTTGTGTCAACATATTTTAGAAAGATTTCATTCCCCTTCCAAGGTGGAATTACAATCATTGACCAACTAACCTTCCTCCCCAACAGTTCGCAAGTTACCGGAAGCATTCCATTGATCCATGGAAGCTCTATATCGCTTCAAAATATTGGAGTAGGTCTCCTAAAAGACCCTTCCTTAATGGGTACTTTTGCCCTTCCACCTCCGAGTAATCTGGCGGAAGTGGCCACAGTGGAAACCTGTCATATGATATCTTCTACATCATCAAAGATTAAGAAGAACTCTGACCATTTTGATAGTGTGGATCATCGCGAGGTATTACCCCCAAGCCCTACCATACCTACATCATTTGATGATCAATTTAGTGATGTTGTACATTATGTACTAGGGGCATTGGAACCAGATCTTTCCTTCATGACCCCTTATGAGTTGTGATCAAAGGTCGCTAGAGGATAGTTCATTCACTGGTGTCAACCTCGTTAAAAAATGAAATAAGGCTGAGCAAAATTCCAAGTCGAGTCTTTCACTTGATCTCGTAAAGGAACCTTCATTCCCACCTAATTACCGCGAGTAGTCTGGTGAATGTAACGAAGCTTAGGGGGGCATGCACCCTTGTCTATTTTACAGACAAACCTAGTTTTAGAGATAAGTTTCCTTGTAAGTTATGTGATCGGTCCGAGTGACCTTTCACCTTTGTCTATTTGGCAGACAAAGTGCAGGAAGTATTTTGTCTAAGTATTGACATAAAATCATCCTGCTTAACCACAGTAAGTTTCCATATGGTTACTGAAGACCTTTTTTTTTTTTTTCCATGCTGGGGGCATGAAAACCTTTTTACACAAGAAAAAACGACCAATTTCATTATTTAGCTTTTTAGCATTTTTTCTTTTCTTTTTAGCTTTATAGTTTGGTCGTTCCTAACTTACATAAAAAGGAACACACGTAGTTTTACGCAAAGTTCAAGCTCGTTAAAAAATAAACCTAGCATTAATCAAATGTTCCCATAGAGTTTAAGCTCATTAAAAAATGAACCCCACTTTCGGTAAATAACCATTGCGATTTTGAACCTTGGTCGTGTTCTTACCATCACCTCTACTCTTTTTTAGCCGATCATACGCCTCCATTTGATTGTTTACCCTTTTGAGGAACAGCTGCGACGAGTGATTCTATTAGCCACCTTCTTTACGCTACCATGATTGAAAAGTTTCAAACCTTACTTGGAACCAGTTGCTATCCAAAAACATCACTTGTTCCTCAAAAAACGAGTCTTCTTTAAGCTCTTTTCATCTGGCTCGTAGAATATGAAAAGATTGTTGAGCAATTGGCCTCTCCAGCTCGTCAAAACAATCAGAAGTGCCATCCCTCCTCTAGATTTTAATTTTTTTGGACTTGAGGGATTACTACACAAAAATATTGGGCGTTTGTCTTGTTCGGCTCGTTAAAACTATCGAAAAGTCATCCCTTTCGTATTATTTTACACTTTTTCGGACTTAAGGGATTACATTACGAAAAAGGACCACCAGAGTTGCCTTTCCGTCCCTTTTTGGACTCTCTAAAATTGAAAAGGACCGAGTTATCTTTGTCGTTAAACTCATTAAAACAATAGCGACAAACTTGTCCATACAGACAAGAACGAGTTTCACTGTCGCTAGGCTCATTAAAACATAGCGACAGGTTTGCCCAAAAGGGAAAATTATAGAACAAGCATATGTTATCCTCCTCAAGCTTGACAAAAATAAAGAGGTACTAGTCAGCAATGACTAGGGAAAACAGAAGAAAACTTGAATAGCTTCATCGGTAGCAGGTCGCTCTTGAACATGACACTTTCACTCTGTCACCATGATTGAGTCGGGTTGGCTTATTCCGTTCATTGGTCATATCACCATTGGTCCACTGTACCATCCACCTTTTAACACTACCAATCCATTTCAGTGTCGCCGGTATGTTCAAGAGAAGTTGCTCAAAGAATTCACCAACCTAGCTAACGTCTCATCCGTCATAATACCTTCACTCTCCATTTTCATGACCGCCACCCTGAACCTTGTATCATCGGATCGTTTTCACCTCCATGAAATCATTTGCTCCGTTCCGTGTCGTAGATGTGGGATTCATTAAGGCCCTCCTACGATGGGTAACTTCTTATCAACATCAGCTCATTATCCAAGAAGTTGACTTAGGAACGACCCTTTCAGTACTTTGAAGCTTGCATGCCTCAATGGCAAGTTTCTCACTTCTAGCGACAGGTTTACATCAATGGCCTTTGATCGAAATATTTTACGTGGTGTTCGACATCAACTCATGTATTCACACCACGTGAATTGTACTGCAGTACCTTGAGGGTCATCATCATTATCGGTGATTCCTCTCGCGCCTGTTAACAACTTACATCATTGGCTGGTAATCAAGCGATGTCTTTCCATGTTCGACATCAGAACATCTTTTCACATGGATCGACTTGTACTTCGGGCGAAGATTGAACGAGTTTGAAGACCCCGGATCTAGTTTCATCCATCTGGGCTGCGATATATTCAAGAAAATAAAGACATCAAATGTACATCACAACTACACAGATAATCATCCAAACTAAAGGATGATGGCTCTACCAGAATCATCAGTCTGCCACACAGACGATTGTCTGTCTTATGTACATGAATATGAATTTATAAAGCTGAGCATGGGAATGCCTGCCTCAGCTAGATCATGAAAATATTATGAAGATAATGTATTGTATTGTATCTTATTACAGGTCACCTTCCAGTTCGAAAAACCTCGGATCCTCATTATATAGCATTTCACTCGACATTAAAAGGATTTATGACCTCATGCTTTAGGGGGCAACTGTTATAGACATATTTGGGTACTGCAACCCCAATCACATATTTCCATAAACCAAGGGCTTCTAAACCCCTAAAAGTGTTGTTTCATACCATAAAGGAACAAGGTTAGCTGATTACATCATCTCCCAGAAGTTCTCCATGAAAAACTACTCAGAACTGATCAAAACATGACCATACAGACTGCTCCATGCATAGGGTGTGATGCATCTTACCTATTACACACGGGGGGTGTGATGCATACTGGAAAGCCCTTCTGTAGGGTGTGATGAGCGAGAGCAGACAAATGGCAGAAGCAGTTTGCTAGGTGGAAACCCAGAGAATCTTCTAGAAACTGCTCATATGACACTTACCTCTCTAAATTCGCCCAAGGATGAGTAAGAGATCTGAAATCTCCAAGTGGAACCAAGAGCTATCAGTGAAATGACACTAATCAAACTCCCAGAAGCTGACTCACTCTCCTGTAAACATCTATATATGGATCCCTCATCCAAGAGATCCAAAAGGTTGGAATTTTGTAATTTGCAAGGAAGTGTTGTTGGTTTCTCTTTGAAGACATTTTTGGGTGATCTTGCTTTGTATTAGGTGAAGAGGGCTTTCATGTTGGGAGGATGGCACTGGGTCAGACCAGTGGGTTGTAATCCTCTCTTCTACTACTTCTATCAATAAAGCTATTTGAGTTTTCCTCCATATTCGTGTATATCTCTGAATCTTGTATTGATATATGCATTTGTATGGTTAATATACATCTGATCCTATATTGTTTATGGTTATAGATCTATATGCTTTGATGGTATTATGTTTCTTTGACTCTACAAGTGTTCTTTGAAGTGGGACAAGTAAGGAAGGATTGGTGAATCTCTGTCAAAGGAGGGAGGAAACAAGCCAAGATCCAAGCGAAAGACTGAGATTGGTACTCTCTGCTTCTCTCTCATCTATCTCTCATAAAGGAAAACACAAGTAACTTTAATCTATTTGTTTCTAAGATAGCTACCCGTCTTAGTGGGACTAGCAGCTTTGAATAGACACTAGTTTTCTCGATAACACATAGCATTGACAATTTTGGTCTCTAGTCGCTAGCAGGCAAGCCTGTGAGAGCGACTTTGGGTTTTTGGTAGCCCTAATGCCTATAACATGGGAAAGATTGAGGCTTAAGTTGTCCAAAAGTTCAGTAGGACCCTGTTGAAGGCCCGAAAATTGATCTACAACAAGGGGGATAACCACCCAATCAGGACCTTGGAAGCATGTCCTTTTTCGTTTGGAATAGTGGCTCCGACTGGGGATGATGGGACTAGTTTCCCAATCTATTTATGATGATGAACTAATGGGATGATGTTTCTTTGATTTGATGATTTTATGAGGTAAATGCTTTATTCTAAATGTAATCTAACATATGCAATTTTATTATAATGAAGGAAAACATCAAACTTAAACTATCCCAAGAGTAACGTCTTTGTTTATGCAATCTACCATAATTTCTAACAACGATTGGTAATAAAAATCATTCAATCACTACTTAGAAAAGAATACATTAAAGATGATTGTTTCATATAAGAAATTAGCCGAAACAATTATGATAAACACATCACATAATAATTCATTCATACACTTAGCATAAAAAGAATAGTTATCACTGTACAAAAGTGCAAAAATGATAACTGAGCATTCAAACTTTCATATATAAACAACTGGAAATAATATTTCACTTGGCACATAAGCAAAAATTAAGAGATAAAAGTACCATTAGTAATAGGTCATGCTCATGAGCTTCAGCAATATAGATTTATCGTCAAATAATTCAATATCTACTAAGAGTACAAAAGTGTATTTTAGTAGCAGGCATAAAACTCATATATAAATAAATCTCGTTCCATTCATTTATCAAAACCTCCTCAGTGGGGGGCAAACTGCACGTTCTGAAGAATTTTTTTTGATACATTTATGGACCTCTCTCCAAATGCATGAGAGGGGTTTAAATAGTACTAACTAAAATCTAAAAATAGTTATTACAAAAATAGATGAGGAGGTTCAAAACGACCATCCTTTCTTTAAGCAAAAATGAACTAAAATCAAACTAAAACTGTATCTATGTTAAATCATGTATCTGTTCTTTTAAGTTGCAAATGTCCAACATGGGCTTCAAGAGCGTCGGTTGGCCAACCTCAACTTTCAATTGACCTGCGAATACGGAATCGGCAAGTGCTGGCGATATCTTCTTGGAGGACGTTATGAGACATTTTAGAGTCATCCACTGGCTATGTGGTTTTACCAGGAACTGCCAGTAAGTATCCCAATTTAACTTGCTTATCTGTTTAATTGACTCTGCCTTTTCCTCTGTCGTTTGCTTCCACCTAGTTTGAAGTTGTTGTGCCTTTGGGAGGAATCCTGGAGTGGTCTCTGATATTAAATTTGCTGTATGCAGATTTTCGTTGATGCAGTCGATGATGTTGCTTGCTGTTGTTGCTACATCCTCCATTGCTTGCTCTACTTCCTTGAGTTGTGCATCCCATTTTGCGAATAGCATTTCTTTATGGGATTCATCAATCTTGGGAAATTTTGCTCTTTTTCTCTCCTCTGATTTCTCCCAATTCACAAACTGAGAAACTTTCTTAAAAATTAAATCATAATCAAGTTGTAAGTCTATGAATTGATTTGTAATGCAGTCACTTTTTTCGCAATGGAAATTCCATTGCGAGATTATTTGGCAAAGCATTTGTTCCTGTTGTAAGAGTTGGTCATTGAGGGCAAGGGCTTTTGTGATGAATTCTTCAATTTTAGGGTCATCCTTATGCAGTTCTATTGTGGCCTGTAACTGTTATTCTTTATCGGCCATATTGTTTTGATAACCCAACTGCATTTGTTGGAAGTCCTGTTGTAACTTTGCCAATTGTACCTCTGCTTCTCGGCTGACGCTGGCCTGCTGTATTTGTTGTTCCAAAAATAGGATTTTATCCTCCTTTTCTTTTAATAGTGTTTGAACCTCTGATGCTTTATCAATGGTTGCAGAAGCATATGCCCCTGCAATCTGAGAGAGTCTAGTTAGGTTTTCCGATGGATCGGTTGTCGGGTCTTTCAACAGAACATCTAAAGGTTCAGCCTCTGGAGAAAGTACAATATCTATTTTCTGTTTCTTTCTTTGTCTCCTAACAAAATCCTTATGCTATGGGCTATAAAATACATCCAGAGGAGGGATTTCCTCTATTTTCAGCACAATTTCGGATGACGGAGCAACAGGAATATGCTCTGTCTGTTGAGTATTAATAACTTCTTCTATTATCATCTCTGTGGTTGTCTCCCTTGGGTTTATCAATGGACCTACACTCTGTTCCTCGGTGTTGATTAGTTCATTAAAATTCTCCCACTCCTTTTCTAGGTCTACTACAATTGGACTTGTTGGCTTTGCGAGGGGAGCGAGAGTCTCGACCTGTTTTGGAGACAAAACTTGCTGGTCAGGCTTTTCTATAGACTGAGTTGTATCTTTGATTGACGCTTCACTTCTGCTGTGATCACTTTTTGACTGCTCATTGGATTTTTCAGCTGATTCCCTCTCAGAATTTGATTTATATTTCTCTTTTCCTGAACTTCCACTTATGCTAATATTGGGAGTGGGCTCCCTTATTGGTTCAATGCGTAATTTGTCCAACGGGACATTTGCCAATCTCTGTTCTCTGTAATGGTTAAACTCTTGAAGCTTTGCTTGGTCAAACTGAATTTGTGCCATATGTAGAATCTCTCTGAGAGAGCTCTTCTGCCGAAAGACATCGTCGAAGATATCATCTTCTTTAGTAAACACTTTTATTTTGACCATCGTTGTAAAATTCTTGATAGTATCCAAGGGATCATATTGCCTCCCTCGGAACTTTGGTAGCTTTAGACTTAGCATATTATCAACTTCTTTAAAAGCGTGTCCCAAATCAAATAATGTGAAGGCCCCACAGACCATAGGGAATTGAGGCCAGATGGCCTTCTTCTTATCCTTGAGTTCTCTGCTTATTAACCCAATTACACAGGTCTAGTAAGCTATTTCTCGGGCCATAAGTCTGTGGGAACATACAGAGGAAGCACATGAGGTGAGGCAATGCTCCTGAATACCCTAATGTAGGTGAATAACTCCTCACCGAACCACCTTCCCATAGGGAGAATGTCAATTTCAGTTTTTGGGGAGAATCTTGGGGCGTCTTTACCATATAACATTTGATGAATAGGAAGCATCACTCCATGAAAAATCTTGTAAAAATGTGGGACGAAATTAGATTCCCACAGTTCTTTATGATAAACCTGAATAGGTAGAGAGTTTTGTGTTGTCCATTTCCACCCCATGGTGGGAAAATCAGAGACGAAACAAATAGCATCCATGACGTAGGCAGCTAAAAAGAATGGAGGATAAAACCTCTGAGAAAAACTTCTTTTAGTTCGATAATTCAAAATAGCGGAAGCTAAATTATCCGATAAAATTTGGGCCCAATCCATGATGGTGGCATTGGTGGCCGCATCCAATAAAGGCAACCATTCTGATGAAAACTTATTTATATCTGGCTTCCCAAATAGCCTACATAACATTGCAACAACAAAACAATAGGGAGAAGCGAGGGAGCCAGTGGCGTACATACCATTTTTGTCCTTCTTTAATGGTTCTTCCTTCGCGGACCAGTTCTTCGTGCATTCTGCTAAATCCTTGTTTTCCTTAGCGAAATTTTCCACAAACTGTTTGTTATAACTGGCCTGGGGTTCTCGCAGGTGATACATACGCCTTAAATTACTTGGGGTAAATGACCCCATGACCTCCTAGCTCTGTGTCTTGAATTGCCTGTCGGATACATTAGCGTGGTCTATAATCCATTTTACCATATTCGTGTAAGGGAGTATCTTCGGCCTTGCTGCAACACAGTGCAGAAACGAGCATGCAAGCTCTGTTAGTGATGCTTCAGATGACCCACGCCCATCTGTCGTAACTGTAACCTCCATAACTCTCGGGTTTTCTTCTTCTAATATTCAGTACATGCCTTCCCCAATAGATATCCTTGCCTCCTTGGTACAAGTGGTGTCTGTAAATATCCGAGTCATCTCTGATTTTTCAGATGCAAGAACTTTGCCTTTCTTTCCCATTATGTTTTGCGTGTTGTTCTGCGTACTGCTCCTGAAAATATGAAGCAGAGAACAAAGATAATTTAAGGATGATGGTGAATAATGAACCATAATAAGGTGACGGTAGAGCTTTTAATTTCTAAAATCATATCAAAGATCTCACCTTATGTGAAATATCCCTTTAAACCAGATCCGGTTTGATTTCTAATAAATACCATCAATGGACTGTTAAGCTAACATTAATGCTCATAACTTTTGCATAGAACGACGGAAAGTACTATCATTGAACTCTGAGCCCTTATATTTGCAATAAGCGATTTTACGATTTGCTTCGCAATATCGCAGATCATGATATCGCAAAACCTATTATCTTTAACAATCATTTATTTCATCGTGCGGCTGTGAGATGCGATTTGCAAGAGTTTTATTGCATTTCACAATATCTAGGCGTATTCTATTAAAGGGTGCTGCAGTCAAATGGAATCTGCGATATGCGATAAGTTTGTAAGGCTTGCGATCTCACATTCTCACATTCTCGCTTTTTCACATTTCGAAGAGTTTCTTAGTAAAAGATGCCCGCAGTTACCCTTTTTGCGATGCGATGCTTATTATTAAAGATCGGGTTTATTAACGTTTTGCTTAATCCTCAAGGCTTTTCTGCTTACAAGGGTTTTCCTAGCTTTGTGGTTGTATAACACTTTTCATAAGGAGGCTTAATACTTGTAATGTTTTTAAGCGCATAAAGCATGAAAAGGTTGGAATTCACATTGTTGGAAGTTTTGCTTTGATATCATGATCTATTGAAAACAAAAGACAATCTTAAGTGCTAAGTTTTGATTTTTAGAAGGGTCCCCATTTATTAATGTTATTGCTAACACTAATAAAAAGGGGGTTTGTTGATGGTCACAACAATTGGCAATTCACTTGAAAGAATCAGTTATCTCTGATAGTTTTTTGAATTTTCTAAAACTTCTAAAATAGAAATGGTTTTGGAAAATCACACTTTATTGTAGAAATATAACGTATAAAGTGCTATTTTCTAACAACAACATCTTGTTCCATCTATGCTAATTCTGATCATCTTCTTCCCAAAGCTAGTCATTGTACTTATTTCAGCCATTACTTGGTTTATAAAGATAAAACCAGAGACATCTCTATAGATCAGTTTTAGGTGTACTCATTTGTCATAGGTAGAGCCTCTGCTGCCAGCAGGCGTTCATAGCCTCGACAGGGTTACCTATTACCTAGCAATGATCCAGTATCCTACTTAAGAAGTATGCAATTTTCAAAGATAAATCCTCATCTACACTTATTGCTTTTTATTTTCTTTTAATTCTTGAAGAACAATGTCTTGGTTTGGTGGCCAATTTTTACAGTGCCATTCACTTGATTTATAACTAATTGAACAAGCTGGCTCATGATGAGACCCCTTGTCTTTTGATTGAAACAATCTCGAGTCATTACCCTGTTTTGGTATGCAGTTTGGCAATGTCAGTTAGTTATAATATTTATGATCATGATAAGCCGACTCTTGATGAGACCTCTTATTATTTAAGTTTATAATGCATAACTGGATTATTCCTTGAAACTTGCAATTTTCTAAATTAGGGAGGAAGTCACTGGTCCCTTAAGATTTCTTTTGGACGACAATTGTAGAGTTTAAAAATAGCTTTTCTGTAGAGAATCTTTGTCTTGTTATTGATACTTTTCATGATTGATATGAAGCAAACTCCTACTAAAGGTTGTTTTTAATCAAAACTTGTAAAGTTGAAACAAAAGAACAAGTAAAATCTTCAGAATTATAGCACTTGACCATATTTTCAAAAATAAAGATTAATTTTCCTAACTACTTCCATTTATACAAGCAAAAAAAACAAAATTGACAAGAGACACTACTCTTTTTCGTGGAATCCAAAGGTAAACATTTTCAACCTGTTTTATTATCAAAAAGCAAAATTAAGCAAAAATAATAATTTTACAAAAATAAGTAGAAGAGGTTATCTTCTATGGAAAGTAATTTTTAAGGATCTGCCCATTAACAGGTAAAGAATCTCTTTTCCCTGCTAAGTCTTGTAACATAAACGTTGATGGACCTATGATCTCAACAATTTGGAATGGTCCAAGCCACATCCATTGGAATTTAGTATGATTGCCTTTCTCTTTGTGAGCTTTGTCCCATTTCAATACTAAATCTCCAAGCTAAAAATCTTTTCTAGATACCAGGTTTGAATCAAAAGAAGCCTTTACTAATTTTGATGATGTGCATGGGTAATTCTGGCCTATTCTCGTTCTTCTTCTCGCTTAAGAATCTGCAATTGTCTTTGTTGCAAAGATGAGGAAGGAGTTTCTTCGATGAACTGAACTAAGGCTAAAGAAGGAATAACTAGGTGTGTTGGGAGAACCACTTCTTTCCCATAAACTAAATTAAAGGGAGAAGTGGCAATAAAAACTTTTTGAGTTATTCGATCTGCCCAAAGAGCATACATCAAAGATTTGTGCCAATTTTTATGACTTTGATCAATAGTCCGTTTAATGATTCTAATCAAGTTTTTGTTTGTTGACTCGGCCAACACATTCCCTTGTGGATAATTGAGTGCAAATTCAGTCATAGTATTACTAGAAAAATATGATGCATTATCAAACGTTAAAGCGGAAGGTAAGCCAAACCTGGTGATTATGAATTGATCTATGCAATCGATGATATTCTCAGAGTTGGTTGTCTTGAGAGGAACTGCTTCTACCCATTTAGTAAAGTAATCAGTAGCTGTAAGGATGTACTTATGTTGTTTAGAAGAGTGAGGAATGATCTCACCTATTATATCCAATCCCCATTGCTCAAATGGTTGATCGATGTTGACTAGTTGCAATGGCAATGATGGCTTCCTTTGTATTCCAGAAGCAGTTTGACAAATCTGACATCTTCTTATGTAGCTATGTGCATCCTTAAATAATGTTGTCCAGTAGTAGTCTGCGCACAAGATTTTATGTGCTGTCACATCTCCTGCGTAATGTCCACTTGCTGGTCCATCGTGAAGTTCCTGCAATACTTTTTCAGCTTTAGATTTCTCTAGGCATCTAAGAAGAACAGAATCATAATTCATCCTAAAGGGCACTTCATTTACGATTTGATATTGCTTAGCTTTTAATCTCAGGGCTCTTTTCTTTGTATGATTCAAATGTGAAGGAGCATATCCATTCTTTAGATAGAACATGATATCGGCATATCTTGATTCAGTATTGTTTAGGCCTACCTCATACATGTGTACCTCATTGTCTGGGGATTGTATTTTTGATATGTGAAATGCTCCAGCCAATATCCTGCACAAAACTTGACCTTTTACAATTTTTGCTGGCTTGAATTCAACGTCATATTCTTGCAGGGTTGTGACCCAATTTGCTCTCTTTTCAACCACGTCCTTCTATACCAGAAGATTTCTTACCGCTGGAAATGGCACTATTATTTTCGTATGGTTCTTGAGAAGAAAGGGTCTAAAGTGTTTGATTGCTTTAAAAACAGCATAAGCCTGTTTCTCTACGTCAGAGTAATTTAGTTCGGCTCATTGCAAGTTTGAATTGAAAAAGGCAATTGGGGCTTCTGCTTTATCTTGATTACCTTGTGTGAGTATTGCAGCATATCATTTCTCAAAGGCAAATGTATACAAAATGAAGGGATCAAAAAAGTTTGGAGTCACTAGAGATGGGGCATTGATAATTACTTTTTTAATCGGGTTGAACACTTCATGTTCTGTTTGACCCCATTTGAAGAGAGAGTTTTTCTTGACCATTGCTTGGAGGGGTGATACAATTCTTGAGAAGTGGGGACAAATATTTTAACGAAATTGATTTTACCAAGGAAGGATTGCATTGCTTTTTTGTTATGTGGTAAGGATATTTCGGAAATCTCCTTGATCCTATTTGAATCAATATGGATTCCAGATTTAGACAATATAAATCCTAGAAGATTTCCTTCACTCAATGCAAAATATGACTTTTTTGGATTAAGTGAAATCCCATTCTTTTGACAATGTTGAAAGATCTGCTTTAAATCTCTGAGGTGATTACTACGTTTTTTAGAATACACTGTTATTGTCATCTAAGTAAATCACCACCGATTTATTTACTAATCCTTTAAATGTAATATCCATGGCCCTTTGAAATGTGGTGCTAGCATTAATCAATCCAAATGGCATCTTTTGATATGCATACGTGCCCCATTTGGTTCTAAAAGTCGTCTTCAATTGATCATCTGGATGGACTAAAATTTGGTTATATCCATAGAAGCCCTCTAAAAAGGACATCAATTCGGATCCTGCAACTGAATATAATATTTGTTCCATAGGGGGTAATGGAAAATTGTCCTTTTGGCAGGCTTTATTGAGATTTCGAAAGTCAACACAAATCTGGATGTCTCTGTTTTTCTTTCTAACTGGTACCATATTAGAAACCCATCTTGAATGTCGAACAAGAAAAATAATTTTTGCTTTCAATAATTTTTTCAATTCAGACTTAATCTGATTTTCCAAATTAGGATGGATTTTTTTCAACTTCTGCTAGACTGATTTCTCATCAGCGATCATTGGAATTGTATGCTGTATGATTGAAGTGTCATAAGTTTTGAGATCATCATAATTCTAGCAAAGACATGTTTATATTGTTTTAACAGTCGAATGAAAGCTGCCTTCTCCTCGGGCGTTAGACCAAGACCTAGGTTGACGTTCTGGGGTTTTATGTCAGTTCCTAGATTCACTAATTCATATCTTAGAGTTGAACTCTGAAGTTTTGAATTGGTAGACCTTCTGAATCTGTCTTTTAAGTCATATAGGTCTTCCAAATTGACTATAGATTTGGGTATAGCGTTATTAGTGCTTCCTTGTCCTAGCTGCTTGTCATGTTGGTCTTCATCAATTATCTGATTATTGTAAGAGCCTTCTGAAGTCAGAAAACTTACAATATCAGGGTCATCGTTGAAAACTCTCCAATTGGTAACATTATCAGGAATGGAGGGTCTAAAGATTAATTCAATTGAGAATCTGTTTGGACTATAGTCTTCTGATGGAATGAGCTTGGAGGCCACATTAGCAAGGAGATAAAGACTAGCATTTTGGATTCTAGGAATAGATGATATATTAAATGCTATAAAATGTGAAGTCAGGTCTTGTACTAGCGTTTGATAATGCTTTAGATGTCATGACATACAACGTATAATATTTCTTACTTGCTTAATAACAATCTCAGAATCTCCAAAGACTTGTAGATATTTGATATCAAGTCTGATTGCCTTGTATAATCCTTGCACTAACGCTTCATATTCTACAGTATTATTTGTGCAATCGAACTTGAGCCTACATGTTAGCATGGTTTTCTCTCCTTTTGGACTGACCAATATACAACCTTCTCCTGCTCCATCATTTGATTTAGAACCATCAAAAAATAATTTCCAATATAAAGTTTTATTTTCAGGTTCATTTGCAAAACTAATGCATCTAGAAGTATTTGTTTGAGAAAAATTTTCTATCTGAGATAAAACTGAATTTTCTAAAAAAGGTGAGGTATGAGCATTGAAATTCCCTAAAAACGAATCAACAGAATAGTTTCCAATTATATTATTGTTGTACGCTATAGGTTCATTTTCTCCTTCTAACTCCGTTACTATATACTTCTGGTGTCTTTCTCGCTCAACCTTTATCTGATTTGGTTTACCATTGTAAGGGAGCCACATATGAGACCAGTCGGTCGCAAAGTAACCATGAAGCTTTTCTTACCAATCCCTGCTAAGAATTAATCCATAAAACTTAGGAACATCTGCAACAAGTATATTGATGACTTGACATACCTTTGGATTTGAGAAAGACTTATGGTCACCTGATTGAGCTCTCCAACAACTTCGACTTGAGACCGATCCAGCTGTACTATGCGTATTGCAGGCTTCTGAGGTTGGAAATTTAAATTTGCACAAACTATCTCAGGCAAAATATTAGATGAAGCACCAGAATCTACCAAATAATTATGCAATTTTTTATTGAAAACTTCAAAAGTAAGGAGGAATGGAGGAGTATGAGATTTTTACCTCCCTCCAATTAAGGCAATGTCGTTTGGATCAACTTCATTTGACATACCAGTCGGAGGTCTTCCCATTTCATGAGTAGCTTGTGAAATTACAGCGGCAGGTAAAGGCACAATAGGTATTGCATGCAACTCTTTCAAGAGCAGTTTCTGTTGATGTTTTAATTTACTCAACTCATGAAAAGTAATGTTGGCCCTAGTCTTCTTCATGTCTTCCACGATATTGTACTCCATTTCATCGGAGATGATAAGTGTTTTAGATGGAGTTGATGGATCAGATTGGACTGGGTTTGTCTGAGTTGCCTTTGGTGATGATTTCTTACCTATGATTTTATCTTTGGAAGCTAGGCTTGGGTTTTTCTACTTAGAACTAGATTGTGGAGGATCAAGTTGATTTCTACTTCTGGTAGTAACTGGTAAGGCGTCTTGGTCTTCTTCTTCTGAAAGAATGAAGTCCCACATTCCTTGTAGTTCTACAACTTCCTCATCATCTGTCTGTTCTTCATTTGACACTTCTTCTTCTTCCCCTTCTGATTCTGTGTTTGTTATAGCATTTGGAGGCTTTGGATCAGTTGAAGGGTTTTTTTTAAAAGGTCGATAAGGTTTTTTGGAAGAAGTCTCTGCTACTTGCTTCTTTATATCCACCATTTCGTTGGACATGGTTTTCATGACTTTCTGTAATCCTTCCAGATCGAATGGGTCTTTTGGTTGCTTCTTCTTAGGGTCATCTCTAAAAGACACTTTCTTAGATTTTCTTTCATCTACAACGTTTTTCTTTTCTACGGCTAGGATACGTTTTTCTATAGCTATCGCCTCTTTCATGTTTTCAACTAATGTTGGCTTGGCAGCTCTATCTACAAAGATGGTTGAATTTGAAGGCAAAGCGGAAATATACCATTCATTTTGGACTTCATTACTAGGCTTTGACGCAGCTGGTATTTTGTTTAATAATTTATTGAAGTGAGAATTGAAATCCTTAATTGGTTCTCTTGGTTCAGCTTTCAAATTAGAGAGGTCATTAATTAAAGTAGTGGTGGATCGGTCATCTCCAAATTTCGTTAAGAACTGATCTTGAAATGTATCCCAATTATTAATGGAGTGCAATGGTAATGAAAAATACCATGATCCTGCTGCTCCTTTTAAGGTATAAGGGAATAATCGTACAACTGCGTCCTCTTCTATTACTCCATTTAAATTAATGGATAGCATGAAATTATTTATGTGCTCTTCGGCTGTTTGACCATCGTCAGGATTGAACTTGGGAAGCCATTTCTCCGGATGAGCTGGCAACTGTGATAAAGGTGCAGGCATATTCACAGCTCCTGAATTAGCCCATGGCCTTGGTGGTGGGTTTCCTGCCATTGTTGGAGTATGAGTAGGAGAAGGAGTTGCAGTAATTGAAGGTGGTTGGGTAGAGGAGGATATTGCTCCTGTACTGGTGTGAACCACGATCTGAAGATGTGGGGTGGATGATTGAAATTGCGATGATATGGATGGGATGGTAGATGAGGACGATGATAAAAACTCACTTTGAGATTCTACTGGGGTTTTTCTATCCTTCTTACGACTTGGTAAAGGAAACTCAACAGGTGGGATTCCTACTTTTCCGCTTTGTGACCTAGTCAGTCGTTGCGTTGGGGTCAAATGAGAAGTGACACTACCTTGGGAAAACTCAGATTCTTCTTGAGCTAAAGAAATTCCCTATAACTTATGAATTAAAGTTTGTAACTCAGGAGGATCTGAAGAAGAATGATCTGGCTTGCTTGGGATTTTAGTAATGTGCTCTGTACTTTTTTTTCAACTTCTGGTTCAGTGATGGAAGATTTAGAACGCAAATCAGAAGTTGAGGGTGTGGGTGAGGGAGTTTTACTCTTAGAATGGCGTGAAGATGTAGATTTACTTGCCATTCACAGTCAGGCCCTCCTTCTAGCACCAAATATGTTGAAGGCCCGAAAACCAGTCTACAACAAGGGGGATAACCACCTAGTCCCGACCTTGAAAGCAGCTCCTTTTCCGTTTGGAATAGTGGTTCCGACTGGGGATGATGGGACCAGTTTCCCATTCTATTTATGATGATGAACTAACGGGATGATGTTTCTTTGCTTTTTGGGTTTACGGGGTAAAGGCTTCATTCTAAATCTAATCTAACATATGCAATTTTATTCTAATGAAGGAAAACATCTAACTTAAACTATCCCGGGAGTAACGTCTTTGTTTTTGCGATCTACAATAATTCCTAACAGCGATTGGTAATAAAAATCATTCAATCACTACTTAGAAGAGAATACATTAAAGATGATTGTTTCATATAAGAAATTAGCCAAAACAATTATGATAAACACATTGCATAATAAGTCATCCATACACTTAGCATAAAAAGAATAGTTATCACTGTACAAAAGTGCAAAAATGATAACTAAGCATTCACGCTTTCATATATAAACAACTGGAATTAATATATCACTTGGCACATAAGCAAAAATTATTAAGAGATAAAAGTATGATTGATAATAGGTCTTGCTCATGAGCTTCAGCAATATAGATTTATCTTCAAATAATTCAATATCTACTAAGAGTACAGAAGTGCATTTCAGTAGCAGACATCAAACTAAGATATAAATAAATCTTGTTCCATTCATTTATCAAAACCTCCTCAATGGGGGCAAACTGCACGTTCTGAAGAATTGTTTTTGATAAATTTACGGACCTCTCTCCAGATGCATTAGAGGGGTTTAAATACTACTAACTAAAATCTAAAAATAGTTATTACAAAAATAGATGAGGAGGTTCAAAACAACCATCCTTTCTTTAAGCAAAAATGAACTAAAATCAAACTAAAACTGTATCTATGCTAAATCATGTATATGTTCTTTTAAGTTGCAAATGTCCAGCATGGGCTTCAAGAGTGTCGGTTGGCCGACCTCAGCTTTCAATTGACCTGCGAATATGGAATCGGCAAGTGTTGGCACTATCTTCTCGGCGGACGTTATGAGACATTTCAGAGTCATCCATTGGCTATGTGGTTTTACCAGGAACTGCCAGTAAGTATCCTAGTTTAACTTGCTTATTTGTTTAATTGACTTTGCCTTTTCCTCTGCCATTTGCTTCCACCTAGTTTGAAGCTGTTGTGCCTTTGGGAGGAATCTTGGACTGGTCTTTGATATTAAATTTGTTGTATGCATATTTTCGTTGATGCAGTCGATGATGTTGCTTGCTGTTGTTGCTGCCTTCTCCATCGCTTACTCTGCTTCCTTGAGTTGTGCATCCCATTTTGCGAATAGCATTTCCTTATGGGATTCATCAATCATGGGAAATTCTTCTCTTTTTCCCTCCTCCGATTTCTTCCAATTCACAAAGTTAGAAACTTTCTTAAAAATTAAATCATAATCAAGTCGTAAGTCTACGACTTGATTTGTAATGTAGTCGCTTTTTTCGCAATGGAAATTCCATTGCGAGATTCTTTGGCAAAGCATTTGTTCCTGTTGTAAGAGTTGGTCATTGAGGGCAAGGGATTCTGTGATGAATTCTTCAATTTTAGGGTTGTTCTTATGCAGTTCTATTGTGGCCTGTAACTGTTGTTCTTTATCGGCCGGATTATTTTGATAACCCAACTGCATTTGCTGGAAGTCCCGTTGTAACTTTGCCAATTGTACCTCTGCTTCTCGGCTGACGTTGGCCTGCTGTATTTGCTGTTCCAAAAATAGGATTTTATCCTCTTTTTCTTTTAATAGCTTTTGAACCTTTGATGCTTTATCAATGGTTGTAGAAGCATATGCCCCTGCAATATGAGAGAGTCTAGTTAGGTTTTCCGATGGATTGGTTGTCGGGTATTTCCACAGAACATCTAAAGGTTCAGCCTCTGGAGAAAGTAAAATATCTATTTTCCATTTCTTTCTTTGTTTCTTGACAACAACCTTATGCTGCAGGCTATAAAATACATCCAGAGGAGGGATTTCCTCTATTTTCAACACAATTTCGGATGACGGAGCAACAGGAATATGCTCTGTCTGTTGAGTATTAATAACTTCTTCTATTATCATCTCTGTGGTTGTCTCCCTTGTTTTTATCAATGGACCTGCACTCTGTTCCTCGATGTTGATTAGTTCATTAAAATTCTCCCACTCCTTTTCTAGGTCTACTACAATTGGACTTGTTGGCTTTGCGAGGGGAGCAGGAGTCTCGACCTGTTTTGGGGACAAAACCTACTGGTCAGGCTTTTCTATAGACTGAGTTGTATCTTTGATTGACACTTCACTTCTGCTGTGATCACTTTTTGACTGCTCATTGGATTTTTCAGTTGATTCCCTCTTGGACTTTGATTTAGACTTCTCTTCTCTTGAACTTCCACTTATGCTAATACTGGGAGTGGGCTCCCTTATTGGTTCAATGCGCAATTTGTCCAATGGGACATTTTCCAATCTCTGTTCTCTGTAATGGTTAAACTCTTGAAGCTTTGCTTGGTCAAACTGAATTTGTGCCATATGTAGAATCTCTCTGAGAGAGCTCTTCTACTGAAAGACATCGTCGAAGATATCATCTTCTTTAGTAAACACTTTTATTTCAACCATCATTGTAAAATTATTAATAG
The DNA here is from genome assembly GCA_031772625.1 of Pinus tabuliformis. Taxonomy (NCBI): domain Eukaryota; kingdom Viridiplantae; phylum Streptophyta; class Pinopsida; order Pinales; family Pinaceae; genus Pinus; species Pinus tabuliformis. The sequence goes on from CM062809.1 coordinate 658,002,176, forward strand.
TATCCAAGGGATCATACTGCCTCCCTCCGAACTTTGGTAGCTTCAGACTTAGCATATTATCAACTTCTTTAAAAGCGTGTCCCAAATCAAATAATGCGAAGGCCCCACATACCACAGGGAATTGAGGCCAGATGGCCTTCTTCTTATCCTTGAGTTTTCTGCTTATTCCCCCAATCCCACAGGTCTGGTAAGCTATTTCTCGGGCCATAATTTTGTCAGGAACATAAAGAGGTAGCACATGAGGCGAGGCAATGCTCCTAAATACCTTAATGTAGGTGAATAACTCCTCACCGAACCACCTTCACATAGGGAGAATGTCAATTTCAGCTTCTGGGGAGAATCTTGGGGCGCCTTTACCGTATAGCATTTGATGAATAGGAAGCATCACAAATCTTGTAAAAAAGTGGGACGAAATTAGATTCCGACAGTTATTTATGATAAACCTGAATAGGTAGAGAGTTCTGTGTTGTCCATTTCCAACCCATGGTGGGAAAATCAGAGACAAAACAAATAGCATCCATGACGTAGGCAGCTAAAAAGAATGGAGGATAAAACCTCTGAGCAAAACTTCTTTTAGTTTGATAATTCAAAATAGCGGAAGTTAAATTATCCGATAAAATCTGGGCCCAATCCATGATGGTGGCATTGGTGGCCGCATCCAATAAAGGCAACCATTCTGATGAAAATTTATTTATATCCGGCTTCCCAAATAGCCTACATAAAATTGCAGGAGAAAAACAATAGGGAGAAGCGAGGGAGCCAGTGACGTACATACCATTTTTGTCCTTCTTTAATGGTTCTTCCTTCGCGGACCAGTTCTTCGTGCATTCTGCTAAATCCTTGTTTTCCTTGACGAAATTTTCCACAAACTGTTTGTTATAACTGGCTTGGGGTTTTGGCAAGTGATACATACGCCTTAAATTACTTGGGGTAAATGACCCCATGACCTCCTGGTTTTGTGCCTTGAATTGCCTGTTGGATACATTAGTGTGGTCTATAATCCATTTTACCATATCCATGTAAGGGAGTATCTTCAACCTTGCTGCAACATGGTGCAAAAACAAGCATGCAAACTTTGTTAGTGATGCTTCGGATGACCCACGCCCATTTGTTGTAACTGTAACCTCCATAACTCTCGGGTTTTCTTCTTCTAACAGTCGGCACATGCCTTCCCAAATAGATATCCCTACTTCCTTGGTACAAGTGGTGTCTGTAAATAACCAAGTCATCTCTAATTTTTCAGATGCAGGAGCTTTGCCTTTCTTTCCCATTACATTCTGCATGTTGTTCTGAGTTCTGTTCTGTGTACTGCTCCTGAAAATAGTAAGCAAAGAATAAAGATACAATAAGGATGATGGTGAATATTGAACCACAATAAGGTGATGGGAGAGCTTTTAATTTCTAAAATCATACCAAAGATATCACCTTACATGAAATAACCCTTTAAACCAGATTTGATTTGATTTTTAATAAGTACCATCAATGTACCATTAAGCTAACATTAATGCTCATAACTTTTGCATAGAACGACGGAAAGTACTATCATTCAACTCTGAGCCCTTACATTTTCGATAAGCGATTTTGCGATTTGCTTCGAAATATCGCAGATCGCAATCTCGCAAAACCTATTATCTTTAACAATCATTTGTTTCATCGTGCGGCTACAAGATGCGATTTGTGAGAGTTTTATCGCATTTTGTAATATCTGGGCATTTTGTATTAAAGGGTGTTGCGGTCAAATGGAATCTGCGATATGCGATGAGTTTGTAAGGCTTGTGATCTCGCATTCTCACATTCTCACTTTTTCTTATTTCAAAGAGTTTCTTAGTAAAGGATGCCTGCGGTTACCCTTTTTGCAATGCGATGCTTATCATTAAAGATCGGGTTTATTAACGTTTTGCTTAATACTTAAGACTTTTCCGCTTACAAGGGTTTTCCTAGCTTTGTGGTTGTATAGCGCTTTTCATAAGGAGGCTCAATACTTGTAATGTATTTAAGCGCATAGAGCATGAAAAGGTTGGAATTCACATTGTTGGAAGTTTTGCTTTGATATCATGATTTATTGAAAACAAAAGACAATCTTAAGTGCTAAGTTTTGATTTTTAGAAGGGTCCCATTTATTAACGTTATTGCTAACACTAATAAAAAGGGGGGTTGTTGATGGTCACAACAGACCCCAAAGCAAGTTGTCTAAAGTATTGGATTAGTTCCTAAGGGTCTTGTAGCTGGTGATTAATGTTTGTATGGTGTGTTTCCGTTGGTTCCACTTCCTTAACGTGACTTAGGAGGTCAAATTATATCATAATGGCCTCTCGTCACATGTTTACCCCAGTTGGCTGGTTGTTTGGGTAGATGTGGGAGGAGGGTGTTACAGAGTGGTATCACAGCATGGTTCATCCCTCAGATTGGATGGGCTATGTGTTGGTCATGCATGCATATCAGTTGCATGTGTGTCTATCACACTTGCATTCCATGTGCTTGGTGCATTTGCATGATGTTGTTCATGGTTGAAGTGATGTTGTCATGTGAAACTTGATGTTTTGTTGAGGAATGCATCATCATGAGTGTATGACTGGTTACATGTCGATTTATGTCACTTACATGTATCGTTGTAGTATTTTGGTTGCAATCTTGCTTGATTGGTTACATTCTTGTATGATTGGTTGCATGTACCATTCTTGTAGGTTTGATTTCAAGTATTGTTCATTCATGCTTGATCATACATGTTTATGCATATCCGTGGATGGTTATGCATTGCTTAGGCATGTTCATGCTTGCATGTGGTCAAGTGTATGGTGACATAATGATGGGTGGTTTTCATGTATGAGGTCATGGTGTGTGTCGTTATTGAGGTCATGCATTGATGATTGGACCCTATCTAGAATGACGGTTGCATGGCCATATGCTTATGTTGTATGTTTCTATATGTTGTCATGATTATGTTATACATGTATCACGCTAATTTGTTGGTCTTGCAGACAAGGTATCCTCCCCGAGCTATACTAAGGTACATTGATTTATTGTGATTTGGTTTAGCTGACATGATATACCTTGCAAGAAGAAATATCAAATGGCTAGCAAGATGGTTGACTACAAAGACTCTCCCTATGAATCCAAAGAGCAACATGGTGTTGGGAACCCTTCTGATTTAGTTGTTACATTGAGAAACTTGAAGGAAGAAATAAGGAGTTGTAAGGAAGATAATTACAGAATCATAGAAGCATAGGAAAAGCTAGCAGAGGTAAATGCAGTCATACTTCAGAACTTATCAGATTTTCAGTGAAGGGACCACTTCGAATCAGCCATGAGCAAGAGGATAGAACTAATGGGGCATATGGTAGTAGATCGCATGGTAGTTACAGGTCGGATAGTGACGACACAGTCAAAGATGGCAAAATGTTGGACACCCCTGATAGGAGAACAGATAGTCACAGGTACCGTTCTAGTTTTGGTTCCGATAGGCATGATGATTGATATCGTTATCACCCTTATAAGGGGTATTTTCCAGATGATTTGAAGAAAGCAAAGCCACCAACTTTTGATGGAGAGGTAAAGAAATCACAAGATGTAGAGGCATGGTTGTTAGGCGTGAAGAAGTTCTTCAGGTTGCATGATTATTCAGAGAACATGAAAGGTAGAGTGGCTACATTCAGTCTCAAAGGTAAGGCAGACATTTGGTGGGAAGATGTGAAGAACCTCAAAGGTATACGTGAGGAAGAGTTGACTTGGAATGAGTTTGATCGGCTATTCAAGAAGAATTATTTGTTAGAGAGATACTTTGGTGACAGGGTGAAAGAATTTTATGAGGTAAAGATGGTACCCATGACAGATGATGAGTACACTAGCAGGTTCTTGGAGTTGCTAAGGTATGTGCCTTACCTCAAGGAGGAGAAAGCCAAGATTTAGAGATTCACCAGTGGGTTACTGATGGAATTTAAAGATAGGATTGATTTCAATGAGCCTATATCATTAGAAGAGTCCATCCAAAAGCTAAATCATTGCTATGAACAATTGAAGCGTAGGTATGAGACTAAGCCGGATTGGAGAGGTAATGCAAAGAATAAAGGAAAATGGGACAAGAAGCAAGTAAGACCACAAGATTCAGGTAACAAGGAGAATGTTTCACAACCTAAGAGGTTCAACTCATTAGATAGAGTACAGTGACATTGATCTAAGGAGCAGAAAAAGGAGCCCGTGCAATGTTGGACTTGTGGAGGAGATCATTGCAGGAGAGTTTGTCCACAGTGTCAGAGTGGTAGGGCTAATATATACAGTGTGTATGAGGTACAGACTATTGGAGACATTGGTCAAAGTATTCCACATATCTATGCAACATTGGATAACAAACGGGCAGAACATCAAGCATCTATCATTGACATGGATGGTAAGCTTTGTGATCGAGTTATTTCTATTTTGATTGATCCTTTACCTAATTATAGCTATGTTAGTCTTGACTTGGTGGATAAGTGTGATTTGAGTAAGGAATTTCATGCAGAGTCTTGGTTAGTGCAATTGGTTATAGGTACAAAGAAACGAGTTCATCATTGGGTAAGAGCTTGTGCATTTTACTTGAATGGTATGCCTACCGCAACACATTTAAATGTATTACCGTTGGGATCATACAGTATGTTGTTGGGCATGGATTGGTTGTATCTTCATAGAACCAAGGTGGATTGTTATGATAAATCCATTAAGTGTGTTGATGACAATGGGGAACCAAGACTCTTATAGGGTAAGAAGAAAGCCACATCAGTTAGGATGGTGACAACTATGCAAGCAAAGCGTAGTCGCAAGAAAGAGTGTAAGTTATTTGCAATGCACATTTCTAGTGATAAGGGTAAGGAAGTTGAGGATATAGATGTGTTGAGCAAGTACCCAATTTTATAGTAGTTCAAAGATGTGTTTCCTGAAGACATTATAGAGTTGCCACCTCACAAGAAGGTATTTCTATTGAGTTAGTGCCAAGGGAAACTCTAGCATCAAAAGGACCTTACAATATGAGCACACCTCTGTTGGTTGAGTTAAAATTGCAGCTGAAGGAAATGTTGGACAAGGGGTATATTAGGCCAAGTGTATCACCATGGGGTGCACTGATCTTGTTTGTGAGGAAGAAAGATGGTACTCTCAGACTATGCATTGATTACATGCAATTGAACAAAGTGACTATCAAGAACAAGTACCCTTTACCGAGGATTGATAACTTGTTTGACTAGTTGAAGGGAGCAACAGTGTTCTCGAAGATTGATTTGATATTGGGATATCATCAGGTACGCATCAAAGAGGAAGACATTTACAAGACCGTATTCAGGACCAGGTATGGGCATTATGAGTTTATTCTTGTTCTATTTGGCTTAACTAATGGTCCAACTACATTAATGTTCTTGATGAATAATGTGTTGCGTCCATATTTGGATAAGTTTGTTATTGTGTTCATTGATGATATACTGGTATATTCTCAAAATGAGAAGAGCATGTCAAGCATTTAGCAGCAACGTTGAGGTTGTTGCGAGAGCATCAATTATATGCTAAGCTCAGCAAGTGTAGTTTCTTTCAGACTGAGGTACATTACTTGGGGCATGTTGTCTCCAACGAGGGCATTGCAGTAGATCCAGAAAAGATAAGAGCCATCATGGAATGGATAGCTCCTAAGAGCATGGATGAGATGAGATATTTCATGGGGTTGGCAGTATACTATAGGAGGTTCATCAGAAACTTCTCGCAGATTGCTTATCATATCACATCATTGCAGAGGAAAGGTAAGAAGTTTGAATGGACAGAGCAGTGTGAGGCTAGTTTTGAGTAGCTCAAGCAACTGTTGACACATGCACCAGTGCTAAATATTGCATATCCAGACAAAGAATTTGTAGTATGCACATATGCTTGCAAGAAAGGACTTGGTAGAGTGATTAGGTGCTCAAAATTAGGCTAAAAAATAAGTGTCAAAATCTTGATAAACTTAGCATCAGATCAAAGATCTCGTCATTCTGATTCCAACGGTGTGAACGACACTCGAATTTGATCTCGTATGAAGAAGTTAGAGCAAGTCAAAGTTCAGGTTTAACTTGGAGAGATGGCAGGAAAAGATGATGTGGCAAGGCCCTTTAGTGAATGAGGAGGTGCTAAATGGAAGGCCGCCCTTGGCCCCGCATATTGCAAAACGCATGTTGCAGGCGGGTCGACGTTAAAAATCGGCTCCAAAACAGCCAAGGTGCGATGCGATAAGGTAGGTGGAAAGGCATTAAACAATCGGCCCTGAGCAGGGAAGGGTTGTGAAGCGATGGATCGCAAATCACAACCACACTTCGCAAAAGACAGGCGTAAAGGCATTAAGGGATCAGCCCCAGAGTTGTGATGCGGTGGATCGTAGATTGCAATCGCACTTTGCAGAAAAACAGAAGTCTCGCATATGTGGATCTTTGATACTCTGCCGAATTGCAATTTGAGAAAGGATCTCGGACGCGATATGTTTATCAGTTGTGGTTAATACTTCTGTGGGGTCCACCACATCGTAATCACACATCACCCGTCACGTTCATAGACTATAAGCCTGTTGTTTTCCTCACCAATTGTGATTTGTGATAAGACAGTCGGCCGATAGATTATGGCCCAGAGCGCGGTGAAATTTTCGCCTAGTTAGCATGTTTTTGGGGCTAATTTGTAGGATCATGCCAAAAATGGGGCAATTTGTGGAGCGAATATTGGGAGAACTAGGAGAAGTCATAACTTCATTTTTCCACCAAATTGGATGCAAAAAGAGGCTATATAACCATTTTTGGACATTCTGGACTCATTGGAGTAAGTTTCAGAAGCATTTGAGCATTGTAAACACATCTTTTTACACTTTTGAGCATAATAGAGAGGCCCAAGCCATTGGAAGTTGGACCAAGGAGACGTAGCCTAGGAGGGGTGAACTCCTTTATCATGTGCTTGTTGTAATGTGTTTTTGATGATGTTCTGTACATGTTTATGTTGTTGTTAAGTTTCTTATTTATGTTAAATTACTCATAAAATTAACATAAACACTCATTATTTCACTTGCAAAAATTCATGAATCCTTAAGCACAATGAAAGCATTTTGTTTCTAATATGAGGAGGATATTAGCACAACAATCTAATATTCTAAATAAGATCAATTTGGTATCAGGGCACTAGGTTTTCTTTATGAAAGAAGGATTTAGTTGTTTGCAAGTTTATGTCATGCTTACAAGGTTAAAACTCAAAAGAGGTGAAGGAAAGCTAGTTGGAAGCCTTGAAGTTGGGTTAAGATGAAGGAGAGCAAGGTTTCCACAATATCCAACACCAGTTCAGCCTCGAGTTGCAGTTGAGACTCTAGAGATCATGTCTCATGAAGGAGAACCTATAAACATGACAAAAGATGAGAAGACCTTCATAAAGGCTTTCTTTGATATAATAGAGATGGTGAAGGTCCTCTATGAAGAGAGGAATACCAGATTGTAAGGGGAAAGTTCCAAACCTCCCAAAGGAGAAGGCTCCTCAGGAGGAGGTAATGGAAATGGAGACAAACCTCCGCCCTCTCCACCATCTTCTTCATCTTCTTCTTCACAAGCATCTTAAGTCTTTTCCACTAACACAACCCTTACTCATACTCATCATCATACTTCAAAAGGAACTGGTAAATCACTTTTTTTAAAACTTGATGTTAAATTTGAGCTGCCCATGTATAATGGTGAAGTGAATGCAGAGAAGCTTGATAATTGGATTCATCATTTGGAGGTCTATTGTAGGATTCAAAACCTTCAAGAGGATGACATAAAGATTTAGCTAGCTTCCTTGAGAATGGAGGGTACAACGCTAGTATGGTGGGAATCAAAGACCCAAGAGGAGATTAAAAAACACGGTAAGATCTGAATTTCTTGGAATGATTTCATTGCTAGAATTAAAAGACAATTCTATCCTCTAGCTTATATGCAGAAAGACATCATGAATTGGTAGAACTTTAGACAGCTTAAAGGTCAAAATGTGCAAGATTACACTCAGGAATTCAGAAAAAGGTCTCTGATGTTAGGTGTAGATTTGCAATCACAGGACACATTATTGAAGTACAGAGGGGGTTTACACAATTATCTTAGGCATACTATCTTAATGATTAATCCTAATAATCTAGATGATGTGTGTGTGCAAGCCACTCATCTTGAGGCAAGAGGGAAAAACACCCCATAAGAAGGTAGTAAAAGCCATTTAAGGGTAAAGAGAAAGAAAAGGGTTTCAAGGGGAGGACAAATGCATCCATTAAAAAGGAAGGAGAGAAAACAATATGTAAACATTGTTCCAGAGAGGGTCACGATGAAGCTCATTGTTGGAAGCTTCATCCTGAAATGAAACCAAAGAAATTCAACAACAAAGGAAAATAAAAGACAGTTGTTGTCACTCAAGAGGATTTGGGATCCGAATCGGGTGATGAAACTAAAATCATAGCCATGGGGTTTCAAGGAAAGGAATCCATTGCCAACACTAGTTCTTCAAACTCGTAAAATGAAACTCCAAATGAAAAAAAGGAGAATATAAATTTTTAATATAAAGGTGATCTCAAAACATAATAAGATAGATACGATGTTCGATAGTGGCTCTCAAGCCAATCTTATCTCTGAAAAAATTGTTAAGAGTTTAAATCTGGAAATCGTTCCACATCATAAACCATATCCGCTTGGATGGGTATGTGACAATGCACAATTGCAGGTTACGAGAAAGTGTAAACTGAGATTTTCCATCACTGCAAAATTCATAGATGAAGTGGAGCTTGACGTTGTGCCGTTAGATATCTGCGACATTGTTTTGGGTAGTCCGTACCTTTATGACAGAAAAGCTATCTTCCTTAGATCTGAAAGTGAATATCATTTATTACAAAAAGGAGTAGAATATATTGTGAGATCTCACATCAAGAAAACAAATCTTTCCCTTGTTAATGCAGGGAAGATGAAAAGACTGGTGAATTCAAGCAAGAATCTTGTGCTTCTCATGATCAAACCCAAGATTGATATTGATTATGAAGCGTTTGAAGATTGTGATTCGAATTTGAAATCTGAATTGGTTTACACTGTTAACCAATCTGATGAGATGTTTCAGGAACCAAAGGGATTACCTCCCAAGAGAGGAATCCAACATGAGTTACAGTTGCAACAAAGGTGTCTTCTTCCTAACACTAGCATGCACAGGATGTCAGTGATGGAAAGCACAAAAATTAAGATGCAAATCCAGGGAATCAGGATTGTTGAATAAAAAGATCATTCAGACTACTCATTTACCATGTGGTGCACCTCTTGTTTTGGCACCCAAGAAGAATGGTAATAATTTCCTTGACAGGGATTCAAGAAGTAGTTTTCATCAAAGTAGAGTTTTTGAAGGAGATATATGGAAGATGATATTCAAAACCAGGCAAGGTTTGTTTGAATGGCTTGTTATGATTTTTGGTCTTTGTCATGCTCCTACTAATTTTATGCATATGAAGCAAGATGTGTTGAAGCCATTTCTAGACATGATAGTCTACTTGGATGCCATTTTCATTTTCGGAAAATTTCATTATGAACATGTCATGTGTGAGAAAAAATACTTGATGTCATATGTCAAGAACATTTTTTTATGAAGATTTCAAAGTATATATTGGATAAAACTTCTTTGATGTACTTGAGCCGTGAAATTGGTTCTTCCAAGCATGTTCAAGTTCCCAAGGGCTTTTTGGCAGTTTGCGTGGGATGTGGAGAAGGTGAGCTAAAGCTAGACCTCTTGAAGAATGATGTCATAATAGCCTATGGTGGTATTGACTCCATTCCTGCAGACATATGTGAAAGAATTATACATCCCTGTGAAGCCATAGATGCCTTTGCTCTGCTCGTAATTTACGCAGGTAGGCTCAAGATAGTCATTTGGATAAGAGGTTTTTTGGGAACAACCCAATGTTGGAGGAAATATTCTGTTAATTTTTCTTCTATTGTAGCTCATTTGCATTCATTAGCAATTGTGCAAAAGGTCTTCTAGTGGGGAGGCAAACAATAAGAGGCATTTGATGTTTTAAAACAAAAGATCCGTTCAACCTTTACACTTGCTTTTCCAAACTTGAAAAAGTCATTTAAGTTTTAGGTTGATGTATGCGACTATGCCATGGGCGTAGTCTTTATGCAATGTGGTAAGCCCATTTCTTTTCATTCAAAAATTTTCAATGATGAAGTGTTTAAGTTGTAGTGACAAAGGCACTTCCATTGGATGGGTTTCCTTCTACTATTCCACTCAGTCAAAAGGTATAAGAAAGGTATAAGCGACAAGTTTGTTGAGGTACTATTCCTTGAGCATCATTTTATTTTACATGAAAGTTATGTTGAGAAGAATACATACTTTCAAGATGTATATTTAAGCTTGAGTCAAAGGAATCAAGTGGAGGAATTTGTTTACCATTTGCACCATAATGTTTTGTATCATCTTGGTAAGAAGGATGTTGCTACTGATAGTAACATGGACAAATCCAAAGAGTTCATTGAACGACTCCAAATGGTACATCAAACAGTGCAAGAACAACTTGAAAAGGGCAAAGGCAAGTACATAGCAAGGCACGACAAGCATTGTGAAGATCACAAGTTCCAATTCAATGATCAGTGGATCGAGATTGGAAAGGTGAGGGAACTATACCCTCACCTGCTGGACAATTGAAAGTGATCTTTTGGGGTCCAAAAGACTTCCAGTGGGGAGGAGCGATCAGGTGCTCAAAATTAGGCTAAAAAATAAAAGTATCATAATCTTGATAAACTTAGCTTCAGATTGAAGAGTTTGTTATTCTTATTCCAAAAGTGCAAAAGACACTCGAATCCTAGCTCGTATGAAGAAGTTAGAGCAAGTCAAAGTTCAGGTTTGACTTGGACAAATGGTAGGAAAAGATGGTGTGGCAAGGCCCTTCAACGAATGGGGAGGCGCCAAGTGGCAGGCCGTCATTGGCCCCCGCATATCGCAAATTTCATGTCACAGGTGGGCTGACGTTAAAATCGGACCTAGAACAGCTAAGGTGCGATGCGATAAGGCAGGCAGAAAGGCATTAAAGCATTGGCCCTAAGCAGGGAAGGGTTGCGATGCGATGGATCGCAGATCACAATCGCACTTCACCAAAGACAGGTGAAAAGGCATTAAGGGACTAGCCCCGTAGTTGCGATGCAATAGATCACAAATCACAATCAAGATTTGCAGAAAAACAAAGGTCTCGCATATGTGGACCGTCGATACTCTGTCGAATTGTGATTTGTGAAAGGATCTCGGACGTGATATGTTTATCGGTTGTAGTTAATACTTCTATGGGGTCCGCCACATTGCAATCACACATCATTCGTCACGTTCATAGACTATAAAGCCCACTGTTTTCCTCGCCGATTGTGATTTGCGATAAGACAGTCGGTCGATAGATTATGGCTCGGAGCGTGGTGAAATTTTCACCTAGTTAGCGCATTTCTGGGGCTAATTTGTAGGATCATGCCAGAAATGGGGTAATTTGTGGAGCGAATATTGGGAAAACTAGGAGAAGTCATAACTTCTTTAGTTTTCCACCAAATTGGATGCAACAAGAGGGTAGATAGCCATTTTGGACACTGTGGACTCATTGGAGCAGGTTTCAGAAGCACTTGAGCATTATAAACACATCTTTTTACACTTTTGAGCATAATAGAGAGGCCCAAGCCATTGGAAGCTAGACCAAGGAGACGTAGCCCAGGAGGGGTGAAATCCTTTATCATGGGCTTGTTGTAATATGTTTTTGATGATTTTCTATACATGTTTATGTTGTTGTTCAGTTTCTTATTTATGCTAAATTGCTCATAAAGTTAATATAAAACTCATTATTTCACTTGCAAAAATTCATGAATCCTTAAGCACAAGGAAAGCATTTTGTTTCTAATATGAGGAGGATCTTAGCACAAAAATCTAATATTCTAAATCACATCATGGAGTCCTTATGCAGGATGGACAGGTGGTATGCTACAACTCACAGAAAATAAATGAGCATGAGCAAAACTATCCCATGCATGATCTTGAGTTGGCAGCGATTATACATGCATTGAAGATGCAGAGACACTATCTTCTGGGCAGGAGATTCACACTGATGACTAATCACAGTGGTTCGCGGTATCTATTTGACCAATCAAATCTGAATGGTAGGCAAGCTTGGTGGTTGGCTATGATCAATGAGTTTGATTTTGAGATCAGGTATATCAAAGGTAAAGAGAACATAGTAGCAGATGCTCTTAGCAGGGGAGCACAAGTAAATCACTTAGTAGCTATGAGCTCTTATGGGACAGATCTATAGGATAAGATCTCATGGGCAGGTCAGCAGGATGTCAGATATATGGATATTGTGCACAGGTTGTAGCAGAGCATAGGTACAAGTGTAGGTCATGGTATAGGTACAGTTACAAGTACAAGTACATGTGCAGGTCATGGTAGAGGTACAGGTATAGGTGCAGGTCGTGGTACATGCATAGGTGTAGGTACAAGTGTAGGTGCACAAGTAGTAGATTATTTCCTTACAACAAATGGATTGGTTAGGTTTTGAGACAAGATATATGTGCCAGATAGCAGTGAGCTCAAGAAGGTGATCTTGATGGATTTTCATGTGAAACCACATTCGGGTCTCCTAGGTTACCAAAAGACATTGACCACAGTGAAGAGATTTTACTGTTGGTCGAATTTGAAGAGGGATGTAGCAGAGTTTGTGGCTAGATGTTTTGATTGCCATCAAGTGAAAGAAGAATGTAAGCATCTAGGTAAAAAGCTACAATCGATTGCGAATTCAGAATGGAAATGGAAAGTCATTTCCATGGAATTCATCATAGGGTTTCCAAAGACAATGAGACAACATGATTCCATCATGGTTATTGTGGACAGGTTAACAAAGGTTGCAAACTTCATTCCGGTTAAGTCTACATTCTCAGCTAGCGATGTAGCACAAGTATTCATCAGAGGTGTGGTCAGATTGCATCGTGTTCCAAAGAAGATTGTGTCAGATAGGGATGCTAAGTTCACTTCAAAGTTTTGGAAGGAGTTGTTTGCAGGTTTGGGCACAAAGTTGGCCTTCAGTATGACTTATTATATGCAAATAGATGGACAAATAGAGGGTCAATATGGTTGGAGGACATGTTGAGAATGTATGTGATGCATCAGCAGTGGAAGTGGGAAGAGTACCTTCCACTAGTTGAGTTCGTGTACAACAACGATTATCAGGAGTCATTGAGGATGAGTCCTTTTGAGGCATTATATGGGAGGAGTTGTAACACTCCCATCAGTTGGAGTGATTTGGTTAGCAGGGTGTTGACTGGACCAAATATGTTGGTAGACATGGAATAGGAAATGTAGGTGATCAAGAAGAATCTAAAGGCAGCACAAGACAGGCATAAGACTTATGCAGATAGGAACAACTTGTTCAAGGAGTTCTAGGTTGTGGAACATGTGTACTTGCGCGTCAAACCGGAGAAGAGACCCTTACGAATTGGATCATATGCCAAGCTGGCACCACGGTTTTGTGGACCCTTCAGTATCATTCAGAGGATTGGGCCAGTAGCCTATTGAATTGTACTGCCTCTGAAGGTGAAAGTCCATGATGTTTTCCGTGTATCCTTACTTAAGAAGTATGTTAAGGATGTCGATCATGTGATTGACTAGTCTATATTGTAGGTGGAACTGGATGGAGAATTCTAGCTGGAGCCTCAGTGTATATTGTAGAAAAAGGTGTTCATGCTTTAGAACTAAACAATCAAGCAAGTGAAGGTGCAATGGAAGCACTTTAGGCTCGACAAAGCTACATGGGAGATGGTAGATCATATGTGGGCTCTCGAACGATTCCTATTGACATTTCAATTAAACCTAGAATTGTTGAAAACATTCATATAGGTGCTTCCTGTATAGATAATGAACTCCAAACTTATAAAGCCCATTTCAAGAATTCTGTGACGTGTTTGCCTGGTCATACGAAGAAATGCCAGGAATCGATCCAGCAATTGTTGTTCATGAAATCAAAACTTACCCAGATGTTAAACCTGTCCGGCAACGTTTGCGTTAGATACATCCACGAAAAGCTACTGCTATTAAAGCAGAAGTTGAGAAATTACTTAAAGTAGGTTTCATTTATCCAATTCCCTTAATGGATTGGGTATCGAATATTGTTCCTGTCAAAAAAAGCAAGGAACGATAAGAATATGTATCGATTATAGGGATATTAATTGAGCTTGTCCCAAAGACAATTACCCAACTCCTTATATCGATCAAATCATTGATGATTGTGCCGACAGTGAAATTTTCTCCTTTATGGATGGTTTTTCCGGTTACAATCAAATTAACGTACTCCCTGCTGATCAACCAAAAACGACTTTCATTTGTCCATGGGGGACATTTGCTTATTGCAAATTACCTTTTGGACTGAAGAACGCCGGAGGAACTTTTCAAAGAGCTATGTCTTACGCGTTTCATGACATCAAGCACATTATGCAACCTTATCTCGATGATTTACCTTCCCATTCATTATGCAAAGCCGATCATCTCACTCATTTACGAGCAATATTTATGAGATATAGGCATTATCGAATTAGGTTGAATCCACACAAATGTGTTTTCTGTATAGAAATGGGTCGTTTACTGGGATTCGTTGTTTCAAAAGCCAGCATTTGTGTTGATCCCTCGAAGGTTGAAGCTATTGTCAAATTGCCTCCTCCTTCGACTCTTCGCCAACTCCAAAGTTTGCAAGGGAAAAGAAACTTTTTACATCGATTCATTCCTAACTACGTTGAGATAACAAAGGGTTTTACCAGGTTGTTGAAACAGAATACTCCATTCTTTTGGGATGAGATAGCTAACAAATCTTTTGATGCACTTAGAAACGTGTTGACCCATGCACCGTTATTGCATCCTCCGAACTACAACCAGGATTACTTCTTGTATCTCTTCGCTTCTCATTCCACCATCAAGATGGTGTTAGTTCAGGAAGATGAATTCGGTAGTGAACATGTGATTTACTATCTAGTCAAACTTTGAATCTGACTGAGCTTAAATATTCACATGTGGAGAAATTGGCCTTGGTAGCTGTTCAAGTTGTCCAAAGATTTCGTCATTACATCTTACTACACAAAACTACAATAATTTCTGACTGTAACCCTATGATCTATATTTTGACCAAACAATTGCTAGGGGGCAAGTATTCCAAATGGATTGTTATCCTGCAGGAATTTGACTTGGAATTTGAAAAATCCAAGTCAAAGAAATCTTTAGTTTTTGTGGAGTTGATGTGTGACTTCCCGCGTGCTGATACTGAAACTGTGGTGGAAGAGCCCATTGCGGACGAATCCTTGTTTCTTATCAGCACTCTTGATCCATGGTATGGAGATATCATAGTTTATCTCCAAACCCAATCTTTTCGGCCTGAAATTTCATGATCTCAGCGACGGAAAATACGTTTCCAATCCCAACAATATAAAATCATTGGAGATACACTCTATCGTTGTGGGGCGAACTCTGTTTTCCGACATTGTTTAACTCATGAAGAAGCTGAAAAGGTTCTAAATGACTGTCACTCTGGAGCATGTGGCGGTCATATGTTTGGGTATGCCACAGGCCAAAAGATATTGCGCGCTGGCTATTTCTGGCCGTCTTTGTTTAAAGATTGTATCTACACAGTTTGAAAATGCCACAATTGTCAAATTTTTGATCGGAAGATGCGTGCTCCACCTGCTCCTCTCCACCCTATAATTACTGTCAGCCCTTTTGCAAAATGGAGTATTGACTTTATTACATGTAACACTCACTCGGCCGGGGGCATGCATATATCATCCTTGCAGTAGATTATTTTACCAAGTGGGCCGAGGCGATGCCTACATTTTCGGCAGACGGCAAAACTACTGCAATTTTCGTTTTCAATCATATAATTATTAGATTCGGTGTTCCTCAAGTGATTATTACTGATCATGGGAGTCATTTTCGAAACATCATGATGACTGAACTAACAGATCAACTTGGCCTGTGTCACGATAGTTCTACTCCATATTACCCACAGGCTAATGGTCTGGTTGAAGCCATCAACAAAGTTCTAGTCATTATGATCCGATGAATCATTGGTATTCATAGGTCGAATTGGCATAACATGTTATTTTCAGCACTTTGGGCATATCAAAGCTTAGTAAAAACATCAATTGGTTTCACTCTTTTTCAACTGGTTTACGATTTGGAAGCTGTGTTACCCATTGAATGCGAAATTCCGTCGTTGCAAATAACCATAGAGTTACTCCCGGCCACTTCTGAAGAGGAGAAACATTTGTTGTACTTAGCTCAGCTAGATGAGAATCGACATGATGTTGCACTAGCAATCGAAACTCATGCCAAACGAATTAAAGCTCAGTACGATTGAAATGTTACACCTCGTAATTTTTCGGAAGGAGACATAGTCTTACTATACGATCAAGCAAACAATAAGCTAGGGGCTGGAAAATTCGTACCTATGTGGCATGGTCCTTATGTTATTAAGCGAAAGCTGGCAAAAGGGGCCTATGAATTGGTAGATTTTGACTGTGTCTCTTTAGGTAAGCCCATAAATGGTCTTTATCTGAAGAGATATTATGCTTAAATCTAGGTGTGGGGATTTTAGTTAGATTAGTTTCTTTCTAGCTGGTGTGTTTTAGATTAGAAAAGTGTGCTTAGTTTAGAGAGTGTTTTTATCATTATTCCTGCTTATCTTGATTTTACTCTTGATATTGCAGATGTCGATGTCTCTTCAAACATACATTGGTTTCGCTAGTGGTGCTTGTCGTAATACACGGAACATTTCTTCCGCAGCTTGGGTTATCTATTCACCCTCTGATGAGTTGGTATCTATTAGTGTGAGTCTTTCCAGCCTTCCTCCAGTGATCAAATATGCTCTTACAAAGTGGTCTCAGAGTGTCAAGGTCAAATTTTGTCATTTCAAAGAGTCTTCAAGCAAAATTTGGTCACTAGGCTTTAGGTCTAGGGTTTGCTTTCACTCTTTCTAAAGTTGTCCAAATGTCGGTCCATGTCATCATTCAGCTGAGTCTATCATCATTCATAGGGTTGTCCTCATCATGTCAGGTTCCATTGGGTCATTTTACACCTTGTTCATGCTTCAGTTGCGCCTAGGCAAGGTTCATTTCCCTCTCCTAGGGTTTTGGAGGTAAATTCTCTTGGAGGGTCAAATCATCGGAAAAATTTGTATCCTGATGTTCATACACCTTCCCCTATCATTAATGTACCTTATTAAACACTTCCCATCACTGAGATTCCCCAAATTCCTCATTTTTCCACAAACCCTAGTTTCTTGCTACAACGTGGCAATTTTCTAGGTTGGGCCTGTGTTTTGCCCTTTTGGACCCCTTCCCCTCACTCAATCTCCATGATTCCACTTTCCCCTGCTTCCTAACATCCCTTCCTACTCCCAAAAATTTCTTCAAGAATTTAGAAGCCCCCTATCCCCTTAATTTCGCTTCATTTCGACAAATCCCTTGTTCCACACATCGAGATAGGTTTCACTCAAATGATGTTTTTGAGAAAGGAAAGATGAATTTGGAAAAACTAGGAGAGGTTTTTATTCAAAACAGGCCAAGGAAGAAAAAAATCCTTCACTTTTTACATAGGTGTCATGGTTTTAGAGAAATGTCAAAAATACCGTTGCCTCAGGAGAATCGAATGCACCTCTGAGGTGATCTTAGGAAAATCAAGTTTTCTCCTAGCTTGGTTGGCCTGGTGACTTTTGTGATGAGTCAAATGATAACTAGACACAAATATATTTCCAATGAGCTATCATGAGCTCAATTTGGAGTTGAGGAAGGCATTCAAAAGTTGACTGCAACAGCACTCTGCCTTGAGGCAGCCTCATTTGGCACATTTTGACCAGTCTTGGGAGATTTAATTTTTGACAAAACAAATAAAATCCAAATTGAAATATTCCAGTTGGGTTGGAAAGTAGACTCAAAGACCTTTCCAGCGAGCTATCCTGCGCCCGATTTTGACACCGGGAAGGCCTCCAAAAGGCTCCTACAAAAGGCGCTACGCACTGAGGTGGGCGCTACGCATTGGGCCTCATTGGCCAATGTAAAATACACAGGCGCTACGCATTCAGGTGTGCGCTACGCATTGTGTAAACTTTTTTGCTCCTTCATCCAGATTCATGCCAAATTTCCTCCAACTGCTTGCAAGTAGGTTCTTTATGTTTTCTCAGTGAATTTTAGACATGATTATGGTGTTTTGAAGTGGAGAAACAAGTGTGAAATGTAAAACCCTATGTTTATTTCCAAATTCACTTCTTAGGGTTTGAAACAAATATTAGGGACTGTGTGGGTTAATATATGCCTATGTCATCTATTTTCAGTGGTGTCCATGCTCATTGTTAACCTTAGCCTCACACTCTCTTTTTCCCATTACATCCCTGCTGTCAGTGTTATGGCCATTGTCATTTCCACCTCTTTTCTACACACTTGTCAAATTCCTTCATAATCAAAGCAATGACTGTTTTTCATGCAAACTCATTTGACAAAACTATTCTCATTGTGGCTTTCCTATGATACTTGGATACACATGTGACATATTTGGAAATTGCGCCAAACTCTCATTCTTCATCTCATTGAAAGTCAAACAGACTTTGAAACACCATGAAGGCGGATAGACAATGACTTTACAACTGAAACTGCATGCACCAAAAGGACACTAAAACGTCGAAAAAGGGAGGATAGACTCCAGATTTTGGCCGAGGCTTCATTGGCTGAGCATGACACATGATGGAGGGTCTTCGCTCCGAATTTGAGCAAATTTGGAGAAAATTTTGTCAATTTTGAAATTTTTGTGTAAAAAACAGGTTTTTTGGCTCAACGCGTAGCGCGCCACGTGCTACCCTTAAGATTGGGAGGTCCAAATCATGAAAGGTTTACATTTTTGGATTTTTCATGATAAAATACATCTGCTCAGCTACTGCCAAGGCATTTCATCAAGGTTTGGGTCCCAAAAAGGTCAAAAAACATGCAAAAAAGGACCTCACTGCCCCTTTTTAGACACATAGGAAGCAACCTTGGGAGAATGCACTTTTGGAGGGGCAAATGGACATAAAATTGGAAAATTCCACTTGGGTTGGAAACTAGACATCCAGGGCTTTCCAACAAGCCAACCTGAGCTCAATTTGGATGCCGGGAAATGCCCCAAAAGCAGGTGGAAAGGCGCGCGGCGCATAGGGCTCAGGCGCGCTACGCATCAGGATTTTTTGCAAAGTTTTCCTCTTCAGCTCAGGAAACGAAGCCAGTTTGACCAATTTTGACTTGTGATGGGATTTTTCACCCTCCTTGATGTAATTAATGGAACTTTATGTTGACTTGACACTTATTTACCTATTCTAGATGATTCATTCATAAAATAGCAAAAATTTAATGAATGAATTGGTTTCCTAGCTTATAGAGGCAAGTTGGTTTGACTGCCTAGATTGTAGTGCTTTGTTTAGAATTGGTTGAAACAGCTCCTAGGATGATGAGCTCGACCCCTAGAGGCAAGGGAACGAGTTAGCTTGCCTATAATATGTATTTTCTTAGTCATTTTCATGGTTGGACTCTTGGGAATAACTTGCTACACTATTGTACATATTTTATCTGCAATTTTGGCAAAGGATAGACCAGTGTTTTGCAGCACTATTTGGGATTCATGTGGCCTTATGTGTTGATGGTGTGTTTCTCTCAGTGCTTGTAAGTTGTGTATGTGTACCATTTTCCTTATTTAATCTTCTGCAATTAAACAAATGAAGTGTTAAGGTAGAATCCATAAATTTGCTATGCTCTGCCTTTAAGTTTGTTTAATTTTCCATGTTTTCTTCAGTTTAAGGAGAATCCTTGAGACTTCCTTGCTCTCCTTAGCTCGTCACATGTCAGGACTATTCATTCACTCACTTTAAAGGCATCAAAACAATTGCCTATCTTGCCCCAAGTAGACCTCTGCAAAAGCTGTGCCTCATCCCCGCACCCAAAATTGCCTTTCCCTTGAATTCAACAAAACTTCAAAAAATAAATTCCATAACCCTTGTACTTCATACCTAGCCTAAAATTAGTCATCAATTCAGTCATCTCGAGCCTCTTTGATTACCTTTCGCCGAGATTGACCGGGGAGAGCCCTCTCCTGTCCTCGTAGGGCTAGCTACGAGGCTGAGCTTGGTTTGATGTTGCCTCGAGTTTTTCCTTCCTCAGCCTGAGGCAAATTCGAACGCTAACAGTATCTATGCATGGGGTAAGCCTCGGTCAAACAACGAACAACATTACATAGTATAGTGTAGTGATTGAGTTATTATCTGAATCCATCTCATTTGGGATTCAGAGTTTGATTATGAGGTTAGATTCTGAACTCGTTGTATTACAACTTAATAGAGTTTATGCCATTAGAAATCTAGTGTTTTTAAGATTATTTTTTAGAGTTCGTCTCTTGGAACGTGAATTTGACTATATTGAATATCAGCATATTCCAAGATATTTAAATACATTAGCAGATGCAATTGCTTCTCGAATGTTAATTAGACATTTGCAATAATCAAACAATAAATTTAAAAACATTCTATAACATGTTTTACAAGATAGCCAGTAATAATGATATAACATAGCGTAGAAGTGTGTCAAATATACATCGTCTTCGATCATAGGTTGAAAAACACCTTATGATCGGCAAAAATGATAGTACAAAAAGAAAAAATGTCGTATCAAGTCTACAAAAGGCGATCATTCTATTACTGGTGATGATCACGATAAGAAACCACTGCTCGGGCCACCCTACAAAGGAACCCCTTGAAAGGTCCTGGGACCCCAATCACATAGTGCCGTAACCTAAGAGGAATGTCATCTATGCTAGTCTTTGGAATATCTGCTGTCAAATGCTCTAGATGGTTTTCCAATTCGGTCAGGGTTTCTGTAGATTAGTCCCGTGGGGCCGGTACTAATGCAGCTAGGTGTCTCCTCTCATAGGGCCGGAGAGTGGCTGGTCGCCGTGGACCCACATATGCATTTGAAACTTTTTACTATCAGTTTTGGACGATTTAAAAACAAAAAAATTAAAACTTAGAAAATGTTGAGAATGATTTTACCTGAGTCATCCCACTGCTCTCCTGGTGGAAGAGTCATGTTTAGGTCACCACGATAATCCATCCCAGCATAAGGAAAATCCTGAATCGCGAAAAGTTGGTTCTCCAACCAACGAAAATACTCAGGAGGAAATTGAACAACCTCTGAACCCTCCTCAGGATGACGGGCCATAACTGCAACCCAACGCATCAGCTTGGGCTCTCGAGGAAGTCCACCTCGAACGGAAAGATGTTGTGGGACCAACATCGGGACCCTCTCTAGATCAAAACTCACAACTAAGAAACCATATCCAAAGTTTTTTAGTTGTCCGTTCTTTGCTCTAGTAAGTTGGCCTTTTACATTCGCCAACACAGTGTTGCACCAGTTGAAGATGGTGCCTCGATAGCAGTCTACTGCCATTCGTATTTGGGATCCGATAGCTACATGCAGTGCTGCGCTTCCGCAAAGTTTGGTGACAGTAAATGCAATCACTTTAAGTTCAGGATGGGAGATGGTTTTGATATCAATCCCTTTGTCCTTTGTTTGGTCATTACAAAACTCTAGCCGGAGACTATCGATAGACTGGCCACCTGGCCTAGTCTCGAATAGAGTCAATCGTTCACCTCTCTTGGGCAAACCAGTCAAGAAGTAAATGTCCTCTGGCTCCATTTCAAGCTGGTGGCCACCAATAATGAAACACTGGTCCTGTATATTCCATCTATCCACCAACCACTGCAAAAAGTCTACTTGGGCCCTCATGCCAGGTATGGCCCAGAATTTAAATAGCCCGCATGCCCTCAATGCATCTATTGAGGGTTGATGATTAATTGCGGCAAGGTCCACATCTTTGTGCTCCCGTTCCCGCCAACTGAGCATTGTGTATATCCTACATTGTAGAAAAAGGCGGATTAGAACATTTTAGTTCAAAGTTTTTGGGCGGAAATTGAAAAAATTGAAGTTGTAAAACCTATGTCGCGGGGTCCGCACTCTCCAGTTAGGGACAATGCGTAGGTCCGCACTCTGCCCAAGCAGTAGGTGCGGGCCCCTGGCTCTTTCCTCTGTAGGAAAAAGTCGGGGTCCGCAGGTTTCGCATGTTGCGCCTGCGGACCCTCGCGAGCGGTCTTTTAATCTAATTTTTCTCTAAAAAATCAAAATGGAAGCCTAAAACAAAATTCAAACAGTTGAAATGCAAGATTAAAGTGATGTGGATTACCTAGAGGTGACGGTTTTCGATTCTAACGGACATATTTTTCGCAATCTTCACAGGAAGCTTCTTACCCAAAAGCTCTCTTTTCTCACTCTGAAGTCCAACGGTAAAAATGAATTTACAAAAGCCCTTTTTATAAGCTTTTTTGAATAAATGAATTTTTAATTTGTTTATTTCTCACTTTAAAGAGGTAACTTTTTGATGCATTTTTATTTATTTAAACAGGTATGAGTAATGTTTGAGTTTTTGTCCCCGGATGCGGGTGTCTAATCCAAAAAGAAGGAGGGTACAGCTAGCACGAGGAGGCCACATGGCCAACGCTAGCTGCCACGAGTCAACCGAACGCGGGAGGAGGTCTGGCAGGTTGGAGAATTTAATGTTGAAGCCTTCGCGCCTGAGTTCATTCGCATTAATGCGAGTAGACGGTGACTGTAAGGAGCATTCATGGCGCTCGGGGTTCAAGAGCAAGCCATGGAACTTAAGGAGGCGGACTGGTATGGGGAGCGACATTCTCAGCAAGCTAAGTGTGGGAACACTCTCTGGCCTCTGGCGATTTTGGAGTTTAGGAATTGGCTTGGGGACGCGGAAACTCCGGTTTTCTACATCCTCATGGCCAGAACCAGAGAGAGGCAACCATGCCGAAGAGGAATGGGTCGTGGAGCACCAGGTCGCCCTCCTGCAGCTGCAGAGGCGCATCACCATTGTTGTTGTCAATATTGTTTCCGCAGGGCCGGAATTCCCCATCTGCAGGCATTCTCGTTCCTGGACTCTGATGCCCCGCCTGAGCAATTGCCAAGGCCGCTGGTGCTTCCGGCTTATGGCTCAACCATCTTTAGGCTGGGCAATCTCAATGTCCACATTTCAATTCTCTTTATTAGAGATGCAGAAGAGGAACACGATGACAGCAGAGTTCCTACTTCTGCAAATCTGGAGAATAAGGCAGGGGAACAACTGGGGGAAGCAAAGGGAAAGGAGCCAATTCAAGCAAAAGCACAGGATGCGTCGACGTCTAAAGCTGGAGAGGACTCGGAAGAGGAGCTGGTGGGCTGGGGATACCCGATTGTGGAGATGGAGCCGGAAGAAACGGAACCAGCAGACTAATTTCTCTAGTCATTCCCATGCCAGGTTCATTTTGATGATTTTGGGTCTCGGTCATATGGTCATGTCCTATAATTCTCTGTCTGGTTCGAGTCTTGAGCGTGGGTCTAGTAATCTTTATACAGGTCATGCTCTGTTTGTTACTAAGTTTTTCAGTTGTGTCTGGGAGTTCGCTAATCCTCAATGTCACCCCTGCGTGGGTTGTTCTGCTTCAGTCTCGGCCCCTGCGTGGGCACTGTCAAAGTTAAACTCTGTTTTTTGAGGTAGTTTTGGGGCAGCCAATGCTTAGAGTATGAAATTCTCAGCTGCTTACCACAGAGCCATAGTTGGCCATGGAAAACTTGTTTCTCTGCTTGTAATTTATTCATGTATATAATATAATACCCTAGAGTAGTTTTATGGAGAAAAAAAAAAATGTTTGAGTTTTTGTGCAGAATATTGGATTTTTCAGGAGAAATTAATCATTTTCAACAAAAAACACTAGAGTCCTCTTTAAGCTCTTTTTTGACTCGTAAGACATGAAAAGATTGCTGAGTTTTTCTTTTTAAGCTCGTTAAAATGGAATTAAAAGGATGGTCCACTTGCAGCTCTTTTCTGACCGCATAAACATGAAAAGATTGCCAGATTTTTGTCGTTTCAAATTTGATATTGGTTATAAAACGACGTGTCGTTGATCGCTTTTTTACTTTGTTAGATCGAAGACACTAATTATGAAAAGTACTCCTTGATTGTAATGGTCAAGTGGTTCTCTCAAGTATTATTTTATACTTTTTCGGGCTTGGGAGACACAAATTTACGAAAAAGGACAACCATGGAGTTTTCTTAAGTTTTTCTTCTAACTCCCTAAAATTGAAAAACACCGAGTTTCCCCTATACTAGACTCGTTAAAATTTAACAGTAAATGACATGTTCAATTTCAAACAGGAACGAACCACTCCTTCTTAGGGTTTGAATTTTAAACTAAGTTGGACTCATCCAAAGGATGAGCTTATAACCAAGCAAATGTTATCCTCCTCAAGCTTGTAAAAATAAAGAGGTACTTGCGAGAAATGGTGGGGGAAAAGAGAGAAAAATGAACCGGTTTGTTATACTTTGTGTCTCAGAAAAGCATTTAACCGCTCTTGAACACGACACTTTTTGTTCACCTGGGTTGGGAAATATTTTTCCTAACAGTTAATCAAACCATATTGAAAGTCTTCAGCCGGTTTCTGGGTATTAGCTTTGGGTAAATTGTCACCAAACCATCTGCAGTGTCGTTATGTGTTCAAGAGGTCAGTGTAAATAAACCATTCATTTGAAAAATATCTGTCATCCATCTTGACCATCCTTGAGTCAGTCCTTGCAAATATATTTCTTCAAACTTGATCTATGATTTCGTGTTGTGGGCTTGCCTACGACGGATCGCTTTCTATCGACTTCAGCTCATTATCTAGAAAGATGATCTGGAAATTGTCAGTACCTTGGAATCTGCATGCCTCAATGGCAGATTTCTCGCCTTCGACGGCAGGTTACATCATTGACCTTCGATCAAAGGATTCCATGACATTTTCAGCATCAACTCATCTATTCACATTTCATGGATTGTACTGAGTACTTTGAGAGCCATTGACATTACTGGTGGTTTCTCTCACACTTGTTAACAGTTTACATCATTGACTGGTAATCAAGTGGTTTCTACCATGTTCGACTTCAACACATTCATTCACATGGATATAATCGTACTAGTTCGGGAAGCAGAAATCAAGACCCTGGATCTAGTTTCCACCATCCAGGCTGCGAGGAATTTTGTTATTCATTATACAGTGGACTATTCATAAACAGATGGTTGCGCCCATACTGTGTCTACATATGTCTATACTTGTGATGTATTACAAGATCACTCCTATATCAGAGCAGTTTAGTTAGTTTTCTAGTCAATTTTAATCTGAGTATGGGAATGCCTACCTCAGCGATGATATGATCACACACACACACACACAGATATATATATATATATATATATATATATATATATCTATATATATATATATATATATATATATATATATATATCTATATATA
This sequence comes from Pinus tabuliformis, assembly GCA_031772625.1. Lineage (NCBI taxonomy): Eukaryota > Viridiplantae > Streptophyta > Pinopsida > Pinales > Pinaceae > Pinus > Pinus tabuliformis. Next base: position 658,027,601 of record CM062809.1, read on the forward strand.
TATATATATATATATATATATATATATATATATATATATATCTATATATATATATATATTTTGTATTGAATGTTTTTACAGGTTCCAACCAGGCTCTCCACAGGATGATCCTCGAAATGATAAAGTACTTCACTCTTCTTAGATGAAAAATACTATCCTCATCTATTACAGACTTCGCACTTTAGGGGGCAATCTGTTACACAAAATATTGTCACCGTGAAATTCTGTAGTCAGTGTGAGTTTATCACCACTCATACTTTCCTCCTATGCAAGTCTTAAACCTCAGATCTTCATGTCAAGCCTTGAAAAATGAGAGAAAGCCCTTAAAAATCTCTAAAACTCTGGTTCCACACTTTCTCTTAGCATTACCTGTGGTCCCGCACCTACTGGTCATGTCCCCTGCGGACCTGCCTGCTCTGTTTTTGTGTAATGGGTGTGGACCCCTGTAAAAGTAAAAAAGGCGCAAGTACATTCTTAAAAACTCACTTTGGGTTATTTCTGGAAGCTTCTAGAAGGAATCTTGAGGTGGCAAGTTCGCTCCTTTGAGGTTCATGCATCCCATAACTAAAGGAGCTAACCCCTTGATGTGAGGAGCTTATCCCTTTGAAGGAGGACTCTATCCCTTCATAGGTGGACCTGTAACTTCCTTCCTCTGCACTATAAAATGAGGCATTGGGCTGGTTACTAAGGAGGTTGAAAGCTAAATATTTTTGAGGGTAAATGCTGTTGGAATTTAGACTTCCTAATTGAGCTTGAGAGGAGAGATTACATACCTTTTGATCTCATTGGGAAGAGTGTGAGGCTTGTCAAAGTAGAGGAGATTCTTGCTTGGACCCTAGGAGGAGCTTGTACAACATCAAGGCACCAAAGGTTGTAAAGTTCTTCTTTGTTCAAAGTTAATACAATCAAGTTTATTTTTCTCAATAAGCTATCTTCTATGGTTTATTTCATGGATTCCTTGATCACCATGATGAATATGATTTATTATATTGGCTATGCAGGTGTTATTTGATGTGTGCCTGTTTGTGTTGGCAGGTTCTTAAAAGGAAACTCATTCGGACGGTCGAAGCGTGTCTGCCACAAACTAGCGTTGGACTTAAGGTAGGGTCTAAAACACCTCCTGGTTTTTATTTATAAATCAAAATATTTAGATAAAGGTAGATTTGCTTGTTTTGCTTGTCGCTAGATATCAGTTGATACTAGGGAGATCGGTCTTGTCCGCAAGAACGATTTATCCGGCTAATAGGGCTATGTATCCTTCCTTGTTTGTTGATTGAGGTAAAGTCGTTTTGGCTTGGTGTTTTGGTATATGTTTTGATGATGTTGGTTTATGTACATATGTATATGGGTGTAAATACCGCCACGACCTGTGTTATAATGCTCCACTATGCGGTATGTTGTTATGATGTCATGTTATTATGTTGGTTTGCCTTTTAGCAGGGTGATCATTGTAAATACTGCTTCGAGCTAAGTTATAAAGCTCCATCGACATTATATATTTTGCATATAAAAATCTTGTGGTTATAGGTGTCATTGAGCATCGAGGACGATGTTCCCCTGGGGGGGGGTTTGTAACAACCCTAGTAAAAATTCTATGTACTAAAAGTTAGTAAAGGCAAAATAATAACCACAGATGATGGGACACTTATTCCAAGATGAATGTTGGGAAGAATCCTAGTGATGGGAATCACTTGTGATTGGTTATGGATGAGGAAATTAGCGAAGGAAATGACTAAGGCTTTGGAAAGGAAAAATGACATTTTTGGCACATTTATTTATGAAAATAATGGAATTAGGTGAAAAAGGAGGTGAAAGGTCACATGTTGCATGTGAGGAGGAAAATGAAGGAAAATAAAGGAAAATGAAGAAATTAGAGGCCTCATTCATAAAAAGGCTTATGAGGATCAGTTGGTAACCTTTTGTCACTTTAGTATTGGAGCTCTCTTCTATTCCCTCTCTCTCTCTCTCATACTCTTGGAGACTTAGAGTTTTCTTGGAGCACTCTTGGAGGGTGTGGCATAATTTTTTTTTTTGGAGCAAGAAGGTAAAGGAAGAGTAGGAAAGTGCAAGAGGGCATCAGGATCAACAACTACATCAGATTTTCTTGTAGGTACCGTGTTGTATGTATGTTTCCTTCACTATTTTTGGCATGCATGTCATATGCATGTGGATTTTTGGTTGTGAACTATCATTGGCATGGAGGATGGCTGAGATTGACATTGGATTTCCTAACCTTGCCATTTCCTAGATAGCCATGGTGATTATGGGTTTATTTCCTTGTTGTGTTTTTGTTTGGGTCTCATGTTTCCTTAGCTGGGGTTGAGTTGCTAGTCCTGTAGCCTTGGTTGGACAAATGCTCTGGAGCCCTGGAACAACTTGGGTGAGTTACTAGTCCTATAGTCTGGGTTTGACAAATGCTTTGTAGCCCTTGGTGAGTTGAGTTACTAGTCCCGTAACCTTGGTTGGACAAATGCTCTAGAGCCCGATAAAAGTTGTGGGTTGAGTTACTAGTCCCGTAGCCTTAGTTGGACAAATGCTCTGGAGCCCTGGATGGCTAGGATAGAGACCAGTTTGGTGATGGTTTTGGTGATGTCTAACCGTGAGGTGGAATCATTGTTTGATGGATTAAGGTGGATGGCCTCTACAAGCCTTAGATGAGTTTTGATTGATGTGTTCTATGAGATCTCACATTCATACTTGGAATATGGCACGGGTGTGAATCGCTAAAGAGATATTTGGCTCAACCATTCTACAGTTGAGTCGAACGTGGAAGTCCCATCTCGGGTTTGGATTTTGCATCATCAATGAAAAGTTATTTCTCCTTGTATTTCTATGAGAATTATGCTGGATTATATGTGGTTTATATGGCTGTGATTTCATGGATAATTTTGTCCCTATTATGCTGGTTATTTACATGTTTTATGACAGCATCCATGTGTGGCTATCATCATGTTTTTACTTATAATTGAATGATAAATGTATCTATGACCTAATGGATGGAATGGTAGTTGATGTGTTGAGACATCAATGATTCTTAGCGTTTCTCAGCTAAGTATGAGACCCCTATGCTCATAACTATTATTTACACCTGTAGATTACATATGCACAATATGTTTGACGAAATGCTTGTCATGTCTAGTAGGGGTCGAATCAAGGTCTTGAACAAATATTTTCTTTAGTAGTGTCATTTCCATGTTATTTTACTTATTTGAAGAGATGGTTCAATTATGGGCAGTGACCTGGACCTGAAAATGTGGCTCAAGTCTCGGAGTCACTGGCATAACACTAACAATTTTGGTCTTTGGTCGTTGGTAGGCAAGCTTGTGAGAGCAACTTTAGGTTTCTGGTCACCCTCATGCCTATAACATGGGAATGACTGAGGCTTAAGTTGTCCAAAAGTTCAGTAGGACCCCAAGGCAAGTTGTCTAAAGCATTGGATTGGTTCCTGAGGGTCATATAGCTGATGATTAATGTTTGTATGGTGTGGTTTTTCTGCTTAACGTGACTTAGGAGGTCGAATCACATCATAATGGTCTCGCGTCACATGTTTACGCTAGCTGGACGGTTGCTTGGGTAGATGTGGGAGGAGGGTGTTACATGATAGGTACTAGTTAATCAATGTGGTCATATGCATGTGCGTAGGTTAGTCATGAATGATAGTAACTTGTCGTTATATGTATTGTGGTCATATGCATGATGAATTGCAGTTAAGATCCTGATGTTACATGTATTGTTCCAATCTAGATTGCTTGTGTAGATGGTCATGGTTATGATATTCAGGTATGATTCGATATAATTGTGATATTGTGTCATATTAATTTGGACTAACTTGTGCATATGTGATAGCTTCCCCTTAGATACATTGAGGTGTGAATTGATTATGTTGTCTATTTGGTTTATCTAACATGGCATATTTACAGATTGTTTGAATGTTTGATTAATTTCATGATATGAGTATGTGTCTATAAGATTGCATGAAGGAATGATCTTGTTTTAAGATGGTTGTACTAACACATTATGTGTTGAGATAGTTGATATGTGCTTGAGTGCAAGTAGGTGCTAGTTGTAGTATTATTATTGATGACTATGAGTTGGTTGTTGATTATGACATGATTGTTAGTCTTGGTAAAGGTTGATTTAAAAGTAATAGACATGATGTCTTGATCTTTGGAACATGTGTGAATTGTTGCAAGGCAACATGCTTAGTATTAGCATGACAAGATAATAGTCAATTTGTTTATATAACTAACAACTTAGTGATGCAATAGCACCTAATAAGACTCAATTGCAACAAGGTAAAAGTTAAAATAAATGAATTGGGTGAGAATTCCTTTGGATATGTTTAGAAACTACAATTCAGAATGAATGAGTGATTTGCACGAATACAGGAAGTCTTCTTAACCTTTACTTTGTCTACATTTTGTGAATATGTGTTATATTCATGAACATGTATTTGACATGTATAATATCTGGTTTACAGTTATGGTTGGATTTTTCAACCTAATTGGAGTCCCTTGAGAGATGGCATGGACGTGTTCAGTTACAAGGCAACGTGCTTAGCACAACAAGGTAAGATAACTGGTATATTATTATATTTATTTATACACTAACAATTATGTGTTTATGGCAGTATGATGTAGGGGATTGTATGGCAAGAGAGGCTGCCATGAAATATTGAAGAAGGCTCAGGTTGAGATTTCCCTTGGAAGAATTGGGAACCCATGGGGATTGATTCATGGTGTTTGTTGCTAGTTTTGTGCTTTCGGTGTTTTGTGATTTTGCTTGGTTTACAATTTTTTTTATTTTTTTATTTTATTTTATTTTTAGTTTTATTTTTATTTTTAATTAATTAATTAATTAGTTTCTCTAGTGCATGGCCATGCCACATGGTTTGTGGTTTCATATTGTTATTGGTTTTTCATGGTTCTTATTCTTGTTTATTTCTTGTTCTTGCCTTTTATGCTTTGAGGGTCTCGGGAATTGGTTGGGGAAAGAGGAAAATTAATGGAGGTTGGGGAGAGATGAATGAAACCCAAAAGGTAATGAAAGACTCAAATGAAGCTTGGTGCATGAGTAAAGGGTGGCTGAAGGCAAGAGTATGATAGCTAGTTGTATTGGTTGGGTCCATTGGTGTGAATGGACAGTGGCTCGACAGTTGTGAGAAAGGTAACATGAAAGGTAAAGTAAATGGATTTGAGGTGTCAAATGCCTTGGCTATGTTGGGAACTATTGTTCTCAATGTGATGCATGTGGTGGATAGATACAAGAAGTTCTCTTAACCTAGACCTTATGACATCTTGTAATTATGTTGTGATCATGACTATGCTAATGTTTATATATGTATACATGTATGTATGTATGTCATTGTCTGACGGGGTCATTAGGGATCAAGATTGTTTTATGATAATGTCTATATATGCATACATGTATGTCGTTATCTGACGGGGTCATCGGGGATCATTCTTATGGAGGAATGCTTTCTTATGCAAGTGAATGGCATGAAGAGGTTCTTGGTCTTATGAGGAATCGAGTGGGAAGAGTAGCCTTGACAGATCTATGAGGTCAACATCATGTGGATATGAATTGATATTATGTGTTTATACTATGCTTATGTTTATGTTATGGACAAACTATGTTGAGGGTTACATCGGCTGAATGAAAGTAATGCGATCTACGACATGCTAGGACAAGCATGGACAGTGGAAAGACACTAGAAGCAAGGTTTCTTGGTAGAGTTACTGTGTGGTCTCTAGATGTGCAGTACTACTGTTGTGTATCTATTATACATGTTGTACATATAATGTTGTGTGCATGTTGCATATGTGGTATTGTGTACATACGATGTTGTGTGCATGTTGTATGTGCAGTACTGTGTACATATATTGTTGTGTGCATGTTGCATATGCAATATTGTGTACATATAGTGTTGTGTGTGTATTCCATGTTTGGTGCTATGTATATATGGTGTATATGCGGCGTTGTGTACATATGGTGCGGTGTGCATGTTGTACATGTGGTGTTGTGTGCATGTGGTGCGATGTGCATGTTGTACATGTGATGTTGTGTGCATGTGGTGTTATGGACATGTGATACATGCTGTGTTGCGTGCGTGTGGTGTTGTGTACACGTTGTGCAGGTGGTGTTGTGCACATGTTGTGCAGGTGGTGTTGTGTACACATTGTGCAGGTGGTGTTGTGTACAACTTGTGAAAGTGGTGCTGTGTACATGTGGTGTTGTGTACACGTTGTGCAAGTGGTGATGTGCACATGTGGTGTTGTGTACTCGTTGTGTAAGAAATGTTGTGTACATATGGTATTGTGTACATATCGTACACGTTGCGTTATATACTTGTGGTACTACATTATGTGTATATTGTAGTCATTGTATCGTGACATGTGTATTCATTGTCTTGTACTTTGTGTACATATATGTACTATGTTGTGGTGTACATCGGGTGTAGGTGTATGTGTTGTGTCGTACACCGTGTGTGGGTGTATGTGTGCGATGTACATTGTGTGTATATGTATGTGATTAAAGAAAATAAAAGGAACTTGGTATTTGGCAGGTGTGGAAACCGATCCTGTCTCTGTACGAAACTGACAAAGGATAATGATAGAAGCAAATAATTATTCGAAGGATAAGTATCAACATTTTATTTCCATATTAATTATGCATGTGAACTATGATTCTGATTTATGATGGTTGAGTTTTGAGCTAACCAGATGTGATATGTTTATTCATGATTATTTGATCAAAGAGCTAGTTTGACTTGTTGCGACAGGAAGTAAACAAAATTGCAGGTGTACCTTATTAATGGGCCACTGATGAGGTATGATGTGAATTTGTTTTAATTTATTTTGAATCTAATGGAAATTATGTGCTTGGTATAGGAAAGCATGAAAATGCTCGGTTGGGTGGTTGAAATTGATTGCAAGAATTAGCAGCAGCAACAAAAAAGGAATTGGAACATGCAACAGTATGTTGGTAAAACACTTCAGGAGCAGGGCCATTGTGGGACACTGGTACCCAATAATGTCCATTGATTTCCATGATAATGCTATGACCGATATGATGGTTTTGAGGTAGGGATATGCCTTTGTTTTTGGACCTTAAGATGCAAGGAAACCTTGCCAATGGAGGGGTCACATGAGGGATAGCAGAGAAGGGGATGCCCATGAAACTTGGAAAGTGTGTGACTATGTTATGAAACCAGCTCAAGAAAAGATAAATCCACGCCTTAGAATTCAGCCTCTTCGAGGGGGCAACCTCCTTTACATTACATAAATGAACAATTCTTGGATGATACAAATGACAAAACCTCCTTTCTATATATAGGAGTCTAAGGAGTCACAATATAATCCAGCCGACCTAACAATAATAATATAAAGCCACAAAAATAACAATAGAGGGATTCTATGGGGCACATAAATAACAATATGGGGGTAATAGGGGCACAACAATATAAATAGGGGTATAACTACAATAGTAATGGGGTAATCACTAGTATTATAGGGACCCAACATGCCCCTCTCCTTCAAAAAAGTGTTGTCCTCAACGCTTGAGCAGTTCTGGATACTTCTGCATAAAATTCTCATCCTCCCATGTGGAATCTTCAGCGGATAAGTTCTTCCACTTGATAAGATACTCTGAAATTGATCGATTTCGTAGCTGTCGAGTTCTTGTTTCTGTGACTGCTTCCGGTTCCAATATAATTTTTCCTTCCTCGTCAAGTTCTGGCAATATTGTTTGAATTGGGAGCTTGTCACCTATAACCTTCTTTAAACATGAAACATGGAAAACTGGGTGCAATCGAGAAGCTGCAGGAAGCTCCAATTTGTATGCCATAGTACCAATCTTTGCAACACCTTGTACGGACCATAATACTTTGGTGATAATTTATTATCCTTCTTAGCTTGCTTTAGGGACATTTGCTTATATGGTTGTAGCCGTAGGAATACCCAATCACCTACATCAAAACTTCTTTCACTGCGATGTTGATCTGCCTGTTGTTTCATTCTATTTTGTGCCAACACGAGGTTATCCTTTAAGAGTTGGAGGACTTGTTGTTGATGTTCGATGTGATGTTCCACTGCCTGAACCTTAGAATTTTCTCTTAAATATGATGTGATGGATGGTGGTTGATACCCATAAAGTGCCATAAATGGGGTCATTTTTGTTGCTGTATGGAAGGAAGTGTTATACCACCATTCAGCCAGAGGCAACCATTTGACCCATTGTGTCTGTTTATCAGATACAAAGCAACGAAGATATCCTTCCAAACATTTGTTTACTATCTCAGTTTGCCCATCAGATTGAGGATGATAAGATGAGCTATGAGCTAACTGAGTACCAAGACAAGAAAATAATTCTGTCCAAAAATTTCCAGTGAAAATGGGATCTCTGTCACTTACAATAATCTTTGGGTTTCCATGTAGCTTTTGAACTGTTTCCATAAATGCAGTAGAAACTGTACTGGCTTTAAATGGATGTGATAATGCACAAAAGTGTGCATACTTGGTAAGTCTGTCAACTACCACCATGATGACACTCTTTCCCTCAGACTTGGGTAAACCTGTGATAAAATCCATTGAAACCTCCTCCCAACGTTGGCTTGGAATGGATAAAGGTTGTAATAGACCTGGTGTCTTAATTGTTTCAACTTTATTTTGCTGGCAAACCAAACATTCCGCCACAAACTTTTGAATATCTGATTTAAGGCCATCCCAAAAAAATTCCTTCTTAACCCTGTGGTAAGTTTTTAAAAATCCTGAGTGCCCTCCTAAGGGAGAAGTGTGCAATTCCATAAGAATCTTTTGTTTTAGCTGGGAATTCTTACAGAGGTATAAGCGATCTTTGTACCATAACGAATCATTTTGCCAGCTAAATGTATCAGAAGTACTGGAATCTTGTTGTAGCTTTCGAATAAGTGCCCACACTTCTTCGTCATTCTTCCATTCCTCCCTTGCTTCGTTTATCCAATCTGGTTGGATAATAGAAATGGCACACAACAATGCTTCCACATCCTCATCCTTTCTTGAGAGTGCATCTGCCACCACATTTTGCTTCCCTTTTTTGTAGATGATTTCAAAGTCATAACCCAACATCTTTGTGACCCACTTTTGTTGCTCTTCAGAGGATAATCTTTGTTCTAAAAAGTATTTAAGGCTATCATGATCCGTTTTTACCTTGAAGTGTCTTCCCATTAGGTAGGGTCGCCATTTCTTAAGTGCATGGAGTATTGCCAACATTTCCTTCTCATAAATAGCTTTGCTTAAAAACTTTCCCTTGATTGGACGACTTTCAAAAGCAATGGGTCTTTCATCTTGCATTAGAACAACACCAATTCCATTTCCTGAAGCATCACATTCCACAATAAAGGTTTTTGTGAAGTCCGGTGTAGCTAAGACCGGTGCTTGGCACATTGCCTCTTTAAGATGTTCAAAGGCCTTTGTTGCTTCCGAAGTCCATGAAAATGAATCTTTCTTCAATAATGTTGTTAGAGGTGCTGCTATTCTCCCATAATTCTTAACAAACTTGCGATAATACCCTGTCAACCCAAGAAATCCTCGCAGATGCTTTATGGATGTGGGGATTTTCCATTCCTTAATGGCTTTAATTTTGCTAGGGTCTACCTTAACTCCTTCATGAGATACAATATGACCCAAATATTCCACCTCCTGGACTCCAAAGAAACATTTGGATCTTTTTGCATATAATTGTTTCTCCTCCAATAGTTGTAGCACCCTGTCAACATGTTCAACATGATCCTTCCAAGACTTGCTGTAGATTAGTATATCATCAAAAAATACTAACACAAATTTTCTAAGGAATGGTTTGAAAATTGAATTCATCAAACCTTGAAATGTTGAAGGTGCATTGGTAAGGCCAAAAGGCATGACCAAAAATTCATAATGACCCTCATGAGTTCTAAATGCTGTTTTCGGAATGTCTTCAATCTTCATTCTAATTTGATGATATCCCGAACGAAGATCCAACTTGGTGAAGTAAATTGATCCATGCAATTCATCCAGTAATTCATCAATAACAGGAATGGGGAACTTATCTTTAATAGTGAGCTTGTTGAGCTCCCTATAATCTGGACACATGCGCCATGATCCATCCTTCTTGTGCACCAATACTACTGGAGCTGAGAAAGAACTTTGACTCGGTTGAATTATACCAGCCTCTAGCATTTCTGCAACCATACGTTCAATTTCACTTTTTTGGACATATGGATATCTGTACGGCCTGATGTTTGGAGGAACACTTCCTGGAATCACGCATAGGTGGGAGACCTTTGGGAGTCTCAAATACCTTGGAATGATTGTCCAGGACTTTTTGGAGATTTGGAGAAATAGATGATTCCAATGTGGAAACATCTAGCGAACATAATTGTGCAATTACACCTCTTTGCTCCTTTTTTAGAAGCTTTGTCATGCCATTAGAGCTGATTATCTTTCCTGGTTTCCCTGCAATACCCCTTAATTCAACTTCCTTTCCTTCCACAGAAAATTTCATGAAAAGTTCTTGAAAATTAAAAGCTATTGTACCCAAGGATTGTAGCCATTGGACTCCTAGTACAACATCAGCACCTCCCATTGGAATGGAAAGCATTGGGCTAGTCAATACATATTCTCCCATGGATAGCTTGATATTATGGCACTTTCCAGAACAATTTATTGTTCCTCCATTTGCAATCATCACTTGACACTCTGGTGCTGGATATAGGAAGCAATTCAATTCTTTTGCTACCCTACAATGAATAAAATTGTGGGTGCTTCCTGAATCAATCAACACTATTACCTTTTTCTTCTTGATTTGTCCTTCTATCTTGATGGTTTGAGGAGTGGTAATTCCCGCCAATGCATTACAAGATATGGTCGGATTTATTTGTTCTTCATCTAGGCTTTTTCCTGGAATATATCCTCTTCTTTTGACCTTTCTTGCTCCTTTTCTTCTTCCTCTTCACAATCTATGTAGAATAATTTCTTCTCAGCACACTTATGACCTTTTGTGTATTTGCTATCACAATTGTAACAAAGCCCTTTTGCTCTTTTTTCTTCCAATTGTTGTGGTGTCAACCTTGTAGGTTGTGGAAGACTATGGGCAACAACACTTCCATCTTTATAGTTGTGAATGGTATGCTTCCTAGTTGCCATAATTTTGCTTTCCATTTTTCTTGCTAACCTGAATGCCTTCTCTAATGAATCAGGTTCCCAAAGGCGCACATCATGTTGGATATTATCCTTTAAAGACCCTATGAACACATCAATCCTATGCTCCTCTGGAATATCTTTTACCCTTATGTTCAATTTTTGGAACTCCTCAATGTGCTCCATTATTGAACCCTTTTGTTTGAGACTTATCAATTGGCTAAAAAAAGTGTTGCTTTTTGTATCCTCATAATGTGCTATCAATTCTTCCGTAAAAATTGCCCAAGTGATAAATTGTTTACGAGAACAAAGCCATTGATACCATACAAACTGATTTGGTTCCAAATATAAAGTTGCCATACGTACCTTTTGTGTGTTTTGCACATTATTGAGATCGAAGAATTGCTCCATCTGTAATATCCATGTGGCGGGATCCTTGCCATCAAACTTCCTCATATCGATTTTTGGAACATGGTGAGTCTTCGATCCAACATTAGAGTCTATGGAATCATGATTAACATTTCTTTTGTTCTCATCATGAGTTTCCTTTACTACCTTTTCACCATTAGTGATCCTTTCTTGTAGCAACTTCTTCAATTCATCCATCTTATCATCCATGCCATCAATTTTAGCGTCCATGCCATTCACCTTAGCTTCCATGCCATACATCTTAGCTTCCATGCCCTTTATCTTAGGTTCCACGCCATTTACTTTAGATTCCATGCCATTTATCTTAGATTCCACGCCACTTATCTTAGCTTCTGTTAGCTTTTGTGAGCGTGACATTTGTTGCACTTGTTCTTGTAATTTTGATATAACATGTAGCATTTCTTCCTCTTCTTCATGAGTCATGCTAGAGCTTTCAGGTTCCTTACTAGGTGTTTGCATTTTCTTTCCTCAGGGCATCAGTTACCGATAATAATGTTTTACTATGCCCTTTGAATTCCGTTAAACCAAGCTTACACAAAAATTAAAAAAAAAACTACACAACTTTTTTCACTTTATAGAAGCCTGATATTGAATCTGATGTATCTCTGTAATTTCGGATCATCCAATTATGAAATTGCTACCTACAGTAGCCTTTGGCGTGCTCTTTCCAATGCCACAAGTCTGAGCCAAATTGGATTCTCCAAGGAAGAGTTATGTGAAATCTCCCACAGTGACTTGCTTTTAGACTGGTTCAGTAGAGCGAACTTGTACGACATGCCACGAGTCACTGTTTCAACCTTTGAATTTGAAACACACATACAAGAAACTACATTCCGTCCTATTTCTGTGCCTTTTTACGAAATTTCAATCCGATCCTCAGAAAGAGAGTTATGACGATTTTCCCCAGGTCACCTGTTTTGAATGTAATTCAGGAGTCTGCAAAAAGGCCAACTTCCTCAGATCATATCTCCAAAAATATCGCGCGAAAAGCTCTGAAATTCGGATCTAATGTTCAGTGCCAATTCTTATCAAATGGGTTTTTTTTGCGACTTCTGAAACGTCACAGAAAAAAAGTTATAGCGAAAATGCCACGATGACCTGTTTGGAGCAGCGAAACCCTAGAATCCAAAGGCTCTGATACCAAATGTTATGAAACCAGCTCAAGAAAAGATAGAAAAGATAAATTCACACCTTAGAATTCAGCCTCTTCGAGGGGGCAACCTCCTTTACATTACATAAATGAACAATTATTGGATGATACAAATGACAAAACCTCCTTTCTATATATAGGAGTCTAAGGAGTCACAATATAATCTAGCCGACCTAACAATAATAATATAAATCCACAAAAATAACAATAGAGGGATTCTATGGGGCACAGAAATAACAATATGGGGGTAATAGGGGCACAACAATATAAATAGGGGGTATAACTACAACAGTAATGGGGTAATCACTAGTATTATAGGGACCCAACAGACTACATGGAAAGGGGTGATTGGATTGCCCGAGGGACTGTGTAGTAGAGAACAGAAGGTTAGGGAATGAATTTGTTTTGGTCATTAACATTGCTAGATGGAGTCAAAAACATATTAGAATTGTGCCCTGGAATAATGAGCTAGTAATTATTCACCGAGGGACAAATAACACAAGATTGTAGTGTTTGATATTGGATGCAGATTTGACCTTGGTAGTGGATTTTGGATTTACTGGGAAGGAGGTGAATCCTGGTACTACTTTTGAGGGTGGAGCTGTGAGCCTATGGATTCCCTTGTTGCTGAGATGAGCACCATATCCTTTTATTTGTTGGTTAGAGAAAATGTGCATATGTGTATATTATTGTAAATACTGTATCGAGTTGTGTTATAAAGCTCCATAGACAATATGGTTATTTGTTGGTTGAAGAAAATGTGCATGAGTGTATATGTGGTTGTTATTGTAAATACCATAATGAGTTGTGTTATAAAGCTCTAGTAAATGGTACGATTGTCATGTTTTTAGTAGGATGCCATTGTAAATACTGCAACGAGTTGTGTTATAAAGATCCATGGGCAATATGTTTTGTTTTCTGTGGTTTGCTACTCATAGGTGTCATTGAACATCGAGGACGGTGTTCCCCCAAGAGGGAGGGCTCTGTAACAACCCCTGGTTGATTTCCATGTAAAAAATATAAGACCAAGGTCATGGGGCACATATTCCAAGCTGAATGGTGGGCAAAACATCCTAATGGGTGTCACTTTTGGTTTATTATGGCTATGGAAATTGGCAAAGGCAAAGAGGCATTAATTGGAATTTTATTTATGAAAATAAAGGAAAATATGAGAAAAGGAAGGTGAAAGGTCACATATTTGCACGAGGAGGAAATTAAAGGAAAAATAGAGGCCTCAATAATAAAAAGGCTTCTAAGGATTAGTACAAAGACTTTTTTCGATTCAGTACTTTTGGAGCTCTCTCTCATAATTTTGCACACTTAGAGCATTCTTGGAGCACTCTAGCATTGGAGAAAGGAAGGCAAAGGAAGGACACGAAAGCAAAGTGAAGCAAAGATCAATCAAGGAAGAGTTGGATAAAGTGGCTACAATGAGATTACTTTCAGGTATCGAGTTGCATGTATGATTTCCTTGGTAGTTTTGGCATGCATGGTATATGCATGTGTGTATTTGGTTCTATTGTTGTCATTGGCATGGGTTTTCCCAAGTGTGAAAGTGATTTTCAGCCTTGCCTTTCCATTTTTGAATAAACATGGTGTGATGGGATTATTTCATTTGGTTGATCTGGATTTTTGAATGGTTTTGGAATCGAGTGAGGTGGTCTCAATAAAATTCCCAAGGGTTTAGGAATCCCTTGACTGGTAATGGCAGGATACACCGTAAAGCCTGAGGGTCGAGACATGAAAATTCCTCAAGGCATTAGAGAATAAATCCAGAGTAATCCATGCTTGTTTAGGGCCTACTGATCCCTTGACTAGTTTTGGAGGGATTACGATAAATCATGGTAGTGTATGTTTATTGTTTGGCCTAAGAATCCCATGACCGATAATGGAAGGATTGCGGTAAAGCTTGGTTGTGTAGATGGGGGTTTCAGGCCTAGAAATTCATTGGCTGGTAATGGCGTGATATGCAGTAAAGTCTAAGGAAGCCTTGGTTGCTTTGTTGTGAGTCCCACATTCATACTTGAAATATGGCACGAGGGTGATTGGCTAAAAGAAAGATTTGGTTCATCCCAATCTATAGTCGGGTGGTACGTGGAAGTCCCTGACTTGGTTGGATTCATATGTTAATAAGAGCTATTTTCCTCTTGTATTTCATAAGTATTTATACTTGTTATTATGTGTCTTTGATGGTTTTTCTATCACTAATATTATTATTTTTATATGTTGGTTACAAGCATGGTTTTATGACAAATTCTAGTTATGCCTCTTAACATGTTTTCATTGGTAAATGAA
This sequence comes from Pinus tabuliformis, assembly GCA_031772625.1. NCBI lineage: Eukaryota > Viridiplantae > Streptophyta > Pinopsida > Pinales > Pinaceae > Pinus > Pinus tabuliformis. The sequence goes on from CM062809.1 coordinate 658,042,628, forward strand.
TGGATATTGAATGCATGACCAAATAGTTGTTATTGCAGCTATTATGAGAAGGCATTAGACCTTCTTGGTTATTTTCATATAAGTATCAGACCCCTATGTTTAGATATGCATGTATAGCCCGTAGATTACATGTTCATGATGTGTTTGAAGGAATGGCTATCATGGTTAGGCCTTACTAGGTCAAATTCTTGTCTAAATTTTGTATGGAAGGCTTTTTCCTGTGTCATTCATAGTTTTTCAAAGTTTCATTAAGTTCTGGGCAATATTCTCGTGACTAGCCCTTAAAAAGTTCCTCAGATCTTGCAGTCATAAGCATAAAATTGAGTGAAAAAGACTGCAGTCATTCCCTTGCAGGCTTATGTATGTGATTGGAGGGTTACAATCGAATTTATTAAGTGCTTTTCCAGTGTATGGGAGTCTAGATCAGTGAAAAAGTAGGTTAACTCAGTGTTTGGGCACATGGACGAGTGGTTTAGCTCTTGGGGGTCCTATAGCACATGAGGGAAGTCAATAAGTTCTTGTTTTGTCAACTCCATTTCCTTAAGGTTATATAGGAGATTGAGTCATGTCATAGTATCTCTTCCTCTCATGTTTACCTTGGCAGGCTAGTGAAAGCAGTAGATATGGGAGGGGTGGTTACAATAGTGTTGATTGATTTAGCTAGTGTTCATAATTTAATTCATTATAAGATAGTGAATGATTTGAATTGCTTTATATATCCTACACTAGAGTGTCAAGTGATGGTTGCAAGTGGAGGAATTATAAATTTCTCAAGGAAGTGCCATAATGTCAACCTAACCATGGGGGAATATTTATTGAATAGTCCAATGCTTGCCATTCCAATGGGCAATGCATATGTTGTATTAGGAGTCTAATGGTACACTTTTTGGGGATGACAACTTTTAATTTTCAAGAATTTTTCTTGAATTTTTTCTCGGAAGGAAAGAAAATTGAATTAAGGGGTATCACAGGGAAACCTAGAAGATAATAAAATCTAATGACATGACAAAGCTTTTGAAGAAGGAACAACGATGTGTAATTTCACAATTATGTTCACTAGATGTTCAAACATTTGAGTCATCCATTTCTCTAAATCTCCAAAGAGTCATTGACAATCATTCGAAGGCACATGAGACGTCGAAACATCTCTCACCTATTTGTGATCATGATCATGTTATTCACTTGATTCCGGGAAGTGTTCCTCCAAACATCAGACCTTATGCATAACCCTATGCCCATAAGAGTGAAATTGAACGTATGGTTGCAGAAATGCTAGAGGCAGGTTTAAGTCAACCTAGCCAAAGTTATTTCTCGTCTCTAGTAGTATTGGTGCACAAGAAGGATGGATCATGGCATATGTGTCTAAATTATAGAGATAAACAAACTCATATTAAAGATAAGTTTCCCATTTTTGTCATTGATGAATTGTTGGATGAATTACATGGAGCAATTTACTTCACTAAGCTAGATCTTCATTCAGGATATCATCAAATTAGAATGAAGACATAACACATTATGAAAGCAACATTTAGAGCTCATGAAGGTAATTATGATTTTCTCGTCATGCCTTTTGGGCTTACTAATGCACCTTCCATATTTCAAGGTTTGATGAATTCCACTTCCACACCCTTATAAATCAGATCACTTGATTGAAATTAGTGGTATTTGTGGCATTACATGTAACACCATCCTCCCACATTTACCCAAGTTGATCGGTCCGCTGGGGTAAACATGTGACAAGAGGCTACTATGATGTGATTCAACTCCCCATGTATAGTTAAGGAGGTGGAACCAACAAAACCAAACCAATCTGACCTTCCACACATGCTACAGAACCTTGAGGAGTGAACCAACCCTTTTAGGTGACCAACCCCTGATACAACTTGACATTTTATTGATTTGGACCCTCAGTGGCTCCCATGACAAGCCATGCATGGGACTGATGCCTTCCAATTGCTCCCACAACAAGGCATGCTAGCATCCTCAGACTCTGCACCACTTTTTCAGGGCTAGGTCTCAAGACGCTGCCCAAAACTTCATGAAACTTTCGAAAATGGTAAATAACAATGGAATAAGGCTACTAATACAATCACTGATACACATACTTGATCTAACCCCTACTAGCCATGATAGGCATTTCATCAAACATGTCACAAATATGTAATTTACATGTCATAACAACATACTTAGCATAGGGGTCTCATACTTATCTAAGATTCGTAAAGAAGCATTGTTGGCTTATCACAATAGCTGCATTATCATCTATTAGGTCATATATTCATTGTACATTCATTTGTTAATCAAAACATGATGATATCCATGCATAAAGTCTATCATAAAACATACTCATAACCAACATATAACCAACAAAAATAACAAGGATACAACAACCATAAAAATCACATATGAACCAATATATTTACACATGAAATACAAAGGAGAAGGAGCTCTTATTAATGAATGCATAATCCAACAAGGTCTGGGACTTCCAAGAACCACCCGACCATAGAATGGGCTGAACCAAACCTTCCTTTCATCCAATCACCCCCATGCCATATAAAATGCCAATTAATTCCTTATGCCTCTCCAAAGCCTTTTCCATTGCCTTTTTCGTTGCCTTTGCTAATTTCCTTAGCCATAATAAACCAAATGAACACCCACACTAGGATGTTTTTCCCAACATTCATCTCATAATATGTGTCCCATGACCTTGGTCGTATTTTGACTTTATTAACTTTATTACATGGATTTTGATGAGGGTTGTTACATTACAAATCAGATATAGCTAATGAAAAATTGTAAAATGATTGTGCATATGTTATGAGTTGTTATACTTTAAGCATGCAACAATTAGAAATACCATTGGCTTTGTGAATATTATAAAATAGGTAGCTTATGTTATTATATAAACTCTTTTTTGGCTTTTGTGCATATTGAAAAACATGTAGGTTATGCTATCATAAAAACTCTTTTTGGTGCATCCGATATAATTTTGTCATGTCAAAGCTTTCAAGAATGAAAAATTCATCAAAATCTTTGGGTTGAAAAATATAGTGACGAGAAATATAAAAAATGTAGTGTTCCTTATGCATGGACAAATGAACAACATGCACAATTCTTATATTTGATGTCTTGGACCCACTTTTCCATGGGATATGTAAGTAGTAATATTAGAAGCCAAGTTGATAGTAATAACTTCAGAGGCCTTCATATCCATGACTACCATCTCATAATCAAGGATATTTTACCTATTGTGGCGATATTAAGTTTGGCAAAGGGGACAAAGTTGGAAATTATAAGGTGGGCCTAATATTAAAGAGAATGAGTTTATTGTATGAGATACTTTGAACTTTGATAATTTGATGATAATATATGAAGGGTGTGAATAAAATTGTTCATATTAGGGAAATATTGGAAGATAACATGTTTGAGGGGTATTTAATGTAAGAGATCATGGGATTTTACATATAATATATGAAAATTTTAATAATATTGATCAATGTGTATAGGATGATGATAGAGATGAGAGAGTTTTAGGTGAAGTATTAGAAGGCAATGCATCGTGATTCAAGCTATGACATGAAGAGATAATTATGATATGTTCTTATGTTCATCCAAGCATCTGTTCATTTGATAAGTGGCATAGGTGAAAATATTATTTATATGATATCCTATTGATTCAATTTTGTTCACATGTATATTATTATTCTTACTATATGCCCGTCTTTAAAGTGCATATGTCAAGATGTGAATGGTGCTTATTCTTTTCCAATTGATGAATGGATTGTTGATGCAATTAGTAATTCAAATCAAGAAGGTTGAGATATAACAATGGAGGAAATTGATCTTTCATAATATCCACATATATGGGCTTCACATTTCAATGGAATGTGGTCATATGATAATTATTTATGAGCAGAAGAAAAGGACAAAGGAAAGGCAAATTGTGATTGATTATTAGTGTTGAATTTCATCATGAAATTGAGGCAAACCTTTCTATTGGATTCATCCAACATTCTTTAAGTTGATTATGGAGAAACTAGTGTTATATTATTGTGTTATGGAGAAACTAATAATTTCTAATTAATGATGTAACAAGTCTATGATGATCATATGTCATTTAGAAAATCATGTTTGAAACAAAAATCCATGCAAGTTGTTAATATAATTCGTAATGGAAATATAATACTTTACAAGAAACATTAGATGAAGTTGAAGATGAGGATAGAGTGTTTAAAGAAAAGACTTTGATTCCCAATGAAGAGACTAAGAAAGAGAAAGTAATGCATGTTGCAAATGGGGACAAGGAAAAAAAGTCAAGTAGATGTATACATGACTGATGAAGTTTGCGATTTTTATGGCAATGTAGATGATGATGATGATGATTTGTTGCCATAACTTTATGAATTCAATTTTCACTATTCATATGGATTTTTTGTTTTGTTTTGTTTTGGCAATGGAATTAACCAAATGGCTTACTAAATTTTGTTTGAAATTCATTCTTAGTTTTTATTTTTATGCAAGGATTTATACTTGTGTGCCTTTATATTATATATGCTTCAGGAAACAATTTGTATTTCATAGTTGAGTACTATGTGAGATACTGGAAGATTTTCATTTTTTTTTATGTGCATCTCTATATACATTTTATATGGTGTATTCTAGCCATGCTACTAGTTTCCAATAGCGTGCAAGGTTCTTTTTGCTTGTCCAATACATAATGTGTAAGAAAATACTTTCTCATGCCTCTCTTTTCATCCATTTCTTCTTTTCTAGTCTAATTAGCTTAAATTAGGCAATTGAAAGGAAAAATGGCACACACACAATTGTTATCTTTTTAGATTTCTTTATTGCATGTGATAATGATGTTGTTTATATGAAATGTTGGACATAAAGGATATGAAGGAAAGGGGCTCAAAGCACAAAAGAGACATTAACAATGCTCAAAATATGATGAAATATGATCATCTTTGTAATGAATAAATGAAAAAAAATGATGAATATATATCATCTCTTGATTTAATAGATAGGTAAGTGGTTGATCCACTTACCTTTTCAATTATAGACATATTTCATGAAAGCGCACATACGTTATTTAATGGTGTAGGCCATACATGTTTTTGATGGTATGTATTATAGGGAAGATTGAGATTCTACTAACAAAAAGAAAAAACAAACGACAAGAAAAGACATATTGCTGCCAACTTGTAGAGTCCAAATCATTAATAGTTCAATACATGAAATTCAAGTTAATACGTATGATCACAAGTAGCCTAATATATTACATGATTCATATGAGATTATTGATAGAAATGGGATAGACAGAGAATCAAGTTTGCATGAATTTCATTTACAATAAAGCAAATATTTGGAGGCACATATGTGGCGATCGGTGAGCGATCTAATGCCATGGTCAGGAAATGAGTATTTAAATCCATTGCAATAAAACAATAGAACTATCATCAATTACATCTTTTCCAAGCAGTGTTCCCAAAACTACTCCTGTTATATGTAGAAATCTCATTGTAATAGTGTTATAATAATAACACCCAATATTTATGGTTTTGAAGATGTATAAACTATTGTGAAAAGATGAAGACTTAGTAAGGGGTTATATAGGTGTACACAAAGACAATTGAAAGAAAAAATTAAAATGGAAGAAATATTTCTTAGTCGAGGTGTCAAAAGATGGCTATCCTATTAGCAAACATGTTATAAGGTGGGCCATATAGATGGATATGAGATGAAGGTCTCATTTGGATGTTACAAAATCATTTTTTCAAGAAATATCTAGGTAGTATTGATATTGTGAAAATTATTTTTGAGATTGTTGGTAAAAATATATTCGTAAAATATTAAGAGAGGAGAAAGAGAATTTTGATGAATAATTTCAAGCCTATGTGTAAAAAAGTCATCCATGATGGAAGGGACCAATGTTAGTAGAATTCCCAAACAATAGGAACATTTGAAGGAGAGTGCGTGTTTTGAATAATTTTTGGCAAAGAGTACAAGAGGGAAGAAATCAAGAAATCATGTGAAGGTTCAATTTGTTTTTCACTGAGGTGGGTTGCAAGCAAAAAAAGACAAATTTGCAAGTATATGGAATTTTGGTTGATTATACAATGTGACATCAATTTTGTTTTTTCATATCCAACTAATTGTATGTTGACATTAATTTTCAAGTGGAAAACATTAATATAAAACTACGTGCAAAAAACATTGTTTAGAGTCTAAACACTTAAACTATTGTGAATGGAGTAAGATGTAAAAGTCATAATAGAAAGTCTCTTATTATATAATGAAGCATAGAGAACTCAAATATGAACCACATGAGATGTTGAAAACCGAAAATATCACTGTCATTGTGCAATGAAATGTATAGAAGGGTTGACATAGATAATGCCATTCATAAAATCCTCCAGTAAACCTCTTGTTGTTCCATGGAAGAAGGGGAAATTTCTTGATTCACATGAGTTAATCCAAGCTTCATTCCCTCACAACCATTTCTATGCTTGATTTTGTATGTTTGTAGAAGTTTTGCTTCCATTTTCATTCATCCATGAAGCCTCCTTTTTCATGACTAGAAATGCTAGTTAATATTACGAAGGAACTACAAATATGGACAACGTACGAATGGTAAAAAAGTCAAGAAATGGGCATGTGGTTCTAACCCCTTATGTTATAAAATTACATGAATTCATACATGTGTTATGAATATTGTGTCTTAAAAATGATAAGAAACCAATAATTAAAATCCACTTTGGGGGGGAAACCTCCTTTTACAATTAATACAATGTACAACACATGATTTGATTATCCTAATACTAGTTCTCCTTAGTATATACATAGGAGACAAAGGGTACAATTAAAATAAATGGTACAATGAAGGTTCTAGCATACATGACAACATAACAATAAGGGGTTTTAGGGTTAACGTGAGGCTTATATAGGGCTTACTATGCCCCTCACATTCAAACAAGTGTTGTCGTCAACACTTGATTATTTGCAGATGTTTTTGCATGAATAACTCATCTTCCCATGTTGCCTCTTCCATTGATAGGTTCTCACATTTGAAGAGGAATTCAATAATTTTTCAATTTATTAAATGCCTAATCCTTTTTTCCAAGATTATTTCTAATTACAGTATGATTTCCACTTCTTCGTTACTCTTTGGTAAAATGGTTTGGATTGGGATATTTTCATCAATTACCTTGTTTAACAAGAAACATGGAAGATTGGATATACACATGAAGATGGAGGAAACTTGAATTTATAATCCATATTTCCATTTTTTTTATAAAACCTTATAGGGGCTATAATTCCTTGGTGCCAATTTATTGTACTTCTTTTGTTGATTGAGGGAAATTTGTTTTATGGTTCTATTCTCACAAATACCCAATCTACAACTTCAATTTCCCTTTTACTAAGATGTTATTCTACTTTTTTTTTCATCCTATTTTGTGTTACAATAGTTTGAGAACTTCTTGTTGGTGTTGTATGTGGTCCTCTACTACTTGAGCCTTTACAATCCCTTTCAAATGTGATGTGATGGATGGATTAATATCCATAAAGTGACATAAATGGTGATATTTTGATGAAGCATGGAAGGATGTGTTATACTACCATTCTACTAAGGGAAGCGATTTGACCCATTATGTGTGTTTATCAAATGCAAAACAACATAGATATCCTAATAAATATTTATTCACGACCTCAGTATGTCCATCAGATTGAGGATGGTAAGATGACTTGTGAGCCAATTAAGTACCCAAACAAGAAAATAATCTAGTCCAAAAATTTATAGTAATAATTAGATACTTACAACAATATTTGACTTTCCATATAGCTTTTGGACTATTTCCATGAATGCTTTTGGCATTATATTTTCTTTAAAACGACGAGAAAGAGAGAAACAATGTCATACTTTGTTGTTCAATCTACCACTACCACGATGGCACTCTTTTCCTCATATTTAGGTAAACCTATAATAAAATCCATTGAAAGTTATTTTGAATGCTGACTTGTTATGGTTAATGGTTGTACGATCCCTGGGGTATTTATTGTCTCTCCCTTATTATGTTTGAATATCACACATTTAGCCACACAATTTTGCACATTTGCTCTAATAACTTTCCAAAAAAAATCTTTCTTAATCCTATGGCATGTCTTCGAGAACCTTGAATGTCCTCCTATAGGAGAAGTGTGTAATTCCAAAGGGCCTTCTATTTGAGTTTAGAATTCTTACATAAATATAAGAGATATTGATACCAGAACAAATTGTTCTTACACATAAAGATTTCCACTACATTGATGTACTCATGTAGTTGTTGAATGATCTTGCATATCTTCTCATATTTCTTCCTTTTTATCCTTACTTCTTCCACCCAATCAAATTGTGAAATGGACATAGTGCATAACAAACCTTCTATGCCCCCCTCCTTCCTTGAGAGTGCATCTACTGCAATATTTTGTTTTCCATTTTGTAGACATTTTAGTCGTAATCCAACATCTTTGTAACCCATTTTTCTTTCCCTTTTGAAGATAGTCTTTGTTCAAAGCAATACTTAAAACTATAATGAGTGGTTTTTACTTTGAAGTGTCTTCCTATTAGGTATGGAATCCATTTCTTAAATGCATGCAGTATGGCCAACATTTCTCTTTCATAGATGGATGTCAATAAGTTCTTTCCTCTAAGTTCACTACTTTCAAAGGCAAGGGGCCTTCCTTTTGGCATTGAAATTACACTAATGCCATGGCATGAGGCATCATACTCCATAATGAAGGTTTTTGTGAAGTCAAGTGTCACTAGTTGTATGCAACATCTTTAAGTTTTTCAAACGATTTGGTTTCTTCTTTAGTCCAATAAAGTGCTTCCTTCTTCAAAAATTTTGTTAGAGGTGTTGTGTAACGTCCCTGGCCCCTAGCTTTAAAATTGTGTACCTGTAATGTGGAGGTGAGAAGAATTTTGGTCTGCCATAAATACTCTTGTACCTGACAATCCCCTATTAGCATGAATGCAATACTAAATTCCATGAATGCATTATTCTTCACATACAACAGATAATTACATAATTGCATAATGAAAATAAATGTTAATCAACAATAATCAAAACCATCACTGAGAAAATAGGGTTTTAGCATAAAACCATTTATTAAGCACAACAATAATTATAAGGAAAATACATGTGAAACTGAACACTTATCTGAAAATAAAAGTCGAATGGTTGTGGGCTCTGAATGTTCCACCTAGCTGTAGATTGTGTGGTTCGGTCATCCCTGAGCTGGGGCTGTAACTCCACATATAACAATGGTAAACCAGACAACAAAACCATTTCCAAGGCACCAACCCAATCAATATCCGTCTCCAAGCACAGGATCATGTACACATGAGTTGCACCTAAGTGGAACAACCTAAGTCCCTTGGTAGTTCCAACCTTTCAGGGTGCCTTATACCCGGCTAGTATTGTCTTAACTCGCAACTCTAGGAGATCTATTACTCTCCGAGTGTCAAGTTCCTACCTGCCCAAACTGAATAAACCGTAGTTGGTGTCAGATCGCAATCCAGGACTTACTGGCTATCTCCGGAATGAGTTCCCACCAGAACTCCATGGCTACCAAGCCAACTGGAGCCACCAAGTCTCATAAAAACTAAGATGCATCCAATTTGATGTGATGAAATGAATAGCCACACCTTACTCGACATTAGAGTTTAGCTCTAAGGACTCAATGAATAACCAGTAACCATCACTGAATGACCTAACATGCAAACTAAAATTATTTTATCTACATGGTTTTACTTTGCCATATGGCACCCTTTAGATCCACGTGGGCCTTGGGTGTACTTTTCACCAAAAATATTAGACAGTTGACATTGTCTGGATGGCTAGTGGCTATGAATGTGTTGGCATTGATGTCAATCGGGATTAGCACAGTGATTGGGATTCCAGGAGGAATCCTATGGTAGTTGCAGGCTATTGGTAGAGAATCATCTTAGTAGCAGGCTTATAGAAAAGCCATAAAATTATGACTATAGTGATTGGTAGTCTAGGCTCAGGAGGAATCCTATGGTTGCTGCAGGCTTCTAGTAAAGAATCATCACAGTAACATGCTTATTGGAAAAGCCATAAAATCATGAATATGGTGATTGGGAGTCCAAGAGGAATCCCATGGTTGTTGTAGGGCTCTATAGAGAATCATCATAATAGCAGGCTTACTGGAGAATCCATAAAATGATGACTATGGTGGTTGGGAGTTCAAGATTTCAGGCACAAGAAGAAGAGTCAAGGAACAAAGAATGGTAGAGAGTTTTCATCCTTTTTATAGGTATAATATGGGCTCAAAGCCTACATTAGACCCTCTTCATTGGAAAGTGATCTGAAAGAGATTTCCAACAGTGTGTGGAAGTTAGAAAGTGGCCTCTTGGATCAAAGGTTATGGTCTGCGAAATCAGGCCTTTAAGTCCTAAGCAGGTCGAAATATTGGAGGTCAGCAAAGCAGAAGGATGAATATCATAGGTTAGGGAATATCGGAACCTTAGAGCAGGCTATATCGAAGATCGAAATTTTGGAACCCCGTAGCATAGGGCCATCAAAACATTGAAGGTCATAGCATATTGGAATATCGGAAGGTTGAGGTCTCGGAACCTTAGAACCTCGTAAGTCCTTATAATTGAAACTCTTTGGAAGCGTCGAGGTTCGTAAAGGAAAATAAGTACAAAGGAATTCGGTGCATGACTAGGGATCAAGGAGGCTCTTTCTTTCTCCTCGAACATGACACATGGCAACAGGTGATTGGCCCTAAAGAGCTGAAGTGGAAAATGACATCATCATGATGCGACAATACGATGGACACATGGCAACTTGTTTTGGCATTTTTGGTGACCTAATGGGGAAAATCAGGGTGACATGTGTCACCACTTGGGAGGTGCCACATGGAGATATGATGAAAGCATGATGTCATCTCAAAGGTCAACATATCGGAGGTTGAGGACCTCGTAACTCCTGTGCAAATGGAATTTGCAAAAGTTACGGTAAAAGGGGCTCCGATATTATTTAGCACATGGTCATGTGGAGACCAAAGGAGCTAAGAGCTAAATAGAGGGAGCTAAAAGAAATCAGGACTCTGCAAAAGTTACAATATGAAGGGGCTCTGAGATAATGCTACAGTGTAAGCTAAGCCGACGATCACAAGCTCGATCTTATGAGAAATAAAATGCTCAGGGAGCTAAGTGCCAAGGGGCTAAAGGTATCAAATCTGTGTGATATCATAACGTTTCTTTTGTATGAGTTACGATAAGTTGGGGCTCTGATGTAACAATATAATGAGTTAAATGGATGAATGGGTTGGAAGCTAGAGCTTAAATGCATATAAGCAGAGTTGGTTTATGGAGTTAGCAAGATCTACAATAAGCACTGAGGCAAGGCAACAAGGACAATGGTCCAAAATAAGAAATGATGAGATGAAGAAAACTATCTCCTACTTCCCATGCATGTCTTGTAGATTTAAATAAGGAATAGAGTGACCATTCCTGAGTACTTTCAAGCTCTACGGAGCAATGAATCAACATGGGAAGTCTCAGTAGAGTGTGTAGGCTGACTGAGATTAAATTCTTAGTATGGAGGTGTTGACGTTGCTGGACCTGCCAACATGTCAAGGGGATATCCCTGGTAAGAAGTACCAATTAGACCTCATACCGTTTGGTGTAGGAGTCCTAGCCGTGGGTCATAAGGTAATGCCTTGACCGTGATGTCGCACAGAGGCAAGTAAGATAACTCTGTCAGTATCAAGGGTGTGATTGATGAAGTGAGTCAAGGAATGAGTATGAGAGCTTCCAACACTTCAAAGGGAGAGGAAGGTGAAGGTGAGTTCCAGGTTGAAAGGGATCAGTCCCAACTCGGCTAGGAACGCAACAAAAAGCACATGCACAACTTCCGGCAGAGTAGTCAACACGGATGCGACAGTCACAACATACAAGGTTAGATAACATGAACAACACTCACGAATCAGTCCGAGACGAGTGTGACAGTTGATATAACAAGGTTCATAGAAAGGTCTGTCTGATGTTTGGTAGAGCAGTCGACACGAACGGTGACAACGTTAACAACATATGCAACACATTAACAACAAGATTCATTTAATTGCATACAAATCAGTTCATATACAAGTGTATAAGTTAAACAACATATATCATTAAGGCAACCGGAGCAGACCAACTACAATAACAACATATGCAACACATTAACAAAAAGATTCATATAATTGCATACAAATCAATTCATATACAAGTGCATAAGTTAAACAACATATATCATTAAGGCAACTAGAGCAGACCAACTACAATAACAACACATGCATTGAAATGTGTTGGCTTTTATAATATAAAGAAGTGTAAGTCACAATCATACAATACCCCATGTAAACCTACTAGCCCCATCAGTGGAACGTTACAGCCACATCCGTCTGCTCCTCCAAATAAATGTACTAGCTCTGTGTAGTGTAGAAGCCAAGGCGCGTTATAATATTGTCCAAGCCTTCTTCAAGATAGTCTTAATAGAAGCTTGGCTGACCAAAAGCCCATACAATGAGTTATGAGGGACTATTTATAGCAAAGGGTGGGGTGACCTTTGACATTCCCCTTTGTGACAGTTCAACTACCCTCATGAATCTTCACCTACTCTATGACTGTTACATCCACTTATTGAAACTTGACTTACACTTGACATGACTCAACATTACAATGCACATGTACTCATGTGAGAGAACATGGCTTGAGAAAGCCTTGCAAGACATCACTGACACTCGGTTCGTTGTGGTGAGACCAACTCTTTGACATGCTTGTGATGGTGAAGGTGGTGAGTTGATGCCAAGCTCAGTCGTCCGTGATGGTGTGCATGCACCTCATGGTGACATCTTGCTGAATTGAACTCTTGCCTCCGTTGCAACTGGTGCATTGGTTCGACCCCTTCATCCAACTCATCTGCTAACATGCACATGGTCTTCTTGGATACATATGAACTAGAAACACACTGATGCATAGTGTTCATATTGATCTTCAAGTGAGTACTTGTAGTCATTTTCATAAAGTTGCCCAAGTACATGTTTAGCCCCAGTTGGACTTGATTCTTGTCTTCGCCTTGGTGAGTGTGTTGAATGGGTTGGATTGCATGCGTGCACTCAACGACATGCATGTTGTTGAATCCCTTACATGTGATCAACAACACTACTCACCATGTCTACTCTATGTCACCCGCTGGAATGGATCCTTAACTTGTACCGGTGCAGTTTCATCCGTGATTACATGTTGTGCCCACTGTTGTTCTTGATCCTACTATAACTCATTCTTCTGTCTGTGCAACTTCATGTTCTTCCTGAGTTGTTGCTTCAGCACATGCAACTCATTATTTGTTCCATCTTCTGCCTTCGCGTGATCTTTATGTCATGTCGTCACTTCATAGCTTGAGTCTCCAAAGTTTCTTTCATCATCAATGGACCTGTTTGAGCTTGCAACCTTGTTCTGCCTCTGTGTTGTCAACAACCCTCCTCTTGCATTCGTTGCACTTGGTAAGCTGTCTTCAGCTGTTGTTCATGATGATGCTCGTTGTGATGCTGCTGTTGTCGTATCTCGATGTCATTGTCTACAAACACCTTGATGTCTTCATGGGTAGGCAAGTCCATAGAAACTTGATCAACTGCATCCCCAAGCGTGCTTTGAATGGTGTATTCGTCTCTACTCTCTTGGAAACCATTGTACCTATACTAATGAGAGGCAGATGAACACCTGTGATACTTGGAGACATGGAAACACTCATGGCAAGAAATCTGTCAGTCGAAAACCAAAATGAACATGAGAACTGACTTGCAACATACCTGGGTGAATGATCATGAAGGTTGCACAATTTTGGTTGGGAGGTCAGGAGACTGACTGCCAAGACTACACAAGGCACAATCTGGGCTGTTGGGAGACTAAATTGGCTACTGGATCTGCAAAATGCGCGAATTAGTTGGGCAGTTGGCTACTAGGATTGCACAATGCACGATTCCAGCTGGGAAAGACTGCTGGCTCAGGGACAGATTTACACAAAATTTTGGGCCAAGAAGCCACTGACCTCCAGAAATGCACAATTTAGACCAGGGGGTGAATGCTGGGCTAGAATGCGCAAATTTGGAGAGGAAGGTGAGCCTTCCTTCTCCAGTTTGCGTAATGCAGCCTTGGTGATGGTAGAGACTGGGCCAAGGTTTTCCCGAATCACCGACGAGAAACTGAAAGCAAGTAAGTCGATGAAATGTATGGCGACACTAAGTGTTAGCAAAAGTGATAAATAGTGCATGAAAAACATGGATGGATATTGAGCAAACAGATCAACATGCATGTGGGTGAGGTTGTTTTCCGGTTGGGCGAACATCCGTGCAAAATAGTTTCATGCATGTGACAACAATGAGATAGAAACAAAACTTGAAATAGAGCTAGAACAAGCCAGAATATATGTAAACCACAGTAGGCATTCAAATAAATCAAGCAAACAACACTCGCACAAGCGAATACACAAAAAGCGACAGAAATTTTGAAAAAGACAAGTTGAGGCCACTTACCCATGAATAGTTGAGCCAGATGTGTTGAAGAGTCCTAGATGTGCTATGGGATGTCAGAGCTCCAAGATTGATGTGAATGAATGAGCTTTGACATGTCGAATAACTAAGTTTGGTCTCAACATGCGCATGCCACAAATCTAGGACAAAGTGACACTTGGAGGGAAACTTCTAAAACAACTTTGCATGTAACCCCCGGTTGCTAAAAATAGCTCCCTGAATCATGGGATGCCTTTTTCATGTTGCTTCTTGCTATTTCGAGAAGATCAAGTCATGTATGCATGCAAGTCAAGTTTCTCCGGTCCCATGTGGAACTAGTAAACTAGACTGTCCATGCATGCCAGTGCTCAACTGCTTGGGAAAAATGTGCATTCCTAACTGTAAGTGGTGGGCTCCAATATTGTAGCAATAATGCTACAACTCCTGGAGCTTCCTTCTCTAATTTTATCAACCCGGTAGTTCGTCACAAACTTGGAAGCGACAGTGCTGTATGCACAAGTACTAGCTCTTGTCGCAGCTGTCACTTGGTCAGCTGGCACAAGTCCGCTAGGGCTCAAGCCAACTTCTATATGTTCTCAGAAGAAGCTTTCTAAATGATGAACGAAGGCTATCTCAAAGGAAATTAACCTACTTTGCAAGAATGAACTGAAAGCCAACCAAACATGGAAATCCTAGTAAACCCTAATCTGACTAGCTTAATCCTTATGATGCAATGGTGGGAATGCAACTTCTAGAAATGATGCCATTACTTCTACTGAGATGAGATGCATGAATTTAAACTACTTCCATTGAAGAGAACACATTTTTGTATTTTTGCTCAAGTGGGTGGAGTCATTGTGATTGTGCTTCTTATTGGTTCTTGACTGTGCAGGGGTAGTTCAAAGGGGAGGAAGGCTTGGGAACGGTCAGGAGGACTCTGAGAGGTTCCAGGGGATCCCTCACATCATTCCACAGAAGTCCACAACGTTCGGGTGCTTGGCAACCGTGTTTGCAGGCTTCTACAGGATGTCTGGAGGGGATCCTACAGGAAACTCGGGATTTCTATAGGAAGTCTGCTAACTTCTACAGGATGTTCTACAGTCGGAGTTTTGGGTGATGGAGGAGTGAAGGAGCTGTGTGGGTGGATAGGTAAGATGAAATAGGAGCTTGTGATGACCTATGGACAGAAAGATGAGATGGGGAAGGCGTGTGTAAAGCTGGTTGGTCAATAGAAGGGTAGAGTAGTGGAAGGTCAAAAAGATTGAGCAACGTGGACAGTAGAAGGGTTGGAAGGCAAATGAGCTGAACAGCGGATGAGTAGGTGGCTTAGGCACGGTTCAGAAGGATAAGAACACGATGGAGTGGTGCTGCGCAGTGTAAATGAAACAAATCACCCTTATCTTGCATGTAACCGAAAGTTCACCAACCTATTCTAACTGTTTTATTAGGAATCAAAGAACAAAAATGTAAGTTGAAGGGAAACCGTGCATGATGCTGAACCAAAGAGTCATTACTCGAGATATAATTGCATAGACGATTCTTCAATCGAAAACGTTACATCAATACTTGCATGCATATGTTAAAATAGTGTTTTTGGCAGTTGGCACGGTCTACACTTCCGGTCCCCAAACAGAGGTGAAAGTGAGCATGCATTCAACCTTTTTTTTGAACTCAACGTAACTTCAATCTCCCTACGCTAATTATGAACTACTGAAACAACTGCATTCATGAAACTAACCTACATAACCAAACCGAAACAGTCAACTCAGAAAACTGTATTTTTCAAGTGCATGTAAAGGAAAGAAATGCAATGATAAAAGAAAGACAAGTAGCGATACAAAAAGAAGGAGGTCTATTGCTCTCAGGTTGGGCCCTAACCTGAGAGCTATATCTCCCCTAAGAACTCAGAATTGAATCCAAATCTGCCTGCCTTTTATTAAAAGATCATAATCATGAGTCTAACAACATGCCAAAATTGGCTTACAAAGAGCAAAAACAGAGCTACAACTCGTGGTTCAAAATCTACAACAAAAGTTCAAGAGTCTCATCGAAGGCTACAGCCTCAATATTTATACATGATGAGGGCCAAGCTGGCCTCCTCAATTAGTGGGGCTTGGCTGTCCAACTAAAAGTAAACTGTTGTTCCTGTAGAATCCGTTGGCTGCCTTCTAGCTCGGTGGTGATAGCTGTTGGAGCTCAGAGTTGCGGTGGGGATCACGAGGAAGGTCATTCAAGGCTGTGGACAACCTCCCTATAAACCCGCAATGCCACCTTGGTTGTCTCCTTGTCTTCATTTGCGTGGTCTTTGCTCCATTTAATGTCAAAAAAACCTGAAATCATCATGTATTAGCCACATAGGCATAATGATTGCCCTTCTTCCTACAAATAACACGAATATACTAAGAAATGATGCATAAGTGATAAAAAATGAAGGGTTGAGCAAGGTAAGTAGGCCAAATGAGCCCAAATTGTTACCAAAATTTGGGGCTCATCATCACCCCCCAGCTAAAATATTTGCTCATCCTTGAGCAACTAGTCCAACTCTTCATCATTCATTGCCTTTACTGCTACCCTTACATCCCAAGCCTCTGTAGTAGTGTCCTCCTTGCTGATATGAAACCCAGCCCTTCTGTTTACCTCTTCTCACTGTTCATTATCATCTGTCTCTGTGCTGCCTTCCATCAATCCTAGCAGCAGTGGTGGTCTGAGTTTAAGGCCAATCCAGCTGGCCTGGAGGTTTTGCATGGAGTTCTTATAGAGGGATGCCCGTACTAGAGCTTCCCTCATCCGGGTTGGGGTATGGTACTCACGGATTTTCAGACTGTGTGCCAATGTATTCCATCTGCGTGTGCATGCTTGGACAACGTTGTCACCTAACAGTCTCTCCATGTCCTCAAAATGAGCTATGGCTTGGGCCTAATGATCCATATATCTTAATGAAGCTTGAGGGTCAGTGGACAAATGTTGGTGTGCCGAGATTAGTGCAACTGGATCTCCTGGTTCTGGTCTGATGAGCAATGGCTCGTTCAGCTCTTGGTTCATGATTGCTTTGGCTTCTGCTGCTCTTTTGTCCTCATGGTTCAGCCATGAGGCAAATGCCAATAATTGCATATCTCCCAAGGCCGTATTGGGATCCCATGAAACTTCATTAGGCAGGGCCATATTATGGAGGTAGAACTCCGCCAATTTGGCCCTATCCTCCGATGAGCTAGTACTGCAAATTTCAGTGAATTGCTGCGGGTCTTGGAGCTGAGAGATACCTCTTTGCGCCAAGGTATTGATATGAAATTGCAGCCATTGGTCTTTCAAGTACAAGCCATAGGATTTGGCTGGCTGTCTGCATTGGATAGCATCCATGGCCCAGCTGGCCATGCAGGCCAATTGTGCTTCTTTCTGCTGCAGCTGTTCTCTGAGAGCTTGCACCTCAATTTGTGCTTGCTGTTCTGCTTCTTGTAGAAGTGTGGTTGGCTCCCCAAGACCGGTGTTCAGTTCCTTTTTTCCTTGCTGTTCCTCGGTGGTGTCCTTGGAGGATGTACCTGTCCCTGCCCTCAGCTCCTGTAGCTGCAATCTCAGCTTCTGGTTTTCTTCCTGTAGGAACACGCGTTGGCAATTTGCCATGTGTTTGGCCATGGACAATTCACTTCTGGCCTCCTTGAGCTGCTCCTGTAAGGGACCTATGTCCGCCACACCCTTTGACTTGGCTATTTTCATCCACGTGTGTGTACGGACTCTTTCTTCCTCTAATGCAAAAAACAGTGGCACAGTAAATTTCTGAGGTATAATCTTGCCAGCCTCTAAAAAGTTGTAATATGAACTCAGACTTGGCTGAGGGCTGGGCTCCGGTATATGCTCTTTCTCCACTTCCTTTGGTGGCTCTACTTCACCCTCCCTTGGTGGTGATAAAGGTGCTTCTCCCTCCATTTCCTCAGTTTCTTTAAGCCTGGCTAAGGTTTCCTGTAGAGCATTTTCAGCATCCTGTAGCCGAGCTCTTTCAGTCAATTGGTCTAACTTTCCTTGCCATGTAGTTTTCTTCGGGCTTCCCCTCTCATAGGTGAATGATATCCTCGAGGGGGACCTTTCCTTGGGCGA
The DNA here is from genome assembly GCA_031772625.1 of Pinus tabuliformis. Taxonomy (NCBI): domain Eukaryota; kingdom Viridiplantae; phylum Streptophyta; class Pinopsida; order Pinales; family Pinaceae; genus Pinus; species Pinus tabuliformis. Next base: position 658,061,282 of record CM062809.1, read on the forward strand.
AGTAGGGGCATCTTCAATGATGATCGGGCTACTGGACGGAGGCTGTGGCTTGCCCGTCTTTATTCTCACACTTCTTCGAGCTTTAAAATATAGAGGGGTCTCCCTCTTTCTCTTCTCCTTTGGCTTAGGAGGTGTGCTGAGGGCGGCCAACACATCTGCTGCCTCCCTTTCACGAATGTCAACTTTCTTCTCCTTGGGTTTCACTTTTTCAGGGCTTCCTGTAGAAGACCCTGTTTTAGTCAATTTCGGGCTTCCTGTAGAAGACCCTTTTTCAGTTAATTTCGGGCTTCCTGTAGAAGCCCCTTTTTCAGTTAATTTCGGGCTTCCTGTAGAAGCCGATTTCGGCTTTCCTGTAGAAACAGGTGTCACCGCCTCTGTTTGCTTTGCTGCATGAGTTTTGCCTTTTGACTTGGTTGCGGTCGCTGTCGAGGCACTCTTGCTGATGTGGACCTTCTCAGCCTTGTCCACTCTGCCTTGCAACCTTTTCTCTCTTGCTGTCAAGATGGGTGTGTCATCTTTCTCCTTGTCATCCTTTTTCTCTTGTTTCTTCTCTTGCTTTTTCTTCTGCTCTGTGGTTGGGGTCTTTTGGCCTTTTTCTTTCTTTACTGCGGGCACTGACTCTTTCTCCTCACTGCTAGATGAACCGAGCTCTTCGGTTAGCATCTTGATGTCCCCGTCCTTTGTCAAATTTCTGAAGGCTTCCCATGAGAGAGGAACCTTATATGTGTGGAGCGCATCCTCCACGAGGAGTTTGATCAGTCCATGGTGGGCTACCTGGTCTGGTGTGCCTTCTTTTAGCTTGGTTGCACACTCAATCAGAGACTGTAGTAGAAAGTAAGGGAGACTGAGTTTGTTTTCTACAGGTAGATCCATCTGGTGCCGTAATTCAGTGAGTAACCGAAAATGATACCCGTATACAATGCTAAAACAGCCTTCGCAGGTGATGTACTTCATAATTTGCAGGCTAACTTCATTCCACGGTGGTAGTAAACTGGTTCTACGAACCCCATTTTTGTCTTCTGAGAATTCCTCCTCTGGTGGAAAGAACTCTTTCTTAGCTTGTTGGCTCAATTTCCTTTCTTCTTTATCCCATGGTAATCCCATTGGGAGCTCCGTAACTCGGCTGATGAATTGTGGGGTGAGTTTGAGGCTCAGACCCCTGAAGGTAACGGTGGCCAATGTTTTAGATTTCGGCCTCAGAGCTTGCAAAAACTCTTCTGCCACTTCGTCGTCATAGCCCTGCAATTTGTCACAGAAGGATATCCATTGTGCTCGTGTGAAGAGCTCCACCACCTTAGGATTTTCTCTTAACTTTGTTGAATCGGTGGGTTCCCTTCTGATGAACCCACCCGGCATGGTGAAAAACTGCTGTGTTAGTTGGAGGTGGCAAATGCGGAAGAAATTTGGTCTACTGGGACAGAGCGTGGGATTACGCCTCTGTCATGCACATAATTCACAAAGCTTACCCCATGAGAACCTTTAACACAGTCAACTACACTGACATCCTATAGGACGACAGTTCATGCACGGCAAACAACAATTTCAACAATTTTCTACGACCAGACTGTAGACGACGATTCTGCCACCTTCAAAAACCAATTGCATGGAGAGTTCAGGCTTACCTTTCTAATCCACCACCTTTTGACGTGAGGAACCCGACTTCCTATAGAAACAACTTTCCTGTAGGAGCAGCGCGCGATTTCCGGGGGATACTGCAGTGGGTCTGCACTCTTGGTGTGGCTTCACAGGCGTTCTGATGGCCAAAGACTCGGAGTATCGGGCTGCAGAGGGATCCGGAGGATCACTCGAGTCGCAAACGGTGAATGATAAATGCATGGGGTGGCAATCTAGCTGATTAGATTTGAATCGGCGGAATCCGTGGCGCGGGGGTGAGTTGTCCCTGCCGGACCGTTGGGCGACGTCACACCATCATTCTTCTGCAAGTTCCCTTACTGCCGCATCATTCCCCGCAGATCTGCCGCCGCCATTCTTGTTAGAACTCGTTTCTCCCTGAGTGGACGGTTCTCACGTGTCCACTGCCCGTTTTTTTCCACGACCACCATTCACACATCCGGCTCGACCAGCTGACTGGTCGACGTGGCCAATCGATTGACCATACAACTGCTCAACCCATCCATTTCACACTTGCAAACATTTTCAAAGTAAAATTCATGCAATTCGACGGAAGAAAGGGTCGAGGCACTTACCTGTGCGGCCGCAACACGATTGTTCAGGCTCTTGGACGACGATGAGTGGATTTGGTTGCTGCTGCTTGATTTGCACAGGCCCGGAGGTTCACATTCATAGGCCGCCGACGATGGATCTTATGATGCGGCTGCATGTGCCTGCGTGTTCATTGCATGTGGCAAGCGCTGTGAATAGTGTACACTCCAGCGGGCTTAACTGTTACGGGACTCCTGCAGGATGTCCTGTAACAGTTTTTCCTCCTCGGGTGCATGCTGCACGATGAAGGCAATGGCCCCACGATCACGCTCACAGAGCTCATGGATGGCTGGGATGGATATGGTATGACCTCTCAGCGTTTTTCCATCTCAAAAATTGCTTTTCTCTTGATAACTCAATGATCTGCTTTGATGGTGCAGGTAACTTCATTGCATGTCGACAGGGATGGTAGGAAGAGGTGACAGCAGTGTATAAGGGTGCCAACAGTAGCTTGCATGCGTCCAAACCGGCCCTTGGTCGTTAGATCTCCTCACAAAATGAATTCTGGGCCGTCCAGAACTTCTACAGGAAGTTTCCTGTAGAAATACAAAACTTCCTGTAGAAAGGTTGCGTTTCCTGTAGAAAGTCTGCACCTTCCTGTAGAAAGTATGCATCTTCCTGTAGAAGACTCAAGCCGTGATGAAATTGTGCACATACCTTGGAGAAAATGAGTATTCTTGGAGGAGGGGCTGGTGAGGTCTCCTGGCAGCATGATAAGGATCTTTGGCTTTGCGTTAAAAGACCTCCTCTCCTTCATAGAACACCTGCAACCTGTATGCATTTTCACATTATAAACTTGCTGTCCCTATCTTTTTGCTTATTGTCTTATTTTCTCTTTTCTCTTTTATTTTTGTCTCTTATATATATATATATATATATCTATATATTTTTTTTTTTTGAAAAATAGTAGGGGCGCCTCAATAAGGTTTTCACCCTTGCCATCTGCCTTAAGCGCCTCAGAGAGGTTTTCACTCAAGGATCTTTTTCAAATCTCTTTTTCTGAAAGACAATAGGGGCGCCTCAATGAGGTTTTCACCCCTACCACCTGCCTTGGGAGCCTCAGAAAGGTTTTCACCCAAGGATCTTTATTATTTATTATTATATATATATTTTTTAGATCTTTCAGGGTATGCCCAAAGCAGAGGCAGAACCCTTCTCTATGACCAACACTGATTTCTCCATAGTTTTGGTGAACTCTTGTCTTGAGAGAGTTTTCCTGTAGATCTTCAATCGATGCCCATTGACAAGCATGGGGATGGCTTCCTCATCGATGGTCCGAATAAGAACAGATCCATTGTCATGGCATTTTTTCACTGCATATGGTCCTAGCCATCTGGTTCTCAGCTTCCCCTTGAAATCTTTGTATCTGGAGTCATACAACAAGGCCCAATTTCCCGGCTGGAATTGCTTGTCATGGAGGTGTTGGTCATGCCACACCTTTCTCTGAAGTTGAACCATTTCTGAGTGAAGGAGGGCCTGCATCCGGTGCTCGTCCAGTCCATTCCACTGCAATAACCTTTCCTGTTGTGCATGGCTGATATCTAGGTCCAGCTGAGCTGCCATCCTCAAAGTGTTGTATTCAAATTCAATGGACAACAAAGCTTTCTTCCCATAGACCAGATCATAAGGTGTGAAGCCGGTGGTGGTCTTCCAAGTGGTGTTGTAAGCCCATGTGGCCTCAACCAAGCGATCTGCCCAATCTTTCCTACTGCTGCTCACCACCTTAGTCAAAATCCCTTGCAATGCTCTGTTGGTGACTTCCACTTGCCCATTTTCCTGTGGATGATATGGGGTGGAAGTCCTATGATTGATTTTGTGGTGAGCTAGCAGGTCTTCAATCAAGTTGGATGTGAACTGGCTCCCTTGATCGGTGACCAGCTCTCTTGGGTAGCCAAATTTGTAGAAGATGTTTTCTCTTAAGAACTCGGCCACCTTCTCTTCTGTTGCTGCCTTGATTGCTTTAGTCTCTGCCCACTTTGTCAAGTAGTCAGTGCACACAATGATGTAAGACCTTTGCCTCGAAGGAGGGTTGATTGGACCCACAAAATCCATACCCCACTTCTCAAATGGGTCAAGAGTCACTTGAGGTTGGAGAGGCATCTCATCCCTTGGAGTCGGTTTCCCCATTCTTTGGCATTGGTCACATTGGCTGATATATCTTCTGACATCTTGATGAAGTGTGGGCCAATAGTAGCCTGCCTGCAGGATTTTGAAGGCAGTCCTCTTTGCTGCAAAATGTCCTCCACAAGGCCCATCATGACAGGTGAGGAGGATATCAAAGACTTCCTCCTCGCTTACACAACGCCTTAAGATCTGATCAGGGACAAGCTTGAACAGATTGCCCCCGATCCAAGTAAATGAGGCACTTTTTCTGATGATTCTGCTCTTCTCTCTTGAAGACAGGTGCGGAGGGAATTGTGCTGAAACAAGGTAGTTTGCTATATCAGCAAACCATGGAGAGAGTACTGAGATAACAAACAGATGTTCATCGGGCATCTGGTCATCCACTATTCCATCCTCATCTGCAGACAAATCCAATCTAGATAAAAAGTCAGCAACAACATTTTCTTTACCTGGTTTGTCAACAATGGTCAAATCAAACTGCTGCAACAAAAGTAACCATCTAATAATACGAGCATTCACATCTGGTTTATTCATTAAATATCTAATTGCAGTATGATCCGTATGTACAAAGGTTTGATAGCCAGTAATATAATGTCGGAACTTGTTCAGTGCATGGACCACAGCCAAGAATTCTTTCTCGGTTACAGTGTAATTCAGCTCGACTTTGGACAAGTTTTTGCTAACAAAGTAAATGGCATATGGAAGTTTTTGTTCAACTTGTCCTAAAGCTGCCCCTATGGCTTTGTTCGAGGCATCAGTGTGGATGTGGAAAGGTAGGGCCCAGTTTGGGCCTCTCAATTTTGGGGCTGACACCAACTTGTCCTTTAATTCATTCAACGCCCTCTGACAATCGTCAGTCCATTTAAACTCCACATCTTTTGCCAACAGGCCAAACAATGGCGAGGCTAGCTTGCTGAAGTCTTTAATGAATCTCATGTAATACCCTGCTAATCCTAAGAAACTCCGAACATCCCTTACCTTTTGGGGAGGTGGAACCTTCTTGATGAGAGCAATTTTGTTAGGATCCACTTGTAACCCTTGGCAAGAAATGGTATGGCCTAGCACGGTTCCTTTAGTCATCAGGAATTCACATTTTTCAGGACTAAGGGACAGGTTCATCTCAATGCATTTGGTTAGGACCTTTTCCAGATTGGACAATGCTTCCTGGAAGTTGCACCCATAAGGAGTGAAGTCATCCATATAGATTTCCACCACATCATGGACCAACTCCGAGAAGATGCTCAAGACAGCTCTCTGGAAGGTAGCAGGAGCATTGCATAGCCCAAAGGGAAGAACTCGGTAGGCAAAGGTACCCCAAGGACAAGTGAAGGTGGTCTTATCTTAGTCTTCCGGGCTGATTTGGATTTGGTTGTACCCGCTAAACCCATCCAGGAAAGAGAAGAACTTCTTTCCTGCCAGTCCATCCAACACTTGATCTATGAAAGGTAGAGGGAAATGGTCTTTCTTGGAAGCTTTGTTCAGTTCTCGGTAGTCCACAGAGATTCTCCACTTCCCATTTTTCTTGGGAACCAACACCAGAGGGGACACCCATTCACTATCTGAGATGGGGTAAATGAATCCGACATCCAACAGTTTTTGCAATTCTTCCTTGACAATGTCCTTAAGGGCTGGATTCATTCTCCTCTGAGGTTGCCTAACCGGTTTACAACCATCTTTGATGTATATGTGATGGGTACAGACCGAGGGATGGACTCCTTTCATCTCCTTATAGCTCCAAGCAAAAGCATCTAGGTGACTGGCCAACAGGCTACACAACTCCTTTTCCTGGGAAGGAGATAGGGAGGAGCTGATCTTTAACGTTCTCTCTGGGCCGAACTCCACATTCTTGACTCTGGGAGTGACAGGGTTGGTGGCACAAAGGTCCACTAAGGTGTTGGCTTGGGCGTCCTCCACCAATTTCTCTAAGGATAGTGCACTGGAAGGTGGATTCTGGATCAAAGTCTCAATCAAGTCATCCTCGGTTGGGGGGTCTCTTCTAGTGGTATCTAGGGTGCACAAAGGTGCTGAGTACACCTCATCCTCCTCTCCTTCCTTCAACCACAGTGGTAAGTCATGCTCTAAGGAGGGTTGGGCAGGAGGGTATAGGACTAGCTGCTTGGACATAGGACCGTTTTTGATGGTCATGTTTCCTGCACGACAACTTATGTAAGCATCTGCAGTGGCTAACCAAGGCCTTCCCAAAATGAGAGGATATCTAGTAAGATTTGCCTTGGGTTGCAGAACCAAGAAATCTGCAGGGTATTCCCAAGAGTCGACAGAGACCAAGACATCCTCCACAATCCCTTCGGGAGTCACAGTGGAGCGATCTGCTAGTTGCAGTACTGTCGAGGTCTTCCTCAAAGAAACCTGAAGATTGAGTTTGAGCATGGTATCCCTGGTCATCACATTAATGGCAGCCCCCAGATCAATCAAGGTGTGAGGTATGATGGTGCCATTGATGTGGACATCTACTACAGGACTCCCATGATCTAGATACTTTGGGCAGATGACTTGTCCTAACATAAGGTCAGACAGTTGTCCTAAGACATTGATGGTTGAAGCATCTCTCTTTCGCCTGCCTGGGTGTTTGAAACACTTTTCCTTAACCAGTTTGTTGTATATTGGCACATCTTTGATGGCTTGGAGAAGTGGTATTTTCACACACAACTGCTTGAGCTCTCCCAGAAGCTCATCCTCCTCTGGGTTGGGTTGTGTGGTGGCTGTTAGTCTCTCAGGAAAGGGTGGAATAGCCTTTGGTTCACTTTCCTGTTTGTCCTCCTTGTCCTCTGGGGGAGGAGGTTGGCGATCCGGAAGAGTCTTTCCAGATCGAATATTGATCTCCTGGATCTCCACAACATAGGTAGGGCATGATGTTTCCCCAGTGTATACCTGCTGGGCCTGTCTATTGTTGGGGTTCGGGTTCGGTTGAGCAGGAATTTGAGGTTGCCTTGGAGGAGCAGGAGGTAATGGTTGAGGTTGAACTGGTGGTGGAGGCAAAATGGCGGGAGGAGTGTTATATTGGGGCCTCCACCCCGACTGAGGTGCATTCCACTGAGGCTGTGGCTGGGCATGTGAATGATATGAATGAGTAGTGGGCTGAGTAGGGTACTGAGGTGGATAAGACCATGGAGGAGGCATAGACCAGGAAAGATGAGCAGGGGGACCCCAGGAAGGCATAGGAGTCGATTGGTTGGGGCTGTAATAAGCTTGGGGTGCCCCTTGCATCCCCTGCTGGTAAGGTCTAGGTCCTTGTGGCCTCCTTTGGTTGAGGAAATAGAGAGGTTCAGTGGGAGCTTCTGTCCCTTGGTACATAGCTTTAAGTCCAGGTAAGGTTGGGCATTGATTTGTGGGATGGTCCTCCTCACAAACGAAGCACACTTTGACCGAATGCAATGGGCATTCGTTCTTAGGGTGTCTCCTTATACATCTAGGGTAGAAGATAGCCAAGGCCCTCTCAGCTTCTTCTTTCTTCTGCTGGATCCTGAATGTGTCCAGTTGCATGGCGATGGTCTGTCTCACCTCACTCTTAAGATCTTCTAATTGATTTGCAAACTCATGCTTGGAGAAAGGAATACCAGCTGAGAGAAGGTTTCCTCTACCTCGTTTCCGGGCTGCCCTAGAGTGGTTTCTGAACACAGTCTTGATGTCCTCATAAGGCAGCTGGTAAATATCTCCCCCAGCTAACATGTGAAGGGTATCTAAAAGGTCTTCAGGGACTCCTCGGAGCAGGACCAACTTGAGGGATTCAGGGTCAAGTGTGCACCTGGCCCGCTTATAGCTAAGTTGGAACCTCTCCTCATAATCCTCTAAGGACTCATCATTTCCCATGGTCATCCGAAAGATTTCTCCCTTGGTTTCCTTGGACCTACAGTAGTCCCGGTACTTGGTATTGAAAGCTTGCTGCATCTGAGCCCAAGTGGTGATACTATTCCCAGGTAAGCCCATGAACCAGCGTAATGTTGCATCCTTAAGAGTTGAAGGGAAGAGTTTCAGCTTCTGCTCATCTTCAGTATAGTCATAGGTTCTACAAAGGACAACAATCTCAAACAGGAAGGTATCAGGATCTTCAGTGGTCAGTCCATGGAAGTGAGGCAGAGCAGAGGGGCTAATGTTTTTCATTTTCATGTCTCCATTGGTTTCTCGGATGGGGAAGGCAACTTCTATTCTCTCATCTTCTCCTCTATTGTCAGCCATGGCTTCAGATGGGATGGTCTCTAATTCTTCTTCTGCTATAGGATCTTCATATATCTCAGGAGGTTCACCAATAGGTTCTTCTGGATCACTGTCACCGAAGAAGAGAGAAGGGTGACTCAATGATGTGGTGGGGCTGTTGGGTAGGAATTTGCCTGTTTTATCTCGATTCCTACGAGGCATGAAATGGAAAGACTTTTTGATTGCTTTTGCTTTTTTCTTTGGTACCTGCAAAATTGAAACAGATTGATCTACAACTAACTATCTTGCTGAAATAAAAATGCAGAATTGAAATGAAAACAGGAAAGGACTAATCTACTTTGCTCAAATGGAATTGCAGGAATGGAAATGCTAGTCTACGCTTGCAGAATTGAAAGGCTAATCTATGCTTGAAAAATTGAAATTGCGGAATTGAAATGCTAATCTATGAAAGCAGGAAATGTCTATGCTACTTTTGCAGAATGGAAATGAAATAAACTACTTGGCAGAAGGCGAGAGTAAGAAAATAGAAGAAAAGCAACAATTACTAATACTCTGACGCTTCCTCGGCAACGACGCCAAAAAGATGGTGGGCTCCAGTATTGTAGCAATAATGCTACAACTCCTGGAGCTTCCTTCTCTAATTTTATCAACCCGGTAGTTCGTAACAAACTTGGAAGCGACGGTACTGTATGCACAAGTACTAGCTCTTGTCGCAGCTGTCACTTGGTCAGCTGGCACAAGTCCGCTAGGGCTCAAGCCAACTTCTATATGTTCTCAGAATAAGCTTTCTAAATGATGAACGAAGGCTATCTCAAAGGAAATTAACCTACTTTGCAAGAATGAACTGAAAGCCAACCAAACATGGAAACCCTAGTAAACCCTAATCTGACTAGCTTAATCCTTATGATGCAATGGTGGGAATGCAACTTCTAGAAATGATGCCATTACTTCTAGTGAGATGAGATGCATGAATTTAAACTACTTCCATTGAAGAGAACACGTTTTTGTATTTTTTCTCAAGTGGCTGGAGTCATTGTGATTGTGCTTCTTACTGGGTCTTGACTGTGCAGGGGTAGTTCAAAGGGGAGGAAGGCTTGGGAACGGTCAGGAGGACTCTGAGAGGTTCCAGGGGATCCCTCACATCATTCCACAGAAGTCCACAACGTTCGGGTGCTTGGCAACCGTGTTTGTAGGCTTCTACAGGATGTCTGGAGGGGATCCTACAGGAAACTCGGGATTTCTACAGGAAGTCTGCTAACTTCTACAGGATGTTCTACAGTCGGAGTTTTGGTCGATGGAGGAGTGAAGGAGCTGTGTGGGTGGATAGGTAAGATGAAAGAGGAGCTGTGATGACCTATGGACAGAAAGATGAGATGGGGAAGGCGTGTGTAAAGCTGGTTGGTCGATAGAAGGGTAGAGTAGTGGAAGGTCAAAAACGTTGAGCAACGTGGATAATAGAAGGGTTGGAAGGCAAATGAGCTGAACAGAGGATGAGTAGGTGGCTTAGGCACGGTTCAGAAGGATAAGAACACGATGGAGTGGTGCTGCGCAGTGTAAATGAAACAAATCACCCTTATCTTGCATGTAACCGAAAGTTCACCAACCTATTCTAACTGTTTTATTAGGAATCAAAGAACAACAATGTAAGTTGAAGGGAAATCGTGCATGATGCTGAACCAAAGAGTCATTACTCGAGATATAATTGCATGGACGATTCTTCAATCGAAAACGTTACATCAATACTTGCATGCATATGTTAAAATAGTGTTTTTGGCAGTTGGCACGGTCTACACTTCCGGTCCCCAAACAGAGGTGAAAGTGAGCATGCATTCAACCTTTTTTTTGAACTCAACGTAACTTCAATCTCCCTACGCTAATTCTGAACTACTGAAACAACTGCATTCATGAAAGTAACCTACATAACCAAACCGAAACAATCAACTCAGCAAACTGTATTTTTCAAGTGCATGTAAAGGAAAGAAATGCAATGATAAAAGAAAGACAAGTAGCGATACAAAAAGAAGGAGGTCTATTGCTCTCAGGTTGGGCCCTAAGCTGAGAGCTATAGCTCCCCTAAGAACTCAGAATCGAATCCAAATCTGCCTGCCTTTTATTAAAAGATCATAATCATGAGTCTAACAACATGCCAAAATTGGCTTACAAAGAGCAAAAACAGAGCTACAACTCGTGGTTCAAAATCTACAACAAAAGTTCAAGAGTCTCATCGAAGGCTACAGCCTCAATATTTATACATGATGAGGGCCAAGCTGGCCTCCTTAATTAGTGGGGCTTGGCTGTCCAACTAAAAGTAAACTGCTGTTCCAGTAGAATAAGTTGGCTGCCTTCTAGCTCGGTGGTGATAGCTGTTGGAGCTCGGAGTTTGGGTGGAGATCACGAGGAAGGTCATTCAAGGCTGTGGACAACCGCCCTATAAACCCGCAATGCCACCTTGGCTATCTCCTTGTCTTCATTTGCGTGGTCTTTGCTCCATTTAATGTCAAAAAAACCTGAATCATCATGTATTAGCCACATAGGCATAATGTCTGCCCTTCTTCCTACAAATAACATGAATATACTAAGAAATGATGCATAAGTGATAAAAAATGAAGGGTTGAGCAAGGTAAGTAGGCCAAATGAGCCCAAATTGTTACCAAAATTTGGGGCTCATCAGTAAGCTGGGTTGAATACCTAAGGGGATTGTGCAATTCCTGGGTCCAGCAGCTGATTGCTACCCAAATTTGTGCAAAATCCTGGGTTGAATAGCCTGTTGATGGAAAAATTGTCCAAATCCTGCTGGGAGGGTTGGTTGGCAGGATTGCGCAATCCTGGAGACTAGAAAGCTGTCAGAGAGGATTGCACAATTCTTGGAGGGAAGGTTGGTTGCCCTCTAGGAATGTGAAATTTTCAAGGGGAAGTTGCTCAGCTTGTAGTTGGACCAAGTCCAGATGAGAAACATGTGAGGGAAATGGATCAACTGTGATTGACAGTTTGCCTTTCTGTGAGGAAAGCACTGAAGCTTGAGTACTTGACGAAGCAAGACAAAGTGTTGTGTAAGGTTGGTAGGGGAGGCTCCAAAACAGGGTAAGGAAAAATTTTGGAGGGTGGTCGTAGCTGCTACAATAGGAGGATTACATAGGGAGTCATTTAATAACTCGACATCCCATTCTTATGCTTAATTCCATGACATAATTCAACCATCATACGCAACAACAATAGGAGTATCCATACTGAGGTACACTCACGTAGTATGGAAACAAACAACATTGTGAAGTGTGCAACAAAGGATCAAAACCATCAATTTCCATTGAGCAAGGTAGGGGAAGTTTGTATCATTGAAGTGCTGAGCAACGAGAGTAGAGAGTGTGTTGTGAAATGAGCACAAGAACAAAGCTAAAAGGTGTGTAGCAGAGAGCCTGGGTGAGAGAAGGCAGAGTGTTGAGGATATGTTGCTATGAGAAGAGGGAAAAGTGCAGTTGTATGAGACCAAATGGAGTTTGTGGAACAATAATGGACCGAGAGCAGAAGTTGTTTCTGCAACCAACCATATTGGTATTTTCCATAATTGTATATGGCTCTATTTTCAGTTTGAAAATTGTATGAAATAGTAGAACAATGGAAAGAGAAGGTTGTAGCCTGCATTCAAAAGAGGTTGGTGCCTCTTGGAAATTTGGTGCTTGCTAAACTAAGGGGGTTGGTGCCTCCTGTGAGTGGGTGCTCACAAACAAACTGATGTAGTTGAACAGGTGCTTAATTTACATCATAAACAAACAACAAATTGGTGGGTTTTTCCCTCTGGGTTTCCCCGTGAAAACACCAGTGGCAATATGTGTGCAATGCTCATGTAATAGGTTGTATGAACATATGAATGCTTAAAATTTCTACTCACTTTCTTTAAGAATTAATGATCTCATAAGTAACATAAAATAAAAATAAAAACTAAATTCATATTCAAGAAAAAGTTTTAAGAATCTCACTATTACTGATTCACCCCTCCTCTTGGTAATTCCTTATTCTAACCATTGGTATCAGAGCCACGTTCCTTCAGGAACAGTCTAACCACTGGAAGGTAGATCTATAAGAAATTATGTATAGGAAAGAGAGTCAAGAGGCTTACTCAAGCAGAATACAAATCTTTGATGGGAAAAACTATGCCTTTTGGAAAGTAAGGATGGAAGCGTATCTTATGTCCCAGGGAGTAGATGTTTGGACTTCCGTGCTAGTAGAATACAATATCCTTGATATTACTCCCACTGATGCAAATGGTAAAAAAATGTATGGAAATAATGCTAAAGCTAAAAATGCAATTCTCTTTGGTCTTAGTCAATTATAGCTTGTAAAGGTTATGCACTGTAAGTCTGCTAAGGATGTGTGGATAAATCTTAATCAAAGTCATGAAGGACATGACAAAGTCAAGCAGGAAAAACTTCAAACCTTCAGAATGAGGTTTGAGAGCTTGAGAATGAGTGAAGATGAAAGCATAGCAGAATACTTCCTCAGATTTGATGAAGTAACAAATATGATTAGAGGACTTGGTGAAGAGGTCAAGGAAGAGATGATTGTTTAGAAAGTCTTAAGATCTCTGCCCATGATATTTAATGCCAAAGTCTCAACTATCGAAGAAATGGCTAATTTAGAGGATCTCAAGATGGACTAGTTTCTTGGTACTCTCACAACATATGTGATGAGAGTGGGAAGAAAGAAGTATGAACCTAAGGAAGAAGCATTCAAAGTATACAAAAAGGGCAAGGAGCACAAAGATCATCAAGATTGCTCCAACTATGAATCAGATCATGAGTTGGCTCAATTAGCCAGGAAATTGAAGCGTGGCTCAGGAAAATATAAAGGGAATTTCCCCTTTAAATGTTTTGACTATGGAAAATTTGGACATTTTTCATCTAAATTCCATTACAAAGAAAGGGTTGTAAAGGAAGAGGATCATAAACTTGGAAACAAATCTCAGAAACATCTGAAGAAAAATTTCTATAAGAAGAAGGGTTTCTACTCCAAGGAGGATAGCTCAACACTAGATTCACACAACGAAAAATCTTTGAAGGATGATTCAAATAAGTATTTACTTATGGATTTTGGGATAGACTCCAAGAAACAAATTATTATTGACTTTATAGAGGAGGAAGAAGAAGGAGTAGTGGACCTTGAAGGGGAAATCATTAATTTCTCTTGATGAGTTAAAGAAAGAAAAGAAAAAGAATAATTAGCTGAAGGAACAACTGAAATGTGCTAAAGAAGGTATGTATAACTCTGATAATGAAGAGTTTGTTTACCAAAAAGAAAAATGTTAAGAAGCTATTAAGAACAACGATAGTTTATTCCTTCTACTAGAAGAAAAACAAGGAACATGTGAGAAACTAGAAGCAGAGAACAAGCAATTAAAACAAGAGTTGCTCAAGATAAGGAAGGAACAATCTCAAAAAAATGCAAAGATGAAATTATGTATTTGAAAGTTAAACAAGAAGAAGCTAAACAAAAAGAAGAGGCTCTTCAAGATTTGATTCATGAATGGGAAGAGAACTACCAGAGTCTTGAGGTAGAGGTTGTCTCTTTAAGAACATATCTTGAGGGAATAAAGACTGAGAAGGGTTTAATTGAAAAATTTGTAGAAGGCACAAGGAAACTAGACCAAATTCTAAATAGCCAAAGTGCCTCACGAATAAAAAAAGGTATGGGAGACTCAAAGGCACATGAATAATCTATGGAGAAGATAAACTTCAGGTCCGCGGGATTTAAAGAACTGCAAAGTTATGCAAAGAAGCATAAAGAAAGAATCATTGAAGACAAAAGAGCAACATGGCAAAGAGGAGATCATCAATGGAGAGCTAATCAATAATCCAAACAACCAAGGTACCTTCATGCACAAGTTGATAAGACTTCCAACAATAGGCATGCCTATTTATTTTATGGTCATTGTAATAAGTGTCATATCTTTAGACATAAAATTGTTGATGTAGAAGGATAAAAGTTGAAAGAGATGAAAATTCTAGATATAATAAGTATTCGAATTTTAGATCTCAAAAATATCCTCTCAGAGATCGAAATGACTTGTCTCCCCTGTTAAGCGAAATAGAATGCTTCAAATATAATAATTTTGGGCACAAAGCAAGTGAGCGCAAAAGCAAGTTTGAATACCTGCCTAAGTTCCAAAATATTAGACAGTCAGCTATCCAAAAGGATAAGGGGAGTTGGAAATGAAAGACTTAAAAGAGCATGCAACATGGATTCATTCTATCTTCCCATAATCAAGTGAACAAATGTTATGTAGATAGTGGTTGTTCCAAGCATATGACTGGGGATAAAAGAATTTTTTTTTTTGCTAAAATAAAAGGACAGAGGGAATAATGTCACTTTCAGTAACAATGCTCTAGTAAGAATTTAGGGCAAAGGCATAGTCAGTCTTGATCAAAATACAAAATCACAAATTGTGTTGTATTTGGAAGGTATCAAGCACAACCTTCTTGGTGTTAGCCAAATGTGTGATAATGGATATGACGTGACCTTTTGATCCAAGGACTGTGAGATTTGCCACATGAAGAATGGAAAGCTAGTGGGAAAAGAAATTAGAACCCACAATAATGTATATGTGTTTGATAATTCCGAAGTTAATTTTTATTTAAGCAAAAGTAATGAAGAATGGTTGTGGCACATGAGGCTTGGCCATATGAATTTTGATAATTTGATAAAAGTTAGCAAGATGGGAGTTGTGATAGGATTACCAAGACTGTCAAGGCCTGATAACTCAATCTGCAAGTCATGGCAATTTGGCAAGATTAGGACTCATTTTAAGTCAAAATAGTTCTCCTCATCTAGACCACTAGAGCTCATTCAAACATATATTTGTGTCCCAACTAGAGCAAAAACCCCAAAAGGAGAAAGGAATTTCATGCTTCTCATTGATGATTTTACTAGGGCCACTTGGATTGTGCTGTTAAAATTAAAGTCAAGAGCATTTAAGCATTTTAAAGAATTTAAACTTAAGTAGAAAATGAAAAAGACTTAAAGACAAAATGCTTAAGATCAGGCAGAGGAGGAGAGTACACTTCAAGAGTGTTCGAAGAATTTTGTGAAGAACATGGCATTAGAAGGCAATATTCAGTGGCTTGAACTCCATAGCAAAATAGAGTAGTAGAGAGAAAGAGTAGAAAAATCCAGGAAATGGCCAGAGAAATGTTGGATGAAGTAGATGTGTCTCACATATTTTGGGGAGAAGCAACACATGCAACAGTGTATCTGTCAAATAGAACTCAACTAAGGCCTAATAGTAATAAAACTCCCTATGAATTGTGGAAGGGAAGACCTGCATCAATTAAATACCTGAAGGTATTTGGGAGTATATGTTTTATCAAAAGGAATGATAAGAATCCTAGAAAGTTTTACTCTCCCGCTAACGAGGGAATATTACTCGGGTACTTTGCTTAAAGTAAAGTATGTAAGTGTTACAACAAGTGGACAAAGAAGATTAAGGCTTGCATTGATGTGATAGTAGATGAAATATCTTCACAACCTGAGTCCTTTAAAAGAAATATGAACTTAGACGGTGAAGAAAATCTAGATATGAGGTTCGCAGATCTAGAAGAAACAAATTTAGATAGTGAAGGCGGGGAAGTAGGCACAAATCCAGGGCCAAAGACACCTTCCATGTATGTACAAAAATAACATCCTAAGAGTTAGATACTTGAAGATCAACGACATGGTGTTCAAGCTAGGAGAAAACTTGTAGGGAGTTAAAGTTGTGCAAATATGGTTTTGTTGTCATAGATTGAACCCAAGAATCTCGACTAAGCAAATGAGGACAAGTTCTAGGTGAAATCTATGAATGAAGAACTTGAACAAATTGAAAAGAATGACACTTGGGAGCTGGTTCCAAGACCTAAAGTGAAAAATTTCATTGGAACCAAACAGATTTTCAAAAACAAGTTGAATGAGTAGGGTCAAGTAATCAGAAACATGGCTCGATTTGTCTGCAAAGTGTATGCCCAAATACAAGGGGTAGATTTCGAGGAAACCTTTGCACCAGTAGCAAGACTGGAAGCTATCTGAATTTTTATTTCCATTTCTAGTCATAAAAAAAATCAAGGTATATCAGATGGATGTGAAGTCTGCATTCGTCAATGGAGATCTGGAAGAATAATTTTACATTGAGCATCCAGAAGGATTTATAGTCACAATAGAGGAAGGGTTTATGTGCAAACTGAAAAAGGCTCTATATGGACTGAAACAGGCTCCCAGAGCTTGGTACGAAAGATTGGATAAATACCTTCAGCAACAAGGCTTTAAAACGGGTATTGTTGACAACAATTTATACATAAACTCCGAAGGTGACCATCTACTAATTGTAGTATTCTATGTGGATGATATAATATCTGGCAGTGACATGGAACAATTGGGGCATCAATTCACAAAATGTATTCAAACAAAGTTCAAAATGTAATGATCAGAGAGCTGTCTTTCTTCCTGAGATTGCAAATCTCTCAAACCAAATACCTTCACAAAACTCTGCGGCTTCTTCACCAGTTCAAACTCCTTTTTCATTTTATCTCCAATTCTTTTTCTCCCGCCTTTCTGCGAAACTCCTTGGCTGGATTTAAACCCTCATGTGATAGGTGCGTGATCCTATGGATGAGCATGTCCGTGATGGCTATAGGCGCACTAAGGCAGCACCCATCGTGTACGAGAGTAAGTAACTGCCGCACACAGGCAGTGTTAATATTAGTGTGGTGATAGTGGGGCACCCACAATAGGTTCAACAACCCAGAATTTTCCACTCCATGGATCCATTCCACTATCTCCAACTCGGTGACACCTGAATCCTGGTAGTACACACGTTTCATGTAATTTGCGGTTGCTAGGTGCAGGAACCTCTCATGGTCCACCAGGTCCCAATCCTCCATTTTTAGCAGGGGGATCCGCGCGAGGCGCAGACCTTCAAAGGGAACCTGCTCCGGTAGTAGGGGCATAGAGATGACGAACTTGTCAGCATTCGGGTCCTTGGTGACCTTTGTCTTCCCTTTTCGTGGAGGGATGTACTCGAGTAACTTGGTAATGGGGACCCCATCCCAACATTCAGAATGGAATATTGCAAGCGAGTGAGCACACCTATGGTTATAGGCTCCAAATCATGCAAATAAGAGGAGACACCACTCGTAAATCAAACTGAATACAAATCCATGATAGGAAGCTTATTGTATCTTATAGCTTTGAGGCTAGATACCATGCAAGTTGTGGGTCTTGTGGCCCGATTTCAGGCCTTCCCTCGTGAAAGTCATGTTGTTGCTGTCAAAAGGATTTTCAAATATCTTTAAGGAACAACTGAATATGGACTCTAGTATGCTAAGAGCAAAGAATTTAAGTTGAAGGCTTACACGATGTTGATTGGGTTGGCAGTCTTGATGACAGGAAGAAAACCTCTGGTGCAACATTCTTCTTGGGAATATGCTTGGTGTCATGGGTAAAAAAGAAACAAGCCCCCATTTCTTTATCGACTGCTAAAGTAGAGTATATTGTTGTTGTTACCTATTGCACATAAATTCTATGGATGAAGAAGAATTTAAAATATATTCAGGTAGACTTGACTGATCCTATTACAATTATGTGTGAATACAAGTGCTATCAACATCTCTAAGAATCTAGTCATGCATTCAAAGACTAAAGATATTCCTATCAAGTTCCATTTCTTAAGGGAACAAGTTGCAACAAATGTTTTCAGACTTGAATATGTGGCCATTAAAGAGCAACTTGCATATATCTTTACTAAGCCACTAGGAAGAGAACCCTTTGAATATATCAAGCAATAGATAGGAGTTGTGACTCCTCCTTCCAAATGACTCCATTTTGGTAGGTGTTTGCAACTACTAAACATATGGGATTAATGGAAGAGTAGGTTGTAGTGGTTTAAGGGGAGTATTCAAGAAGTATTCTTTGCCATTGATGCCAAAAGGGGAGAAGATTACTAGGGCATTAGAGAAGACCATGGCTGGCTTCAGGGGAGCTTATGGTGTTTCCATGAATGCCAAAGGGGGAGATTGTTGGACAATTGGCATTGTATGGATGGCTAGTGGCTATGAATGTGTTAGAATTGATTTCAGCCGAGATTAGCATGGTGATTGGGATTCCAAGAGGAATCCTATGGTAGCTGTAGGCTTCTAGTAGAGAATCATCATAGTAGCAGACTTATTGAAAATCCGTAAAATGTTGATTATAATGGTTGGTAGTTCAGGCTTAGGAGGAATCCTATGGTAGATGCAGGCTTTTGGTAGAGAATCATCACAGTAGTAGGCTTATTGGAAAAGCCATAAAATAACGACTATGGTGATTAGGAGTCCAAGAGGAATCCCATGGTTGTTGTAGTGCTCTGTAGAGAATCATCATAGTAACAGGCTTACTGGAGAAGCCATAAAATGATGACTATGGTGGTTGGGAGTCCAGGATTCCAGACAAAAGAAGAAGAGTTAAAGAGCAAAGAATGGTAGAGAGTTTACAACCATTTTATAGGTAGTAGATGGTCTCAAAACCTGCATTGGACACTCTCCATTGGAAATTTCTCTGAAAGATATTTCCAAAGGTGTGTGGAAGTCTTAAAATGGCCTCCTGTATCAAAGGTTATGGTTTGCTGAAGTCAGGGTATTGAAGTCCTAAGCAGGCTGAAATATTGGAGGTCAATAGAGCGGCAGGATGAATATCGAATGTCAGAGAATATCAGAACCTTAGAGCAGGCTATATCAGAGATCAAAATATTAGAACCTCGGAGCATAGGGAAATCAGAACATCAAAGGTCAGAGCATATCATAATATTAGAAGGTTGAGGTCATCATAACCTTGGAACCTCTTAAGTCCTTATAATTGAAACTCTTTGGAAGCATTGAGGTTCACAAAGGAAAATAAATACAAAGGAATTCGATGCAGGACCAAGGATCAAGGAGGCTCTTTCTCTCCCCTCAGACAGGACACATAGCACCAGGTGATTGGCCCTCAAGAGCTGAAGTGGCAAATGATGTTAGCATGATGTGACAACAGGGTGGCACGTGTCACCACTCAGGAGGCACCATGTGGAGAGATGAAGAAATCATGACCTCATCTTGGAGGTGAGCATATCGAAGGTGAGGACCTCGTAACTCATGTGCAAATGGAATTTGCAAAAGTTACGATAAAAGGGACTCCGATATTATCTGGCACATGGTCGTGTGGAGACCAAAGGATCTAAGGGCTAAACAGAGGGAGCTATAATGAAATCAGGACTTTGAAAAAGTTATGATATGAATGGGCTTTGATATAATACTATAGTGGTAAGCTAAGCTGATGGTCATAGGCTCGGTTGTATGAGAAAGAAAATGATCAGGAAGCTAAGCTCCAAGGGGCTAAAAGTATCAGAGTTGTGTGATATCGTAATGTTTCTTTTGTATGAGTTACGATAAGTTGGGGCTCCGATGTAATAGTACAATGAGTTAAATTGATGAATTGGTCGACAAATAGAGATTAAATGCAGATCAACGGAGTTGGTTTATGGAGTCAATAGGATCTGCAGTAAGTGCTGAGACAAGGCAACTAGGAGAACGATCCACAGAGAAGAACTGATGAGATGAAGAAATTCGTCTCCTACATCTCGTGCACATCTTTTAGATTTAAATGAGGAACATATTGGCTATTCCTGAGTACTTTCAAGCTCTGTGGAGCAACGAATAAGCATGGGAAGTCTTAGTAGAGTGTGCAGGCTAACTAAAATTAAATTCTCAGTATGGAGGATTACACAGGGAGTTAGTGAAGAACTTTATAACCCATTCTTATGCTTAATTCCATGACAAAATTCAAGCATAACATGCAACAACAACAAGAGGAGCCATACTGAGGTACACTCGGGCAATACAGAAACAAACAACATTGTGGAGTGTGCATCAGAGGATCAAAACCGTTGATTTCCATCGGGAAGTGCTGAGGAGTGAGAGCAGAGAATGTGTTGTAAAATGAGCACAAGAGTAGAGCTAAAAGGTGTGTATCAGAGAGCCTATGCGAGAGAAGGCAGAGTGCTGAGAGTGAGGATATGTTGCTGTGAGCAAAGGGTAAAGTGCAGTTGTATGAGACCAAAGGGAGTATGTAGAACAATAGTGGACCGAGAGCAGAAGTTGTTTCTATTGACACCTAATCATTGGGATTGGGTGAATATATGTAAAATATTGTAAGTAGAAAATAAGGAGAATAAGAATATGAAGAGACACGTGGAGATGAATCCTAAGAGTCTCTCCCTCCATGTATAATATTTATGATCATCCTTAATGGAAAATTACAATTCATTTGATCTTTGCCTCCTGGTCTGACATGGTATCAAAGCACATTTCTCAGCCACTACTTTTGGCTCTCTTCGTTTACTTATAACTCTCTCCTACCCATGTTCTGCATATTTCTGCAGAACTGTCACCTTTGTCTTGTAGTTTAAAAATTTATTGTGCTTTTTGCCTCCTCATTGGATTTTCTGGGGTCATATTCATTGTTTTGGGAGACTGGTGAGCAAGAATTACTGGTTGTTGCGAGTTGCTGCACTGCCTAGAGATGTTGTGTGATTCATGTTCAAGATTCAATGACGTTTGTGTGTGGTAAGCCTGTTTAGAAGGCTCTCTGTTCAATGGCTGATGAATGGTTAAGTGGTAGTTTTATGTGATTTTTTTTTCCTGAGAAGTGCTTGAATGGTAGAAATGTTTGTAAATACCGTGTTAAATAAAAATTCTGGCTTAATTATTGTGCAGCGTGGTTGTGTTAAGTTTTTTGAAAAAAATCCTCATCATTTTTTAACCCCACCGAACAGTGGTTAAACATCGAGTTTGGTTAAAATCCCTGTGTGTGCTCATGGTTTCATGTATTTTCTGCAGTGTTGGCGTAGCTCTCTGGTGTTGTGACACCACACCACCTCCTTCCCAACCCACCATACCACACTCTACAAACCACCCACCTTCGTTATATAATGCTCCCACTCACCATGATCACCGCTCTCGACTGTCTTAAACAATGAAACCACTAGCCAGTGTTAATTCCATTCCTACTCCCGACTTACCTCCACATTCACCACACAGTTAATACCACATCGATACCACCGTTGGTTGGTTTACATTTAATCCCGCACATTAGTGGCCTCCCCATACCACGTTGGCCTCCCTATACCACCATATAATACCTCACTTCCAACTCTCGATTTTTAATTGTTGTGGTATTATATAATATTGTATTACAGGCCTGAACCCACCTCCTCCCAAACAAAGCTCTCCCCATACCACCGTTATTCAAACACTCTCAATATTACCGCCACTCTTAATAAGTGTATCCCCCACCTTGGGGTCCAAACCCACGAACACACTATGTTATATAACTCCTCCCTTTATTGCGTTAACTATGCCTCTCCCGTATAAAAACCTCCACATATACCCCCTTCCCCATACACCACATCCCCCATACATAACCTTCCCCATATAACCCGTCCCCCAGTAATACCTCGATTATATAAAAGACTACAATTTTTTTTACACATATAAACACAACAAGTGCATTTTTTTATATTGGTAGCATAGTACATTTTACACAATATACATTTTTAAATGCATTCTTTAATATATATTGTTGGAGTAGTTCTCTCGAGAAAAGAGAACTATCTTGAATGGTCAAGGAAGATAAAACACACTAATTTTCAGTGAGTTGTGGAAAGGAGTTTGTGTAGGAAAAGGAGATAATGAAACTACAAAACCCACCTCAAATCGGCCAACCAAGGGAGGAGGGTGTCACAATTTCCTTAATTGAAGCAAAATTTACTATTTTTGGCATTTTTTTTGGCCCTGAACTATCAAAGCAATTTTGAGGCCCTAAACGACGTTTTTTTTGGAAAATGAGAAAATGTGAGCCGTTGAATCTTAGTTACAATTGAAAGTTGTAGTCCTTGGATATATATTTTTAATTACGTATCGTACGCATCAAACAAAGATCGTATGCAAAATTTATGACCCCGAGAAGTCAATGTACCAATTTACCCCAATGGGGCCCACATAATTTTGGCACTTCATCTCCTAGGATGAGGTTTTTGGATGCTTAGAGTTTTCCAATGTTTCTCAATAATAAATAGGCATTCGAGCCTCATTGTAGCATAGTTTAGAAGACATGTAGCCACCACATATAATCTCAGAGATAATCTACCATCGCTTGAGCTAGTTTAATTCCATTATGCATGTAAACAATTTTCAGTACTTTGTTATTAATGAATTGAAGTTTTGTTTTCACTGTATCTCTATATTTATATTTATATATGTATTTCATTTCATTTCTTCATAAATATGGATCAATGGTTGATCTTCAGCCTTGAGTTAGAGTCTCTAAATTCATAGTTCATTTTCCTTTTGTCCTCATCCTTATTTTCATGGAATTACTTGTCACTACTAGGAAGCCTTTCCTGCAACAACTTTGTCAAACCATACTTCAATTCTTCCATATTGAAATTCAACATTGCTTCCATGCCATCCTTCAAACCTTCCATGTCCCTTTTTATTTTTACTTCTAAACCATCTATCTTAACATTCATCAATGCTTCCAATTCATTTTTTGTTACTCTTTGGGAGAGTGTTATTTGTTGCACTTGGTCTCGTAATTTTGATATATCATGTTGCATTTCTTCCTCTTATTCATGTGTCATAGTAGAGATTTATCGTTGCTTATTGGGATTATCCGTTTTTTTGTTGCAAGGAATATTGGAACCAAATAATGATATCTATGATTTACTATCCCTTTGAATCACTTCAAACTGAATTTTCAAACAAATTTAAGCAAATTTAAAAAATGCACACCTTTTTTCTTGCTTTTTGGAACTTGATCTTGAAACTATTTTATCTATATAAATTTGGCCTCCAAAATTCTGAAATTTCATCTTGTGGTAGCCTTCTATGTCATCTTTCCAATACCACTTGTTAGACCGAGATTGGATTGTTCAAGATAAAGTTAGGCCAAATTTCCCAAGATGACTTGCTTATGGACTGATTTAGTAGAGTGAACTCATACGGAATGCCACATGTCAATATTTCAGCCTTCAACCCATAAAATGATGCCCAAGAAACTAAAGTCCATGCACTTTTATCCGCTTCTTATGAAATGCAATCTGGATTTCCGAAACAAAAGTTATGACGATTTTCCCCAAGACACTTGTTTGAGACAAAGTTCTAGAGCATACAAAAGCCCTAACTTAATTGAATCATATCTCCTAGATTATAGTGAATAAAGATCAAAGAATTTTACACAATGTTCACTAAGATTTTGGCTCCACATGGTCAACATTTTAGCTTATGAAGCCTCATAGAAAAAAGTTATAGCGGAAATTCTAAGATGACACTATTTGAAGTAGCGAAACCCTAAGATATAATGCTTTGATACCAAATGTTATTTAACCAAATCACAAAAAAAAAAAAAAGATAGACCAACGACTTGAAAATAACACTCTTAAACAGGGGAACCTCCTTTACATTACAAAATGAACAATTCTTGGATGATTGAAATGACAATACCTCCTTGGTATATATAAAAGTCTAAAGGGTCAAAATATAATTAGGGTCTACATAACAATAATAATGTGAGGGCCCAACAATAAAAATAGTGGGATTCTATGGGGCACAACGATAACAATAGTGGGATTATATGGGCACAACAATAACAATATGGGGGCTACACTAGTACTATATGGACCTAACATACAAAGAAAATGAGAAGTTTTGTCAATTTGTAATTGATGAAGTTATAAGTATTACTTGAATCAATCAAAAATGTTATCTTTTTCTTTTTGATATATCCTTATATATTGAGGGTTCATGGAACACTTACGATGGCCAACACATGACAAGATATTGTTGGAGTAGTCTCGTCTAGCTCTAGATTTTGTGATAGTTCCAATTCTTGATCTTCACAGTTTATGTAGAATAATTTATTTTCAATGTATTTATGCCCCTTATTATACTTGATGTCATTGTTGAAACATACTCTCTTTGCTCTTCCTTTATCCATTTACTGAGGCATTATCCTTGTCGGTTTAGGAGAGGGAGAATTATTTTATCTATAGTTATTATTAGTAACCAGTTTTCTAGTGGCCATATTTTTACTTTCTACTTTCATTTCTAGATTGAAATAATTCTCTAAATATTTTCATTCAAAGAAATGTCTCATGTTGGATGTTTTCCTTTAAATTTCCCATAAATAGGTGTAACAAATTATATTTTGAAATGTTCTTTATCCTAAGACTCAACATTTGGAACTATCGAGTGTCTTATGTAACTAGAATTTTTTTATCGAAGATTTACCAATTGACTAAAGAATGTATTACTCTTAATATCCCCATAACGTGCTATCAATTCATTTTAAAAAATGGACCAAAATATAAAAGAATCCTTTTTCTTTAGCAAAGTCATTAATATCATATATGTTGATTTTGTTCTAAAAACATCATTGCAATATTACCTTTTGTAAGGCTACACTTGGTGTGGAACAACGTATTCTTCCATCTAGAATATCCATGTTATAGGATTGTTACCATAAAAATTCCTTGCATCAATCTTTGGAGTACAATGGTTCCTTGGTGTTGACTTGAAGCCATAATGATGAAAATCTTGGAGTGAAAAATCATGATTATGGTTCTATGATTCAATATTTGTGCTCTCTAATTGTGATAAAATACTATCCATAGGTCACTGATTGAGTTGCAACATAGTCATTATCCTTATTTTCATGATTTATTTGGCTATCAATATCCATTTTGGGAAGGCTCTCCAAGAGAAGCTTTTCCATAGAATTCAAGGATTTTTGTATTTCTTATTTGACATATTTTTGTATTTATTCCTTGTTATTTCTTGTATTTCTTCCTTATTTTCCTCCATCTTCTTTTCCATTTCATCCATAATTTCTATTTTAAGGTTTTCTTAAGAACCTAATAAATCCACATTTTTCAACATACTTATTGGGCCGTGAAAAAGGTATGTTTTTCCTCCTCATTTACTTGATTAATCATATGGTTTTCATGAATTTATTCTCGTCTTGAGCACATTCTCGAAGAAAGACCGTGAAAAGAAAATAAAAAGCAATATGAACAAATTACATGCTTTTAGTATCAAAAGCCTAAGTTTTCGCTTGTTTATGCACAGGTTGACTAGATTGGACAACTGTTGTTCCTTTCGGATAAGACGACAGTGCCAAGAAAGGAAGATGTCGTTGTTATAGTTGTACGGACCACGCTAAAGGTGGAGGAAAAATACGGGATTGATGTGGAAATCCGATTGTTCAACCGAGCAATCCTGAGGATCTTATGATCCTTAGGATAAGCTTTGATTTTGCTAGAATTTCATAGAAGATATATAACGCTAGTAAATCAAAAAGAAAAGTAACTTTTGTAATCATTGTAAAATTCCAGAAAGACTGCAAACGCAGATTGAACCTTACAGGTTGAAGTGATTTTGTAATTCTTTTTTTAACAATTAATGAAACAGTTGAGGTTTCACATTAAATCCGCGTATTGAGTTTCTATAGCAGTTTCTTCTAGGGGATTTGGGCCCGGTCGCTGGAAGACTTAATGCTCATTTGTATTATGATTTTTAAGCTTTACTGCCAAGATTTATATTGGTGTTCCTTCTATAGGTTGAGTTAGAGTAAATCTTATAGCTCGGTTAATATCATTTTTATAATTTACAGAAAGTAAGTTTGTATATGTTTGCTGTTTCCTCTTAGTATATGATTTTTTCAATTACTTCTAGCTTTGAATGTTCCTCGTGATTAGCATGATTTGAATAGTTTTCCTTAATACATGTGGATTTGATTATTCAGGTTGATTTCCTCTTTTTCATTAGGATATTGGATTAAGATCGTTGTTTGAAAGTAGTTCACAAAAAATTAATCTTTCCGATTTTGAATTATAGAATAATTCATGTTCTACATTTCTAAGAGTTAATGATTGTTATCGCACAAACAATGCTTACAACCTTGAAATAGAAAGACAAATCCCAAGTTGACATATTAATGTAGGATTAAGATTGATTTATAAAGTCATCTTAGTGCACCAACTTTTTGGCGTCGTTTCCAGGGAGGTTGTTACGATAATAGTTAATTTGTATTCTCGAAGAGAATTGGGTATTGAAAATGGGAGGTAAGAACTTACGTACACATCAAGCAAAAAGCTTGTTCCTAGTGCCCACTCCTAGTAGATATGTAGAGGTTGTGTAGGTATGAATGTCTAGGAGAAGAAAGTTACCAATAGACCAGAAATCAATACCAAAAACCACCAAAGCCCAGGGATCAGTGACCCTTTGGATACCAACCTTTATAGACGAAATCATTCAGAGAGCTAAATCTCAGGCGTTAGTAGGACCCCAGACAATATCTAGGAAGGGCTCTACTTTGATCCCTCAAGCAGAAAAATCACCAATTTCAGCTTACACCGAGATCCATAACAAAATTGAAGGATCTGAGCAAAGTTTCAAAATACAAATAATCTATACTCTAGTCCTTCACAAGAGGGAAACTCATGTAATTTGAAATAAGGAGAGGGAGAAACCAGTGGAGCTACTAAGGTAGATCCACAACCATCAGAATTGGGATCTTCTGTGATCTTGGATGAAAAATAAATACATAATATCCCAGATCTGAGTAGTGCAGTAAAGCCCCTTTGAATTTTGAATACTCCATCCACCAGATTAGACCCCCTGACCAAGAAGTCCCTAAATATTATTAGCACATCTTCGACCAAATGACGAATCAACCACCTCAAGTTCATACCTCGACGTTGGAATACCCTATTGTCGACCCAGTAGCCAATGCTCTGATGAAAGCTATTCCTTTACAAAATATCCCAACCTTTCACGGGATGACCTCAGAGGATCCGAATGATTTTCTATTTGAGTTTGATGTCCTATGTAGATGATATGATTACACCACTGATCCTCAAAAATTGAAGTTGTTCCCATCCACCTTAAAGGGAGCATCTTTGCAATGGTTTATGGGTTTGGGTGGAAGTACCATTAACTCCTGGGATGACATGAAAAACACATTTCTCACCAAATACTAGGGTTACTGTAGGACTAGGGATCTAAATGATGAAATATTCAAAATTTCTGTGAAGGATAATGAAACTTTAGAAGAATATGTTGAACGGTTTCAGTATAATTTGCAGAGATCCCCCTACTCCACATTATCAAAAGCAGTCTTGAAAGCCATTTTAATAAAGGGAATGAGAGAAGAATGGGTAAAAAATTTATATCTGATGGGGAAATGTGACATTTATCAAGAATACCATGATGAAATTGTCTAATTGTGTATCAGGTGTTCGTGGTGCAGTACACACATTGGGCTAGGATGCCGAGACTGCATGACTAGAGGAAGAAGACCTCCCAGTGGAGGCATGACGAGAACATAGATCGACAACCTCTTGGAAGATTTCAAGACATATATCTTGGGCATGCTGACTAAACAGTTAGACGTATTACATCACAGAAAAAGACAAGTTGAGGCCGAACAAATGCTAGCCATATTCTCTCCATGCTGCCGAAAGAAGTAGAGTTAAAGAGAATGTCCTTTGGACATGATTTAGATGTGCTCTATATGCACCAAGGACCATGCAACATATCAATGTCAATCACTTCCTGAATTAAAAGAAATGTTCAAAGAAGCTTAAGAAGGAACAAAGCCAACATACTTAATGGCTCAACATCGCCAATGGAAAGCATTAACCTCGGGTATGCCACAAGACCCTTCTTTGTTCTTTCCTACGCAATATAATCAACAACAAAATCTTGGAACAACATGGCAAGGTCAATCACCCTTCTTTTTCTGACAATCCCAACAATGTTCCATGTCACCCTGGCGAAACGAACCCTTCCAAGGAGGTGGCTCGCCAAATTCACAATGTTATGCCTGTTGGGTGTGGAGCTTGATTATCTTCTATATTCAAAGGTATCGCCACATTGGACCCCAGTTCGAAATGGGGGTGGCAACGCCGCCCGTAAAAT
Organism: Pinus tabuliformis; assembly: GCA_031772625.1. NCBI lineage: Eukaryota > Viridiplantae > Streptophyta > Pinopsida > Pinales > Pinaceae > Pinus > Pinus tabuliformis. Next base: position 658,089,811 of record CM062809.1, read on the forward strand.
ATTCGCTGCAAGGGGGGTCCAAGGGGGGGCGGCTGCGACCTTTGGGAGCCCCCCCCCCCCCTGGCGGGGGGTTTCGGGGGCAGCGCCCCCGAAGCTAAAAAACAACTGTAAAATTGCCTTGTAAAAGTATAGTAATTTCTAGTCAATCTGGGCCGTTCATTAGGCGGATGATCTGACGGTAGAACTTATGTTTAATTTAGGGTTTTTTGCCCTAGAAGGCAACCCCTCTCTATGTATGAGGGCATTGTATTTGAGGCTGTGTATTCTGTGAGCGGGAAATAGAGAGGTGAGATTGTGAGAGAAAATAGAGGATATTATAGCGGATCTGCTGTAGGTTGTGTCTCTTCATCTTGCTGGATAATAGAAAGGAAGGACTGGCTGTTCGGGGTGGACGTAGCCCAAACTGGGTGAACCATGTATATCTGTGTCTCTCTTGTTTTATGCGTTTTCTGTGTTTATATTTTTGCAATATTTTATGTGTTCCATTGCTCCATAATATATAATTTTCTAACAACTGGTATCAAAGCCGAAGGTCTATTTGGATGATAAACTCGCAGGAAAGAAGGGTTCCTGGTTCGAGTGGGAGCAATGGTGGAAGATGGTAAGTTTAGGGTCGAGAAATTTAGCGGCCAAAACTTCTCGCTCTGGAAGATGCAGTGGAAGATTATCTGTATCAGAAAGATCTATACCTACCATTGGGCGGAAAATCAAATATGCCGACGGGTATGACAGATGAAGAATGGAACCTTCTCGATAGAAAGGCACTCGGAACAATACGGTTGTGCCTTGCTGCGTCAGTCACCTTCAACATTTCGAAGGAAACCACGACAGAGGGTTTGATTCAGACGTTGTCGAAACTATATGAAAAACCCTCAGCCTCAAACAAGGTATTTCTTATGAAACGGTTATTTAATATGAAGATGTCGGAAGGTGGATTTGTTGCAGACCATTTAAATGATTTTAATACAGTTACAAGTTAGTTAAGTTTTGTAGGGTTAAACTTTGATGATGAAGTTAGAGCTCTGTTATTCTTGTGCTCATTACCAGAAAGTTGGAATGGTTTGGTAATGGCCATTAGTAACTCCGTTTCTAGATCTAGTACTTTAAATTTTGATGATGTTGTCGGTGCTATCCTTAGCGAGGAAATGCGACGGAAAAGCTCCGGTGAGACATCGGGAAATGATTTGAGTGCAGAGTCTAGAGGAAGAAAAATGGAAAGAGGAAAGAGCTCAGGATATCGCAGTAAATCAAGGAAAGGCAGATCCAAGTCCAGATCGGGGATAGTGTGCTGGAAATGTGGAAAGAAAGGACACCTAAAGAAAGACTGTAGATCTCGGAAGGGAAAAGAAGGAGATGCACAGCAAGAAAACAATCATGAAGCAAATGTGACAGGTGAGGTGTTACAAGATGCTTTGATTCTTTCTTTCGAAAATATTACTGATTCCTGGGTGGTAGATTCAGGAGCTTCATTCCATGCCACACCTTATAAGAAATACTTTCATGACTATGTTCAAGGAGATTTTGGACAAGTTCGTCTGGGTGATGATATACCCTGTAAAATCGTTGGAATGGGTAAGGTTCTTGTAAAACAGCAGAATGGAAACCAATGGCTATTAAAGGAGGTAAGGCATGTTCCAGATCTAAAGAAAAATCTGATTTCAACAGGGCAGTTAGGCGGTGAAGGTTGTGTGACAACTTTCACAGATAAAGCTTGGAAGGTCACCAAAGGAGCCCTGGTAATAGCAAAAGGCGAAAAGGTTGGTACATTGTATTTATGCAATGGTATTTCTAACTCTGTTAATGCTTTAACTTCCAAAGGAGCAGATGTAGCATTATGGCATCATAGGCTCAGACACATGAGTGAAAAGGGGATGAAGATTCTTCACTCAAGGAATTTGTTGCCGGGTTTGAAGAATGTTGATTTTGACTTCTGTGAGAATTTCATTTATGGAAAATAGAAGAGAGTCAGATTTCTCAGAGTTGGGAAAGAAAAGAAGAATGAAAAATTAGAGCTTGTTCATATAGATGTATGGGGACCTGCTCAGGTATCATCTCTCGGTGGCTCTCGTTATTATGTTACTTTTATTGATGATGCAACTAGAAAAACTTGGATTTATTGTATTAAGAATAAATCTGATGTATTTGATACTTTCAAGAAATGGAAAGCTTTGGTTGAGATTGAGACAGGAAAGAAATTGAAGTGCCTTAGATCAGACAATGGAGGTGAATATTGCAGCAAAGAGTTTGATAGGTACTGTTCAGAGCATGGAATTCGCAGAGAGAAGACAGTTCCAAGAACACCACAATAAAATGGTGTGTCAGAAAGGATGAACAGAACAATCATGGAGGGTGCAAGGTGCATGAGATTGCATGCAGGATTGCCTTTACAGTTTTGGGCGGATGCTGTAGATACTGCTGCTTATCTAATAAATAGAGGGCCTTCAAGTTCCTTGGATGGTGGTGTTCCAGAGGAAGCATGGAAAGGTAAAAAGGTAAACTACTCTATTTTAAAGCCTTTTGGTTGTGAGGCCTTTGTCCATATTGATAAAGAAAATAGAACAAAGTTTGAGGCAAAGTCATAGAAATGTACCTTTATTGGATATGGTGTTAATGATTTTGGTTATCGCTTATATGATTACGAAAATCACAAAATCATTAGGAGCAGAGATGTAATATTCAATGAAAAGGTCTTGTATAAGAATCAGTTGCAAGAAAAGAAGCAGGAAAAGGAAAACAAGGAATACGAAGTTCTTGATGAAATCACTAAAAAGTAAAGGTGCCTGAAAATAATAATAATCAACAACCACAACAACAACAACCACCACCACAACAACAGGCACCCCAAACACCTGAAAGTGGTGTTAGAAGATCTACCAGGATAAGTGGACCCCCTGAACGATACTATCCTTCATTATATTATTTATTGTTGACTGATTCCGGTGAACCCGAATGTTATGAAGAAGCAATGCAGGTTGAAAGCAGGAAGAAGTGGGAGGTAGCCATGGAAGAAGAGATGGACTCCTAAATGCATAACCAGACTTGGGATTTAGTCAGGTTGCCTATAGGAAAAACTACATTGAAGAATAAATGGGTTTACAAGCTGAAGGAAGAAGATGGAGGAAAACAGAGGTATAAAGCTAGACTTGTGGTGAAGGGGTTTGCACAAAATAAAGGTATTGATTTTGATGAAATATTTTCTCCTGTTGTTAAAATGACTTCAATCAGAACTATTTTAAGTCTTGTAGCAGCTGAAGATTTTCATCTTGAGCAGTTAGATGTAAAGACAACCTTTCTCCATGGGGATTTGGAGGAAGAGATATATATGCAGCAGCCACAAGGATATGAGGTGAAAGGGAAGGAGAAACTAGTGTGCAGGTTGAAGAAGAGCTTGTATGGCTTAAAACAGGCTCCAAGGCAGTGGTATCTAAAATTTGACAAGTTTATGTCTGAACAAGGTTATACTAGATGTTACTCTGATCATTGTGTTTATTTGAAAAAGCGAAATGATGGCAGCTATATTATATTGTTATTGTATGTAGATGACATGCTTGTTGCAGGATCTAACATGCAGGAAATAAATGTGCTCAAAAGAAAATTGGCAAATTCATTTGCAATGAAGGATTTGGGAGCTGCAAAAAAAATCCTTGGTATGAGAATAACTAGAGACAGGAAAAATCGTAAATTAACATTGTCTCAGAATGAGTACATACAAAAGGTGTTGAAAAGATTTAACATGCACAATGCAAAACCAGTTAGTACACCTTTTTCTAGCCATTTCAAACTTAGCAAGGAAATGTGCCCAAAGACCCAAGAAGACATGGATTATATGTCTAAAGTTCCATATGCATCAGCAGTTGGAAGCTTAATGTATGGAATGGTCTGCACAAGGCCTGATATTGCACATGCAGTGGGAGTTGTAAGCAGGTACATGAACAATCCAGGAAAGGAACATTGGATGGCAGTGAAATGGATTCTCAGATATTTGAAAGGTACCACAAATCAAGCATTATGCTTTGGTGGTTCAAACATCTCCCTACAAGGATATGTTGATGCAAATATGGCAGGTGATAGAGATAACAGGAGGAGCACTACAGGATATGTATTTACTGTTGGAGGAACAACTTTCAGTTAGGTTTCAAAAATCCAAAGTGTTGTTGCACTTTCAACAACAGAAGCAGAGTATGTTGCTGCTACAGAGGCTAGTAAAGAAATGATTTGGTTACAAAGGTTTATGGGTGAATTGGGTAAGGAGTATGATATGGGCACATTATACAGTGATAGCCAAAGTGCCATTCATCTTGCAAAGAACTCAACATTTCATTCCAGGACTAAACACATACAACTCAAGTACCATTTCATACGATCAGTGTTGGAAGATGGAGAGTTGAAGCTGGAAAAGATACACACTAGCCAGAATCCTATAGATATGCTAACAAAAGTTGTAACCAGGGAGAAACTGAGAATATGCTCAATTTCAATTGGTCTTCAAGGATGACAATGAATATGAGAAATAGCCAGGTCCAAAGAGGAGTCATTGTCCAGCAAATGAAGCAGCGGTGGAGTTGCTACAATCAATCTCCAAGTGGGAGATTGTTGGCTGTGGAGCCTGATTATCTTCTATATTCAAAGGTATCGCCACATTGGACCCCAGTTCGAAATGGGGGCAGCAACACCGCCCGTAAAATATTTGCTGCAAGGGGGGTCCAGGGGGGGCGGCTGTGACCTTTGGGAGCCCCCGCCTGGCGGGGGGTTTCGGGGGCAGCGCCCCCGAAGCTAAAAAACAGCTGTAAAATTGCCTTGTAAAAGTATAGTAATTTCTAGTCAATCTAGGCCGTTCATTAGGCGGATGATCTGACGGTAGAACTTATGTTTAGTTTAGGGTTTTTTGACCTAGAAGGCAACCCCTCTCTATGTATGAGGGCATTGTATTTGAGGCTGTGTGATAGATGTGTATTCTGTGAGCGGGAAATAGAGAGGTGAGACTGTGAGAGAAAACAGAGGATATTATAACGGATGTGCTGTAGGTTGTGTCTCTTCATCTTGCTGGATAATAGAAAGGAAGGACTGGTTGTTCGAGGTGGACGTAGCCCAAACTGGGTGAACCACGTATATCTGTGTCTCTCTTGTTTTATGCGTTTTCTGTGTTTATATTTCTGCAATATTTTATGTGTTCCATTGCTCCATAATATATAATTTCTAACAATGCCCCCTTCTGGCAAAATTCAGCTAGTAATCCTTACCCTTCATAGTGGGCTGCTTCCACTTCACAAAACCCGAATTGGCCTCAAAACTGGTAGCGCCTTATGGGGATGAACAATTTACCCATGGGAATGGGTTCTCAACATCATCCCACATTTCCAGGTCCATTTTAGAACCCTCAGCCTTCAGTACGCCCCCAATTGCCAGCTCAACCAAATCTGAATCCTAATAATAGACTAGTTCAATATGTACAGATCCTTGAGAATTCAGATAATGACACAAAACCAGTAGAATGCAATGAGCTTCGGTTAAGGTCAAGGCACATTATTTCCACGGAAGAAAACAAAGAATCTGAAATCGAAAAACAACCCATGATAAATCCTTCGACTGTGATTGCCATGGAAATAAAACAGGGAGAAGACACAATCGAGCAAAATAATTCCAATAAATTTATAATTTCTTCTCACCCATTCCCTGTGAGACTAGCAATAGTTAAACCTGATGTCTACCTTGATTTTTATATCTTAGGGGAATTGAAAAAATTGTGTATAAAGATTCCGCTCCTTCAAACCATCCAAGTCTTCCCGATTTATACAAAAACAATTAAGGAATTAAGTGGGAAGAAGTCTGGGAGGAAATTGAAAAATCCACCAACAGTACATGTGGTAGGAACTTTATCTAATCTACTTTTGGGTAAAAAGGCATTGGGTAAACAAGCACTAATTAAATATGAAGACCCAAGAAATCCTGTAGTAATAGTTTAGATACAAGGTTGTGCCTTTGCAAACACACTAGTAGAACTTGGAGCAACCATTAATATTTTGAGTACTGAAACCTGCAGGGTTCTGGGCATTATAGCTTTAGAACCCACCTCAACCTTATTAGAACTTGCCAACAGATCAATAGTTAGACTTGAAGGAACCATATAGAATGTTATTGTTTCTGTCGATTCCTGGGAATATTCTGTGGACTTTCTAGTCATCAACCCAAGAAGTAGGCTAGATGGACATCCTTTGATATTGGGTTGACCATGGTTAGCAATAACGGATGGTTATATAGGATGTCGTGCAGGCAACATGGCTATTACACAAGGAAATGATGCAAAGAATCTTGTTTTGTATCCCCCAGCTAAACTAAGTCTACCTATTGTAAATACTCAGTTACAACCACCTAGATACCTGGAAGAAAACATATGCTCTCCTCTCACATTGGGAGAAGCTCTTGAGTTTAAGAATCAGATTGAAGAGGATGTGATTCACAACTTCATTAATAGACCAGCTTCAATGAATAATCCTACATGCCAAGTATTAAAGGTCATCCTTGATAATGAAGCATAGGGAGATCCCTCGAGGGACGCAGAAGATCAGCATATACCCACGACTGCTGTTTATAACAGTAGGCCAATTGAGATTGAACCAGGTAAACCGCTTCACCTTAATGTAACTTGGAAAGTCATCAACAACAAATATTTATTCAGGTGCTTCAAAAATATAAAAAATATGTTGCTTGGGAATACTTAGACATGAAAGGTATAGATCCCCAACTCTATACCCATCATATCTATATTGAGAAGGATGCTCGCACCATTCGACATCCCTAGAGAAGGTTGAATCCTCACCTCAGAGAAATTGTGAAAGAGGAATCGCAAAAGTTGTTGGATGTAAATTTTATTCATCCTATCTTAGATAGTTAGTGGGTCTCCTCATTGGTAGTCGTTCCTAAGAAAAATGGGAAATGGTGAATCTGCGTGGACTACAAAGAACTGAACAAAGCCACCCAGAAGGACCATTTCTCTCTTCCTTTTGTTGATCAAGTGCTCGACACCTTAGTAGGGAAACAATTTTTTTCCTTCCTTGATGGCTTCAGCGCTATAATTAGATCCAGATCGCCCCTGAAGATTAGGATAAAACCATGTTTACCTGCCCTTGGGGTACATTTGCATACAGATTTTTACCCTTTGTTTTATGCAAATTATGCCCCAATCACATTTCAGAGAGCAATATTGAGCATTTTTTCCGATCTGATCAATGAAGGACTTGAAATTTATATGGAATATTTTACCCCCTATGGAAGTGACTTCGAGCAAGGTTTACGAAATCTGGAAAAGGTACTTGAACAATGCATTTCTACTAGGTTATGCTTAAGCAACGTAAAGTGTCACATGATGATGACCGAAGGTGTGGTTTTGGGACACTACATCTCTGCGGCTGGGATACAGGTAGATCCAACGAAAATAGAGGTAATTCTTGCACTACCCACACCTTGCACCCAGACCGAGGTACGCAGTTTCATTGGATATGCAGGGTACTACCGCAGATTTATTGAGAACTTTTTAAAAATTGCCGCACCTTTGTATGTATTAACACGTAATGTTGAATTTAATTGGTTTGAAAAATGTGACATTGCCTTTGTAGATATGAAGAAGCCGATTTCAACCGCACAAGTATTATGAGGACTGAACTTGGAGTTACCTTTCCATATCTCTACAGATGCATCAGACACATCTATAGGCGCTGTACTTGGACAAGAAGAGGACAGGAAGCCTTACGCTATCTATTATATTAGCAAAAAACTTACCCCTGTTGAGGTAAATAAAATAATAACAGAAAAATAATTCTTAGCTGTTATACACACTATCAATAAGTTTAGACATTATATAATAGGTTATCTAGTACTCCTATCTACTGACCACTCTACTATCAGGTACTTGGCCAACAAACCAATCACTAATGGGCGAGTAACTCGATGGTTGTTGTTACTGTAGGAGTTCGATATCACTATAAAGGACCGGTCAAGAAAATAAAATCTTGTTGTAGACTTCTTGTCTCGGGTACCTAAGACGATTAATCCATTATCGATAGATGATTAGTTTCCAGATGAGAACCTATTTGTTGTAACGATTAAAGCACTTTGGTATGCGGATGTAGCGAATTATGTAGCAGTCTAGAAGTTACAAGCACATCTATCGCCCAAGGAAAGGAAGATGATTGTCCAATGTAGTGCTTGATTTTCATGGATTGGCAGGTATCTTTTCCACATTATATCCGATTTACAGATTCAAAGGTGTATTCGAGAAGATGAGGTCTATGACATCCTAAAAGCCTATCACAATGAGCCTTGTGGCAAACATTTCGTAGACTGCAGAACCGGGCATAATATGCTTCGAATGGGCTATTACTGGCCCACCATATTCAAAGATGCCAAGAAATATGTTCAAGCTTGTGACAGCTGCCAAAGGATGGGCCATCCTAGCCAAGCTGATGAAATTCCATTGTAGCCACAGTTGGTGGTGGAACCCTTTGAAAGATGGGTGCTTGACTTTGTTGGGCCCTTTAATCCACCATCAAACCAGAAGGTCTATATACTAGTTGCTACAGACTATGTGACTAAATGGGTAGAAACAGTAGCCTTGCCACGGGCCATAGAAGAAACAGTGATTAATTTCCTTTTTGAACTGTTCGTACGATATGGCTTACCAAGGGAGGTAATAACTGATGAAGGATCGCATTTTACAGGACATAAAATTTTGGCCACCTTGCGAAACCATCACGTCAAACATCGAGTTACCTCTCCGTATCACCCACAGGCAAATGGATAGGTAGAGAGCACTAACAAAGTCCTAGAAGCAATCTTGACTAAGATAGTCTCGATAAATAGACAGAACTGGGTCGCTAAAATTCCAGACCTGTGGGCCTATCGCACAACATGGCACAATACTATTGGATACTCCCCTTACCAACTTGTTTTTGGAAATGAACCAATCTTCCTACTAGAGTTTGAGATAAATACTCTTGGGACATCCTAGGAGGTTGGACTAGATCTTACAGAAGCCCAAACACAATGACTTCAGCAATTGAATGAGCTAGATAAAGCACACTTACTTTCCTTGCAACATAAAACAATTGTTCAACAACAGAGGGCCAAGTGGCATGATAGGCTTATTAAAAAGAAATCATTTCAGAAAGGTGATTGGGCACTCCTCTATGACTCCATATTTCAGGAATTCCCTGAGAAACTACAGACAAGGTGTCTCGACCCTTATGAGATTCAAGAAGTGCATAATAATGGCACCATAACTTTAATCACCATTGACGGGTCTAGTGCTCCCTTTCTAGTGAATGGACATCGGTTGCGACTTTATCACCAACCACTCACAAAAGAAACTCTCTAACAACAGGTAAGTAATGATTCGACTCTCCAAATTATAGTTGTAGGGGATGGTAACCCAACAACTTCATTTGCATGATTTTTTTTTCTTTTCATATTGTAAATAATGTACATATTTTATTTGAAAATGGTTGAGAAATGTTATTCTTCTTTCTTTTTATTATTTAGTATGCTGGAATTTTGATACAAACATTGTTTATAATCGATCCGCGTTTCCCCCTTAAAACACAGTTGGTGCTCCTTTGTCACAAACGTTGTTCCCTTTGCGAAGAAACAATTTTTGTTCCCTTCTTGAAGAAACAATTGTTGTTCCCTTCTCAAAGAAACAATTCCTGTTCCCTTCTTGAAGAAACAGTTGTTGTTCCCTTCTCAAAGAAACAATTGTTGTTCCTTTTTTGAAGAAATAATTGTTGTTCCATTCTCAAAGAAATAGTTGTTGTTCCCTTTTCGAAGAAACAATTGTTGTTCCCTTCTCAAAGAAACAATTGTTGTTCCCTTTTCAAATAAACAATTGTTGTTCCCTTCTCAAAGAAACAGTTGTTGTTCCCTTTCCGAAGAAACAATTGTTGTTCCATTCTCGAAGAAACAGTTGCTATTCCATTTCCCAAAGAGCAACTGCTATCCCCTCTATGAATGAAACATCTGATATCCCCTTTGACAAAAAGAAAAAATTGCCAATCCATCGCCGTGAATGATTTCTATTCTCATTACTATCATCCCATGCCAGTTATTCCTTTTGGTTAGGAGTTTGATCTAAATCTTTAAAAGCGACAATATTTAGATCATCATGATTCATAGACTTTTTGGTGAATATTTATTTTTCTCTGACATGCTATATCTATGAATATTCCTGCTTTTGTCTATTTTTTAGATACATTATAAACTGTTCATGATTTATCCCCACCATACTAGTTTTTCTTTTATTACACATTCAAATGGTGGTTTCCTCAATAAATATGATGGAGAATCTAAGGCATATTTATCCTTGGCATTTTTTTTACTTCTTACACCATCCCTGACCCTTAAGGAGTTGATGAGCCTCCCCTAACTTCTAATATATATATATATATATATATATACAGAAAAAGAAGGAAGAAACAACAACATAAATAATTTTAGAAACGTACTAAGCCAATCTTTCTTCAAAAAGGGATAGGGGGTCTCATCACGAGCCAACCTACCACAATCATAGGAAAATAACATAAGTGACATTCCCATTATGGCTACCCCACCAGGGTAATGGCCTTGTGATACTAAAATGTCCAAGGACAAGAGGTCTCATCACGAGCAAACCTGTTCACTTTGTTAAATCCGATGAGTGGCATTGTTACCATCTAGTCATCACGCCAGAACAATGTCCTTTTTGAAGGAAATCATTTTTTAAGAAAGGAATATTGTCTCATTTGTGGGTTAAAAGGCAACCTTGTCGAGGCTATGGATGCTTGCTGGCAATAGTGGCTCTGCCTATAGTATTGAAGTATACTTTGAAGTTACCAAACTTTTACTATGTCCTTAGTTCTTCTTTATTAAATAAAAAGGGAGAAAACACCTTTGATTTGTGATTATATCTTTAATAACTAGTATGGGCGGCATATGTATATTATGTGAACCAAGTCAACATTATCTGATCATCCGACGTCAACAGTCATAAATTTAAGACATCGCTTCGTCAAATTTCATCGCACATACTCCAAAAAGCAATCTCTTTCCATGATGTATATTTTAGACTCTTTATTTCTCATGATCCTCTCTAACCAATCACATGGTTGTAAATTCATTGCATTCAATTATGTTAGTATGACTGTTCTGACCACTTTTTGTTGTAATAATGATGTCACATGCTCTTTTCCCCTTCCACATGCTTCACAGGTCGTGGTTGCCCTTTTTTTTTCATTAAAGGGGGGCGGTCATACATTATTACAACGTGAAGGTGCATGATTAATGAATAGCCACCATACCTGTCGATATGACAAGATATTATTACCAAGAATTTGTATTTAATTTTTGTTCTTTCTACTCCTGCATGTATTTTATGCTGTTTCATTATGATATTTGTGGGATCCAATAGTGCATGCAGGTTTGCATATTATCCTCAGGAAATAATAGACATGGGTGGAACCTCTATTCGCAGTGAGCCTACACTGTTACAAATCACCACGCAAGCCCGAGATATCTTAGAACATGTAGGATGGGCACAATATCTTACTTGGATGCAAGGGTTTAACGATGATTTTGCTCTGTAATTCTTGCAGAATCTACAGAATGAGAGCACAATTGTCAAAGGCAGGACCATAACAATGATTGAAGCCATTATGGAAGAGGTTACATGGCTCCCTACAGAAGGAAAAAAATGGGTAGAAAAGAACACAACATTCCACGAAGTTGTAGAATTACTCAAGGATCCTAGCGAGGAATTAGTGTGGAAAGGCAAAGGTATTTTTCCTACATCTCTAAGCGAGCAATGGGATGAAATAACAAAGGTTATCCAGAAATATATCACATGTGATGACCGCCATGACATGGTAAGACCTCGACACCTTAAATTGTTAGCAACATTAAAGGAAAAGATAGTAATTAATTTTCCATTTTTCCTAAACTCGTTATTACATGAAGTTGCTAGTAGAGTGAGGAAATCCAGAAACCCACAGGCTACAATCAATGATCATGGTCTAATTAAATTAGTGGTCATAAAGGAATTAACTCAATTACATTTAAACTGGGACAAATTTATAAGCTCTGATGCACCACCCCTGGAAGGAATCCCTAGAAATGCCCTGCCTGAGGGAGAACATCAGATTACAGAGATAGAAGCCCCAAAAAGGGGACAAAAAAGAAAAACTGTTGTCTTGACATCTATTCCTAGTAAACGAATACAGTTTGAGCGAATAGTCCAACAGATAAGAATTAGTTTAGCCATAGATGAGGTGAGACCACCCCATGGATCCCCGAATAGCTAATAGGTCGATTTTCCTCAGGATTATGAAGAAGAGACGTCTCGGGTCTTGGAAATTTTGGGGACTCTTTTTTAGGAAATAGGCCAATTTGAGAATTTAAAAGAAAAAGTCCCTACTCCCATCCCTTCCACTTCTCCTCATAGTTCTCACCACACAAATACATCACCCTCTTCCGAAAATGACAGAGATATGCAAGAATTGGAAGGACAAAATTTTTCTGTAGCTGAAACCCAGGAACCTAAGGCTAATTCAAGGGATATAGCCTCACTTGAACAAAACCATGATAACATTGAGGAGCCTAGATTTAATTCAGGGGATACAACCCCACTTGAACGAAACCCTGATAATGATGAGGAGTCTGAAGATAATTATGTAGATACAATCTTACTTGAACCAAACCCCGAAAATGCTGATGAGTCAGAAGCCAATTAAGGAGACACAGTCTTACTCGAACGTGAGCCTGACGACTTTGAAACTGCTCCTATTTTTGAGAATGTTATTGCTGACCATTCTTCCCCAGTGAAGAAACCCATAGTAAAGACAAAGAAGAGAGATGATCACAAGATGGGACTTTTGAATAAGGAAAATGAGAAATTGAAAAGAAAAATCAAGTAGCTTAGAAAATGGCTAAAAGACTCTAAGAAAGCTTTTAAGAATGAAGTAGAGTCGAAATCAATAGGAACCCAGAGTGAGAATTTCCTTAATTCCACTGGAATACAAACATAAAACATTAGCACTTATTCAACAGGAACTGAAACATAGGATGTTTGTACTAGTTCGATAGAAACTCAAACAAATTTCTGTGATTCTATGGAAGTAATATAGACATCTACTTAGACAAGATTTCAAACAGACCTCTGTGTTCCCGTGTCAACAATGGAAACATCTATTCAAACAAACCTCTGTGTTCCTGTGTCAACAGTGGAAACATATTTTCAAACAGACCTCTGTGTTCCCGTGTCAATAGTGGTAACATCTGTTCAAACAAACCTTTGTGTTCCCGTGTCAACAGTAGAAGTAGCCATTCAAACAGAGTCAGTAAAAACTGACAGCAAGACTACTCAGATTAAGGACATACCTCCTTATACCCCCTTGGTAGTAAAGGCTATTATTAAAAACTGAAGACAAAACTAGCAGAGTTACAACAAACACTACTGCAACACCAAAATGAAGTCGTGCCTTTGAAGAAATACCGGGAGTTACTGAAAAAATTTAATGACTTGATCACAACAGAGGATGAAACTTATGTCAACCTTAGAGTAGAACAAAATAAAGTGGAGGAAGTACAAGGACATTATCAGAAAGCATTGGAGCAAATCAAAACTATTTGTTCTGTTTATTCAGATGTGCTAGCCTGTAGGTTGCCTGCTACAAACTATGCACTTTTTTTGCTTGAACGATATTTTTTGTTGAGAGTTAAGGCTATTAGAGCTGGTCAACCTTTTGAGTTTAGTTCTACTCCTGATTTTATTAAATGTTGAGAAAACCAATCATCATGTTTGTATTGAGGAAGCTAGTGTTATTGCTAAGGTTTCGCACTTCCATCATCGGAAATTTAGGGAGGCGCTTGAGATTGAGAAGAGGCCGAGTAATCTCAATAGAGATGATGGCTGGAAAATCAGTCGGTGTTGGGTCCCAGCACTCTCGTCCTAGTCGTCCTTTTTTATTATTATTTATTATTATTATTTTAGTTTAGTTTATTTATTTATTCCTATTTATATATATATTTTATTATTATTATTATTATTATTTTAGTTTAGTTGATTTGATTTTGATTTATTTATTTATTTCTATTTATTTATTTATTAATTTTTTTTATTTTTTATTTTTTTATTTTTTATTTTTTTTAAGTTGACTAATATTAATTTTTCATTCATACCTCCTCTTTCTTTTATATTCATTTATATAAAAATAGTCTTGTTTTTAATTCCTCTAATCTAATTTATGTTAGATGATCCAAAAATAATTTATTATCATAGGTTATAAAATTGAAATAAAATAATTATTAATTTAAGAAATTAAATTAATAATTATTATTCTAGAATGATTAATTATTTAATGGAGACAATTAGACTTAGTATATTGTTGTAACAAGATATGACTCTCCAAATGTGTCGTATCTTAGGCTCTATTTTAGGAGATTAGTTAGCTAGTTGGTTTGAATAGCATTTATTGTAAATGGACACTTGTTATTTAATAAGTGATCCATAATTAGAGGTAGTTAGGACATGGAGCTTATAAATAGCTCACTGCAAGAGTGTTTGAGTTGTTCGGGTGTAAACTCTTGCAAAATCAATTATGTAATTGTTTTTTTTTTTTTTTTTTTTTTTTTTTTTTTTTTTTTTTTTTTTTTTTTTTTCTGATTAATAAAATTACGTGTCTGAGGACACTTCTGCCATTATTGTGGTATCAGAGCTCCAATAATGCAGCTGATGTGAAGAGGAGATTCCAGCTCTACAAGTTCTTGGAAAACTCCATTGAATTGATCAACAGATTATTGGTATGGAAATTGTCTGGCTTTTTGTTTAAATGGAAAGGGAATTTTATTATTGATTTTAGATTTTTAAATCTAAAAATCATTTTTTATTATTGTAAAAAATTTGCACTTTGTTTTCTTCTTCTTTCGGTTGAGGGACTTGCTTGAGCCTAACCTTCACATTAGCTTGACCAAACAAGCTATTTCGAGTTGCATATTTATAAGCTGCTCCTGCATCCGAAGTGCACTTAAAAACCACTCGAGCACAGCCTGTATGACAGTAAATTCTGGTTCCTGAAACATCTAATTGCCCAAAACGTACAAAACGTGCCTTCAACTGTGCTTCCGATGGCAAGGCAAATCCCTGTGGAAATTTCATACAGAGGGCCATCGGCTCCTCAAGAGTTTTATGAGAATCAGATGACCAGCTAGTAGTTTACTGGGCTCTTCTCTGTTGCCAGGAGCCAGTTCTATACGCCCCAATGATCCAATAACTGATTCTCGAACTACGTTTTATTCTCAGCAGTATGGCGCAGAAGCTTATGGCACCGATTTTGATAGCATAACTGATTCTGGAACCTCGTTTAATGTTGGGCAGTATCGTGCAGGAGCTGATGACACCAATTTCAATAGCATAACAGATTCTGCAACTACGTTTAATGTTCAGCAGAATGGTGTAGAAGCTGATGGCAACAGAGACTATACCTAGGCTTTACTATCAGCTTGGAAAAAGGCCTGTAATTCTCCTACACCATCAACGATCAATATACCCAAAGGAAACTTTCTGATTGGTCAAATTCAATTAGAAGGACCTTGCAAGAATTCCCCCAGTCAAGAAGAATAGACCGAATTATGCAATGCGTGCAGAGGTTATGGAAAGAGCAAGAAGCTAGCGTGAGCCAGCCAGCCACCAAGAAGCCAGAGTGAAGCCTGTTAGCCTGTCAATGTAAAGCCAGAAGAAGCCAGAGTGAAGCCTGTCAACTTGGATCATAAAGTTTTTTTTTGTAATATAATGTATATTGTATTTTGGAGAAATCTCATGATTTTTTAATTTTGGAGTTTATGGTTTGTGGAGTAATAAGGGATATTTGTAAATGTTAAGGATTGTAAATTTTGGAGTAATAAGGAGACTTTAGTTGTAATTTGTTTTCGGAGAGATTGTAACTCAAAGTAATTTTACTTTGAGGGGGGATAATTTCTTTTTTACCATATTGTGCAAAAGCACCATTGTAAAAAGTCAAATTTTGAAAGTTGCCTTGTAAAAATTTGAGAAATTGACTAGAGCCAAGTGCAAAGCTCAGTCAATTGTCTCCTGTTTTGATGACTATTCGAGGGCCAAGGCCAAGCCCCGATAGATCGTGTTTTTTGCGTGTTGTGTTGTGTTGACTATCTTGTCATTTCTGTTCTGATTCTTGGTGCGACGCTTCAACACTAAAATGTCTAAGTTGATTAATTTGTTTTCTGATTCTGACAAACTAGAAGGCACCAAATCTTATAAAACATGGCATCGTCTCATCGAAAGCACACTCATTTACAATGAATTATGGCAGGGAATATGTGATGGAGATGTTAAGCCAAATAAACCCACAGATGCAGCTGCACTAGCAAAATGGGAAATCAAGAATGCTAAAGCCTTAGCTCTTATTAAATCGTCTGTGAATGATGAAATGTAGGTCCATATAGAAAATGCTATAGATGCATGGACTGATTTGAAAACTTTTAAAGACCTCTTTGATACTCAACCTGAATCAAAGAAAGTCGATCTACAATTAAAATTGTTGCAACAAAAATTAACTGAAGGCGGTGATGTTCTTGAATATCTCTCAAGACTTAAGAATATCAGGCAAGAAATTATTAATGCTGGTTTTCCCGCAATTGATGATAGCTTTATGGTCACAATTGTAATTGCTGGGCTTCCTTCTTCCTATACGCATTTTTTAGAGACTCTACAAGTAACCAGGAAATTAGAGAAACTAAAGTTTGATGAGCTTTGTGAAATGTTGAGTCAACATGATAAAACTTTTGGGAAGAAGAAGAAAGTTGGTGAAGATGTTTTTCTCACAGAGGCCAGCACTAGTAAGTCATCAGCAGATAGTTCTCGAGGAAGAGGCAGATGGAATCAGAATCAAGCAGCACATAATCGAGGTTGAAGCCAAAGCAGAGGAAACACTTTTAACAGAGGAGGAAGAAATAATTTTCAAGGTAGAGGAAACAACCAAGGAAGAGGCAATTTTCAAGAACAAGGATATAATAATCAAGGTAGAGGACAATCTCAAAATAGAAGTCAAAGCAGAGGCAGAGGAAAATCTTTAGGAAGAGGAAGAGACTTAAGTCAAATTGTGTGTCGAAGATGTAACAAAGTTGGCCATTATGCTGAAGATTGTCGAACATCACTTAATAAAATTCCCAAGTTTCAACAACATTCAACACAATTTTCAAATGATCAAGATGAAGATAACTCCGAATATGTTTTTACTTCCTCACCAGCATCACAAATTTCATCCTATCTTAGAAGTGACTACGAAGATGCCTGGATCTTGGATTCCGGGGCAACTCAGCACATGACTTGTCGACGTGATTTTTTTTGGAATTTTCAAGATTGCCAACTTAATTCCATTTTTCTTGCTGATGATACAAAACATACTCCTTATGGCAAAGGAGCAGTAAAAGTTTTTCTCCCTAGCATTGGAGAAAAAATGATTTCGAATGTATGGTATGTACCCAGTTTTAAGAAAATTTTTCTCTCTTTAGTCACGATTCGACAAGCAGGACATCAGGTGATTATGGAAGATGGTTTAGTGAAGATTAATTCAGTGAAACAGAACTTGAAAATAGTCATGACAGGTTATGAAGATGGAAAACTGTTACGGATGAAAGGGACAATTATTCCAAGGCATTCTGATTTTGCAGGGGCAGTGACTACAGGTATTTCACCTATAAGACTATGGCATGTAAGATATGGACATTTGAATTTTGAGAGTCTTTCTCAATTGCAGAAACAAGGAATGGTTAAAGGACTTCGTACATTCAAAAGGGAAAATGAAAAATGTGAAGCTTGCATTTATGGCAAACAAAATCGAGAAAGTTCTCCAACAAGTTCATGGCGTGCAAACAGGCGGCTACAACTAGTTCACAGTGATGTTTGTGGTCCACTACAAACTTCATTTGGTGGTTGCAAATATTTCTTACTATTCATTGATGATTTCAGCAGAATGACTTGGGTTTACTTCTTGAAGAACAAGTCAGAAGCATTTGATAAGTTTAAAATTTTTTGCCAACTTGTTGAAAATGAAGTCAGAGAAAAGATAGGTACTCTCAGGACAGATAATGGGGGAGAATTCACTTCGAATGAATTCAAAACTTATTGCAGTGAAAATGGCATAAGACGACATCTTACTAATGTTTACACTCCACAACAAAATGGAGTAGTCGAAAGAATGAATCGCACTTTGTTAGGAATGGCGAGATCCATGTTAACTTTCAAGAGGTTAAGTCCAACATATTGGGCGGAAGCAATTCATACAACTGTCTACTTAAGAAACAGATCTCCAACTGCTTCTTTAGACGAAATCACACCTTATGAAGCTTGGTTTGGTTTCAAACCTCGGGTTAAACATCTTAGAGTTTTTGGTTCAGTGTGTTATGCCTTAGTTCCGAAAGAAAAAGGAACTAAGCTTGACTCAAGAAGTTTAAAATGCATAATGATTGGCTATTTTGATGAGAAGAAAGGGTATCGTCTTTTGACCAATGGAAAATTCATTGTGAGCAGGGATGTCATTTTTGATGAAACAGAGAGTAAGAGTGCTGAAGAAATTGAAAATATTCTTCACAAGTTAGAAACTAAAGGAAGTAAAAGAAATGGTAAAATGCAAAGTCAACCAACTTCACCAAATTGGTATGAACTTGATTTTCCTTCCTCTGAAGATGAGTCATCCAGTCCATCTACATCAACAACATCATATGGGTCTTCTAGCAGTTCATCCACATCTCCAAGCAGCATCAGTTCTTCTGACAGTGATTCTCCACATTCTTCACCTGAACGACGTACATCAGTTTATATTAATCCTCTTTACAATGATGGGGACTTTACAGAAGCACAAACAAGTGAGCACCAACTTCCGAAATGGGCAGTTAAACTTTTGAAAGATTTAAAGCCTGATGAACAGAATAAAACTGGCACCAGAAGAGCACATAGAAGTGAAGGCAATTTTGCCTTGATAGCAAATGATGTTACTGAACCTTCCACATACAAAGAAGCAATAAACATAAAGAATGGCAACAGGCTATGGTTGAAGAATATCAAGCAGTAATTGATAGCAACACTTGGAAACTTGTTGATTGTCCAGCAAATGTTAAACCCATAGGATGTAAATGGGTTTACATAATTAAGTATAATCAGAAGGGTGAACTTGAAAAGTATAAAGCACGACTTGTCGCAAAGGGTTTTGCGCAGCAGGAAGGCATTGATTATGAAGAAACCTTTGCTCCAACAACTAAATGGAACACCATCCGATTAACACTTGCATTGGCCGCTCAAAAAGGATGGAAAGTTCATCAAATGGATGTGAAAAGTGCTTTTCTCAACGGGGATTTACAAGAGGAAGTGTATATGACCCAACCACCACGTTTTGAAGTTGAAGGACAAGAACATAAAGTCTACAAATTGATCAAGGCTTTATATGGATTAAAACAAGCTCCACGAGCTTGGTATGCAAAGATGGATGAATACCTTAAGAAAGTTGGTTTTCAACGAAGTGAATCTGATTATACTTTGTATGTGCGACAATAGGGAAAATATCTGGTCGTTCTTGTTATGTATGTAGATGATTTGATCATCACTGGCAATCATGATGATCATATTGCACAGGTGAAAAAGGAGTTACATGCAGGTTTTAAGATGACAGATTTGGGATTACTTCACTACTATCTTGGAGTTGAAGTCTTCCAACGTCCACATCATATTTTCATTTCTCAGAGTAAGTATGCCGCAGAGGTTCTTCAGCGATTTGGCATGCAAGATTGCAATCCCATTCTCACCCCCATGGAGCAAAACTTGAAACTTTCAAAATTTGAAGGGGGGGAAATGGTGGACAGTACAACTTACAGACAGTTGATTGGCAGCTTGATTTATTTGACAAATACTCGTCCTGATCTATCTTATGCAGTTAGTATTCTTTCACGTTTTATGCAGGAACCACGAGACAACCACTGGAATGCAGCCAAAAGAGTTCTTTGATATATCCAAGGAACAAAAGATTTTGGTCTTCTTTACACAAAGACTAAAAATTTTGTACTTGGTGGATATTCCGATGCCGACTTTGCTGGGAGTATTGATGATCGAGCATCAACATCAAGTTATTTAATGAATATGGGGTCAACAGCAGTATCTTGGAGTTGTAAGAAACAAGCTACAGTGGCCACTTCTTCAGCAGAAGTAGAGTACATTTCAGCATGGGAAGCAGCATGTGAAATTGTTTGGTTGCGCCGAATTTTGCAGGACTTGGGCATTTCTCAGGCAGAAGCTACATCATTATTCATTGACAGCCAGTCAGCCATCAAACTTGCCAAGAACCCAGTTTTTCATTCAAAGACAAAGCATGTGGACACCAAGTATCATCATATCAGATCTCTCATTGCCAAAGATGTCCTCAAGCCAGTTTATTGTCCTTCCGAAGATCAGATCTCCGATATTTTCACGAAACCGCTTGGCAAAATAAATTTTACTAAGTTCAGGGATGAACTTGGTATCTGTTGTAATGTATCTTTGGATCATAGGGGGGAATGTTAGATGATCCAAAAATAATTTATTATCATAGGTTATAAAATTGAAATAAAATAATTATTAATTTAAGAAATTAAATTAATAATTATTATTCTAGAATGATTAATTATTTAATGGAGACAATTAGACTTAGTATATTGTTGTAACAAGATATGACTCTCCAAATGTGTCGTATCTTAGGCTCTATTTTAGGAGATTAGTTAGCTAGTTGGTTTGAATAGCATTTATTGTAAATGGACGCTTGTTATTTAATAAGTGATCCATAATTAGAGGTAGTTAGGACATGGAGCTTATAAATAGCTCACTGCAAGAGTGTTTGAGTTGTTCGGGTGTAAACTCTTGCAAAATCAATTATGTAATTGTTTTTTTTTTTTTTTTCTGATTAATAAAATTACGTGTCCGAGGACACTTCTGCCATTAATTTAACTTACTATTTTTAATTATTTATTTTATTTAACATAAAATTTTAATTATTTATTAATAATTTTTAACTAAATATTATCATTAAATTATTTTTATTTTATTTTAAGGGATTGGTCCCCCTAGGGTAATTTTTTTCCCTTAAATATACTTTTTAATTATTTATTTTTAACTAACTATTATCATAAATTATTTATTAATATTTTTTTACTAACTATTATCATAAAATTATTTTTATTTAATTTATTTTAAGGGATTGGTCCCCCTAGGGTAATTTTTTCCCTTAAATATAATTTTTAATTATTTATTTTTAACTAACTATTATCATGAATTAATTTTTACATAATATTTTAATTATTTATTAATATTTTTAACTAACTATTATCATAAATTATTTTTATTTATTTTATTTTAAGGGATTGGTCCCCCTAGGGTAACTTTTTCCCTTAAATTATTAAAAAGGGTTTTGTTCCTGGTACCTAGTCAAAAGTAGTTGTTGGTCTTTTTAGCTGTTGGAGGCTCTGCTCTGTCTATTTAACTTGCTAAGCTGGATCTGTTTCTTCAACTTGTCCTGACGATGAACCACACTGGTTGGTTCGAAACGCGTCGACAAATGATGTTTCAAGTGATCTTCGCCGAAAAATCTTTTGTAAACTTTATTAAATGTTGTCAGAAATAGACTGAAGATGTAAAACATTTTTTATATGAATTATATTTGAACAACTTTTTCTTAGAAGATGACAGGGATGTCAATCCTAGCCCCTTCCTTGGGGATGTACAATTCCAGGCTTTCCTCTCCTTCGCTAAAAACTAACTCAAATGGGCTAAGGCTCATGATACTTTCTAGAGGAGTGAAAGTGGACTGGATCCTTGGGTGAGAGGTGAACCTACACTACCCCTGCAGCTCTGGGTACAACATAAAAGGTTTATGCAAAAGGAAGGAGTTGTGTCCACCTTGGGCCCCATCCACACAAATACTATCAAGTCAGGTTTGGAATATTTTGAAGACATTAGAGAAGAAACTCTTGTGGATGTAAAGCAAAGATGTACAACCTCTCCCAAAAATGTAAGAAACCGAGAACACTTTGGCTATCGAAACTTTAAGGCAACTATAGCTAGACTCATCCATTATGCTAATATTGTCCTAAGTGAGGGTCCTTCTTGGATTGGATGTCGTTACATAATCCATATCATTTTGTATCCTCCTGATGGGTATCATTGTAATTATGAACTATCATAATATCAGGAAGGCCGAGCCTTTGCAGTGCTTAAAAACAAAATTGGTTTTCAGGTCTACAAGGAAGAAACATATCCTGCCTATTCTCTAACTCAATTGCATCTTAATTATCTTATTGCATGAGGACATGCGAAAAGGTAAGCTGGGGAGTATGTTGGATCATGAAAAGGGTATGTTTTACCTCATTTACTTGATTAATCATATGGGTTTCATGAATTTATTCTCGTCTTGAGCACATTCTCGAAGAAAGACCGTGAAAAGCGAATAAAAAGTAGCATGAGCAAATTACCTGCTTTTAGTATCAAAAGCCTAAGTTTTTGCTTGTTTATGCGCAGGTTGACTGGATTGGACAACTACTGCTCCTTTCGAATAAGATGACAATGCCAAGAAAGGAAGATGCTGTTGTTACAGTTGTACGGACCATGCTAAAGGCGAAGGAAAAATATGGGATTGATGTGGAAATCTGATTGTTCAGCTAGGCAATCTTGAGGATCTTCTAATCTTCAATATAAGCTCTGATTTTGCAAGCATTTCATAGAAGATATATAACACTAGTAAATAAAAAAGAAAAGTAACTTTTGTAATCATTGTAAAATTTCAGCAAGATTGCGAATGCAGATTGAACCTTACAAGTTGAAGTGATTTTGTAATTATTTTTTTTAACAGTTAATGAAAGACTTGAGGTTACACATTAAATCCAATTATTGAGTTTCTATAGCAGTTTCTTCTAAAGGCTTTGGGCCCGGTTGTTGGAAGACTTACTTCTCATTTGTATTATGATTTTTACACTTTACTATCAAGATTTGTATTGTTGTTCCTTCTATAGGTTGAGTTAGAGTAAATCTTATAGCTCGGTTAATATCGTTTTTATAATTTACATAAAGTAATTTTGTATATGATTGTTGTTTCCTCTTAGTATATGCTTTCTACAATTACTTCTAGCTTTGAATGTTCCTCATGATTAGCATGATTTGAATAGTTTTCTTTAATACATGTGGATTTGATTATTCAGGTTGATTTCCTCTTTTGCATTAGGATATTGGATTAAGATCTTTGTTTGAAAGTAGTTTGCAAATGATTTATCTTTCCGATTTCAAATTATAGAATAATTCTTGTTCTGCATTTCTAAGAGTTAATGAGTTGTTAAGCAATTGTTTATTTCTGCAACGATTAGTTAGGATTAATTACCTGCATTCCAATCTCTGATTGTTATCGCACAAACAATGCTTACAACCTTGAAATAGAAAGACGAATCCCAGGTTGACATATTAATGTAGGATTAAGATCGATTTATAAAGTCATCTTAGTCCACCAACAATACTACTATCCATTTCATTAACTTTCTTATTTAATTGGGAGAACCTAAATTCTAAGGCTTCACTTCATTTACAAGTCTTGGATGAACCTTCAAGAGGTTTAGTTGGTGTATTAGCTTTATTTTAGAGGCATGTTGGAAAATAATAATAGTGCTCCTCTTTATCACAACTTCTAATCAAAAGTTAGGTCACTTGTAAGATACGTAGCTTTAAAGCCTTAATTTAGGGAATATTTGAATGACTAACATTTTTCATGAAATATCTTTGAGATTTGAGCCCGTTTGAATTTGGAATTTTGGCTTACAATACTCTAATATGTTGTTTCTACAATTCCACAAGTATGACCATTTATTTAATGTGCCAAGTGAAGCTCATGGTAACTTTCTCAAAACTTGTTTATTTTTTGCCTCTTCCCCAGAGAAAACTTGTATATGTGCCACTTGTCCAATTATTTTAATATAATTCTAAAATTATTACCTAAGGTACTAAATTATGTCTCCTCAGATTTCTGAAAATTACATAGTTTGAAGTGTCTTAGAAAAAAATTATAGCAAAATGCGAAGATCACTCGTTTGAAACTAATTTAAGGACAACTCACGAACTATAAATTCAACAAGGTATACATAAAAAATTATAGTGAACCAAAATCTATTTTTTTTTACCAAATATACCATTGCAATGGCTTCTCATTCAACTCAAAATTTCATAGTTTGAAATAACCCAAAGAAATAATTGTCAGGTAATTTAGTTATGCCTTCAATTACATTACATTAAATCATTAATCCATGTAAGTAAATTTGTGAAGTACACATCACAATATGTGCTAGGATTTTAGCTCTCAACCATGATACTAAAAGAAAGGTTCTATTCTATGAATGATAAGAAATGAAAGATAAGTCTATGGTAAAACCTATTCGATGACAACAAATAAAATAACAAGAAATGAAATGATATTATATAAGAAGCAAGAGGAATTTTAATCTAAGAAAGCAATAGAATCTAGTTTTAGGAAATCAATTAAAATTATGCTAAGAAAACACACATAATTTACTCTATGAAAGTGGGAAATTATATTTCTAGAAAGCATACAAATCTAGTCTATGAAAGTGATACAACTTATTGTAGAAACACATTGAAATATTAATCTAGGAAAGCTTTGAAAGCATCTAATCTATGAAAGCGTTGGAAACATTTAATTTTTTGAAAAACGAGAAAGATATAATCTATGAAAGCAAAAAAATATAAATTATGAAAACAAATGGCACAATAAAGACTATTATTTCCTAGGAAAGTGTAAAAATTCTATTTAACAAAAGCATTGGAAAGAAATAATTATATTCTATGAAAAAGCTTTTGAAACTAGTTTGCTAAAGTAATTGTATAAACTTATGAATATGTAATCTAAGTGATGATTTGATAAGAAGTATATGGACTTTGGCTTAAGACTACTTCATAAATGTAAATCTTACTAAAATTAATGCAAGTGAGAATGTGAAAGCTATTTTAAATGCATAGGTTTTAATGTTGGTTAAAATGAATCATTTTGTAATTTTTCTTTATATTCTCAAGTGTTTGACTAAACCTAAAAAAGAAGATTAGAGGTAATCGTTAAAGTTTTGAGTCTAACAATAAAGGAACAAAGCATTTATCTGTACCTAAAATAAAGTAAAATAGAGCATAAATAAAAGGATTATACTATAGCTCTAACATGCCATAAGGGGGCCCTCCAAATGATGCACAAGACTGAGAACATGCAAAGAGCTTTAAGACAACATTTGCAATCTACTCATTAAAACTCAATGGTAGAAAAAGGTGATGTATAATATGAAAATCAAGACTGTGCATACATAATTGTTCAAGATTCTACAATTATCTCCATATATCACTCTTACTCATCAAGGAGTCAATTTATAGTGTCCCTTAAAGATAACAAACTTAGAATGGTACTTCTATAAATTAGAGAAGATGGACAATGATCAAATGTCTAATTACAATTTGAAGTTAATTCCTATGGTTCACTGATGACTGAACCATAACTATCCTCATTCTATTCCACATCAAGATGCATGGACACATAACTATCCTCGTTCTATTCCTCAGTTTACTAAGATCTGAAGAAGATACCTTCCTCGCTTGAAACTAGTTCCACCACCAATAAATAGTTCTAACACATTATGACTTTGTTCTTCATGCCATGCGATAGTTGACTGGAGGTTTAACTGAGCTATTATGGTCATCCAATGGCCCTTTTGTTGTGCCAAATAGGTGGAATACCATGTCAAAACTGTTTGAAACCTATTAAAGTTTGAGTTGGCCTTTCGCTTTAGAAACCATTCTAACCTTGAATTTAGCTACAGATTGTCACAGGATCTACGAAATTGTCAGTTTTTGCAATACTTACATACTATCTTAATTTTATAAAGAAAAACTTATAGAACCATAGAAATATTGGACTTATTACCTTTTTTATGGCTTTGTAGCTTGGATGGCTATGTTCATGCAAAAGATGGTAAGATGATGCAAAAATATGTAAGTTATGAAGTATTCTAGGTAATTTATGAAGATATAAGTGCTAAAACTAAGGTAACAAATTATCAAAAAGGTGCTAATTCTTAGACCCAACATTCCCCCGCACCTAGGGTGTTGTGTGTCCTCATGCATGTTAACACAATTTGCAAAATTTTGTCGTTTACTTACCTTAAAGGATGGTTTTAGATGCATATATCAAAATATCCAAGCTACTTCTAATGCCCTTGTTTTTCATAGCAATAAACCACCTTGGCTTTCTCATTAACATTTTTGACTTTAAGATTTTTATTTTTAGCTTAAGTGCTTTGTTGGATTTCTTGAGCCTAGAATTCTTATGATACCAATGGTACATTCTCTTGAGCATTTTATGGATTTTCTCCTTGAGAATCTCATTTTCCCTTTTTATATTCCTTTCTAAGACTTCCACTTCATTTACATATTCTCTCAATGCTTTGATAATTTCTTATTCCATAGAAAAAGGTAAATCATCATCATGTGCATAACTGTGTGTGGTAGTTGCTGGAATATCATTGTTAAAATAATATTTAGGAATGGGAGAGAGTTATTTCACCTTTTCATTATATACTTCTTTCTCTAAGGATTCAATGTAATCATAAACATGTTGTTGTATTTTATCAACCTATAGACTTTTCCTTTATGCAGTTGCTAGTGATACTTCTGCAATTTCCAAAATCTTAGCTAAAACAAGGCCATTTTTCTTCATCATACTTGTAATTATTTTGTACATGTTTCTTTCCCATGAATTCTTCATTACCTTGGAATCCTTTCTTTTAATTATTTTCCTCTCAGGTAAAGGTACAAGATTGACTCTATGTGGATAATCTTCAATCCTGTTTGGAACCTTTCTTTTAATTCTTCATAGTTGCTATTATCGCCTTTCTTACTGGATTTGGCATTGTATTCCTCTAATTTTTATTTTATTTTCTTGGATTTTTACTCTGCTTCTTCTCATGTTATGTCTTCGATAATCTCTCATTTTAAACCAATTCCATAATTAGGGTTTCATATGCTTTAAAATAATCTTCAATTTCTAATACTGTGGGATCCTCTAGTTCTTCAAGACTATTTTCTGTCTCCGCGGGTAAAATTTCTCTTGTTTCTTGCATTGACATTTCTTTAATCCTTATATTTTCATATAGACGGTTAGGATTTGAAGTCGAAACCCTTCCCTTCTTATTTTCCTCTCTGAACCAATATTATCTTCATCCTTTGATACTTCTTTGAAATGATTTATTATTAAAAAGCTTTCCCAATTGTTGTTTCTAAGTTTTAACTCTTCAACAAGAATATTCACTTGCCCAAAGTGACAAAGAGCTCTATATATGTTCCTAGAATTCTTTTGAATATTGAATTCCATCTTTATGAGACCACTTACAAATAGTAAGCTAAATTTATTTCTTTTCCCTTCAAAAAGTGTATCAAAAGTCTAATATGATAGAAAATTATTATACCCTACATCGCTTCACATGTGATGAATTTTTGGAGGATGAACAAAAAATTTCTCCACTTTTTCTTTAAGGCCATACATTTATCCCATTTTTCCATCTTGTAATGTCCATGCTCAAGTTTTTAAGAAAAGTTCTCCATGAGTTGTCTCTGAGTCGCTGACACTTAAAACAATTTTCCCACGTTCTTGGCAGTCCTATATCTTCTGCTAAGAATGATGATGTCACCTTTAGTCTAATATCACAAATCTCTTCTTCAACTTCGTCAAAGGCCCTTACAAACACCCTCATCACCTCTACATCATGTCCTTGAAACTTTTCAAATAATCAACCAACTCATTGCAATTGTTTCTTGCACTTTGGGTAAGCCTACAAAAAATTTGACCCACATGTTCGAAAAAGATGACAACACCCATTTTCAATTTATGGGAATCTTGAGCTTCAAAATGCACCTTTTGTTAACTACTATGAGAATGGTTGCAATATGGTCAAAGTAGTGAACGTTAAAATGGCAAGATGGCTTCAGGTTAATGGATGTTGAAATAAGGAATTGTTGAGAGGCGGTGGGGGGGGGGGGGGTGAATCAATGATTATGAAATTCTTTTTCTTTTTCTGTTGTTCTTATAGTCCCTTTTTATATTATTTTGCTTGTGAGAGAATTCATTCACAAAAGTAGTGAACCACCGATATTTCAAACACACATGTTAATACAACAATCACATGAGAAACACACACGCACATTTGACACAATATTTTTCACGTGGAAACTCAGAGGGAAAAAACCACCAAAGTTGTTGTTTGCTTATGATGTAAGTCAATAAACCACTTAATTACATCTATTTTTTTCTAAGCACCCACTCATAGGAGGCATCGACCCCGTTTGGTTAGCAAGCACCAAATTTCCAAGAGGCACCAACCTCTTCGATATGCAGGCACCAACCTGCTCTTACCACTGTTCTACTATTTCATACAATTATCAAACTAAAAATAGAGGCATACAATATTACAAGTAAAATACCAAGAATGGTTGTTGATAGATTCAATTTCTCCACTCTGTCTTCTGTGCTCACATGTAGTAGATCTTTTCTTGTTGTTCTTAGCAACACATCCTCTATGCTCTGCCTCCTTTTTCAAGGGCTCTCTATTGACTTCTCTTAAGCACTACCCTTACAATTCTCCACACAACACTCTCACTGCTCTTGCTGCTGTATTACATAGTGTCCTCCTTGGTGCTTCAACCTCTCCGTCTCAATGCACTTCAATCACAACACAAAACTCTCCAATTTTTTCTCAACTCCCCCTCATCTTCTTAATTATAGGAGATGGTTTTGTTTCACTAAGGCACACTACATAGGAAAGTCTGTTTTCTGTACTTTAGCTACCTACTATACTTAGGCATGGAGTTCCTTGCTACTCTTGCATCTCTTGATAGTTTCTTGTCACAGAGCAAGATCAAAGATAAACCTTTCAGTCCTTTATCATCTAACGACGTAGATCTCCATACTGAGAAATTAATTTTCAGGGGACTTGCACACTCCTTCTAGAGTCTCATTCTCATTTACCGTTCCAAATATCTTGAAAGTTCACAGAGATGACTGCTCTGTTCTCATTTATCACTACCATTCATGCACGTGAAGCAGCTGATTTCTTCCTTCATTCTTTCGAATTCGTCTCTACCACAAATGTGTCCTCGATTGCTTTTTATAGAGTCTTCTCCAGGTTTCACCCCTTTCAACTACCAACTCCTCTGTGCCTGCATTTAATTTCACAGTTGCCGACCCATACATCCTTTAACTCACTGTACTTCCTTATTGGAGAAATTCCATATCGTAACTTCACAGTGGTGCAATGTTACAATACTTCTCATTCCCAGTGTCTTTAGCTCCTCTAATGCTGAGATACTTGAGCATTTATCCTCCATGGGACTGAGAGATGTGGCCTGCAACTTAGCTTGTAGGTGCTAAGGCATTTTGTTCTTGCTAGGGACAAATATTCCTTTGCTATTGCTCGATGCCCTTGGTTCTTTGGATTTTATGACCAAGAGCCAACATAAAATTGGAAGCCCCCTCCATTGTAACTTTTCAAAATCCATATGTTCCAAAGTCACGGGGTCTTAATCCTATGATATGCCAACTTCTGATATGACATCATCACTCCACATGGCATCTTTATAGTCATGACATATGTCACATGGATATGGCACATTAGGGCAACCAATATCGTTGAATTAGCCTGCCATGTGCCCTATCGTACTGCAACGTCATGCTAACATTAGATGACACTGTAACTTCTCTGATCCAATCTTATGCTGCCATGTGTCCTAACAGAGGAGAGAGAAGAGGGCTCAACAACCCTTGGTTTTGCAATCAGATTCATTGTTAACCTTCTTTGGAATTCCTCGACACTTTTAGTACTAACAGAACT
Organism: Pinus tabuliformis; assembly: GCA_031772625.1. Taxonomy (NCBI): domain Eukaryota; kingdom Viridiplantae; phylum Streptophyta; class Pinopsida; order Pinales; family Pinaceae; genus Pinus; species Pinus tabuliformis. The sequence goes on from CM062809.1 coordinate 658,119,781, forward strand.
GATGGATATCGTAACTTCTTAGAATACTACAGTTAATAATTTTTTATATCCTAATGTCCCCATCCTCTGATATTCCGGTATTTTGATACCTCAATCTTCCGATATCCCATTATTCTGACGTTCGATGTGCTGATGCCTTGATCTCCTGGGATCCAATCTCCAGTATTATCAATATGTTGATCTTCAATATGCAGATGTGATGACCTCCGATATCTGATATGTGCGATATTCCTTCCTTCCTAAGGCTTCAAATCCTTGAACGTCAACAGACTATATCTTTTGATCCAAAAATTCAGTTTTGAACTTCCACATATCATTGAAAAACTCTTCTAGAGCACTTTGCATTGGATAGGGTCTGATGTAGGCTTTGGTTCCTTTTTCTACTTGTGAGATGGCTAAAAACTTCTCTACTCCTTGACTCTTCTACTTTGTGCTTGGACAATTGAACTCTCAACCACCATGGTGATCATTTTATGACTTCTTTAGTAATCCTGCTACTGTGATGATTCTCTACATGAAGCCTACAACTACCATGGAATTCCATCTGGTCCATCACTATAATCATCATTTTATGTATTCTTCAGTAAGCCTGCAACTATGATGATTTTCTACAAAGCATTACAACAACCATGATATTTCTCTAGAACACACAATAGTCATCATTTTATGGCTTCTTCAGTAAGTCTACAACTATGATGATTCTTGACATAAAGCCTGTAGCTATCATAGGAATCCTCCTGAGCCATGCATTTGTTGCAGCACACATTCTAGCTAGTCTAATTGACACTAGTGCCAACTGTTGGCTTGATGGGCCCTGATCTAGGTTCAACATTAAGTAGCCAAGCAAATCCCTACACTACTGGCCCTTTCGGCATAAATCCATGGAGCATGGACTGAGGTCTCACCCGAAGCATTATGGGGGGATGCAGGAACCAAGTTTCCGCACCTCGAGATAGTCATGATGTCGATCTTATACCCTATCCCCGGTCTTCACATAGATCAATAAGAATTTAGGGCTTATTGATGTATTTCTTTTTCGGTCTTTCAGAATCTCCATGAAGGGATCTGACTGTCCTTTGCGCAACCCTAGACGATGATTCAGGCACTTACGCACCTCTATAACTAGGTTACTGTCTTGTTTCCCAAATTATCTTAAGTATTAGCCAACTTTACCATGCAATTAAGATTATCCTTGCGTAAACATATATTATCACTTGCGTTCATGTAGCAGATGGAAACATATATTTTTGTGCATCAACTTAACATTCTATCTTAAACCCAAAATTCAACATAGCATAATCGCAGCATTTATAACAGAAGTAAAATAATGCTTACACAGATGGAAAGTACACAGTAAGTTCAGAACACTTCTCTTTATTGATGATTCAAATTTCCAATACAGAATTTAACCGCCCTACGCACACAGCTATAGGGGTCTGCGCACTCAGTTACAGACTTCTACCCTAGGCCTCTACGCATTCAGTTTCAGAGCCTCTTTCTCCACTAAGACTCTCTCTCTTAGCTCTCACAAACCTATTACATCAATGAATCATGACTATTGAACTCCCTTAGACTCTCTAAGGCTGTCCTTTTTATATAATCCCATGGTCCGCGGACCAAGGGCAGATCTCCAAAACTAACACAACCTATCTAGACTAAGGGTAGAAAACCCTCTTTGAATTTAGATATCTTCACGCTCCATGACCACAAAATGCGAAGACTTTACATTTCTTTTATACAAAATTCGGGCCTTCTGCCCCAAAACTTGGGTTTTTAACCCCAAAATTGACCCCAGGGGACTCGTTCCCAATAGGCCCCCAACACAAACATGGTGACTCGCCCTCGAGTCACTCGGCTGGCGTGAAGATCTTGTCACGAAGACCTCCCAGCTCAACTTGGACAACTGCTACCTCAGATGCGCACTGCGTTGCCGCTTGCTTCATCTCCTCGACCAACTGCTCTGTCGCTGGCCCTGCGCTATCATCCTGTAGCTTCTGCTGAGTCTCCTGTAGACTAGCTAGATTGCCTTCAATGGCAGTTGTGATGACGTAGGCCTCGTCTAACCAAGGCTTCAAGTGAGCCTTCAACATGACTTCCTTGTGCTGAGTTGCATCTACCTGTTTTTTGAATGCCTTGGCCTCCTGCAGCTTCGTGAGTCTCTGCGTGATGGTGATAGTGCGCGCTGTCGCTTTAACCTCATTGTAGCACTGTTGTATTTCCCTTGCTTCTGTCTCTAGCCTTGGCACATTGGGGTCTTCTTGTAGGCTAGTGAGTACATCAAGAGAATGCTCAAAAAGTGTCGTGAAGTCCGTCACTTCACTTGCTACTACTGCTAATGCATATGTCACGACAGTCGCGCACTGCTCCCTGACTTTCGGTGGAGTTAAAGGTTGGGCCTTTAGCTACAATTCTGTAATTTTGAGGTTCAGCTCGAGCTGAACGCTTGTTGACTCTGTGCGTGCATCACACACTCCCGCAGTGAGTTTCTAAACTCGCACATCTACTGGCTCAGTCTCGGGAATGGCCAACTCTGGGATAGTTTTGCATGCATCATCCGCAACCTTGATTATGTGCTGATTCTTGTATGTCAGGTCTATCACAAGGTTAACAACGAAGTCTCTCTACATAGTCAGCTGATCATTGTTGACTTTTTGCTCGCTGATCACCTACAAAGCATGCTGTTCATGAGCTCGAAGTTCCCCAATCACGCCATCCTGCAGAAGGTGAAGTTCCTCGCTAGGAAGCACTTCCAAGTTAAGTCCCACTCCCTTGAGGGTGCTGACAGCGGGCCTATTAGCTTCAATATCTGTCGTCAATGCTCCATCTGGCAGAACTATGGCTTGGGTGTCCCTTGCGGGTAGCATTCCTGCGGCTTTTGAGGTGCCAAGGGCCAAACTGTTGGACGCCGTGCTGGTTTGAATCTGTGATGCATGGATCTGCAGCTCATGTATACCCTTCTAAATAGCCCCAATGCCTGGTGCTACTGCTGCTCGAACTGTTGCAACAATTCTGCCGTGGCATTCTGCACCATATCCCCTATATCGTTCAAATCCCCCTCTATTAGGGTGATCGAATCCAGAGACGTCTTGGTAGCCTTGGACTTCTTCCATGGCCCTACTTTTTCTGGTCCTCTGGTGTGCTTGATATGGAACAAAGTCATCTCCAGGTCCTCTCCTCCTTACTCCGTCTGCTCGTCCTCTTCTTCCTCTGTTTCTGGTGAAGGCAACTTCTGACCTCCATCATATCCGTGCTCCTCTTCTCCTGCTTGCCCACCCGACTGCTGCGCGGTAGTGTGCTCTACCTTAGCCTTGTCGTCAACCTCCTTTTTCCTTTTCATGGCCAGCTGTTCCATCTTCAGCTTGGCCTCTTCCTTCTTGCGTTGTGCGGTGGACTTGCTCGATCCCGCAGCCAAGTCTGAGGCAGTGCGCCACTTTGCCGGCCAATGGTTAAGGACCGCATCAATCGTGTCATCTGTTTCCAAATAGGGCAAGTCATGCCACTTCTGCTAGGGGTCCTTTCGTGCCCATATTGAGACATGTTGGAAGTCAGCCTTGAATTCCACGTACTCCTGCAATCTGTCAAAATTGGTAGGCAACAACTGCGGCTTGCGGTTGATGGCCATATGCACGTTCATCTCCATCAAGATCCAAAAGATCATGCTGTCCTTTATCCGTTGGAGATCCTTAGTCACACACAACGAAGCATACTTCGCCACCTCTGGTAGGTTCGACGCGACCAGAGGAAACTGACTGTCTTTGGGTAGCTCCCATGCTACCAGCACTATGGACAGTAAGAGCCATGCATAGTGAAATGGCTTGCTAAGATCATGCGCCTCACGACAGTTCATGAGGAACTCATCACAGAGGTAGCATGCCTAATTAATTGAACTCCATCCACACATTGGGTCACCAAAGCTACAATTGGTGTCGACACTTCATCTGCGTGGCACTTCCATATGACCTTCCCTGCTAAGAGTTGTGTTGCCACTTTAACCACAGGGTCAACGATACTCATAATGGCATAGTCTCACGACTTCTTTACCAGTTTGAACTTTTCCTTCATGGTCTCCATGAGGGAAAGCTTGCCAGCCTTTCTACCAAATGCCATGGTCGGATTTTCCCCTGTGTATGATAGCCATGTGATCCTATGGATCAGCATATCAGTGATGGGTATTGGCTCCTCCAGCCACAGACACCCATCGTGTACCAAGCACAACAGCTACTTGATTACCACCATTATGATGGGCGTGCGGTTGTAATGTGGCACCCATAGCAGGTTGAGTAGTCCTGCCTTATCCACACCTATTAGCCACTTCCGCGGTTCCAACGTGGTCATTCCAGTGGTTTTGTGGAACACGTGGTGCATGAGTTGGTTAGTTTCTAGATGAGGAAACCGCTATGTGTCCGCTAAATCCGAGTCTTCTAATTTCAAAAGAGGGACACTCCCCAAGAGCGGTCCTTCGAACATAATTTGGTCCAGTAAGAGGGGTGTGTGCAGGGTGACCTTACTCTCATCAATGTTTTTGGGCTCCTTGGTATTGCCCCTGCATGGAGGAATGTACTCAGACAACTTAATGATGGGGTCCGACCCCTCAATTTCAACATCCTCCGCTTCCACCCGAACATCCTCATCATCCATTGGGATATCCTCAATATCTTCTTCTTATGGCTCTAGGTTAATTGTCTTGCCCTTTTCCTGTGTGGTGGGCTTATCCTTCTGTGAGTGCTTTCTGGGAGATGCGTGCACCGACTGCAGTGTCGTGGCTTGCTTTCCCTTCTTGTTTTTGGGACCCTCCTTGCTCAGGGTAGGCCTTGGTCTAGGCATCTGTGGAGACTTCGGTACTTCAACTAGTATCTCTGCAGGCGCAACCTTCGGGGTAACCCCTTCTGCTGGCATAGCGACCTCCGGAACAACTCCCTCGGCTATCATTGCTTGAGCATCCATGACTGCTGTTCTTAGAATAATGTCACGGATGATTTTGTGGTCAGTTTCTGGAAATCAATTGAACACTGGGCAATCAAGTAGCTCTTCGAAAAATGTGCGGTTCATGCACAACACACAACACAACTCACAATTTCTCAATATGAAAAGTGTTTTCCATTGGGTGGCCATATGTAATTTATAGGCCATTTTGAATTCAAATCTGACCGTTCCCCCCAAAATCGGTTCATTAATGCTAGATTGGTGGTAGATTTTCAAAGATCTTGCCCATAAATTCCGACTTAAATGCCGCCCCCCGCTCCATTTGGCCATTTTTTCATCGTCAAATCATGAATAGTGACTTTAACAGCCACTTTATGGTTACTATGTGCAGTTGATCCCTTGGTAGTGCAACTCTCTGCGCGTTGTTGTGGACTATGTGGCATTCCCTCGTCTCGCATAGTTCTCTCCTCGCGCAACTTTCCAACCCGAGCAATGTAGTTTATAGTCCCGCGCCTCCTTTCAGCTGCCTGGAGCGCTAAGATTGTGCTACCTTCATATAGTCACCTAGCTAGATCACCAGTGTATGGCTTCAATTGGCTGCCATTCACCTTCCTTGGGAAGGGTTCTCCATTCAATTTAACCAGCTGAACTACTCCACCATCGGTAATCTCCTTGATGACGTATGGCCCTAGCTAGTGCATCTTAAATTTCCTTGGAAATTTATCAAATTTGCTATCATATAACAAGACCAGATCATTTACCTTGAAGGTACACAGTTTGATGTGTCGATCGTGCCATGCCTTTTCGTGCTCCTTTTGAACTTGTTGATGAAATCCAACTAGAAATCGGTCCTCCTCAAGCTCTACTAGCTGCACGAGCCTCTCTTCTAGGGCTCTGTAGTTCACCATTCCTGTGATTGCCACTATGCATAGACTAGGTACAATGTATTCCATTGGCATCACAACTTCTATGCCGTACATGAGTCTGAAAGGAATTTACCTAGTCAGCTTCTTACAAGTCGTTCTGTAGGCCCATAGTACCGCAGGTACGCACACATCCTAGTCATTTTGCTGAGCATTGTAGACATTCGTAAGTGCGCTCTCTAGTATCTTATTGAATGCTTCCACTATCCCATTGGCCTGTAGATGATAAGGCGTACTTTTCTAATGATATACCTAAAATTCTTCTGTCAACACGCTGATCGCTTCATTAAGAAAGTGTGTACTGCGATCGCTCATCAATATCTTTGAACAACTAAATCTTGTCAACACATATTCAAAAATAAACTTTGATGTGATCGCATCTATAGAGTCCTTCACAGGCTATGCCTCCACCCACCTGGTCAAGTACTCAGTCGCGGTGATGATGTACCGTGCACCCGTTCTCTTTCCTTGAGGCTGAATTGGATCCACAAAGTCAATTTCCCATTTCTAGAATGGTTGTAACATCACCTATGGCATCAAAGGTAGTTCATCCCTCTGCGATTGCATGCCAGTCCTTTGACATGCGTCACATGCCTTATAATATTCTTTCAAATCCTTATGCAAGGTTGGCCACCACAACCCAACACGTAAAACCTTCTGCGCTGTTGCTTTCCTTGCATAATGTCCTCCTGTAGCTCATCCATAAGCCTCTGCGAGGATGTTGCTTCATTTAAAGTCAGGTACATAACGTCGCAATATTTTGTATGACCCCATTTTGTACAGGTGCCTTGCAATGACGAAGAAGTATGCCGCGTGCACCACTAACTCCTTTTTCTGCTGGCTTGTATACCCTTCTGGAGTAGTTCCCGTCATTAGGAAATGTATGATATCTTCAAAGTGACTGTCCATGACGCGCACTGTAAAGAGCTGCGCGTCAGGCAACCCCTCCTCCAAATTAGTAGGTTCCTCTCCCATTTCAATGCGTGAAATATGATCAGGTCCCGTGTTCAGTCGTCCTCACTTCAAAATAACTTCAAAGTCGTACTCCTGGAACAAAAATATCCACCTACAGATTCCCCCCCCCACTAACACAGGCTTGTTGACCAGGTACTTCAACGTGGAATGATCTGTATACATCTTAAAGTGTCCACCCAACAAATAATGCCTGAACTTCTGGAGCGCGTACGCCATAGGTAATCCTTCGCACTCTATCGCGGAATAATTTTTCTCTGCTTTAGACAGCTTCCTACTTGCAAACACTATAGGGTGATCCAGTTCTCCCTCACTGGCCTATGTCAGCACGACCCCCAGTGCAATACATGATGCGTCCACGTGCACATGAAATTCCTTCTTCCAGTCTGGGAAGACTAGGATCGATGCGGTGACCATTTTCTCTTTCAGCATGTCCAAGCTCTTCTGACATTCATTATTCCAATATAATGTAGCATCCTTGTTCAATAATTTATCCATAGGCACGGTGATATGGGCATAGATCTTGATGAACTTCCTATAGTATCTGGTATGCCCTAGAGTTGCACGCATATATTTCACATTCCTCGGTGCCTCCAAGTTGATTATCACTGTGATCTTCATGGGGTCTATAATCAATCATTGTATGCATACCACATGACCCAGAAGGGTCCCAAAAGGGACACAAAACAGACACTTCTTCAGATTGAGCACTATCTGGTATCTCTGGCAGGTATCTAGCATCAAGCACAGACTTGCCACATGGTGCTTGACCAATCCAAACACTGTCCAATCGTCAAAATATACCTCTAGAAATTTATGAATGAAGTCTTTGAATGCCACAATGACTACGCGTGAAAATATTGCTGGCACATTCTTCAACCCAAAAGGCATTACGGTGTACTGAAAACATCCCCATTAAGTCACAAAATCCGTCTTTCTTCTATCCTTAGCTGTGTTTTTGATCTGATGGTACCCAGAGAACCCATCAGTGAAAGAGTATGCTTCTTGGCCGCCTACATTATCCGAGACCTCGTCAGTGAACAAGGTCGGGAAAGGATCATGCACACAAGCGTCATTCAATTTTCGGAGGTCCATGCATATCCTTATTTCTTCTTTTTGTTTCTTTTCATGAACTACTACCAGGCTTACCCAATCAGATTCTTCCACTGGTTCAGTAATTCCTGCCGCTAGCATCTTATCTAACTCAGCGCAAATCATTTCCTTATACTTCGGATTAAGGCGGTAAGGTCTTTGTTTTACAGGTTTCATGTCCAGTTTCAAGGTGATCTTCATGACACCCAGGTCTCGTATGATTCCCTTCAGATTAGAAAACTTCATGGGGACCAAATCCTGATATTCGCAGAGGAGCTCAATGACCTTGTCTATTGTCGCATCATCCCAATAGTCCCCAATATTTGCAAATTTCGGTTCCGCTGCTGTGCTAATGTTGACTTGCCTAGTTTTCAGTGACACAGTTATGTCTGGATCCTCTATTTATGGACCTTCAACCTCACAGTGACCCTCGCTTTACAAAATATTAATCTTTTTGGGAACCTTTTCTTCTTCTTCATTGGTCATGTTATAGCATTCCAATGTGTGGTTCAATTGGGTAGTCCAATCAGGTTGAATTAGGTCCAAAGGATCTTGCAGTATCCTAAAGATCGCTGCTTTAACCTCTTGTAGCGCTGCATCAATATAGTCAAACCCATCCTCAAAGCTGAACGTCATTATAAACCCCTGGCACAAGATGTCCCATTCTTCAGTTCCATGTTGGAGTTTTATTTCCAAGTACCAATTCATTGGTATGACATCCATGGTATGAAAAAACAGATGCACCCATTCAGGCTAGGGCTCTTCTCCATAAGCCTTAGTCCATTTGGCCAAGTGATCACACGGATAATTCCTTCCATCATACTTGTCTGTCATCCGCACTTTCGGTTGTCCAAAATGTATTCTCATCATCCTCCTATATTCGTGCCAATCACCAAAATTATCCTTGTGCGTACCCCACCATCTTGCGGGTGTAGCACGCAGTACCCAATCCAAGGCCTGGAAGCGATGCTTCTCCAACACTTCTCTTTAAAATGCATCTAAAAAGTGATCAAAATTAGTTAGCCTATCATAGTGAGGTGTTATCACTCAGGTTGTCCCCAGGTTGGAGTAAGGGATACGGCCGAGGTAACCACAAACCAACTTTGGATTGCAGGTTCTAGCCCACCTGCAATCAGAGAGGGCTCTCTCTTTGGGATTTAGCTTTGTTGAAAATGATCTTAGGCTAGCTATTGAGTTCAGGGGTTTTTTGTTCTGATTTTGGTGGGAAAATTGATGCTTCAGGTAGAGAGGCAGAGCATAGTCTAAAAAGTTTCAAACCATTGGGCGTGGAGTCGAGGAGGAGGACTGCTGGTGTGTTTTCTTGGTCACCATAGGGAAAATGGAGGAAGATAGCTGCGCATGAAACAATGTTTCAGGTTTAAATTATGGAAAGAATGCTAAGTAAACGAGAGGCAGTTAAGAATCTCTCAATCAGCTTAACAGATGCAGGTAACAGAGCTCTACCTAGGGGCAATGAAGAATCCCTAGATAATTGGCAAAACACAGGTGAATCGGCGTAAATATAAGCTAGAAGGAATTCATATTCATGACCAATTCATTCAGAGGAAAACATGAAGAAACAACAGAAATTGAGCATAGAGTGTATTTAAACAAATTCTAAGCTATTCTTTCTTTCTGCTATTTAGATAGTGGTGAACAACAAAACAAAGGTAAGATGCACTTATTGTTTCAGGCTACAGCACAAGAATTCCATCTTCATATCTTCAAAAAATTCATTTACAACAGGCAGTTTGCTCTCCAATCTTTCAGCAATCTTTGGTTATAGAAAAAACTCAGGTATATAATGCGAGTCTCTAGTGAAAATTCTCAATTGACCGACACTTGAAACAATGTAGAGAGCGGTATATATAGGGAAAAACTCTCTACAACTGATTTTATTACAACTTGACCTAATCAGGTCCTAAAGAATAATTAATTTGACCTAATCCTATCAGAAATAAATGCGTGAAAATATCTCGGGCTGCGTTGAGGGCTGCCGTATCAAAACTGAGTAAATGATGTTGTCCTCGGTGGCTTGGTGCAGTGTTTTCTGAAATAAATGTGTATGGGTTTCTGCTTCTTTGGTGTCTGCATGCATTTAAAGCTTTAACTGTGATTTGAGGGCAAGGATGGGCTTACACCTCTTGATTTGACTTTCTGGGGGCTCATCAATGTTCAGGTGCTTTGAGCCCCTAAAAAATCTTGGCTGATACTCTTTGGCTCTTCATCTCCATCTGATACTCTTTGACAAATGAATTGGGTCACTTTTCTCCTTTGCTGTGGGTCTAATCATAAATTAATGGCCGCTGTTCAGCCTCTGTTTCCTTTAGAACTGTCTTCTGCTCCTTTCGTCAAGCTTCGCGAAGAAAAATGGGTCATTCGGCGCCTTTCGGGCTTGCTGGGGGCTGCGTAATGAAAAGATTCCCTAAATATTCCCCATTCAGGCCTAATCTATCCAGCGATGCGCGAAAACTGCCTCAGAAATTGATTCCGGGGCTTTGGAGTGCGATTTTCGTCCTTCGCGCTAAAATTGCTGATGATGTCAGCATGACGGACTTCGTACGACGGATGACATCAGCATGATGACGTGGCAGGATGACGTCATCACGTACGGAGGTGACGTGGCAGTACGGCAAGGGACACAGTGGCAGGAGACGTGGTAGGGTGACTCAGCGGTACAGTGGCAGGAGGCCACGCAGGCGGACGATGCGGCAGGTGACGTGGGGCTTACGTCATAGGGGGAGGGCGGTAAGTGGTTTCTGGGCACACTGCCTTTGGACAGAGGTGGTTTCGGGGAAGGGGGCTCCGCCACAGCCCATGAGGTGACGCGTGGCGAGAGTACGGCGGCAATACCACCCATCTCCCAGACGCTAACCTTTGGGCACGTTGGGGGACAGGAAGGCCCGCCCACCGTAGATCTGTGGGGCAGGCGATCTAACGGTTGGCGGCGAAGGTGAGGTGGCGGAAGGATAAGGGGCGGGGATTCCGCAGAATATTCAGATTTAAATAAAGCGCGGCGGGGGTTTAGACTTAGGTTTTGTGGGTTTGGGGGATTAATAACGGGCGGGTTAATATATTTACGTTCGGGACTTTAGCATAAGGGGTAAAACATGGGTTTTTGAGGGTTTATGAGCGGGGTTTTAACAATTTATGCACAAAAACTTAGGATAAGGGCGGAAATGTGGGTTTTTGAGGGTTCTAGGGCTAGGGGAGAGGTTGTTAGCATGACCAGGTGTCATCTAACTCCTGCTATGACACGGATGGGTTAAAAACAGCCCCAGATGGACCATTTTTTCCCTGACTTTAGAAGAAATATGGCTATATTGCCAGGGAGGGGATATTTACATGGGGGAGTTTTATATACATAGTTTTAGTAAGGGAAAGGGGAAAATGATAGGGAGTTATATACTAGAGTTAGTAGTTAATGTGGAGATGATAAGCAGGCGCTAAGGTAAGGGACCTTAGGCTGTTTTTTGGGGAAAGTGACTCATAAATGAGAAACAAAGAATCCTTGAGTGAAGCAGATCTTCACCAAGACAAATGACATGGAGAATGATGAAACTAAGAGGAATCAAGCAGATCTTGACCTCTTTGGGGAAATTAGTAAGTGACTTGGGGAATTAGAAGAAGGGGGAGTTAGTGATGTCCATCTTGAGATCCTCCAGATGAAACTGCTTGATAACTGTGATATGAAAAGATAAAACACTTTGTAACACAAAATTGATCATAAATCATCATTCTGCAACCTCATAGCTACCTACCGAGCCTACTCACCTAACATTTTTTCTTCTTTTGATTTGGGTGCACTTAGACTTGCAGACCCAGCTTTACAATTTTTCTTTTGAATGTTTCCTATCTAAATCTACACTTATTTCTGCCAGGGCCCAGATTAAGCAGTTGGGTCCCTTTGATTCTCTACCTATCTACAAATCTGCCAAGATTAAACTGTTTGGACAGATACATTCTCTATATTCTAAAACAGGAAATTGAAACCTAGGGAGACCAAGATTAGACTATTTGGACCTCCCTTTAAAAACTCTTCAAAACTGGAACAACTCATCAAAATTGGAAAACAACAGTGCTATTTGGACTAAGCACACTTCATGGTATCCTGTGGAAATATGGAACACTGCAGCCTGCAAAGTATGACATATTTGGCATGTAAAAATGTCAATCATGAAAAATGAAACCCTGTTGCAACAGGAGGCTAACAGTGGCTCCACTTGGGGATGGCTTTTCCTTGTGAAAAGCCAAGAACAGCAGGTCAGACTGCCTTGATCTTCTATGGTTGCTGTAGACTGGGAACATTTGTTCTGGCTGCTAAAAATGAAAAACTTTGAACTATGAACAACCTCCTCCTCAACTGAATTACTGTGAACTGTGCAGCATCGCCTGCTTTCTTCTGCATGCTTGATAATTATGTACAATGCTGCTGGAGCACTGCCTTCTAAATCATGGGTCTAAACTGATGTATTTGCCTTGTTTCTTGCTTTGGGCAAGTATGCTGATATGAACTGAAAATACTCCTCTGTTTCGATACTTTTGACTGCACACAGTTCTTTTCTACCATGAATTGCTTGTAGCGTGATATTTCTCTTCTTCCTGTTTTGCTGAAATTGGTGTGGAGACAGAGTTTTTAGAACTGGACTACTTGCATCGGCTGTACCTTTACAATTTACTGCTGCTCCTTAAACAATCGGCCTGTTTATAAATAAAAAAAGAGTGCTGATATATACAAATAAGACTGTACAAAGATATATACAGGGCTGCATTGTTTTCTTTAAAAGGGATCATGGTAATGTTTCAGCATACGGCCATTGACAGGGCCTTCTTCAGCAATGACGTCCTCTATAGATCTGAGAAAATAAGTGTTATTTCCCTGAACAACAGAAACAACAAATGGACCTCTCCATAAAAAATCAAACTTTGTATGTTTTCCCTTGTCTTCTCTTCTTGAGTCCCACCTTAGAACTTTGTCACCAATACTGAAATCCTCAGCCTTAGCTCTCTTGTCAAACATCTTTTTGAGCTTCTCTTGCAAAATTTGAGCTCTGTCATAAACTTGTTCTCTGGTTTGCTGAAGATGAATGGTCTGATTGATTCTTCTTTGAATGTCATTTGGTTCAGCCTGAATTTCTTGTAACAGCTTGATAGTAGGAATGCCCAGGGATGAAGGAAATCTGGCCTCCATGCCATATACTAGCTCATAAGGGCTCATCCCAATGGATCTTTTGCTCGAGAGTCTGTCTGCCCATATGGAATTTACCAGCTTTTTGTGCCAGATCTTCTTATTTTCTTCCAGCACTTTCTTTATGATGTTGATGAGGCTTTTGTTAGATGATTCGGCCAAGTCATTGCCTTGAGGGTAATAGGCTGTAGAGTGGCCTAAGGTAATATGAAATCTGTGGCAGAAATTGATCATTTTTTTGGACTTAAAGGCAGCGACATTGTCAGTGATGATTTTCTCATTGCAACCAAATCTAGAAAGGTTATTGCACTCAAGGAATTGGATAATGATGGTGTCATTGACTTTTCTGCAGGGAATGGCTTCAACCCACTTGGTGAAATAGTCAGTGGCTGTTAGGATCCATTTGTGCTGGCCTGAGGAAGAGGGATGGATTTCTCCAATGAAGTCAAGACCCCATTATTGAAAAGGTTGTTTGGTTGAGATGGGTTTCAGGGGAAGGGGTAACAACTTTCTCTTGCCCTAAAAAATTTGGCATTTGTGACATGACATGGCAAACTTCTTTACGTCTGTAAAAAGAGAGGGCCAATAGAAACCAACCCTTAAAATTCTATCAGCGGTGGAATTCCAGTATAGATGTCCTCCACAATCACCTGCATGGAATTCTTTCACGACATTGTTAGTTTCATTCATGGTTAAACAATTAAGCAATATACCTTCATGATTTCTCCAAAATAATGCACCATCTATAACACAAAACTTTAAAGCCTTCATTTTCAAAAATCTTTTCTTGGTCCTGGACAATCCTGGGGGAGCACACAGGTTTAACAATACAAAGCAAATATCAGTGTACCAAGGGCATTGCAGAAATATTTCACTGATCTGTGGAGTCGCCAGCTTCGATTCATTGTCCAGTTGGTTAATTCGGACATCAGTTTAGCTAAACCTTGTCCCTTTATCAGCTTGGTTGGTTTTATTTCTATGTCATACTCAAGGATGCTTGCAATCCACTTGCCTCTTTTGCCTTCTAATCCTTCTTGTGTCAATATGTCTTTTACAACAGCGTGTGGGACATAGGCAATCACATGTGAATATAAAATGTACACTCTGAAATCCTTGATGGCCTTAACAAGTGCATAGGCCTGCTTTTCCATGATTGGGTACTTCAAAGGGGCGTCTCTTAAGGCTCGGCTGAAAAAAGCGATTGGCTTTTCAGCTCCTTGTTCATCCTTTTGCAAAAGGACAACGGCTATTGTGTGATCAGATGCAAACGAAAATATGATAAAATCTTTCTCAAACTGCGGGCTGGTGAGTACAGGGGTTTGGGTTAATGCAGCTTTGATACTTTCAAATGCTTGCTTGGTTTCCAGGGACCATCTTACCTTGGCATCCTTCTTTAACATGTTGCTTAACAATCTTATCAGTTCAGCTAGATTTGGAATAAATCTTCTTAAGAAGTTAATCTTTCCAAGGAATGCTTGCAGCTCTTTTATGTTTCTTGGATATGGGATTTGGAGGATGGCTTGGATTCTTTCAGGGTCAATTCTGATCCCATCTTTTGATATGATATGGCCAAGTAACTTGCCTTCTTCAAGGCCAAAGAGAGACTTTTTGGGGTTCAAGGAAATGCCATATTTCCTACATGTCATGAATATTTGCCTGAGATGCTTGAGGTGCTCTTCATCAGATTTTGAGAATGGAGTTAAGTCATCAAGGTAAACAACTAGGAAATCGTGTATTTCTTTAGCGAATGCAATATCCATTGCTCGTTGAAAAGTTGCACCAGCGTTTTTAAGACCGAATGACATCTTTACATACTTGAATGTTCCCCAGGGTGTGGTAAAAGCTGTTTTGTCTTGGTCGTCTGGGTGAACAAGTATTTGGTTGAAACCTGAAAAACCATCTAGCAAAGAGATTCTAGATGACCCCACTACTCTCTGCAAGATGTGGTCCATTTTAGGCAAAGGGTAATGGTCTTTTAGGGAGAATTGGTTTAAATTTCTGAGATCTACACAAAGTCTGATTTCACCTGCCTTTTTTCTTGTAGGAACAAGATTGGATACCCATTCAGAAAATATGATGGGTGCTATGATGCCTGCTTCAAACATCCTCTTTATTTCCTTCTCAATCGGTGGAAGAAGCATAGGGTTAATTCTTCTAAGTTTCTGTTTGAAGGGTTTCTGGTTTGGTTTTAAGGGATTGTGTGTTGGATCACCGAGGTGTCATAGGATTTCAAATCCTCATAGCTCCAAGCAAATACATCTTGGAACTCTTTGAATAAGTCAATGTATTTGGGCTTTTGATCGGGTGGCAAATTTTTGGACAGTTTGATCATTTTTGGATTTTCTGCCGTCCCAATGTTGTGTTCTTCTATATCAGTGTTAATGGGTTGCAATTTAGGATTTCTGGTTGGCGTCAAACATGTCTTCTAATGGGGTTAGGCCAACAGGCAGAAAGTTATCCTTTAAGTCAATGATCTCTGCCTCTGCTTTGGCAATGTCTTCCAAATGCATTTGTTTCAGCTGTTCTATGTTTTCTATGTAAAAAACAGTCGGGTTCAGGATTTGCTTGGCTGTTATAGCTGTTATAGCTTGTTGATCTTCATTTGTTTGTTGTTCCGGATCTGTCATAGTGTCCAAGTCAATGTTGATATTGGAAAACTCATGCTCAAGAGCGAGGAAATTATTAATCTGGGTATCATTTTCGAACACTTGCCAATCCTTAACGTTATTTGGGACAGCGGGCCTATGTTTTATTTCAGCTGTGAAGTGATGGCTTGGGTCAAAAGGAAGCTTGCATGTACTAGCAAAGGTGGCTAGGCTGTGTGCATGAATGTTATGTTCTCTTGAAATTTTGGCCAGCTTGAATTCAGTGAATGCATTGAGTATATTAGTGGCAACAGTCATATAGGCTCTCATTCTGTTGTCATTGGTTACAAAATTGCCTTTCATCTGTTGTATGATTAAATTAGAGTCTCCTAAAATAGACACTTTTGCAGCTCCTAGAGCTTTGAGCAGTTTAAGGCCTAGCAGTAGAGCCTCATATTCTGCCATGTTATTTGTGCATTTAAAATTCAGTCTGTAGGCATGACCTTCTGCATGGTTGTTATATGTATTGTGAATCCAGATGCCTGGCCCTGCTCCTAACTTGTTAACAGAGCCATCAAACTCTAAATACCATGTGATTTCTTGATCAAGGTTAGCACTAAGAGTTTGAGTCATTATAGGATTGGGCAGATTTAAAGTTTTTGTTTGGGGAAGTTTTTCTAACCTGCTGGTTGTATTAACTGTTGTGACACTTTCACTAGTGTGTGCAACTGATTCTTCATTGATGTGTGCTTGTTGTTCTAGAGCCAACGACTCATTCTTGGTTGGAGAATTTGTGTCGTCATTAAACAAAATAAAGGAATCCATATCAGAATGGATTGAGTAAATGGGAAAATTTTCTGGCTTGCTCTCACTACTTACCACATATTTCATGAGCGTTTCTCTATACAGTCTCTTTGGTTGCCCAAAGACTGAAATGGTGGCATAGGAAAGTTCTAATTGAAGGGATCCTTGAAGCTTTGCTCCCCATGATCTGGATAGGAGCATACTGTATTTTGGTGGAATGTCGATAACCACTACATCCATGAGGATGGTCTTATTTGGATATTGAACTAAGGAGACACACAAGTCTTTGATGAGGCCTAGACATTTCACTTGACTTGAGTCAAATGAGTACAAGTCTTTGTAAGGTCTTGTAACGTCAAGGTTCAGTTTTTCCATAACTGCTTTGGGCATTAGATTGTGCGATGCCCCTGAGTCAAACATAGCATTGTGAAAAACTTTGTCATGTATATGCAAACTGACATAAAAGGGTGGGACAGGTCCATGTGTTGACTTTCCATTGACTTCTGAGCCAAACAACAGTGCAGGGGAATCATCCAAAACATTTACATCGTCCTTGTTTTTTGGAATTTGAAGTGACCTTTGAATTTGTTGCCTATATACATCGTGTTTGGCAAGTTCTGAGAGGGGAATCGATATTTCCAACTTAGCTATTTCTGCCTCTAAATTAAATGGATTTTCCAATGGAGTCTTGTTGTTGATAAAGGCAGTTTTTTCCTTTTCATTTAAATTATCTGCGATTTGCTCTTGTTTATCAGCATTATGAGGACTGATAGCTTGCGGTTTTTTAGTTTCAGGAAAGTTTTTTGGAACACTGTTCGAGCTCTCTTTCGAGGGAGAAGGTGGCAAAGGCTGATCTTTGGAAGGCTGTATTTCTGTTATGTCTTCTACAGTCACTTGATGCGGGTTTGGAACATTTGTATCAGCTGGTTCTGTTATGACAACCTTGCCTTTGGTCTTGTTGGGCTGTTTTCCATCCTTTGTTTTACTAGGTTCCGAAATGTCAATGGTCCTAGTTCTCAGCTTATATTGTTTGTGTACTTCATACACAACAGTATTGTAACCTTGTTTAAAATCAAAAGACTCGCCAGAATTAGTATGAAACTGATTGTAATCGAGTTCATTTTGGTCCTCTTGGGACAGGACAGTTTGGTGCTCACCCTTTAGATCCATCAGGTTCATGTGAGTGTCCTCTATGGGTTCACTAGAAGTAGATCCTTCAACATAGTTATCTTGAAAAGGGGGTCTTATGTCATGGTCTTGGTTAGACCTACCAACATTTGTGTTCTGCGTTTTCCTAAAATTTGGATTCCTTATGGTATTGGATTGTTGTCCTTTCCATGATGCTTTTCTCTCAACGTTTTCTACTCTTTCTCTTAGTCTTTGTAGGCCATTGATAATAGCATCAAGCTTTTGATCAAAGGCTGAGGGTTCTTCCTTAAAAGTGGTTCTTCTTTCCATTCTAGCTCTGTTTCTTTTGGCAATTAAGTTAGCTTCTACGGTCACAACAACATTTTGTGCGTCTGCAAGGGTCTGAGGAGCTCTTTCTTTTAACTGGTATGCCATATCAAGGTCAAACCCATCCGGAAATTTGTACAAGGCCAGATCAGCGGGAGGCCTTAGGTTCTGAGGTATTGCGTTATATACATTATTGAATCTTGCACAACACTCCAAAACAGTCTCTTGAGGACCTCTTCTAATTGTATCATATTCTGCTAGTATGTGCAAGTGATCTTTCTTTTTCTCCCATATGTTGGTAAAGGATTGGTACAACTCATCTGGGGTGGTTATGGAGTTAGCAGCAAGTGATCTGAACCAAGTTCTTACATCACCTGTTAAGCTCTGAACAAAAATTCTCATTCTCACGCTATCATCATCTATTTCGTAGTTTTCAAAATAGTCTTGTACCTTTTTGGTATGCTGAATGGCAGTAAAAGGCCCAATACTATCAAAATATGTGATTTTAGATTGGTACTCTTGAGGTAAAGCCCCAACATTAGAAGGTAATTGCAGGGGTGCATATCTATTAGCCATATTGGCAGGGATAAGTGGAACAACGAGGATAAATGGAACGACTGGAGCAACGGGGATCACAGGAGTAACTGGAACGTTGGAAACAACAATAGTGGTAGTATGTGCAGTGAATGAAGGTGTGGAAGGAGGAGTTCGAGGTGTAGATGATGAACTAGGGGAAACAGGGGCCGAACGAAACAAAACCTTGACAGGAGTCGGAATACAGCTAGGGTAAGCTATTTCAGGAGTTTTATCAGCAAAATTTTCCTGTCTTTCTTGCTTCCTAAGGATTTTCGAGATTATGTTAGGGTTTTCAAAAACAGCTGGAGGGTCGGGATCTGGATTTGACCTTGTATATCGTGGATTCTGCTTGGGAGCCAGCTTCCGAATTGTTTTTTGGGTATTTTTATGGGAATATTTTTGTAATTAACAAGGGACAGATCAGATTTTAGAATGGCTGTGTATATCTTAAAACTAGCATGAAGATTGACTGAAGCAGCTTTTATTTACTTCTGCTAATGTAAAACAGAAACAGTTTCAAAGGCTTCCTGGCTGACCTTCAGGCTTCATCTGTAGTTTTAAGAAATATACAGCAATTAGAAAATCGACCTTTTTACAGGGGATCTTTCCAACCTTCTTTGTGAAATTAACTGAGGATGTTCCCCAGTGGAGTCGCCATTATGTTATCACTCAGGTTGTCCCCAGGTTGGAGTAAGGGATACGACTGAGGTAACCACAAACCAACTTTGGATTGCAGGTTCTAGCCCACCTGCAATCAGAGAGGGCTCTCTCTTTGGGATTTAGCTTTGTTGAAAATGATCTTAGGCTAGCTATTGAGTTCAGGGGTTTTTTGTTCTGATTTTGGTGGGAAAATTGATGCTTCAGGTAGAGAGGCAGAGCATAGTCTGAAAAGTTTCAAACCATTGGGCGTGGAGTCGAGGAGGAGGACTGCTGGTGTGTTTTCTTGGTCACCATAGGGAAAATGGAGCAAGATAGCTGCGCATGAAACAATGTTTCAGGTTTAAATGATGGAAAGAATGCTAAG
Organism: Pinus tabuliformis; assembly: GCA_031772625.1. Taxonomy (NCBI): domain Eukaryota; kingdom Viridiplantae; phylum Streptophyta; class Pinopsida; order Pinales; family Pinaceae; genus Pinus; species Pinus tabuliformis. The sequence continues at coordinate 658,139,323 of CM062809.1, forward strand.
TAAATGAGAGGCAGTTAAGAATCTCTCAATCAACTTAACAGATGGAGGTAACAGAGCTCTACCTAGGGGAAGTGAAGAATCCCTAGATAATTGGAAAAACACAGGTGAATCGGGGTAAATATGAGCCAGAAGGAATTCATATTCATGACCAATTCATTCAGAGGAAAACATGAAGAAACGACAGAAATTGAGCATAGAGTGTATTTAAACAAATTCTAAGCTATTCTTTCTTTCTGCTATTTAGATAGTGGTGAACAACAAAACAAAGGTAAGATGCACTTATTCTTTCAGGCTGCAGCACAAGAATTCCATCTTCATATCTTCAAAACATTCATTTACAACAGGCAGTTTGCTCTCCAAGCTTTCAACAATCTTTGGTTATAGAAAAAACTCAGGTATACAATGTGAGTCTCTAGTGAAAATTCTCAATTGACCGACACTTGAAACAATGTAGAGAGCGGTATATATAGGGAAAACCTCTCTACAATTGCTTTTATTACAACTTGACCTAATCAGGTCCTAAAGAATAATTAATTTGACCTAATCCTATCAGAAATAAATGCGTGAAAATATCTCGGGCTGCGCTGAGGGCTGCCGTATCAAAACTGAGTAAATGATGTTGTCCTCGGTGGCTTGGTGCAGTGTTTTCTGAAATAAATGTGTATGGGTTTCTGCTTCTTTGGTGTCTGCCTGCATTTAAAGCTTTAACTGTGATTTGAGGGCAAGGATGGGCTTACGCCTCTTGATTTGACTTTCTGGGGGCTCATCAATGTTCAGGTGCTTCGAGCCCCTAAAAAATCTTGGCTGATACTCTTTGGCTCTTCATCTCCATCTGATACTCTTTGACAAATGAATTGGGTCGCTTTTCTCCTTTGCTGTGGGTCTAATCACAAATTAATGGCTGCTGTTCGGCCTCTGTTTCCTTTAGAACTGTCTTCTGCTCCTTTCGGCAAGCTTCGCGAAGAAAAATGGGTCATTCGGCGCCTTTCGGGCTTGCTGGGGGCTGCGTAATGAAAAGATTCCCTAAAGATTCCCCATTCAGGCCTAATTTATCCAGGATGCGCGAAAACTGCCTCAGAAATTGATTCCGGGGCTCCGGAGTGCGATTTTCACCCTTCGCACTAAAATTGCTGATGACGTCAGCATGACAGACTTCGTACCGTGGATGACGTCAGTGATGATGACGTGGCGGGATTACGTCAGCATGATGACGTCATCACGTACAAAGGTGATGTGGCAGTTTGGCAAGGGACACGGTGGCAGGAGACGTGGCAGGGTGACTCGGCGGTACAGTGGCAGGAGGCCACGCAGGCAGATGATGCGGCAGGTGACGTGGGGCTTACATCACAGGGGGAGGGCGGTAAGTGGTTTCTGGGCGCACCGCCTTTGGATAGAGGTGGTTTCGGGGAAGGGGGCTCTTCCACAGCCCAGGAGGTGATGCGTGGCGGGAGTACGGCAGCAATACCGCCCATCTCTTGGACGCTAACCTTCGGGCGCGTTGGGGGACAGGAAGGCCCGCCCACCGTAGATTTGTGGGGCGGGCGATCTAACGGTTGGCGACGAGGGTGAGGTGGCGGAAGGATAAGGGGCGGAGATTCCGCAGAATATTCAGATTTAAATAAAGCACGACAGGGGTTTAGACTTAGGTTTTGTGGGTTTGGGGGGTTAATAACAGGCGGGTTAATATATTTACGTTCGGCACTTTAGCATAAGGGGTAAAACATGGGTTTTTGAGGGTTTATGAGCGGGGTTTTAACGAGAGGGCTAGGGGAGAGGTTGTTAGCATGACCAGGTGTCATCTAACTCCTGCTATGACACAGATGGGTTAAAAACAGCCCCAGATGGACCATTTTTTCCCTGACTTTAGAAGAAATATGGCTATATTGCCAGGGAGGGGATATTTACATGGGGGAGTTTTATATACATAGTTTTAGTAAGGGAAAGGGGAAAATGATAGGGAGTTATATACTGGAGTTAGTAGTTAATGTGGAGATGATAAGCAGGCGCTAAGGTAAGGGACCTTAGGCTGTTTTTTTGGGGAAAGTGACTCATAAATGAGAAATAAAGAATCCTTGAGTGAAGCAGATCTTCACCAAGACAAATGACATGGAGAATGATGAAACTAAGAGGAATCAAGCAGATCTTGACCTCTTTGGGGAAATTAGTAAGTGACTTTGGGAATTAGAAGAAGGGGGAGTTAGTGATTTCCAACTTGAGATCCTCCAGATGAAACTGCCTGATAACTGTGATCTGAAAAGATAAAACACTTTATAACACAAAATTGATCATAAATCATCATTCTGCAACCTCATAGGTACCTACCCAGCCTACTCACCTAACATTTTTTCTTCTTTTGATTTGGGTGCACTTAGAATTGCAGACCCAACTTTACAATTTTTCTTTTGAATGTTTCCTATCTAAATCTACACTTATTTCAGCCAGGGCCCAGATTAAGCAGTTGGGTCCCTTTGATTCTCTAGCTGTCTACAAATCTGCCAAGATTAAACTGTTTGGACAGATACATTCTCTATATTCTAAAACAGGAAATTGAAACCTAGGGAGACCAATATTAGACTATTTGGACCTCCCTGTAAAAACTCTTCAAAACTGGAACAACTCATCAAAATTGGAAAACAACAGCGCTATTTGGACTAAGCACACTTCATGGTATCCTGTGGAAATATGGAACACTGCAGCCTGCAAAGTATGACATATTTGGCATGTAAAAATGTCAATCATGAAAAATGAAACCCTGTTGCAACAGGAGGCTAACATGAGGCAAACTCCTTACTTTTGATGACACGCAGTGCATTGACTTGGTCATAATATTACAATGCATCGTAGATACTTCATGCAGCCGATTCTGCCAGTGCTCTAATTCTTCATCTTAATATAATGTGCTGGAGCTCTCACAGTCCCATGCAATACGTCCGTCTGCTGTTGTATTTACCCAATCCTGGTCTCGCGCCGTTATCTTGTAAATCTGGTCCAAATCGTCATCACTTTCATAATCACGGACTAGTTCTGTATAACGCAATCCTTCTATAGGATCCAACGGCACTACTACACAGAGCGATTTCTTTTCAAATATCATCTTTTGCTTCTTCACATTGATTACCCGATTCATGTCAGTGGCCCAATCGATTCCAAGGAGCATAGGGTAGGGATTTCTATCATCCACAATCTCTATTACGTCAAAATCCGAAGTGCGCTCGCGCCTTCGATATCAACTGCCACCCCTTGTAGCCTCCCCATCGGGATAATTTTATATTGATTCACCATCCTTAACTGGATCGAAGACCACTAGAGCACAGTTCTCCCCATTCTTTCTCATGTTTGCTTTGGCAAAACATTCGCGTCGTATGCCAGATCGAAGATAACTTGGTCCATTTCGTATTCACCTTTTGCACGCTGCTTCCCTTTATCCTCCCCAGTCGTAGTTCCGCTAGACTGCATAATGTTTACTTTAGGGTCTTCCTTGTGGGGCTCAGCCCTCATCATCTAGAGGTTATGCGTCGACTGCGCCCCCTTTTCATGAATCTTAGCCAACAATATATGACTGTCCTCATTTGCATGGTCAAACTGAGTATAATAGCAGCATGACAGTCGCGTCAGATGCAGATAGTTCTTAGCGTAGTGTCATTGTCCTCCAAAATTGTAACAAATAAGCTGTCCTCAGCCTCTACCAAGACCCCCTCCACCTCGATCTTGGTCGTGCCCCTGATAATCACCTCGCATTCCCCCAACACCTTGGTCCGGAGGCCACGTTTCTGCCTGCACCCTGTATGCAGATGTCCTGTCCATCATTGATTCGTAACTACGACAATTGTGCTCATCATGGCCTACTGATTGACATAAATTGCAGAAGAGCTGTTGTGGTGTCTATACAAATTTTTGTATCAAATGGACATTTTCGGTCACATGTTTCCCAACCACTTAGCATATAGCACACCATAGTGTTACAGGGAAAAGTGTCTACTCAGAACTGCTTATCCCACTAAGGTGTGACAACTGCCTTAGAAACAAACATAGTAAAGCTACTTTCGTTTTTCCTTTATGAATTATAGATAGAGAGGAACAAAAAGACCAACCTCTGTCTTGCGCTAATCTCCTGATTTGATTCCTCTCTTCCTTGATAGTCTTTCGCTACTTGTTTCCTTGCACGCCCAACTTCACAAAGTACCTGTAATATCACAGTAGCATAGCACTATACAAAGACATGGATCTATAATCATAAACAATCTAGGATCAGATGTAAATTGACCATACAAATGCAGCAAACATCAATGACACAAGAGCATGGAGGAAAACTTGAATAGCTTTTATTGATAAACAAGAAAGAGCCAAGAGGAGTTACAACCAGTTGTTCTGACCCAGCATCAACCTCTCAGCAAGGAAGCCCCTCTTCACCTCATACAAATCTTAGATCACCCAACTATCTGATGTTTGTCTCAAGAAACCAACAACAATTCCTTACAATATGAAAAATTCCAGCCTCTGGATCTTTGGGATGAGGGATCCATATATAGATATCTGTAATGGAGATGAGTCAGCTTATGACTTGATTAATGTCTTCCCTCTGATAGTTCTTGCTTCCACTTGGAGATTGATGATCTCATACTCATCCTTGGTTGAATTCAGAGAGGCAAGTGTCACAGGAGAAGTTTCTGGAAGCTTCCATTGCCTCTCCACCTCGCGGAATGTCGCTACCATTTGTAATTTCTCACCCATCGCACCCCATAGAAGGGCTTTTTGAAATGCAATGCACCCACACAGTGTACTTAGGTGAGATGCAACGCACTTGGCCAGTGGAGCAGCTGAAATGATCCTGTTCTGAGCAGTTTTTCATGGAGAACTTCTGGGAGAAGCTGTAATCTGTTGACCTTGTTCCTTTAGGGGTTAGAACAACACTTTTAGGGACTTAGGAGCCCTTAATTTATGGAAATTTCATGCTTGGGGTTGTAGTGCCCAAAAATTTCTATAACAGTTGCCCCCTAAAGCATGAGGTCGTTAATCTTTTGATGTCGGGTGAAATGATTTATTACGAGGATCCGAAGTTCTTTCAAGCTGGGAGGAGACCTGTAATAAGATACAATACAATACATTATCTTCATAATATTTTCATGATCTAGCTGAGGCGGGCATTCCCATGCTCAGCTTTATAAATTCATTTTCATGTACATAGGACAGACAATCGTCTGAGTGTAGACTGATGATTCTGGTAGAGCCATCATCCCTTTGATTGGATGATTATCTGCGCAGCAATGATGTACATTTGATGTCTTTATTTCCCTGAATATATATCGCAGCCCGGATGGATGAAACTAGATCCGGGGTCTTCAATCTCATTCGATCTTCACTCAAAGTACAAGTCGATCCATGTGAAAGATGTTCTGGAGTCGAACATGGAAAGACATCGCTTGATTACCAGCCAATGATGTAAGCTGTTAACAGGCGCGAGAGGAATCACCGATAATGATAATGAACCTCAAGGTACTGCAGTACAATTCACGTGGTGTGAATAAAGGACTTGGCGTCGAACACCAGGCAAAATCTTTCGGTCGAAGGCCATTGATGTAAACCTATCGCCGGAAGTGAGAAACTTGCCATTGAGGCATGCAAGCTTCAAAGTACTGAATTGGGTGTTCCTAGATCGACTTCTTGGATAATGAGCTGATGTCGACAAGAAGTGATCCATCACAAGAGGACCTTAATGAATCCCACATCAATGACATGGAACGGAGCAAATGATTTTAATGGAGGTGAAAACGATTTGGTGATATAAGGTTCAGGGTGGCGGTCATGAAAGAATGGAGTATAAATGTGTTGTAGTAGGTGAGACAGAGGTGAATTCTCTGAATGACTTCTCTTGAACATATCGGCGACACTGACGTGATGGATTGGTAGCATTAACCCCAAATGTGGATGGTATGATGGGACCATGGTGATGTGACTGGTGAATGAAACAACCCAACCCGACTTGGATGCAGAGTGGAAGTGTCATGTTCAAGAGCGACTTGCTACCAACAAAGTTTCTTCAAGTTTTCTTCCCAATTTTTACCCAGTCATTGCTAACCAGTACCTCTTTATTTTTATCAAGCTTGAGGAGGATAACATATGCTTGTTCTATAATCTACCCTTCGGGCAAACCCGCTATGTTTTAACAAGCCTAGCGATAGTGAAACTCGTTCTCGTCTATAGACAAGTTTGTCGCTATTAAAATTTTAACGAGTTTAACGACAAAGATAACTCGGTCCTTTTCAATTTTAGAGAGTCTGAAAAGGAACATAAAGGAAACTGCAAAATTCTTTTTTCGTCATCTAATCCCTTAAGTCCGAAAAAATATAAAAGAATACAGAAGGGATGAATTTTCGATGCTTTTAACAAGCCGAACAAAACAAGCGTTCGATCTTTTTGTGTAATAATCCCTCAGGTCCAAAAAGATTAAAATTTAGAGGAGAGATAGCACTTCCGGTCCCTTTAACGAGCTGGAGAGGCCAATGGCTCGGCAATCTTTTCATATTTTACGAGTCAATTGAAAAGAGATTAAAGGAGACTCGTCTTTTGAGGAACGAGTGATAAAATGGGTAGCAACTGATTCCAGGTAAGGTTTGGAATTTTCCAATCACGGCAGTGTTACAAGGATGGCTAGTGAGATCACTCTTCGCAGCTGTTCCTCAAAATGGGTAAACAATCAAATGGAGGTGAATGATCGGCCAATGCAAAAGTGGAGGTGACGGTGCAAACACGACCAAGGCTTTAATGGCTGAAGTACTACATTCACGATGGTTATTTACCGGGGAATAGTTCATTTTTTAATGAGCTTAAACGCGGGGGGAAACATTTGCTCATGGCTTATGTTTATTTTTTAACGAGCTTGAACTATGCGCTAAAACTGCTCGATTAAATGGTCTCTTTTTGACTTTACCATAAATAGCTTTGTTCTTTCAAAGATTGTACTGTATTTTCAATTGCTTCATCAAACTAGTCAGAAATGAACAATATATGCTTGAAAAATGAGTTAGAACACTAATATTTTACTTTGAACTACGTAAAAAGTAATGAAAAAGTGTTTTTACCTCTCATTTTACCATTTCATTTGAACTTTGGTTTGTTGGAGCTTTGGAGGTGCTTTCCCCCTTTGATTTTCATCAGTTGATTTCGGGAGATTCTGTGGACGATTCTCGGCGCCGTCTGGACCAGGTAGGAGCTAAACTTGAGCTCTTTCATTTCATGCTTTCCATTTTGCATTCTGAGCTTGATTCCTGGTTTTTATGAGCCTCTGGGGTTTGAAAAACTCGTTCTGCCTTCAGCGCACCCTCTATGTATCGAAAGGTGAGTTGGATGTTGGCCTGTTCACTGGAAATCTAACATGCAACGCACTCAGAGCACTATTGTAGGTGCGATGGGCGCAGAGAAGGAATTTTATGCACAGTTTTTTAATGGAAATTTTGCCTATTTCTTACCAAAATCAGGATCTAACTCTTCTCTTGTTTGTTTTTCAGAGATCTTTGGAGTAAGATGACTACTACATGGCGAGAACGTGAGCATGAAGAAGAGGACATGCTTGCCCTTCATGATCCGGTTACAGTAAACGCACTGCAGAACTGTGGCTTGCTGAAGTTTTTCCGTATTTCTAGCATGACACAACATATCAACTTACTGCAGTATCTGCTCGATGCTTGGGATCCTACCAACCAGGTGTTCCAGATCAGGGGCAAATCTATCCCCTTGACTGTAGTAGACATCTATTTCTTGACTGGCTTGTCGAGGTGGGGTGCCCCCATCTCTTTATCAGGTACGGCCCGAGGAGGTGAATCTGTGAGAGATTATGTTCGCCGGTATTGCAGAGAGGGATCTCAGCCGAGTAAGGACGGCAAGATCATCATTCATGATGTTACTGACAGGTCCCTCAGGACTATTCTATTTACTTTTGGTAGGATGGCTGGTGGTGCAGCTCTCCATGTAGCCAATCGATCTTATATGCAGTATGCCTTGGAATGCCTCCAACCGAAGGTATTCAACTGGTGCGACGCAGTACTTCTTGTGATGAAAGAACAGTTGTCCAAGGTAAAGAGCGGGAGGTTGAAGAACTTTGGGTATGGTTCTATTTTGACCGCCTTTGCCTTGGAAAAGATACCACTGATGCAGCCGAAGTATATTGCACTCGATTTACCTTCACCTACTGAACCACGTATGCAAAGATGGGTTGACCATATGTCTAGGCACGCTGGCCAGTCTCAGATTTCATTTTCTGATACCTTCTTTAGGTGGTTTGATCGTCAGGAGATGGTTTATTATGAGTATCCATATGCTGGCATGGACTTCCGGGGTGATCCAGATTTAGTACTGCTGAATGGCGAACAGTGGGGTGCCATTGGTGAATTCTTTGACCATATTCCTGTTTATCATTTTCATTTATAATGTCCTTGTGCTTTATTTTGTCAAGACTTTAATCAAACTCATGTTTTCATGCAGATGTTGGTCCTGTTCGGCCAGTAGCACGCCTGAGAGTGTCAGCTGCCACCCCAGCAGGGGAGGCTGTTGGAAGGGTTATCCTTCGCGACCTCGATGTGGCCGAGACTCTCACAGCATTACAGGAGTAGGTTGAGGGCCTCACTCTTGGTATTCCAGATGTGAGGAGTGACGAGATGCCTTTGAGGTTGCAGCGGCATACTACTGGTGTGTCAAGATGATGGACTCGTCTCTTACGCATGATTGCGCAGGCTGTGACTTGCTATCACGAGCATCATTAGACTAGGGTGCCCCCAAGCATTTTGAGTTTTTGGTCATTTGACCAATTTTGTATTGGTTACAGAACATTATGTGTAAATGATCCGGACTTAAACAGGAACGCAACAAATTACAGAGATAACCATAAACACAGATATGCAACGGAAATAATACTTCATTTCATTAATGTAAAACACTGAAATATGCTTACAAACAATAATGGAAACAAACTAGCTAGGGCGATGGTAGCTTATCTCTGAGAAGAGATGTGGTGGCTACATGCCTCTGAACTGTGTTACAATGAGGCTCGATGGCCTATTTATTGTTGAGAAACAATGGAAAACCATTAACATTCCAAAACCTAACCCTAGAAGATGAAACGCCAAACTATGGGCCCCGTTTGGGTAAATTGGTACACCAACTTCCCAGGGTCATAACTTTGGCATACGATCTCCGTTTGACGCGTACAATAGATCGTTAGAAAGATCTATCCAAGCACTACCACTTTAGGAAGGGAAACATCAGTCCATGGACCCATGTTGCCCCCAGATTTCCCAAAAAACGTCGTTTAGGGCCTCAAAACGGCTCCAGAAGTTTAGGACCCGAAAAACTACTAAAAATAGTAAGTTGTGCTACAATTAAGGAAACTGAAAATGCTGAGAGAAACAATGGTGGGGGTCCAGGTGGACTTGGTAGGTGGCCACCAATATCCACCTGGATCATTCCTCCCCCCTTAGGAAGCAATGGTCCCCATTGCGTTGAGTTCCTCCATGAGATGAAGAAACTTTTGCTGAACTTGTTCCCTAGTGAGCCACTTGCCCTGGTGAAGGAGTTGGCCTGCTTTGACAACTCGATACAGTTGGATATTCTGTTGGCGAGTGTTCTTGATCTGTGTGTCCATGATCCGATCAGTTGCAGCTTGTTCCATGCAATCTGGATTTAATTCTGTGGGTGTGAGCTGTTCTGCAATGTCGGATGTGTCTAGCAATGGTGGAAAGTATGGCCGAAGGTGGTCCACATTGAACACTGGGTGCAGGCCAAGGAATGGGGGAATGCTGAGCTCAAATGCATTGTCTCCCATAGCCTTAGTAATGGTGTAAGGACCATATTGGAGTGGTCTCAGTTTCCGATAGGCTCCAGTAAGGCGTTCATTTTGCAAATGCAACCAGACTTTATCGCCCACCTGAAACTTGTGTTGCACCCGATGTTGATCATGTCGCTGCTTGTACTTGGCATTTGATTTCTCCAGAATTTCATGGACCTGCTGGCGAATATGTTGGATGCGCTCAATGAAGCTGGTGGCCTTATCTGTTTTAGACTGGACATGAGCTGAATTTATGTGAGTAGCTGCAAGTGGCATGGCCACATCAATGGGGCATAGTGGCTGGAATCCCAAACCCACCTGAAAAGGGCTATGGCCAGTGGAGCTGTGAAGAGCTTAGTTGTAGCTGTGCTGAACATAGGGGAGGCTCTCGTCCCATGTGCGTGGATGCTTTGAGTTATACATGCGCAGAATGTGCACAATCATCCTATTGACAACCTCTGTCTGGCCATCAGTTTGAGGATGGAAGGCTGTGGACTTCGTGAGTTTGGTGTCCAACATTGACCAGAGACTGGACCAAAATGTGTTGAGGAACCGACTGTCCCGATTTGAGATAATAGACTGTGGGATCCCAAAGTGCACCCACACTCGTTCAAAGAAGAGTTTAGCAGTGGCTTCTGCTGTGATATTCTTCTTGCAGGCCGCCATAATGGCCATCTTTGAGAACCTGTCGACGACCAAAAAAACACAGTCATTTCCATGCTTAGTGGAAGGAAGGCCTGACATGTAATCCATGGAGATGGATTCCCAAGGTCGACTAGGGGTAGGCAACGGGGTATAGAGGCCGTGTTTCTTGATGGTCGGTTTGGCAATGGCACAAGCAGTACATGATCTGATGTACTTCCAAACATCCTGTTGAAGATTCAGCCAATAGAAATAATTTTGCAGTACTGCCACTATTTTCTCGACCCCGAAATGCCCAACAGCCCGACTGTAGTGTGCTTCCCAAATCATCTTGGCACGCTCACTTGAAGGAACAAAAAGGTGACCCAGGTGGCATAACAGGGAATCATGGAGGTGAAAATCTGGAACATGCCGACCCTCCAAGAGTGTCTGATATGTTTGACTGAATTCTGGGTCGCTTTTGTAGAGACGTAGCCAATTAGAAGTCTCATGCCCACAAGAGTTGAGCACAGTGGTTAACGCCATGATCAGTGGTCGACTGAGGCAATCTGCAACATTATTGGTGTTGCCCTTCTTATACTTGATATTCAAGTGGAACTGTTGCAGGTATGTAGACCACTTCTGATGGCGATCATTTTGCAATTTCCCTTGGGTCTGTATGAACTGCAGGGGTCGGTGGTCTGTGTGGATGACCGTTTCCTTCCCCAAAATGTAATGCTTCCATTGTCGGCAGGTCTGTACAATGGAATACATCTCTTTATCATAAGTGGGGTACTTCCTGACTGTGTCTGAAAGTGTTTCACTATGATATGCCACTGGATGTCCATGTTGAGTAAGGACTGCCCCAATAGCATAGTCAGAGGCATCTGTCTCGACCTCAAATGGTTGTTGTAAATCTGGTAATGCGAGCACTGGTGCCGTGCAGAGGCAATCCTTCAACTCTATGAATGCCTTGTGTTGAGATTTAGACCAAAAGAATTTTGCTTTCGCCCCTCCCTTGGTGACTTGACTCAAGGGCCAAGTAATATGAGAAAACCCCAACACGAACCTGCGGTAGAAGTTGGAAAGACCTAGAAAGCTGCGGAGCTCTGTTAGAGTGGTTGGAGATGGCCAATCCCGAATGACTTGGATCTTGGCTGGATCCACATGCACCCCATGTTCGTCAATGATGTATCCCAGATATTGAACCTGGGTCATGCCAAAAGTGCATTTATCCAAATTGGCACATAGCTTGTGTTGCCACAGTGTTTGGAGAACCTGTCGGATGTGGTGGAGGTGCTCTTCCCAACTCTGGCTGAAGATCAGAATGTCATCCAAGTATACTACTACAAATGAGTTGGTGAATGGCCGCAAGATGTCATCCATTAACCTCATGAAGGTTGCAGGAGCATTCGTCAATCCGAAAGGCATAACCAACCATTCAAAAAGGCCCTCCTTGGATTTGAAGGCAGTCTTCCACACATCAGAGGGTTTGATTGGTACTTGGTGATATCCTGACTTCAGATCGATCTTGCTGAAATATTTCGCCCCCTTTAGTTGGTCCAAGAGGTCATCAATCCGTGGGATCGGGTACCTATTACGGACAGTGATCTTGTTCAGTGCCCGATAGTCAATACAGAGTCTCCAAGTCCCATCCTTCTTCTGTACCAACACGATCGGGCCACGAGGCGATGAACTCAGACGGATGTGACCTTTCTGCAGGAGCTCCTGAATCTGCCTCTTGATTTCATCGTTCTCCAGAACGGAGCGCCGATAAATTGGTCCATTGGGTAGCGGCGCACCTGGGGTCAGATCGATGGAGTGCTTGACCTGACAGTGCAGAGGAACCCCTGCGGGGGAGGTGAAGATGTCCTCGTACTCCTCCACGACCTTGTTCATCTGTAGTTGTCATGCAGAGGGGCCTTGTCTGGAGGCTGCGGCCACCGTCTTCTTCTTTCCTTGAGGGCATATCATCAGGAAAACAAATTTCCTGGTTTTGGAAATGAGCTTACTGCATTGTTTTGCAGTAATCAAAGAGATGGCGGTAGGTGGTGCTACCTCTGGTATCCTGTACAACTTATTTCCCAATGTAATAATAATGGCACGGGGCCTTGATTCATACACAGCATGTCGCTTCCACAAGTATGGCTGTCCTGATATTACATCACAAACTTCAAGGGGAGCAATGTCACATAATACCTCATCCGTGAAGGGCTTGATGTTATATGGAAGGCGACACTGCTGGCTCACGCGAAGATCTCGTCCTTGGTGAAGCCACCCAATGGTGTATGGTTGTGGATGTGCTGTGGTCGGTAAGCCCAACCGCTTCATGACCTCTGCCGAAATGAGGTTCTTTTGACTCCCGCTATCAAAAATGAACTGTATCGGGGAACCCTTTACCCACATATGGGAGTTGAAGAGACGCTCCTCCTCCTCTGGATCTTCGGGTTCATTTTTCTAGATCTTGGCGGTAGCAACAGTGGCGTTGGGATCCGCATCAATGATATGCTTCCCTTTGTCATTCCCCTTATCAGGTTCTAACTCAGAGTTGGAACATGCATCTGATTCTGAAACCTTTAGCTCAGCCACCAGTGACTGCTTTGCCCGACACTCACTTGTGTTGTGAGTGGAGCTCTTATGGAACTCACACCATTTTCCCGTGTCCTTTTTCGGCTTCGCGACGTTGTTCTTTGCTTGTAGCTTCGGCGGGTTTTCTTGGGCTGCCCCGCCTTGGCTTTGTCCTTTGTTCTGTGGTTTAGGGGCACCTTTCCCCTGCTTTGGATTCACAGATCCAAAGTCTCGCTTCTTTTGTTTATACTTTTGTTCAACCTTGACGACATATAGGTATGCTGCGCCGAGCGAGGAGATGTTCAGGAATTGTATTTCTTCCTGGATGTATTTGTGTAGGAAGCCACGGTATTTGAGTATCAAATGCTGCTCTGAATCCTTGATACCCAACTTTGTGCGAAGGGTATGGAAAAGATTGGTGAACTCCGACACGTCTTGGTCCCTTCCTTGCCGCAGCATGGTCCACTTTATGTATCATCCTCATAACTTCCGACAGGGTAGTACTACTCCTTGATGGCATCCCGGAATGAATTCGAGGTGGGTGCGGCTGAAAATAGTGAGCCAGTACTTTCATCCTTCTGCTCGCAGTAGGTTTCCCACTAGTACTTGACGTGGGGGGCTGCTTTGAGAAGAGCGAAAACAATATTTTCCCGACTCGAAAATTCATGAACAGAAAAATAACCCTCTAGCATATTTAACCATTTATCTACGGCATCTGCGTCTATCTGACCCTCGAATATGGGGATTTCAAAATTAACTTGTAACTTAAAGGGCGTGGCATTTCCTGAGTAGTTGCTAGAAGCCGATGCGTCGCTTCTGGGTAGCCGCTGAAGGATCTGGGCAAAGCTATCCATCATCGCGTTCCGTTGTTGCTCGAGGGCTTCTTCGAGCAAGATTTTGATGGGATCTCCTACCCCCTCATCTTTCTTGTCATCGGCCATGGGAGGCCGTCGGGATTTGTGAGGCTGGTCTTGCAAAGGTTCGACCAATTCAAGCCCTAACTCCTTATATCCTGACCTTGTTGGGGACATGCAAAGAAAAACAGAGAAAAAGCAGACCGCTCTGATACCACTGATCCGGACTTAAACAGGAACGTAAAAAATTACAGAGATAACCATAAACACAGATATGCAGCGGAAATAATACTTCATTTCATTAATGTACAATACTGAAATATGCTTACAAACAGTAATGGAAACAAACTAGCTAGGGCGATGGTAGCTTATCTCTGAGAAGAGATGTGGTGGCTACATGCCTCTGAAGTGTGTTACAATGAGGCTCGATGGCCTATTTACTGTTGAGAAACAATGGAAAACCATTAACATTCCAAAACCTAACCCTAGAAGATGAAATGCCAAACTATGGGCCCCGTTTGGGTAAATTGGTACACCAACTTCCCAGGGTCGTAACTTTGGCATACGATCTCCATTTGACGTGTACTATAGCTCGTTAGAAAGATCTATCCAAGAACTACCACTTTGGGAAGGGCAACATCGGTCCATGGACCCATGTTGCCCCCATATTTCCCAAAAAACGTCGTTTAGGGCCTCAAAACGGCTCCGAAAGTTTAGGACCCGAAAAACTGCTAAAAATAGTAAGTTGTGCTACAATTAAGGAAACTGAAAATGCTGAGAGAAACAATGGTGGGGGTCCAGGTGGACTTGGCAGGTGGTCACCAATATCCACCTGGATCAGTAAACCATAAACAGTTATATATATTTTTGATTTTCGGAGTTTTATTTTGGTTAAGTTACATGATCCAAGTGCAAACATTGATGGTATGCTTCTTTTTATAAATGTTGCAAATGTCTATCTAAAACATAATTTGCCAATGAGTCAGTTAATGTGTTTAAGTTTCTGGAAATATGTTGATATTGAATAAAATCAAATTGTCTTTCCAAAATCTTAACCCTTAGGAACATGCGATAAATAGCTGGATTTCGGACAGAGTAGATACCAGTGAGTTGTAGTATGACGAGTTGTGAGTCTAGCCTGACAATCAGTCGGCGTATACCATGTGTGATGGCATCAGAGAGAAGTTCTATCAATGCGCTATATTCAACGATGTTATTCGTTGATCGACCAATACATACCCCTCTGAAACTTACTAACTCGCCTCTTGGATAAAAAATGGCCCAGGCCGCGGAAGATAGGTTCCGCAAACTACGACTCGCTCCGTCGGCATATCCAACACATGAATCCAAAAGGTTTGACATCTGCAATAAATGTAAAAAGTGGATTACTTGACCAAAATAAACACTTTAGCGAAAACAAAAACGTAACAAAAGCATACAGGTTACCATACTGAATTACGCATAGTAATGCTTGAGGTACAACCCATTACGAGGTTGTGCCAGTGGAATTCTGTCATAATCCATTAACTCGTAGGCTCCTTTTGCTAACACTCGCTTAACAATATAGGGGCCCATCCATAAAGACTTAAATTTACCTACTCCCAATTTATCAGATTCTTGGTCATAAAGCAAGACCAAGTCACCTTCTGAGAAGACACGGGGTTTGACATTTTTGTCGAACTGCGCTTTGACTCGTTTCTTATGGGCTTCGTTAGCCAAAGCGGCATCACGACGGGTTTCATCCAATTGGATTAGTTCCAAGAAACGAGCTTCTTCTTCTGAAGTTCCGGGGAGGAGATCAATTGCGAGTTTGAGGGACGAGATTTCGCACTGGATTGGTAAGACTGCTTCCAGGCCGTATACCAGTTGGAAAGGTGTAAACCCGGTTGCATTCCTTACCGATGTTCGGTAAGCCCACAAAGCTGAGTACAGGATTAGGTGCCACCTTCTTTTGTGAACTCCAATCATCCTTTGCAGCATGCGTTTCATGACCTTGTTGATTGCTTCAATTTGTCCGTTAGCTTGCGGATAATATGGAGTAGAGATGTCGTGAGACAACCCTAGTTTGGCAGTTAATTCGACCATCATGTGATTGAAAAAATGCGATCCATGATCTGTGACTATAGCTTGTGGTATGTCGAATTTGGCGACTACATGATTGAAAAAGAAGAGGGCAGGTGTTTCACCAGTGTTATCTAATGTAGGCATCGCCTCGTCCCATTTGGTAAAATAGTCAACTGCGACTATGATATACCCATGCCCCCTGGTCGAGGTGGGGTTACATTTCATGAAATCGATGCCCCATTTGGCGAATGGCCCGACAGCCACTATTGGATGTAGAGGTGCGGGTGGTCTTCTGGTTTTGCTATAGAAAACTTGGCAAGCATGGAAACTTTTGACTGCGTTTATGCAATCTTTAAACATTGTTGGCCAGAAGTATCCTGCTCGTAAGATTTTTTGCGCTGTAGCATAACTGGATTGATGCCCTCCACACGCGCCTGAATGACAATCATTCAGGACTTTTTCGGCCTCCTCATGCGTGAGGCACCTTCTCAGAACTGTATCGATACCGCGACGGTAGAGTGTATCACCGACGATCATGTAGTCTTTTTCTTGGTGTCGAATATGTTTTGTTCGGAGCGAGAGGTATTTGGCCTATATTTTTGGGTTTGGAGATAAATTATTATATCTCCATACCACTCATTGCTTGAAGATATCAGAAACAAACTTTCCTCCACGATTGTTTCTTCGGTTGTTTCATCGTTGGACGACGATGGGAGATCGCATAATAATTCTGCGAAAACCAGAGCTTTCTTTGACTTGGATTTTACAAATTCCAGATCAAACTCTTGTAGGATTGCTATCCATTTGAATATTTTCCCCCCAGCAACTGTCGCGACAATATATAAGTCATGGGGTTGCAATCTGACAGAATGGTAGTTTTTCGAAAGAGGACATAGTGTCGAAATCTCTGTATCGCATGAACAGATGCGAGTGCTAGCTTTTCAACGTAAGAATATTTGCTTTTTGTATCATTTAAGTTTTTACTTAAATAATATATAGGATGTTCGATTCCGTTGTCTTCTTGAACTAAGACCATTGCGATGGTCGTATCCGCTGCAGCCAGATATAGTTTAAAATCCTTTTGATAATCCGGAGCGTACATTAATGATGCTTTCATTAGGGATTCTTTTAAAGCATCAAAGGAAGCTTGCGCAACCTGATCCCAGACAAAGGGTACTTCCTTTTTTAAAAGACGTGTATAACCTTTAGCAAGTTCTGCGTAATTTGGAATGAACCTCCTCAGAAAGTTTGCTTTCCCTTGGAGTTTCTGAATCTGAAGCAAATTCGAAGGTGGAGGAAAATTAATGATTGCCTGAACCTTACATAGGTCGAGACGAATCCCGTCCTTTGAGACTACAAAGCCAAGTAAACGACCAGAACTGACGCAAAATACACATTTGTGTGGATTGAGTCGTATCTTATAGTGTCGGCAACGTAGAAATATCGCTCTTAAATGCTGCGGATGATCAGTCTGCTGTCGCGAATGAGACGAAAGGTCGTCGAGGTATGGTTGAACAATGTTTTTGATGTCATGGAAGGCATAATTCATTGCCCTCTGAAACGTCACCCCTGCGTTCTTTAAACCAAAGGGTAATTTTCGATATGCGAATGTGCCCCACAGACAAATAAATGCAGTCTTTGACTGGTCCTGTGGGCGGATATTTATTTGGTTATACCTGGAGAATCCATCCATGAATGAAAAGATTTCGCATCCGGTGCATTCATCAATTATCTGGTCGATGAAGGGTGTAGGGTAGTTGTCTTTTGGACAAGCTTGATTTACATCCCTATAATCGACGCACACTCTAATTGTTCCTTGTTTTTTCATAACAGGGACAATATTCGATACCCAATCGGTTAGAGGAACTGGGTAAATGAAACCAGCATGGAGAATTTTTTCAACTTCTGCCTTAATGACAGCGGCTTTCTTGGGGTGCACCTGCCTTAGCCGTTGTCGTACTGGTTTGACATCTGGATACATCTTAATTTCGTGTTCAACGATACTCGAGTCAATGCCTGGCATTTCACTATATGACCAAGCAAAGACATCTCTGAATTCGCGAAAAAGAGCGTCATATATTTCCAGTTCTGAAGGAGAACAACATTTGCCAACATAAATATTCTCTACAACATCTGTTTTGGTCGAGATATTTATGGCAATAGTCTCTTCAATGTTGGACAAGTTTCGCTCGGAATCCACCTTGTTTACAGTATTTGATAGAAAATAAAAAACTGAAGGATGATAAAGGTCATAAGGAGTATCTTCTCCATAATCCGGAAGAAGGGAACGATGGTGGGAATCATTCCATTGTGCTCCTTCAATTATCATTGATTGAACAATTCCTTCGTTGGTGTCATGCACTCGTGACCAAGGATCTGAAGGGGTACCATATTCCTCAGACCTATCTATCCAAATGCTTGATGAGAGTTGATTTGGGTTTGCCATCCATGCTAGGAACATTGATTGCTACAATATTTCTGTTGGGCTTGGAGGCAAAACCATTGCATGATCCATGTCGATATCGTTTTCTGAGATCTTTTTAGAAGATATCATATTGCAGGTTCCTACCAACGCTACTTCCGCCAGATTGATTGGAGGTGGAAGGGCGAAAGTTCCCATTAATATAGGATCTTTTAGTAGGCCTACTCCAATATTTTGAAGTGAATGGGGGCTTCCATGGATCATAGGAATGCTTCCTGTAACTTGAGAACCATTGGGGAGGAAGTTTTGTTGATCGACGATTGTAATCCCTCCTTGAAAGGGAAATGCAATCTTCCTAAAATAGGTCGACACAACAGTAGCCATGGCATATATCCATGGTCTTCCCAGCAGGATGTTGTAATCGAGATTTCCGTCGATTACTTCAACATCTATTTCTATTGTTTTCCCTCCTAGTTCAACCTTCAAGTTACTTAGAATACCATATGGGGTATATGTTCTTCCGTCGAATGCTTTTAATGTCGTCGAAGATCGTGACAAGGTTGGAGATCCTAAAGTTTTCCAGCAACTCATCGACATAATGCATGTAGATGCCCCCTCATCAATAATTGTTTGATGAACAGTTTTGTTGAGGGTTTTCACTTGAACAAGGAAAGCTAGTTGAGCTGGTAATTGAGGATCGTATCCTTTATGATCGAAGGATACAAGATTGGAATCCTTTGGGTCTATCCCACCAATGGCTGATAATAAAGCTTGCTTTTGGGATGGGCAGTTTTGTAGTACTTCAAGAGTCGACATAGCGGATGGCGATTGGACCAAATCTTCCACTATATTATAATGTTGTGCCGCTCTAGCGCGGGGATTAAACATCGACTTGTGTACTACTCCCTTTGGCAGTTTTATTGTCAATTCAGGAATGATGGGTGGCGCAACTTCTGTCGAAGTTGTTGTCGAACTACTAGGCTGATCTTTATCCTTGTTGTTCGACAGCTGTGGATTCCCATAATCTTTGTTCCTTGTCGATATCAAAGCATCATTTTGCTGTTTTGAAACTGAAAACATTAGCACTTGAGACAGGAAAGAATTTCCACTTTCAACTAGATTTGTTCCTCGATTTGGAAACGGATCAGTTAACACTATGGAGGTTTTTGAATTCTTGAAGAATTTTTTAAGCTCAGCTCTGTGTGGATAATCTGTGGTCCAATGATCCTCATCGCATATAAAGCATGGATTTTTTGGTTTCCTATTTCTAGGAGGGTTTGAAGAAGATTTCTCAGGTGATGATTCTTCCTGTTTCTTCTTCTTCCCTTTGCCTTTCTTCTTGCCCCCTGGTTGATTGGTTTCTTTGCCTTTATTTGTCGATACGACATTTACTCCGAGGCAAGAAGTTCATCTTTTGCATTTTGACCTGAAATCTTATGGGCCTTTTTGGATGTAGCCTTTGTCGATTTCGTGTCTGTTGCGCCAATCATGCCATCGCCAGCATGAGAGTCATTGTTTGATTTAGGAGGAGGAGGAACTGAGAATTCCGGTCTAGGGGCGTCAGGTATTTTATCGTAGAGCGTGCCGGACTGAGTGTAAATCAAGTCCAAATATTGCGCACGAGTGATAACTTGCTCTTCTGTTATGACTCCCCCCTTTGCCACATCTTCCGTGATGGAAGGTAGTAATGACTTGATAAACCATTCAACTAAGAGCTGATCGGGAACATACATTTTTACCATTCTACGATGACGTCGCCACTCATGTATATGATCAGATATGTGAGTGGCCGTCGTCTGTTTGAAGTTGGTAAGGAGTTCCGTTCCCGTTTCGTACCTTATTGGTAATTGAAAATGGGTTTAAAAGGTTGTGGTTAAGGTACCGAAGTTGTCGAATGAAGCTCTAGGTAATTCGATGTACCATTTTGCCGCCGGACCGGTTAACGTCCTCTGAAAAAGGTGAAGCCTTATTAAATCATCATTTAGGGTGTTTGATGAACACCACAGATGAAAGGTCATCACATGATTCGACAGATCTTCACCTGGATTTCCATTAAATTTAGGAATATCTGATGGAAGTTTATGCAGAATCACTGGCCACCAAGGGGCGTAAGCGATTGGATCGTTTGTTAATCGATTTAAATTAGGTAACTCTAAAGTTTCCACAAAGGGTAGCTGTTGATTCAGGTTAGGTGAAGCATACCCAGGATAAGATGGGATTGCCTGAGCAGTTGGTCTTTGCATACCGGCATAATGCATTTGATGCTGGTAACTTCGGTAAGGTTGGTGGGCATGACCATTGTAAAATGGTTCATTTTGACCATTTTGAATATATGGCTGTCCACTATTTGCAAATATTTGTTGCTCAGAACCTTGGTATACTTGTTGGAATTGCGGTTGTTGGTATTGTACTAGCCATGGTTGTGAAGCCATGTGCTGTTGCCCGATACTAACAGTTTGACCAAGATGAAGGGTAATTGTACCCATCTGAACCTGTGTCATTCCACCAGTCAGTAATTGTGGTTGAGTCGTAGGGTCAAGGGGCTGTTGCATTACAACCTGAGAAACTTGAGGTTGGCATACAACAGGCAGCGCTTGAACTTGCGACACCGTCACAATAGCTGGCGTAGTTGGTATATTTGACATAGTTAAGCATTGTTGCATCGAGTATACAACTCTTGGTTGTTGAGGTAGTATTGGTACCCAACCGCTAGAAGTAATTCCAATATAACCCGAATTTTGTTGTGAACTCCCATATGGTTGTCCCCCCGGAGGGGATAAAGAAAGGGTATACTGCCCCCCATACGGTGGTAGTCCAGAACTCAAGGGAATGGTTTGCCCTTGAGGGCCGGACTGCCCAAATTGACCTCCAAACAGATCAATTTGTTGAGACTCAACATAAGAGTTCCCAGATATTATTTCGGATGAACAAACAGGAACAGACCATACCGTCGAAATGGCCCCTGAGTGGGCTCCTTCTAGCGATTGAGAGCTAGTTGGGACAGATGGTATACTGGCGAACATTGTTGGAGTGATAGCAGGGGTTTCTGCCATCGCTGTGTCAGACGACACAATCCTAGATGTTGAAGGTTGTTCAGACATTTCTAGTCTATCCAAAAGATTACCTAGCGATTCTATAGGAGCTTTCGCTGGCGGTAGACTAACTTCTGATGAAGAAGGATACATAGTGATCCCGACTCCAAATTGCGATGGAGTACTAGTTGGAGGATCTTCCACAATCTCTTCTATGGCAATCAGACCAGGTGGAAGGGGTAGACCGTCAGGTCCGTAGAATATTTCTGGTGCCGAAGAAGGTATGGAATCGGCAGTGACAGATGTTTGAGGAGCAAGACTCTCTGAACCGGTTGTAAATGGAACTGGTTCGGTAAGACAAGTGTTTACCCTCAGACTAGGATCAATACTACTGTCCCTTTGTGGCTGCTGAACTTCTTCTGTAGAGGCAGGGATTCCAGAAACGTTTGGAGTAACCAGAGTATTTGATGTTGTTGGAACACTTGTTCTAACTTTAACAGGAGATTTGGAACCGGTTAAACGAGTTCGCTTTGTCCGTACTAGCTTCGATTCCAGAGACAAAGACGGTTGACTCGTAAGCCTCCGCGAACGACGGGGTTTCAATTGACTTTCTTCCACGATTGCGGATTACTCGATCAACTAAAAATAAAGGGGAAGTATGTTTCCGAATTAAATGAATTTTAGACACTTTGACACAACTTGTTTTTTCAATTTTTAAGAGTTGAGAAAAAACAAAAGATGAATCTAGTCTCCTTTGATTTTTAATGAGCCTGAAGTGACAAGTGCTCAGATGGACCTTTTCTGTTAAAGAGTCTGAAAAGGAACGAAAGGGACTGCTCTGGAAATCTAGGTAGAGGGATTACCAAACCAATCACAAAACTGCAGAATACTTTTTACGGTACGACAGTCAATCTTCCCGAATGCTGTGTTCAGTGCATTACGATCGATAGGGTGGCAGACATGGCTTCCTATGGATAAAGGATTACGCCTATTGGGGTCTCCCAAAATATACTCAACGGTACGTGGGAGCACAAGTCCGTACTGGCACTTATCGTCTCAAAGTGGAGGAATCACCCAACCATTAGTGAGAACAACAGTTACCAGGCTTTACGACACTGGAATATGTCTCTAGCCTAGACTTCTAAATGTTGTGCATTAAGTTCCAAAGCGTTGTTAGATTCATTGAATTTATTTTATAGTTGATCTTGTTTATGAAATTTGCCTTTCAGGTTCACCGCGAGATGTAGATGTAATTCCTAAAATGCAATCTAAGATGATAAACAATCTTTTTATCTTCTTTTTATGCAATGAAAATCCTAGCTACTAAGGAAAGAAAGACATAATCTTTTCACAAAGAGCAAAGAGCACACTCTAAATGCATTTTCCTAAATCAAACCAATCAGACTGTCTATATGCAAATGCACATGCATGTATTTGTTTTCGACTTTCTTAGTATATGAATGATAAGAAGAAAGCTGATGCACAAATCTGAATTTCTTTTCAAGCGACAAATATCAACAAGTTTCTTTTCGAAATAAAAAATGGAGATGATCTCAACACCTTACGATTTTGAAATGAATACTTGTTTTTGACACTAGAAAATTTACAAATTCAGACCAAAAACAATAGTAAGAGGATAATCGACCATCAACAGCAATCAAAATCTTTCCTATGATCGAAATCGACACTTGCGACAGTTTCAAATCAAAGGACGACAGTACGATTACGCTAATTTTGCAAAGGAGAACTGAAAATGACTCAACAAACACAAAAAAAACATTTACAATTCTTTTGTACAAAGGAGGCGGAAGAAAAACAAGGAAAAGGGGTTTCAAAAATACATATACTGATCACAGGCAGCAAAATTCAGGAATAGAACTGGGAAGAATGAACCACAGAAACCAAAACTGCACAAAGCCTAGTCTGATCAGCGCACCTGTAACACAGGGAATTTTAAATGCAGCACACCTTCTCCACTCGGGAAATGCACTGAAGTTTAGATTCTCTGAACAGTACCTGCGCTAGGCTAGAAACGAGACTCTGTTTGGGTTCTGGGTCACAGTTTGCAGTTCAGTTCATGGGTTTTGGCCGAGCAAAAGGTAATCAATAACTCAACAATCAGGGGTAGATCTAAGGAGGATCTAAGAGCTATCACAAGGGCAATCAGAGAGTTTGTGAATCAGTTGTTTAAATCATAAACAGATCCAGTAGGTGGACTGAAGTAGCATTTATCTACTTTGCATTTGCTACGGCAAATGCAGTTCGAATTCTACCTGTAAGTTTATGAAATAGTCAACAAGGAAGATAAACAAGCAAACTAATTCGTCCCCAACGGAGTCGCCATTTTGTTTACAAGGAAAAGTGTCTACTCAGAACTGCTTATCCCACTAAGGTGTGACAGCTTCCTTAGAAACAAACAGAGTAAAGCTACTTTCGTTTTTCCTTTATGAATTATAGATAGAGAGGAAGAAAAAGACCAACCTCTGTCTTGCGCTAATCTCCTGATTTGATTCCTTTCTTCCTTGATAGTCTTTGCGCTACTTGTTCCCTTGCACGCCCAGCTTCACAAATTACCTGTAAGATCACAGTAGCATAGCACTATACAAAGACATGGATCTATAATCATAAACAATATAGGATTAGATGTAAATTGACCATACAAATGCAGCAAACATCAATGATACAAGAGCATGGAGGAAAACTTGAATAGCTTTTATTGATAAACAAGAAAGAGCCAAGAGGAGTTACAACCAGTTGTTCTGACCCAGCATCAACCTCTCAGAAAGGAAGCCCCTCTTCACCTCATACAAAGCTTAGATCACCCAACTATCTGATGTTTGTCTCAAGAAACCAACAACAATTCCTTACAATATGCAAAATTCCAGCCTCTCGATCTCTAGGATGAGGGATCCATATATAGATATCTGTAATGGAGATGAGTCAGCTTATGACTTGATTAGTGTCTTCCCTCTAATAGTTCTTGCTTCCACTTGGAGATTGATGATCTCTTACTCATCCTTGGTCGAATTCAGAGAGGCAAGTGTCACAGGAGAAGTTTATGGAAGCTTCCATTGCCTCTCCACCTCGCGGAATGTCACTGCCATTTGTCATTTCTTGCCCATCGCACCCCATAGAAGGGATTTTTGAAATGCAATGCACCCACACAGTGTACTTAGGTGAGATGCAACGCACTTGGCCAGTGGAGCAACTGAAATGATCCTGTTTTGACCAATTCTGAGCAGTTTTTCATGGAGAACTTCTAGGAGAAGCTGTAATCTGTTGACCTTATTCCTTTAGGGGTTAGAACAACACTTTTAGGGACTTAGGAGCCCTTAGTTTATGGAAATTTCATGCTTGGGGTTGTAGTGCCCAAAAATGTCTATAACAATAGCACGGGACATGTACTTGGCCCTGCCACAGCCTCTGTTCGTAGAGGCATTGGTCCCCCTGCTGCAACATAATTTGCAAAGACTGGACAATGATCCTTGTCATGCCCCTAACCTTTTCATTTTAGGCACCAAACTTCTTCATGCGCCTTTGGTCGAGCTGTTTTATCCTTTTTCATACTTTGCGTTTCGAGACAAAGGTTTTGCAACTACGCATGAATTTGCTGAACCCCTAGATTAGCATGCTGCATTGGTGTCTCATGCAATCTCATCGCGATTTCCAGGGCTTTTGCCTGGGTCCCAATCTTCTATTGTGATAGCATGTCCCTTAGGTGGGGCAGGAGCGAGGCCACGAATCATTCATGTTGCTTCCCATCAGTTAAGTTCATCTTGGCTTCATGGATCGTACACTTCAATCTTTGATCGAAATCCCAGGGCATCTCCCCAGGCTTCATCATGATCTCCTTGAATCCCAAAATCGACTGTGTTTGAGACTTAGGTCTACTGAATTCTCTATTCAACACAACCTGGATATCTGCTAATGCGGACATTGGGTTATCATTGTTATACTTAATGTACCTTGTTAGTGCGTGGTTCAGCAAAGCACTAACCAACATGGATATCTTTATTTGGTTGTCCGTGATACCCTGAGCTTCCCATATAGACTTCACGATGAACCAAAACTGGTCCAGATCTTCATTTCCTACGCCCTTGAATACAGGTAGCTTTACGAAGTTTGCCATGTTGAACAACGGTGGAGGTGGGGGTGGTGTGGGCGATGGGGTGAGTGGTGGGGGTGAGGATGGAGGTAGTGTGGATGGATGGGATGAGGATGGAGGTGGTGTAGGTATTCACGGGAACCCTTGTCTTATCAACTGAACAACGCTTAATGGAGAAGACTGCACTGCTCCCTCATCATCACTCAAGGGAGGCTCGATCATCGGGCTATACTCAGGACCTTTTCTTCCTCATCCTTGAAAGACCTTCCGCTTCGCATAGCTCCAAGTCAAGGTAACCGCATGACCCACTTTTCACACAAGAGCATCTTAATCTAAGTATTTAGTGACTTAAAATAGTTACCTCACGGTCCTTTAAAGAAGCGGCACTCTGCTTCGCTGTAACTGACAAAGTTATCAATCGTGAAATCTATCACAAATCCTTCTAAGATGCGGTCGAGCCAATGGTCGACAGTGTGTGTGATCTTATCTTTAGAGGCTTCCAATGTCCTTACTAACTCCGGTGTGCAAACAATCGGGTTGTCAAACCTCCACCTTCCTTGGCCGTTTGCCAACTTCACGATCTACTCGTATAACTCAATCGGGAAGGAACATAAGAAGATTTCGTGTATTTATGTGTACATGTATCTGTCCAACCACTGTTCTTTCTCAATTGCGGATTCCTGTTCTCTTGCGCTGTGAATTCGTGGATCTTTCTATCCAACTATTTTTGATCTCTTTCTTAGTTGGATTCCAATGATATGACATCACACATATCGTTATGCAGATCTCGATCTTGAAAACATAACCATTTGTTGGCTTGATGGATCCTAACCCAAGTTCAATGTTAAGCAGCCAAGAAAATCCCTACACTATTGGCCCTTTCGGCATCAATTCACGGAGCGCGGACTGAAGTCTCACCCGAAGCAGTATGGGGGGATGCAGGAACCATGTTTCCACACCCTGAGATTGTTGTGATGTCGATCTTATACCCTAACCCCAGTCTTTGCGTAGATCAATAATCCTTTAGGGCTTATTGATGTATTTCTTCTTTTGTCTTTCAGAACCTCTGCGAAGGTATCTGACTGTCCTTCGTGTAACCCTAGACAATTATTCAGGCACTTACGCAACTAGGTTATTGTCTTGTTTCCAAATTTATCTTAAGTATTAGCCACTTTACCATGCAATTAAGATTATCCTCGTGTAAACATATATTATTACTTGCGTTCATGTAACAGATGGAAACATATATTTTTGCACATCAACTTAACATTATATCTTAAACCCAACATTCAACATAGCATAATCGCAAAATTTATAATAGAAGTAAAATAACACTTAAACAGATGGAAAGTACATAGTAAGTTTAGAACACTTCTCTTTATTGATGATTCAAATTTCCAATACAAACTCTAAGCGCCCTACGCACATAGCGGTAGGGGTCCGCGCACTCAGCTGTGGACTTCTACCCTAGGCCTTTGTGCACTCAACTGCAGAGCCTCTTCCTCCACTAAGACTTTCTCTCTTAGCTATCATAAACCTATTACATAAATGACTCATGACTACTGAAGTCCCTTAGAATCTTTAAGAACTCCTTTTTATACAATCCCATTGTCCGCAGACCAAGGGAAGATCTCCAAAACCGGCACAACCTATCTAGACTAAAGGCGGAAAACCCTCTTTGACTTTAGATATATTCATGCTCCACGACCACAAAATGCAGAGACTTTACATTTCTTTTATACAAACTTCGGGTCTTCTACCCGAAAACTCGGGTTTTTAACCCCAAAATCAACTGCCAGGGGACCCTTTCCCAACACCAACATACATGCCAGTACTGATAAAACCACCACCAATTTTCCAAAAAAATCCCCCTTTGGCATTAATGGAAAAACCATAATCTCCCCCTCAGAATAGGCACGATCTTCTCCGATGCCCCAATAATCTTCTCCCCATTTAACATTAATGGAAAGGTATACTTCTTGAGTGCTCCCCCTGAACCATTGCAGCCTACTCTCCCATGAGTTCCACATGCTAAGTAGCTGCCACCACCTAGCAAAATGAATTCATTTGGAGGGAGGAGTCACAACTCATATTTTCTGCCTAAGATATTCAAATGGTTCTCTTACCAATGGCTTGGTAAAGATATCTACCAGTTGCTATTTAGTGGCCACATACTCAAGTTTGAGAGTGTTGGCTGCAACTCGTTCCCTCAAGAAATGGAACTTGATAGGAATATGCTTAGTCTTTGAATGCATGATTGGCTTTTTGGAGATGTTGATGACACTTGTGTTGTCACACATTATTGGAATGGGATCAGTCAGATCTACTTGTATATCTTTCAAGGTTTGCTTCATCCATATAATCTGCGTACAAAAAGTAGAAACAATAATATACTCTGCTTCAACAATGGATAGAGAAATGGAGGCCTCTTTCTTGCTAACCCAGGATGCCAAGCATTTTCCGTGGAAGAAGGCTGCACTAGAAGTACTCTTCCTGTCATCAAGTCTTCTAGCCCAATCTACATCTGTGTAGGCCTTCAACTTGAAATCTTCACTCTTGGCATACCAAAATCCATATTCTATTGTACCTTGAAGATATTTAAAAATCCTCTTGACAACAAAAACATGACTCTCTCGTGGAAAATCCCGAGATATGGCTACAATCCCCATTGCTTGAATGATGCCTGGCCTTGAAGTTGTCAGATACAATAAGCTTCCTATCATTAATCTGTATTTAGTCTGATTTACCTACGGTTTTCCATCTTTTTTGCACAATTTGTAGCTTGTAGTCATGGGTGTGCTCACTGATTTGCAATCTTCCAGTCTAAACTTCTTTAGAGTTTCCCTGAGATATTTGGATTGGGATATAAACACTCCTTGTGGAGACTGAGTAATTTGCAGACTTTGGAAGAAGGACAATTCTCCGATCATGGACATTTCAAACTTTGTTTACATACATTTTGCAAATTGATGCCCCAACTGTTCCATATCACTGCCAAATATTATATCATCCACATACAAAACTACTATCAGTAGATGGTCACCTTCAAATTTTACATAAAGGTTACTATCAACTGTGTCTTTATTAAACCCTTGTTGTTGAAGGTACTTATCCAGCCTTTTGTACCAAGCTCTAGGGGCCTATTTTAATCCATAGAAGGTCTTTTTCAGTTTGCATACGAGCCCTTCATTGGCGGTGAGTAGAAATCCTTATGTCCACTCAATGTAAACTTATTCTTCTAAATCCCCATTGAGAAATGCATACTTCACATCCATCTGATATACCTTAATATTCTTATGGATTGCAAGAGTAAGAAAGATCCTTATAGCTTCCAGTCGAGCTACTGGTGCAACCTTTCTTTGAAATCTACCCCTTCTATTTGGGCATACCCTTTGCAGACCAATCGAGCTTTGTTCCTGATTACTTGACCCTGTTCATTCAGTTTGTTCTTGAAAAACCATTTGGTTCCAATAACATTTTTCTCTCTCGGCCTTGGAGCAAGCTCCCATGTATCATTATTTTCAATCTGGTCAAGTTCTTCATTCATAACTTTCACCTAGAACTTGTCTTCACTTGCTTGATAGAGGTTCTTGGGTTCTTTATGTGATAACAGAGCCAAATTTGCATAACTTGTACTACCAACAAGTTTCCTTCTGGTTTGGACACCATGCATTTGATCTCTAAGAGTTTGGCTCTTAGGATGTTCCTTCTATACATACCTGGAGGGTATCTCTGGCCTTGAAGTCGTGCCTACTTCCTCACCTTCACTGTCTAAATCTGTTTCATTCATATCAGTAGACCTCAAATCTAAACTTTCTTCATCATCTGAGTTCATATTACTTTTAGAGGATCCAGGTTGTGAACCTACTTCATCTACTATTACGTCGATGCAATCCTCAATATTATTTGTCCACTTGTTGTAACACTCATATCCTTTGCTTCAAATAGAGTACTCGTGCAATATCCCTTCGTCAACGCTTGAATCAAAATTTCCAAGATTATTATCATTCCTTTTAATGAAACACTTGCTTCCAAACACCGTGAGGTGTTTAAATGATGCAAGTCTTCCCTTCCATAACTCATATGGAGTTTTATCACTATTAGGCCTGAGTTGAGTTATGTTTGAAAAATATATTGTTGCTTGGGTTGCTTCTCCCCAGAAGTTGTGAGACACTCTTGCTTCATTCAACATTACTCTAGCCATTTCCTGGATTTTTATGTTCGTCCTCTCTACTACTACATTTTTCTGAGTTCTAGCCAGTGAGTACTGCCTCCTGATATCGTGATATTCATATAATTCCTCAAATTCTCTTGAGGTGTACTCTCCCCCTTTGTCTGATCTTAAGCATTTTATCTTTAAGTCTTTCTTATTTTCTACTTGAGATTTAAACTTCTTGAAATGCTTGAACGCTTCCAATTTTTCTTTTAAGAGGATAATCCAAGTGGCCATGGTGAAATCATCAATGAGAAACATGAAATACCTCTCTCCTTTTGAGGTTTTTTCTCTAGTTGGGCCAAAAATGTTTGTGTGAATGAGATCCAGAGGTTTGGATGAGGATAACTATTTTGACTTGAAATGAGTCCTAGTCTGCTTTCCAAACTGACATGACTTGCATATTGTGTTATCAGGTTTTGATAGTCTTGGTAATCCTCTCACTGCTCCCATCTTTCTTACTTTTTATCAGACTATCAAAATTCATATGCCCAAGCCTCTTGTGCCACAATTGTGCTTCACTTGTTTTGCTTAAATAACAATTAAATATTGAATCGTCAAACACATATACATTATTGTGGGTTCTAATTGTTTTTCCCACTAGTTTTCCATTCTTTATATTGAGGATCTCACAATATTTAGATCGAAAGGTCACATCGTAGCCATTATCACACATTTCGCTAACGCTGAGTAGATTGTGCCTGAGACCTTCTACATACAATACATTCTGTGCTTTTGTTTTTTATCAACACTGATTACATGTTTACCCTTGATTCTTGCTGCAACATTATTTCCAAAAGTGACATTGCTTCCTCTATCCTTTTCTTTAAGCGACAACAAATTTCTTTTGTCCTAGTCATATGTTTGGAACAACCACTATCAACACACCATTTGTTTTTCTTGATTATGAGCTGATAAGGCGATTCCACACTACATGCTCTTTTTAGTCTTTTGTTTCCAACTCCTTTTATCCTCTTGGATAGTTGTCTATCTGAAATTTTGGGAATTAGACAGGTATTCAAACCTACATATGCACTCACTATCTTCGTGCCCAAAATTATTACATTTGAAGCATTCTAATTCAATTAGCAAGGGAGAGAAGACATTCCGATTTCTGAGAGAGGAGTTTTGAGATTTAGAAATCTGATGCATATTATATCTGAGATTTTCGTCTCTTTCAACTCTGATCCTTCTAAAATCAATATATTTATGTATAAAGATATGACACTTATAAAATTGACCATAAAATAAATAGGCATGCCTATTGTTTAAATACTTATGAGATTGTGTAGGAAAATACATTGATTGTCTGACTGATTGATTCATTTTCCATTGATGATCTCCTCTTTTCCCTGTTGCTCTTTCATCTCCATTAATTATTTCATGATGATTTTTCTCATGGCTCTGTGGTTCTTCGATTAATCCTACGGAGCTGAATTTTATCTACCCCATATAATATTCTTGTGTCTTCGAGTATCCCAAACCGGTTTTGATTCCAGAGGGCCTTTGACTATTCAGGATCTGATCTAGTCTCCTTGTCCCTTCTACAATTTTTTCATTTAGATCCTTCTCGATCTTTGTTCTCTCAATATCAGTTCTGAGAGAGACAATCTCTACTTCAAGACTCTGATAGTTCTCTTCTCATTGTTGAATAAGGTCTTGAATAACCTCTTCTTTTCATTTAGCCTCCTTTAGTTTTCTGGCTAGTTGAGCCAGCTCCTGATCAGATTCATAGCTGGAGTAGTCTTGATGATATTTGTGCTCCTTCCCCTTTTTGGATACTTTGAATGTGTTTCCTTCAGTTCAGACTTTTCTATTCCTACTCTCATCTCATAGGATATGAGAGTACTATGCAGCTAGTCCATCTTGAGATCATTTAAATTAGCCATCTCTTCAATAGCTGAGACTTTTGCATTAAAACTCATGGGTAGAGATCTTAATATTTTCTGAAAAATTATCTCTTCTTTGACCTCTTCACCAATTCCTCTGATCATATTAGTCACTTCATCAACTCTGAGGAAGTATTATGCTATGCGTTCATTCTCAAGCTTTCAAACCTCATTATGAAGGTATGAAGTTTTGCCTGCTTGACTTTGTCATCTCCTCCATGACTCTGATTAAGCTTTACCCACACTTCCTTAGCAAATTTACAATTCATAACTTTTACAAATTCTCATTGACTAAGGCCAAAGATAATGACATTTTTGGCTTTAGCATTGTTCCCATATAATTTTTTACCACCTGCATAATTGGGAGGAATATCAAGAACATTGTAATCTACTATTACTGAAGTCCAAACATCTACTCCCAGGGACATAAGATACACTTCCATTCTTACTTTCCAAAAGGCATAGTTTGTCCCATCAAAGACTGGTATTCTACTCGAGTAAGCCTATTGACACTCTTGCAAAGACTGGTATTCTACTTGAGTAAGCCTATTGACACTCTTACCTAGACATAATTCCTTATAGATCTACCTTCCAATGATTAGACTATTGCTAAAGGAACCTTGCTCTGATACCAATTGTTGAAATAAGGAATTGCTGAGGGGGGGGTGAATAAGTAATTATGAAATAATTTTTATTTTTTCTGTTATTTTTACAGTCCCTTTTTATATTCTTTTACTTGTGAGAGTATTCATTCACGAAAGAAGTGAACCACCAATATTTCAAACACACATGGTCATACAACAATCACATGAGAAACACACACACATTTGAAACAATGTTTTTCATGTTGTAAGAAGAACTTCGGCGTAAATCACATGAGGAAAGACCTTTGTCGACGCGTTTCGAACCAACTAGTGTGGTTCATCGTCAGGACAAGTTGAAGAAACAGATCCAGCTATGCAAGTTAAATAGTCTGAGCAGAGCCCCTCAACAACTATCTTGACCAACGGCTAATTTTGACTATGGGACCAGAGTTAAAAAGTCATTTTTATAATATAGTTATATTCGATGACCATTCTTTTAAAATATATAAAATTTTTATATAAATAAAATAATTTAATAGGTGTTAATGTTAATAGTTAGTTAAAAGGTTTAATAATAAAAATATAAGTTATAAGAAATATTATAATAACAATATACATAGGGTATAGGATAATAGTTAGTTAGAATGAGAAACGAGAAATATAAATAAAAGAAGGAAAAAAATAATAAAATAAATGAACAAAGCTAGTAAGGGTAAAAGTTAGTTGAAAAGACAAAATTAATAATAAATCAAAATAAAAGAGGAAAAACAAATAAAAATAAAAATAAAATAAAAATATATAAAACTAAAATAAAGCTAATAAAGGTACAAGTTAGTTTAAAAAAATTAAAATAAAAGTAAAAATAAAGTAAATGAAAAAAAAATAAATAAAAAGGAAAAAAAAATTAAGAATGTGGCTAGTAAAGGTTAGTTAAAAAATAAATAAATTATTAAATAAAAATTAAAAATAAAATAATAATAATAATAAAAGAATAAAAATAAAAATACAAATAAAAATAATAAAAATCAAAATATATAATAGAGAACAAAGATAAGGTAAAAGATAGTTGAAAAATTAAATAAAATAAATGAATAAAAATAATAAATAGATAATTATACCGAGAAAAAATAAATAAATAATAATAATAATAATAATAATAATAATAAATAAATAAATAAATATATGTATATATAAGGTATATAAATAAATAAATAAATAAAAATAAAATAGAGAGAACGACACAAAAAATAAAAAGGGGAGGGACAGGAAAAAGACCAATAAAAACCACAGAGCAAAACGGATCAACCCTAGGAGGAAGGAAGTCTAGGGGGAACACAGAAAGCTAGCACAAAGATAAAAAGGGGGGGGGGGGGGGGAAGACTAAGACGACGGGGCAGGGATCCAATAGCTACTGATTTTCCAGCCGTCATCTCTATTGAGATTGTTAGGCCTTCTTTCAATCTCAATAGCTTCCCTGAATTTACGATGATGGAATTGAGCTTTTTCATGTGGAAACCCAAAGGGAAAAAACCACCAAATTTGTTGTTTGTTATGATGTAAGTTAACCACCCACTTAATTACATATTTTTGTTTTTGAGCACCCACTCACATGAGGCACCAACCCCCTTTGGTCAGCAAGAACCAACTTTCCAAGAAGCACCAACCTCTTCAGTATGCAAGCACTAACCTACTCTTACCACTATTCTACTATTTCATACAATTTCAAACTAAAAATAGAGGCATACAATATTACAAGTAAAATACCAAGAATGGTTGTTTGCAGATTCAACTTTTACACTGTCTTTTGTTCTCACATGCAACATATCTTTTCTTGCTATTATCAACAACACATCCTCTACAATTTGTCTCCTTTGTCAAGGGCTCTCTACTCACTCCTCTTCAACACTACCCTTACAATTCTCCACACAAAACTCTTGCTTCTCTTGCTGCTGTATTACATAGTGTCCTCCTTAGTGCTTCAACCTCTTTGTCTCGATGCACTTCACTCACAACAAACACTCTCAAACTTTTTCTCAACTCCCCCTCATCTTCTCAATTGCAGGAGATGGTTTTGTTTCACTGAGGCACACTACGCACGGTAGTCTCTGTTGTTTGCACTTTAGATGCCTATTGTACTTAGGCATGGATTCCTTTACTGCTATTGCATCTCCTGATAGTTTCTTTTCACAGAGCAACATCAGATATTGACCTTTCAATCCTTTATCATCTGATGGCATAGAGCTCCATACTAAGAAATTAATTCTTAGGTGACATGCACACTCCTTCTAGAGTCTCATTGTCATTCACCATTCCAAAGATCTTGAAAGTTCATAGATATGACCACTCCATTCTCATATATCACTAACATTCGTGCACGCGAAACAACCGATTGCCTCCTTTATTCTCTCGAATTTGTTTCTGCCACAAACGTTGTCCTCAATTTCTTATTACACAGACTTCTGTGGGTTTTTACCCTTTCAACTACCAACTTCTTTATGTGAGAATTTAATTTCACAACTGCCGACCCATACGTCCTTTAACTTGATGTACTTCCTTATTAGAGAAATTCCATATCGTAATTTCACAGTGGTGCAATGTTACGATACTTCTCAGTCCAGGTGTCTTTAGCTCCTTGAGCATTTCTTCTCCATGGGACTAAGAGATGTGACCTGCAACTTAACTTGTAGGTGCTAAGGCATTTTGTTCCTACTGAGGGCCAATCGTCCTTTGCCACTGCTCTGCACCCTTGGTTCTTTGGATTTTTATGACCAAGAGTCAACACAAAATCAAAAGTCCTCTCCATCGTAACTTTTCAAAAACCATATGTTCCAAAGTTATGGGGTCTTAAACCTCCGATATGCCAACCTCTGATAAAATATCATCACTCAACGTGGCGTCTTTATAGTGATGATATGTGTCACCTAGATCTAGCACATTAGGGCACCCAATATCGTTGAATCAACTTGCCATGTGCCCTATCATACTACAAGGTCATGCTGACATTAGATGACATTTTAGCTTCTCAAATCCAATCTCATGCCACCATGTGTCCTAATAGAAGAGAGAGAAGAGGGCTCATCAACCCTTATTTTTGCAATTGGATTCTTTTTTAATCTTCTTTAGTGTTCCTTGACACTTTTTGGTACTTCTGAAACTGCTGGGTATCACAATTTCTTAGAATACCATAGTTAAGAAGTTTTGATATCTCGACGTTCCAGTCCTCTGATATTCCAATATTCCAATACCT
The DNA here is from genome assembly GCA_031772625.1 of Pinus tabuliformis. Classification (NCBI taxonomy): domain Eukaryota; kingdom Viridiplantae; phylum Streptophyta; class Pinopsida; order Pinales; family Pinaceae; genus Pinus; species Pinus tabuliformis. The sequence continues at coordinate 658,174,739 of CM062809.1, forward strand.
CAGTGCTTTCAGTATCTCGTTGTTCTGACCTCCAATGTGCCGATCTCCGGGGATTCGATCTCCAATATGCCAAATATGTTGATCTGCGATATGCAGATGCGCTAACCTCTGATATCTCGATATCTGATATGCCCGATATCTAATAATCCCCAACTATAATATTAATGATTTTATAAATAATTGGTGATTCGTTAGGATTATATGATTAAATAGGTCAGTTTATTATAATTTGAGGGATAGGAAGCGTGAAACAAACTTTGCCATCAATAATTGATATGAGGCTAATTAGGATGAGCCTTTCTATTGAACTAGGTTAGTAAATAACATAAGTCCAAATAGTATAGGCGTATAATTTAACTTTAATAAAATTAAAATAATTTTTTTTACTTGTGTTTGCAAGATATCGAAAAACTGCTACCTTTTGATATTGTTGATTGCTATTTACTTGGAAACAAGGCCATGAATACTAATTTAATGAACTAGTCAACTATTGAATTTTTCTCTAGCTACAAAATTTTATCCGCCTAAGCACATTGAAAAATATACTAGAAATCTTTCCAAAATAGGTTGATGATTTTGTTGGAAATGATCTTGACCTTTATTAAAAGAGAAACAAAGTCTTCAAACTGATTATTTTGGGTAAAAGATCAACAACTCTAAAATGGAAAAGAGGGAAAATCCTGGCTACCAAGAATCTTCATTTTAAACAAGATTTCTTGTATAGTTATGCCAACATGTTGGTTTTCATAACTATACTTTTAGTTTTAAATATTTTTTTCAATGGAGAGAAAATAAATTAAATGACAATTGTGGTGAAGGAGAATGATATCCTTTTTCCATCAACTTCAAATTTGTACTTTGATACAAATTTTGAATGAATTCTTCTCTTATTAAGGGCTTATGATAAAGTTTTAACCTATGCCCATTATCAAGAAAAGTGATTCCTTCTTCATCAATAGTCTTGTTCTAACTTCTCTAGTATTAAAAATAACTTTTATTTCATAAGGGCCTAGCCAATGTATTTGGAATTTCCCTTGAGAATCTTTAAATTTTAAATTAAACAAAAGGGCTCAATCACTTGGTTTTAAATTCTTGATTTTGATAATTTTTTCATGTCATCTTGTTCTTTGTTGCTAGGTGAATTTTGTCTTTTGAATGACATCTTATCTGATTTAATTTAACTCATTGAGTTGTGTCAATATTTTCTTTTGGGATTCATAGAGGTTTAGCCCAAATTTTGTTGTTGTCCTATATGTCTCCACTTAGGACTCAACAGGAAGTAGAACTTGCTTTCCATAAACAAGATCATAAGGATTGCGTCCCGTGGAATTTTTCCATGTGTTCTGATATGCCCTGAGTTTTTCCGGAAGTCTATCTGCCTAATCCTTCCGATGTAAATGAACAGTCTTGGTAAGTATCGTTTTAAGAACTTTATTTGTATATTCCACTTATCCATTGGTTTATGCATGATATAGAGTGGATTTGCGATCTTTGATTTTGTACGACTACATGATCTTTTAAATAAGTTTAGATGTAAATTGTGCACCTAATATGTTACAATTTCTATTGGGACACCAAAACGAGTAAAAATATGCTCAAAAAGAAATGTGAAAATAACATTTCCAGTAGAAAAATTTAATGTTTTAGCCTCTACCCATTTAGTGGCATAATCAATACAAACAAGAATGTACCTTTTTTTTATTTTGAAGTTGGATTAATTGGACCTACAAAGTTTGGAACCCATTTTTCAAATGGCTCTATCAATACATGAGGTTGTAGAGGCATTTCATCTGCTTAAACACGTTTTCCCATTCTTAGACAATTTTCACCTCTTGGCATACTCCTTGGCATCCTTAAAAAGAGAAGGCCAATAATATCCCAAGAGAAGGAATTTGTATGTAGTTCTTCTATTAGCGAAATGTCCTCTAGAATGTTCATCATTAAATTCTTTGAGTATCTCAAGTACTTCATCTTTTCGCACACATCTTCTGATGATTAGATCTGCTTCTTGTTTGGTACAATATTTCTTCTATCCATGAGTAAGGTGAACTCAATCTAATAATTATTTGTCTTTCTTTGGCTGGTAATTGAGGATAAAATTTCCTGTTTCCAAGTAATTATCAATATCTGTAAACCAAGGAGATTTAGTATAAATTGCAAAAAATATGTTTATAAGGAAAACTATCCTCTTCAAGAACTGTTGTATTAGTATTTTACATCTCGACACTGCAAGGAAAAGACCCTCTAGTGGAGGTTTCTGTTGAAGCCCCTATAAAAATAGAACAAAAATCCATTTGTAGTAGAGGTCACTAGTAGAGTTGGGCGGGCAGATGTTTTAGTGGATATTTGTTAATGGTGCATCTATAATAGATTAACACACTAGTACATTACTGTACATACATGCACCCGTGCTTAATAGCATATGATGCACCATGGCAGAGTTATTTTTTATAAAAATAAAAAATAACAATGCACTAAGTACATAATACATACCAATACATATACTACTCGATAACACCAAAAAACAGTTAAATTAAAAAAAATATTGGTTGTAAAAATCATTTTGCCGAGTCGAATTTTAATAATAATAATATTTTTTTTGAAATAATTATTTGAGCATTGCGAGCTCTGCAACTCGGCTTCTGCATACCCTCGAGATCCGCATCTCGCGCGTTCTGCAGACAGCGAGCGCGCCCGCTCTCTGCTGCCCTGTTTCCTGTGGGCGTGTCCGCTTGGGGCTCTTCTACAGACTGCGGCCGGACTGCCATGGAGGATCGCGCTGCTGCCTGCTAGATTTTGACAGGCCCGTTCTCTAGGGCTTGCGCCCATGGAGGTGCTGGGCACTCCCCAGGCGCCTCTTCCTTCTCCTCCACCGCCAATCTCATCAGCTGAGGCTTTTAACCGGCTTTTGGCAGGACTCCCAAAGAAGAAGAATTTTGAAGCTGCGAAATTCGTCAAAAAATTGGATGATATTCCAGAGATCTCCCTCCCTCCTGAAACCCCGATTCAGGTTGCATTGTCTTTGACTGAACGAGCTCTCATCGGCCAGTTCACTGGACTATGGCCATCCCCCAAAACCACTGAGAGCTGGGTCAACAGAAACTGGGCGCCGTTGATCAAAGAAAGTGTTACCTCTTACTTTCTGGGGAGAGGATTCTTCCTCTTCGAATTCACTTCAGAGGATGACAAAGATTTGATCTTTCGAAATGGCCCCGACTTCATGGGCCCTCAGGGTTTGTACCTGAATAAATGGACTTCGGACTCCAATCCAGCAGTAGATGTACGCAAAGCAGTCTTGGTGTGGGTTAGGCTTCCAAATATCCCAGTTCATTGCTGGAATTGGGATTCTTTGATGCACATTGGAAATGACCTGGGGAAATTCATAGATCGAGCGAATAATAAGGATCAATATGATTGTGCCAGTATTTGCGTAGAAGTAGACCTAGAGGTGGGGCTGCCAGAGGCCATCAAAATCAACGTCAGAAGCTGGACGCATGTGCAGAAACTGGACTATGAACAACTGCCCTTCAAATGTCGGAAATGCCATGTTTATGGCCACTTCGCCAGAAGCTGCCCGACCAACAATGAAGCTGTGCAAGGGAAGGAGGATGGCTGGAACCAAGTCAAACGATCCAAAACTTCTTTCAAGTCGCAGAAGTCGGGAGGCACTAATGGCAAAGGTCCTCACCAGGCCTCAGCTCAGCAGATCCCGCCCAAGCCTGCTCCAGAAAACAAGTTCGATCCTCTTAGCTCGCAGCCAGAGGACACCCATGAAGTCACGATCCAAAAAGCAGTGTCTCCAGAAAAAGGTAATCCGCCTATCTCTTCCAAGGATGCAAGCGTTGCAGAAAGCTCAAAAGGAACCCCTGTCGAAGTTGAGGAAGAGGACCAAGAATCGGAAGACTCGGAGGAGGAAGGAGAAATAGGTGATTCCCAAACCTCTGTAAGGAGATCCACAAGAGGGCGCAAAACAGATCGGGAGAAAAGAGAGCAAGAAACGTACAAGGACAAGTTACAGGGCAGTCAACCAACTCTAGAGAGGTTGTTAGCAAACAAGCCGAAGATAGCAAGAAACCAGCATCAAGGCTCCAAGGGAGCCCATCATCATAAACCTAAATGATGAAGCTCGTCTCCTGGAACTGCAGAGGAATGGGGAGTAAAGCGAAAGAAGAAGCAACGAGAAGCCTTATTAAAAGAGAAACCCCAGATATTCTTCTGATCCAGGAGACCAAAATGGAGGGCAATGAGTTTCTCCAAACCAGTAAAAAATTCTGGAAGGGAAGCAGAGGACAAGCAGTTTCAGCACGGGGAGCCTCTGGGGGGCTGGGCTCTCTCTGGAATCCTCTCAAGTACAGGTTGATCTCTGAGATTCAAAATACCCACTGGCTGTTCTTGAAGCTTCAATCTGTGGACTCGAGGGAGACATTCAGCCTTTTTAATGTCTATGCCCCAGTAAATATAGGGGAGAAAAGGGAGTGCTGGGACTCCGTCAGACACCTGTTGGAGTCTGAGAACTTGGAAAACATCATTATCGTGGGTGATCTAAATCTCACTCTGCGCATGGAGGAAAAGTGAGGAGGCACAATCGTAAGGGACCCAGCAAGGGAGTGGGTGGAGGATCTCATGCAGGACTGGGATCTGCTCGATATCCCTTCAGAAAATGGTAAGTACACCTGGTCCAACAAAATATTAGGCCCCGGTCACATTGCTGCTAGGCTTGATAGATGCTTGGTGTAGAGTTCTTTTCTTTTGTTGGGCTTAGAATTCAGATTGCATATCCTCCCTTGCAGTGTTTCTGATCATAAGCCTATTATGCTTGAGATGTTGGCTCACAAGGATCTTGGCCCCATACCTTTCAGATTCAATCCTCTTTGGGTCAAGGATCCTGAATTCCTGAATATGGTTCAGGACAGCTGGAAATTTCCAGTGAAGGGTTCTCCTTTCTTCATATGGGAAGAAAAACTTAGAAGACTGAAAACTGTTCTTAAATCATGGGCCAAATCTCTCCCCTCCCCTACAAATGAGAGAAAGCAGGCCCAGGACAGACTTGCTCGGCATCATGCTCAAAGTGAAGATGTAGAAATCACTAAAGAAGTGTTAGATAAGGAAGTCGAGCTTCAGCAAACCTTCCATAAAGCCTGCCTTGCGGAGGAAGAACACTGGAGACAAAAGTCTAGGAGTTTATGGCTTAAAGCGGGAGACAGAAACTCCGCCTTCTTTCATAAACAAGCTCAAGCTAGAAAGAGCTTTAATTCTATTGCAGAAATAAAAGAAGGAGACTCGACTCACAAAGACTTTGGGAGCATAAAGAGAGCAGCTTTCAATCACTTTAAAAATTTGTACAGAGAAGAGGGAGTGACTGACCCAAACTCTAAATTTTTGGAAGCGGTTCCTTCTATGATCTCCCCTATAATGAATCAGCATCTAGAGGCCAAGATCTCTATAAAAGAAATAAAAGATGCTCTCTCCGACATGGAGCCCGACAAAGCCCCAGGTCCGGATGGCTTCACTGCAAGATTCCTTCAAGTCTGTTGGCAGATAGTGGAGAAAGACCTCTACAAAATGATCTTGAAATCTCAAAATTGTCAGAAAATAGGGGGCAACACTAATTTTGCCTTTCTTGCCCTCATACCCAAAGAAAAGGGCACTAAATATTTTAATCGGTTCTGCCCCATCTCTCTCTGCAACATTGGTTATAAAATAATCACAAAGGTGATTGCAAACAGGCTAAAAGGCATCCTCCCAGCCATCATTCCAGAGAACCAAGGTGGGTTTGTTCAGGGGAGACAACTTGCTGACAATTTCATTCTAGTGCAAGAGGTGATTCATTCGAGTCAACTTCGTAAAGAGAAAGGTATGGTAATTAAATTAGACTTGGCAAATGCTTTTGATCGTGTCAGATTGAGCTTTCTTTGGGAAGTCTTGCATAAATTTGGCTTTGGAATAGGCTTTATCAATTGGATCCATGCTTGTATTGTCGATCCATGGATCGCTCCCTTGGTAAACGGGAGAGCAGCTGGCTTTTTCAAAGCTTCTAGAGGGCTTAGGCAGGGTTTCCCCCTCTCTCCGCTTCTCTTTGTCCTTCATTTTTCTGTCCTAAGCTTCTATCTTGACCAGAAATTGGTTGATCAAGAGATCCTGGGGCTCAACATAGCCAGAGGGGTAAAAAATGTAAATCATACTTTGTTTGTTGATGACACCCTTTTGTTAGGGGCTGCCTCTGTCAGATCCGCCTTAAAGTTCAAGGAGGTTCTGGATGACTACAGTGAAGCTACATGCAGCAGTTTGAACAAAGGTAAATGCAAAGTTTATTGTTGGAATATCTCTGCCTCCATTCTTTCGGCCATCACCAGAATCCTTGGCTTTTCTGCCTCCCTCAGTTGGACCTCTTTTACCTATCTGGGCCTTCCTATCTTCCGAAAACTAGCTTACTGCAGAGACTGGATCCCTCTATTGGATAAATTCAAGGCTAAAATTCAAGCATGGGGATTCTCATGGTTAAACCTGGCCAACAAAACTGTCCTCATCAAATCTATTCTCAGTAGTCTCCCCATCTTTCAATTCTCTGTAATCCTTGCTCCCATTGGCATCATCAAGAAAATGGAAGCCTTCATTCGCAAATTCTTCTGGAAAGGCGACAATCTCAATGACAGGAAAATCCCTTTGGTAAGTTGGGAGAAAATCTGTAAGCCTCAAAATGAGGGAGGTCTAAATTTCAAAGATCTCAGTCTCCAAAACACTGCCATGGGAGCCAAGATTTTCTGGAGAATCATTGGTCCTCATCCAGGATGGGCGCAAAAAGTTTTATGGAGGAAGTATTTCATGGGGAAGCGGAAAAGATGCCTGGAATCCTCGCTGCCCACCTCAGGATCGCAATTGATCAAGCTCTGTCACAAAGCAGCCCCTCTAATCAGAGACAGAGCGTATTGGATCCCTGGCAACGACAAAGAAGTCAGAATATGGGACGACAACATCATGATGCATCCCCCATTATCGAGCTACAGTTCTCTGCAAGTGCTTCGACCGTGGCTGGAAAGAGTAGGCTGCGTCTCTCTTTGGGACATCTCGCTGTGGTCTGGCAGCAACTGGCTGCGCTGGAGTCTTCTGCCTGTTCCTCCAGAGCTGATTCAAGAACACGATCTCCTTCTCACTCTGTTGAACGGTAAGGCGCCTCTGCGCGTTGGAAGGAAGGATGCTCGTGGATGGGGAGCTGCCCCAGGGCTGTATACTGTTGCGCAGGGGTATAAAAGCCTCCAAGACCGCCCTCACGTCCCTCCAGACCCTGCTGTGTGGAAGGGGCTCTGGACTTACAAAACCATGCCAAAAGTTGACTCATTCTGCTGGCTGTTATGCCACAAAGGAATTTTAACAGAAGACAGATTGAAGAAGAAAGGATTCCAAGGTCCCTCACGATGTCACTTGTGCTGTGATAGTGAAGAGAACGCCCAACACATTATCTTGGACTGCAAATTTTCAAAAGAAATATGGCAGAATCTCTTAAGTCATTGGAAAACAGAATTCACCTTACCTACGTCTATCTCTGACTTATTTGCAAACTGGCGAAACTTCTACCCAGAACCGCTCCCAAAAAACGAAAGTTTCAAAGCTGCATGGCTCTCCTTGCCAAAATTTATATGTTGGAAAATCTGGCTGGAGAGAAATAGAAGATTCTTCAGAGATGAAAGCTTAAATCTGCAGTTCATCATCATCAAAATAAAAAGTCTATGGAAAGAAAGTTTGGGGGAGAATTTGTCAGATTCAAACCTAAGCCAGCAAGACTTAGACTGGGGTACCTCGATGGATCTCCAATTCTCTGGAGAAACAAGGCATCACAAGGATACAAAAGAGTGGAAATTCAGAGGGAAGGAGAATGAACTATATGATTTGCTCAACAGACAAGCCAGATACACTCTGTTCTTTGATGGGGTAGCGAAAGGCAACCCCGGATTGGCTGGGGCAGGAGGAGTTATAAAGAATAAGGAGGGCAGAATAGTGACAAAGTTCGCTTGGGGATTAGGACAATCCACCAGCATTCAAGCAGAAGCCTTGGCACTTCTTCAAGGTCTCAAGCAAGCAAAGGCCTCTGGTCTTTCAGATGTTAATATTATAGGAGATTCTCAGTCCATAATTAAAGTCTTATTGGAGGATTCTGCTCCTGCAGATCTTAGATTGGCAAGAGTGATTTCAAGAATCAGAACTCTGGTGAAATCTTTCCAGACTGCACACTTCCTACATGTATTGAGGGGGAACAATAAAGATGCTGATTTGGAAGCCAACAGGGCGGTGCCACTTCCCGCTGGCTCTCTTTTGAAAGATGGAATGGAGGAGTGGGACTCAATACCATAGAATAGATTTATGTTTTACTGCATTATTCTGAATCAGTTTGTTTGTACATTTAAGATAGGAAAATTAACGGAGATAGATTCTCTAGTCTCGAGTAAATTACGTAGATCTTCAAATTTTGGGACCTATGATCAGTTAGTGGAAGAAAACTCAAGGGCTATGCCCGAACTATTGTAACTGTTGAAAGGCATTTTGGCCAATATCTAATACAAATCCATATCCGTTTCTGTAAAAAAAAAAAAAAACATTTTGCCCAGTCCAGTGCTATACTCTCATTACACACTGGTGCTAAACCATATAAGAATGCCATAATGCATAAATAATATGGTGCATTGTTATGAGGTTTTTAATTTAAAAATGGCAATGCGATGATTATATTATATGCACCGATGCCATTAATTGAACTGAAGGCCTCGATGCTTAATATGGAATGGTGTACCGTTGCAAAGTTATTTTTTATACAAATAAAAACAACAATGCGCTATGTATATAAGGCGCACCGGTGTGTATACTATTAGATAGCACCATACAAGGGTTAAATTTAAAAAAAAAATTTGGTCATAAAATTAATTTTCACCATTTCGGGGCTATACTCACATAGAGCAACAATGCTTTCCTTTTTTTCAAAAGCCGTGACGTGTAAAAACATGGTGTGTCGGGGCAAGGTTTTTAATTCAAAAAACATCAGTGAGATACTCGTATAGTAAGCATTGGTGCCATTAATATAACTATATGTCCCGTTTCTTAGTAAACAATGGTGCACCATTCAAGGGTTATTTTTTTAAAATACAAAATAACGATGCACTCAGTAACTCTAGATCACTGATGTGTATACTACTCGATAGCACCAAACTAGTATAAATTTAAAAAATGTCGGCCATAAAATTAATTTTCACCAGTCGGTGCTATACTCCCACAAAGCCCCGATGCTTTGACCTTTTCGAAATGCCCTGGTGTGTACATAACATGGTTCACCATTGTACAATTTTCAATTTAAAAATAACAGTGTGCGATGTTTAACCAGAGCACTGGTGCGTATACTACCCGATAACACTTGATAAAGGTTAAATTTTAAAAAATGTCGGTCATACAATTCATTTTCACCATTTCGGTGCTATACTCCCACAAAGAAACAACGTTATTCCTGTTTTGAGATGCCCCGATGTGTAAATATTATGGTGCACTGTGGTAGGGTTTTTAATATAAAAAATCATCGTGTGCTTCATAAATACTCTGCATCGGTGTGTCGGTTACTCGAGTGCACCGAAACAAGGTTAACTTTTATTTTTTTAATTTTTTTTAATTTTTTTTATTTGTGGTAAAATTCTTTTTTACCAATTGCATTGTTGTAGATATTTCAAGCATTGGTGCAATTTTTTCCTCTCTGAAGCACCCATCCATCTTGCTTGCAATCCTTCTGTCCATTTCTCATTGCATGCCTTTCAAATTTTGTCAAACGATGGTCAAATTTGTCTTTTTTTTTTCATTTACGTGGAAACCATGCCTCCACAACATGAAAATGTCTTGGCAATGTCTATTTTTCTCCCTAAATTTTTTAGCATAGTAGAATTGAAAACCAAGCAAAAAATGCATTTTTTTGCATGGTGCCTTCGTTTGGCTCACACCGGTCATGGTGCACTGCAAGTCAGTTCGTAACGTTAATGCACCATTAGTGCTTTGGTGCATTTTTTAAATGGAAATGCACCAGGACGTGAAGTTACATGACAAACCACTTTAAAAATTATAATTTTAATGGTGATGCATCTGGTAAAAGTCACTTCTTGGTGCATTTATTTTTGGCAAACACACTGCTTAATATTTAACCCGAACATTCTGGTGTGGTGCATTGAGGTAAAATTAACGCATCGTTGCAAAATTTTATGTCGATGCATTGCATTGAAAAACAAAAATAACTAATGATATGCATGTATGTAGATCAAATGTGGTGCACCAAGTAGATGTACGTACTGTTTTTAGTGCCTTCCTATTTTTTTGGCGCACTGTGTCAGGTGCGTTCCTGTTTGTTTGGAGCACCAAGGTTGATTTTTTTTTTAATTGAATGTTATATGTCCACATTTATAAACAAAATTTTAATTCATTTGTTTTTTTTAATGTTTTATGCATTAGGTTGATGTATTTTATATGTCAACCATGCAAATATGCCAGAGGAGAGAGGAACAACAACAACAACAAGAGCAAAAAGTTAACCAATACAATATGGTATAAGGGTGGGAAGCATGAGAGAGGGAGAGGGAATTGTACCATCACCCTATTACCTCAAAGACCCAAGCCCTCTTGAGTGAATGTAGGCCTCCTTAAGTATTATGAGGAGGCTACATCCTTGAAGGGTCACTCTGGGTTGTTGGCACAACTGATTCATGGTGGGAGTTCTGCCAAAAGATTTTCGTGTTGGTCCTAACATGTGGTTTCAACCCATTGAGGAGGAATCTTTTTTATCACTGGAATATTTAGGACAGGGGAGGACTTTCCCCAATTCCCTGATGTCCCCCATAGTGTTACAATAGACTGTCACCTTGTCTACTCTAAGAGATATGTTGGGGATCATGTAGTTTCTCTATCATATTTTCAAGTGTTTGGTGGATAACTACATATCACTTATTTTGTTGTAGAGGAGGTTAAGTGCCTCTCACTATTAGTGAGTACCATTTCACATTGTACTAGTGATGGACAATGCACTAGTTTCCCTCTTTTGTTTTATGTTGATTCTTTGGTCTAGAGTCCATGATGTATCAAATGGTCTGCCATTTTTTTGTGATGGTTTTGTATAGTTTTAGAAAGATGTCATGCTATTATACATGGAGGGAAAACTTCCGTTTTTCTTTAGAGCTCTTTTGTTTATTTTATGAGATGTTTCCGGATATGAGGCCTACTTTTGACTGTCACCCTCTTAGACTGATCACTGAGGTGCATATGCACATGTCAGGCGAGATGATGCCCAACAGGGACGAGCCGAAGTATTTGGCCAGGATTTCCATTGACGCACTGGGGCTACTAGCCACTGAGGCTAACCACATGTTTGTCTTGGTGCCATGTCCTTACGCAGGGATGGATTGGTGACAATGTCCCAACATCCTCTTCACACAGGATGAGCCAAGACCTGATAGAGGTAATATTAGTATTTTCTTTAAATTAATATAATATAATTTTATTGTCTTAATTAATGAGAATAAAAATTATTATAGCACGTTCTTTAACTTTTTTTATTAAATTATTTAACGAAATTGTCTAGTTATTGTTGTGTACTATATATTTTGTAGACATTGGCACATTTGTTGGGGACCTACCTCCTCCCCCACCGGATGTAGATGCGGAGATTTCTGATGCTGCAGAGGGTGAGGGATATCCTAATTAGATGCATATATTCGTGAGCATGTGGTCATGATGTAGGCCTAATCCTAGATTCAGGATGCAGTTGGGAAATCACCTCTTTATAATTTTAATTGAGGTGGTAGTATGCCCTGCGACGAATCGAGACATCAAGGTAGATCCTAGGCTTCTAGATCTCTAGACAGACTTGCCACGTAATATGATGAGTCTTATGTGTCATATCGTCGAAGCTACCTAGTTTATCCTATCATTAAGGAGGGATGGACATGCAACATATACATAGTATCCACCCATTGCCAACCCATCAGATCATGATGATCAACGTGGTGATCCTTTTGGTAGTGCTCCACCTCCTTGGGATGGACATGTATCAGCTACAAAGTCTTCACCCAAATGTACTACCCCATTAGATGATGATTAGGGTGTCGATGATCCTTCTAGTAGTACTCGAATCCTTCTCATTCACCTCATGATCACCCAATGCCTCATGTTTCTTCTCAAAGAGCAGACCATCTACCTCCTCCTCCACCTCATAGTTCAACCCTTGATCAAGTAGTTAACCATCCACCATGTTCTTCTATAGACTAGGCTGCCACTATTACTATTGTATCAAATATTTTATAGCAATTATTCATCAATGTAAATCTCCTGCCCAAAAGATAATGTCTCCACATCTTCAATGCATGTATAATTGTTGCTAGCTCAAGATCATGCGTCAGATGGTTCTGCTCGTTCTCATTCAGTTTCCTTGTCTCATAACACTCTACCTATCCTTCTTGCACGAGAACTCCACCAAGTCCTCTCTTTCAAGAATCTGTACATACTGCAAACTCCTTCTCCAGATATGCAATATTTAGCGTTGGTGCATGTGTCTACAACTGCTTAAGATGCTCAAAACTAGCCTCACATTCTTCTGTCCATTCAAACTTCTTACCTTTTCGTTGTAATGATGTGATAGGATATGTAATATGTGAGAAGTTCTTGATGAACCTCCTGTAGTAACCTGCCAATACCATAAATGATCTCACCTCATCCACATTCTTAGGAGCTTCCCGCTCCATGATATCCCTTATATTTTCTAGATCTATTGCAATTCCCTCCTTGGAGACCACATGCCCCAAGTAATATACCTCATTCTGAAAGAAGATGCACTTGCTAAGTTTAGCATCCAACTGATTTTCTCTTAGCAACCTCAACACTGCTCTAAATGCTCAACGTGTTCTTCCTCATTCTTAGAATATAACAATATGTCATCAATGAACACAATAAAAAAATTATTCAAATATGAATGCAACACACTATTGATCAAACAAATGAATGTAGCTGGAGAATTAGTCAAACCGAATGGAACAACAAAAAACTCATAATGGCCATACCTAGTCCTGAGCGCAGCCTTGAAGATATCCTCTTCCTTGATGCGTATTTGATGGTATCCAGATCTCAAGTTGATCTTAGAGAACAATTTTGCTCACTTTAAATGATCAAACAAATCATCAATCCTTGGTAAAGGGTACCTATTCTTGATCATTACCTTGTTCAGCTTCCTGTAGTCAATGCACAACCTAAGAGTACCATCTTTCTTCTTTGCGAACAACATTGGTGCACCCCAAGGAGATACACTGGGTCTAATGTATCCTTTGTCCAAAATTTCCTTTAACTGCAACTTCAACTCTACTAAATTAGGTGTGCTCATCCTATAAGGTGATTTTGATGTTGGAGCTATCCCTAGAACCAACTCAATAGAAAAGTCTACCTCCTCGTGAGGTGGAAACTTTGAAATGTCCTTAGGAAATACATCCTAAAACTGATGCAAAACTGAGTACCTTCTCAACACATTGGCATCCTCAACCTCCTTACCCTTTTCACTAGAAATGTGTACTGCAAACATCACACGACCTTTTTTACAACTACACTTAGTCTACATAGCGGTAACCATCCTCACTGATGTAGGCTTCTTCTTTCCCTGCAAAGTCCTCTTTTCTTCACTATCATCCACACACTCAATAACCTTGCCAAATCAATCCACTCTGGTTCTATGAAGGTGTAGCCAATCCATACCCAAAAGCATACTATATGATACCAATGGTAATACATTCAAATGTGTTGCTATAGGCATACCATTTAACTCAAATGCACAAGCTCTTACCTAATGGTGAACTCACTTCTTTGTACTTGTAGCCAACTATACCAATCGTGATTCTGCATGCACTTCTTTTCTCAAACCATACTTATCCACCAGGTCAGGATTAAAATAACTATAGTTAGATCCATGATAAATCAAAATATAAACAACTTGATCATGAAGCTTACCGTCCATCTCAATGAATCATGCTTGATGATCCACCTTCCTGTTATCCACAACTGCATATATTTGAGGAATGCTATGACCAACATCACCAACTGTATGCGCCTCCTGAGCACTATAGATATGGGGTCTACCACCACTCTGATACTGTGGAAAATCCCTCTTACGATGATCCTTACCACATATCCAACACTGCAATGGTTCCCTACCATTGCCTCTAGCCTGATGCTCTACATATCCTTTCTCAGTTGTATTGAATCCCTTGTAAGGAACTACATTATCTTTCTCACTTGCATCTTGAGGCATTCCTCTCTTTGGTGCCCATTTTTCTTTAGCTTTGTGTTATGGGCAGATTTAGTGTCTTGTTGAATGACTAACCCCTAGATTTGGTAGTGAATCTAGAACAATAGTTAAAGTAATTCCTTTTTCTTTTCCTTTCAGTAAAAAAATAAGAGAAAGAAGAGAAAGGGACCAACCTGGAACTTTCACTTAATCCTTCTCCCCTTTGACCATTTGCGCCGCTCCCTCCCATACTTAACTCGCTTGAGAGGTACCTACACACAAGCCGAGACAGCAAACCATCAAAGCATACAAATAGATCTGTTTACCAAACATGCTATAGAATCGAAAGTACATCATACATTACATGAACACAACATACATTTCATGAACACATAAATGGGAAAAACATAGAACTCTTTATATTAATCCAGGAAAGATTATAACCCTTGAAGCTATGTTCGATTTAGCATCATCCTCCCAGCATCAAGCCCTCTTCACCTCATGAAATAGCAAGATCACACCAACAAGAATACAATGCTCTCTGCTCAATTACAAACTGTCAACACTTACAATTCACAACATTCCAACCTTCCGATCTCTTGGATTGGAGATCCATTTATAGATATTTGCAAGGGTGTGAGTCATCCTTGGGGTTTGATTGGTGTCATTCCACTTGTTACAATTGGTTTCCACAAGAGAGGGGATTGGATATGATTTCCTAGTTCCCTTGTTCATCCTTGGGTGAATTTGGAGAGGCAAGTGGCACAGGAGAAGTTTCTAGAAGGTTCCATGAGCAACCAACTAACAAACAGTCCTAGAAAGTTGTCCATTCTCACCCATTGCACCCTATAGAAGGCCTAAATAGTATGCATCGCACCTTGATAGTGTACCATTCAATATGAATTGCAGTTTATCAGTGGAGCAGTGAGTATGGTCCAGTTTAGGCAGCTTCTAGATGATTTCTGAAGTGGAGCTTTTGGGGAATGATGCACTCAGATGACTAAGTTCCTTTAGGGTATAAAACAACTCTTTTAGGGGTTGATGGGACCTAGTTCATTGACATATAAATTTGGGGTTGATGTTCCCAAATATGTCTATAACAGTTGCCCCCTAAAGCCCGAGGTCGTAAAAATTCATGTCGGGTGAAATGCTTTATCATGAGGATTGGAGGTTTTGAACTGGAAGGTGACCTACATCAATTATAATAAAATACATGATAATATGATTTTTCACGGATCAGCTGAGGGAGGCATCCCTATGCTCATCTTTATAAACTTTCATTATAAGTACATAGATCAGACAATCATTTGTAGAGATAGACTTGTAGCCTATGAAGGAAGATTATCGTCTATGAAATGTCCATGTATATTTGATATTTTGTACTCCTGAATATATATGTCGCAACCTGGCTGGATGAAACTAGATCTGGGGTCTTTGAACTCATTCAATCTTCACTCAATGTACAAGTCGATCCATGTGAAAAGATGTTCTGAATTCGAACATGGAGAGACATCGTTTGATTACCAGCAAATGATGTAAGTTGTTAACATACGCGAGAGGAATCACCAATAATGAAGATGACCCTCAAGGTACGACAACACATTTTACATGGTGTGAATAGATGATTTGATGTCGAACACCACGCAAAATCTTTCGGTCGAAGGTCATTGATGTAAACCTGTCGCCGGAAGTGAGAAAACTTGCCATTGATGTATGCAAGCTTCAAAGCACTGAAAGGTTGTTTCTAAGTCGACTTCTTGGATAATGAGTTGTCATCGACAAGAAGTGACTCATCGTAGGAGGGCCTTGATGTATCCCACATCTACGACACGAAACGAGGCAAATGATTTTTGGAGATGAAAATGAACTGACGACACAAGACTCAGGAATGACAGTGATGAAAATGAAGGTTCATAGTATTGCAATGGATGGAATTTTAGCTGGTTGACTTCTCAACTGGATGACTTCTCTTGAACATATCGGTGACACTGAGATGAATTGGTAGCGTAAACCCAAAATATGGATGGTATGATAGACCAATGGTATGATGACCAGTAAACAGAATAACCCAACCCAACTCAAACACTGAGATGAAGTGAAAGTGTCATGTTCAAGAGTGACTTGCTACCATAAGAGTTCTATGTTTTTTCCCTTTTTCCCTAGTCAATGCTGACGAGTACCTCTTTATTTTTGTCAAGCTTGAGGAGCATAACATATGGTTGTTCTATAATTCACCCTTTGGGCAAACCTGCCGCTATTTGAGGTTTTAACGAGTCTAGCGACAATGAAACTCGGTCTTGTCTAGATGGACAAGTTTATTGCTATTATTTTAATGAGTTTAATGACAATGATAACTCGGTCCTTTTCATGTTTAGAGAGTTTGAAAAGGGACGAAAAAAAACTCCATAAGTTATTTTTCGTAAAATAATCCCTCAGGTTCGAAAAAGGATAAAATAATACAAGAGGGATGATATTTCCAATACTTTAACGAGCTGGAAAGGACAAGTGCTCGAAAATATTTTCATGTTTAAAGAGTCTGAAAAGGGTTTAAAGAGGACTCTATTGTTTTCTTTTCATTTTTTGAATCAAAGCTCGAAAAGAAGACAAAAATTTTGCTTGGAGGTTAACAATGTTCAATTCACTGTTTAGCACCTCAGATTATTTCATCACTTGTTCAACCTGCTCAAAACTCCATCAAATTGATTAGAAATACATATATATGGATGAAAATGAACTAAAACTATCATTTCACTTTGAAGTACATGAAAAGTAAACATAAAAAGTAGTTTTAACATTTCATTTCAAATTTGGGATTTTGGAGCTTTGAAGCGGTTTTCCCCCTCAAATTTCACTAGTCGATTTCAGGAGATCCTGTGGACCATTCTCCGCACCGTCAAGACCAAGTAGGAGCTATCCTTAAGCTCTTCATTTTCATTCCATCTTTTCTCAATTCTGAGCAATTTTTTTCACTTTTCTGGGCCCCTAGGGTTTGAATATTTCACTCTCCAATCATCGCACCTAGATTGCATCGAAAAGTGCGATGCATACTGAGCTGCCAACAGGCCAGTCAGTATGCATCTCACCTTGCTCAAAGGCAAAGTGCGATGGGCGCAGAAAGGCAATTATATACAATGTTTTTCATCAAAATTTTACCTGTTTTTTCTCAAAATTGGATCCTAACTCATCTAATGTTTGCATTTAAGATATTTGTTGGATCAAGATGGTTGTTACATGGCGAGAACAAGAACATGAAGAGGAGGATATGATTGCTTTACATGACCAGGGCACAATGAATGCATTAAGGAATTGTGGTTTACTGAAGTTTTTCCGCATATCCAGCATGAGACAAAAAATTAGTTTGTTGCAGTATATTCTCAATGCTTGGGATCCTATTGACCAAGTATTCCAGATTAGAGGTAAATCTATTCCTTTCATGGTTGAGGATATTTATTTTCTGACGGGTTTGTCGAGGCGTGGCACCCCTCTTTCACTATCAGGATTTGCTCGTGAGGGCAAATCAGTGAAAGATTACATTCGTCAGTTCTGCAGGGATGGATCTCAACCTAGTAGAGATGGTAAGATTAATATTCAGGATGTTACTGATTGACCTTTGAGGACCATCCTGTTTACCTTTTCTAGATTGGTTGGCAGCGCGGCCTTACATTTAGCAAATAGATCCTACATGCAGTATGCCTTGGAATGCCTGGAACTGAAGGTGTTCAATTGGTGTGAGGCAGTACTTCCTGTCATAAAAGAACAATTGTCCAAAGTAAAGAATTGAATAACTAATAACTTTGGTTATGGATCCATATTGACTGCTTTTGCTTTGGAAAGAATCCCACTGATGCAACCTCAAAACATTTCACTGGGTTTGCGTGCACCGAGGGAACCACAGATGCAGAGATGGGTGGAACTTATGGCTAGACATGCTGACCAGTCATAGATATCCTTCTCAGATGCCTTTTTCGAGTGGTTCAATCACTAGGAGATGGTGTTTGTGGAGTATCCATACATCGGGATGGATTTCTGAGGCGATCCGGATTTGGAAATACCAGTTGGTGAGCAGTGGAGTGCTATAGGTAAAATGATTTGACCATATCTTTGTTTTTAGTTTTCTATTGTTTTTGTGTTTTTTGATGTTACCAAGACTAAACAAACTCATATGTGTGTGCAAATATTGGACCAGTTCGACCAGTGGCACGCCCACGAGAGGAGGATGATGATCTAGCGAGAGCGTCTGTAGGGAGGGTAGTCCTTAGAGATTTGGATATAGCGGAGACCCTTGCACAATTGCAGGATCATGTAGAGGGCTTGACCCTTGGCATTCCAGATGTTCAAACTAATGAGTTACCCATGAGGCTACAGTTCCATACCATTGGTGTACCGAGTCGCTGGAGTAGGCTCCTATGCATGATAGCACAGACGGTGACATGTTATCACCAACATCACTAGCCTAGCATGTTTTTTCTGCATTTACTTTAAGTTTCCAGGTTAGATGACCAGTTTTGTCTTGGACACAAAACATTTTTAAGAAAAACTTATAAACAACTATCTATTTTGACTTTTTAGAGTTTTATTTTGGCTAAGTGATGAAATCCTATGCAAATTTTGATGTGAAATGTTTTCTTTACATATGCTGCAAATGTCTATTTAACCCATAGTTTGCTAATGAATCAGTCAATGTGTTTAAGTTCTAGAAATGTGTTGATATTGAATGAAATCAAAATTTCTTTCCAAAATATTAACTCTTAGGAACATGCAATGAATAGTTGGGTCTCGAACGGAATAAATGCCAGTAAGTTGTAGAATAATGAGTTGTGAATCTAGTCTGACAATGATCCGGCGTATGCCATGTGAAATGGCATCAAAGAGGAGTTCAATCAACACGCTATACTCAACGATGTTTTTGGTTGATCGACCAATACATATCCCTTTGAAACTCACTAACTCGCTGCTTGGAGTGAAGATGGCCCAGGCTGCAGAAGATAAGTTCTGCGTACTACGACTAGCTCTGTCGGCATACCCAACGAATGGTTCCATAAAGTTTGACATCTGCAACAAATGTAAAGTGGATTACCTAACCAAATTGAAACTCTAAAAGAAAAACTAATAGACAAAAATGCAAAGAAAGCATATATACAATGAACTTTACTACACTCAATCAAGCATAGTATCGTTTGAGATACAACCCGTTGCGGGGCTACGCCAATGGAATCCCATCACAATCGACTAACTCATAGGCTCCTTTTGTCAATACTCCTTTAACAACATAGGGGCCCATCCATAATGGTTTGAATTTCCTTACTCCTAATTTATCAGAATCCTAATCGTAAAGCAAGACCAGGTCACCTTCTGAGAAGACACAAGGCTTAACATTTTTGTCGTATTACGCCTTGATGCATTTCTTATGTGCTTCATTAGCCAATACGGCATTATGACGAGTTTCATCCAGATGGATTAATTCCAAGAAACGAGCTTCTTATTCAGAAGTTTCGGGTAGCAGGTCGATTGCGAGCTTGAGTGATGAGATTTTGCATTGAATTGGTAAGACTGCTTCTAGACCATACACCAATTGAAAAGGTGTAAATCCAGTCGCATTTCTCACCGAGGTTTTGTATGCCCACAAAGCTGAGTATAGGATTAAATGCCAATTCCGCTTATGGACTCCAATCATTCTTTGTAGCATGCGCTTCAGGACTTTGTTAATTGCCTCAACTTGTCCATTAGCTTGTGGATAATATGGAGTAGAACTATCATGAGACAATCCTAACTTGGTAGTTAATTCAATCATCATGTGATTGCGAAAATGTGATCCATGATCTGTGAATATAGCTTGCGGCACACCAAATCTGTGCAGCTGTTTCACCGTTATTGTTCAATGTAGGCATCGCCTCAACCCATTTGGTAAAGTAGTCAACAACGACTATAATATACCCATGCCCCTCGGCCGAGGTCGGGTTACATGCCATGAAATCAGTGCCCCATTTTGCGAATGGGCCAATAGCGACAACTGGATGCAGTGGTGCAGGTGGTAATCTGGTTTTGCGATCGAAATTTTTTGACAAGTGTGGCAACTTCTGGCTACAAGTATGCAATCTTTGAATATGGTGGACCAGAAGTAACTAGCTCGTAAGATCTTTTGAGCAGTAGCATAGCCAGATAGATGCCCCCACAAGCACCTGAATGACAATCATTCAATGCTTTTTCGGCGTCTTCATGCGTGAGGCACCTTCGTAAAATCGTATCGACACCATGACGGTAAAGTGTATCGCCAACGATCAGATAATCTTTGGCTTGGTATCGAATACGTCGCTGTTCAGAGCGAGAGGTGTTAGGCCTAAAAGCTTGGGTCTGGAGATAGATCAGTATATCCCCATACCATGGATCACTTGACGATATCAGAAATAGAGTCTCATCCATGATTGATGCTTCTGATGTTAAATCGGTGGAGGATGAGGGAAGGTCGCAAAGTAACTCTGCAAATATGAGAGATTTCTTTGATTTGGATTTGATGAATTCCATATCAAACTCTTGCAAGATGACTATCCATTTGGAATATTTGCCCCGCAGCAATTGACGTGACAAAATGTGTGTCATAGAGTTGCAATCTGACATAATGGTAGTTTTGCAAAGGAGTGTGTAATGTCGAAATCTCTGTACTGCTTGAATGACTGCTAAAGCCAATTTTTCAACATAAGATTACTTGCTTTTTGTATCATTAAGATTACGGCTTAAATAATATATAGGATGTTCAATTCCTTCATCTTCTTGCACTAAAACCATACCGATGGTTGTATTTGCAGTGGTGAGATACAGGTAGAAGTATTTTTGATAGTCAAGGGCATACATTAATGATGCTTTTATCAGGGAATCTTTGAGAGCATCAAAGGAAGCTTTCCCAACCTAATCCTAATGGAAGGGTACCCATTTCTTCAAAAGATGTGTATAACCTTTAGCGAGCTCAGCATAATTTGGAATGAACCTCCTTAGAAAGTTAGCTTTCCCTTGGAGTCTATGAATCTGAAGCAAATTTGAAGGTGGAGGCATGTCAAGAATTGCCTGAACCTTTAATGGATCGAGTCAAATTTAATAAAAAATCAACAATTGAAGGGTGATTAAGGTCATTTGAATAATCTTCTTCGTCATCTCGAAGGTGGGAACGATGATGATAATCTTCCCATGGCATCTCTCCTATCATCATTGATTGGATGATTCCTTCTTCATTAGAATCTATATGTGACCAATGATCATAAGAGGTACCATATTCTAAAGACCTATCTACCCAAACACTTGTTGAGTGTAGATTCGGGTTTTCCGCACAAGCCCAGAAGATTGATTGCTACAAGGATTTGATGGGGATTGGCAGGCAACATCTTGCGATGATCCTCACTGTCAAAATAGTTGGAACTC
This sequence comes from Pinus tabuliformis, assembly GCA_031772625.1. NCBI lineage: Eukaryota > Viridiplantae > Streptophyta > Pinopsida > Pinales > Pinaceae > Pinus > Pinus tabuliformis. The sequence goes on from CM062809.1 coordinate 658,196,427, forward strand.
TTCTTAAACTCAGATGATGTAGAAGAGATCATATGGCAGGTTTCCACTTTCGCTACTTCCGCAAAACCAGATGGAGACGGAAGGTTGAAAGTACCCATCAAAGAAGGATCTTTGAGGAGACCCACTCCAACATTTTGAAGTGTATGTGCATTTCCATGGATCAATGGAATTCTTCCTGTAGCTTGTGAGGTATTAGCAAAGAAGTCTAGTTGGTCAATGACTTTGATTCCTCCTTGAAAGGGGAATGCAATTTTTCGAAAATGTGTGGACACAACTGCAGCCATTGCATAAACCCAAGGCCTTCCCAGTAGGATATTGTAATCAAGGAGTCCATCAATGACCTTGACTTCAATATCTACTGTTTTCCCCCAGTTCAACTTGCAAGCTACTTAAAATCCCGTATGGAGTGTACGTTCATCCATCGAAAGATTTTAGTGTTGTTGGTGAACGTGACAAGGGTGGTGAACCAAGAGTTTTCAAGCAACTCATTAACATTATACAAGTATATGCCCTCTCATCAACTATAGTTCTATGAACATTTTTGTTAAGGGCTTTTACTTGTATAAGGAAAGCGAGTTGCGCTGGTAACTGTGGTGTATAGCTTGTATGATTAAAGACCACCAGATTGGAACCCATAGGATCGATTCCACCTACTGCTGATAACAAAGCCTGCTTTTGGGAGGGACAATTTTGTAATACCTCAAGTGTCGACATAGCGGATGGCGATTGGGCCAAATCCTCCACTATACTATAATTTTGGGCTGCTCAAGAATGAGGATTAAAAGTCGATTTATGTATAACTCCCTTTGGCGGGTTTATAGTTAATTCAAGAATAATCGGTGGAACAATTTCTGGTGTGGTCGAGGTCAATGTACTAGGTTGATCAGTAGCTGGGTTGTTCGACGACGATGGATTCCCATAATCTTTATTCCTTCTCGATACCAAAACATCATTCTTTTGATTTGCGAAAGACAACATAAGAACTTGGGATGTGGAAGCGTTATCGGTAGCAACCAAATGTGTTTTTGGGTTTGGAAACAAATCAATCAACACCGCTGAAGTATTTGAAGCCTTCAAAAGTTTTGAAACTTCAGATTGATGTGGAAAATCTCTCGTAAAATGCTCATCATTGCATATTAAACACGAATAATGAGGTTTCTTTGTCCCAGTAAGGGTTTCAGATTTTTCAGGAGTGGAATTTTCCTGTTTCTTCTTATTATTTTTCGCCGCCTTCTTGCCCCCTGGTTGCTTTGGATTTTTGCCTTTGTCAAATGAAAAGGCATTAATCTCTGAGGCAGGAAGATTTTCATATGAATTTTCATTTTGAATCGAAATAGCAAGAGCTTGACCAAATGGTCCTCTTGCCGTTTGTGTGCTCAAGGAACCGATCACGCCGTTGCCAGCATGAGTGTCCCTACTCGATTTTGGTGGTGGTGGAACGGTAAAAGATGGTCTAGATGCATCAGGAATTTTGTCGTAGAGTGTGCCAGACTATGTATAAATCATATCCAAATATTAGGCATGAGCAATGACTTGCTCTTCTGTGACAACTCCTTTCGCCACATCCTCAGTGATAGATGACAATAAGGACTTAATAAACCACTCAACTTGTTATCACTTAGAACCATAAACATTTGTATATATAGTCTTTTGTCCAAATTAAAGTTCAAAAGTTGGTGTCAAATTGTTTTTATTCTATGTTTCTTACTTAGGTTTGGAGTTTTAAAGGGGTTTGATGTAAATCGTGCTCTAATCTTATTGGTCATCCTCCACCATCATGGTTTCATAAGTCATGTCTTGTCTCATTCATATCACCAATCCTTTCCATAGTTTCGCAGCGCAGTCTCCTATTGGTCAGTTTTGCAGCGTATTTCCGTAATTTTGCAGCGCAGTTTCTTATTGGTCAATTTCGCAGCATAATCATTGTTTAGCCATTCCGCAGCGTGTCACCATCAAGCCGTTTCGCAGCACATTATGACAATTCAAAACTAGCCGCGCTGCGAAATCGCGGATTCCTGCGTTTTGCAGCGAATATTTCTCAAAGGGTCAAGTCTGTTGTTGAGTCATCGTTTCCGTCCGTTCATGTCAGTGGGCGTACCTCCCAAACACTCATTAACCATTACTCCACCAATAGGTTTGCAGGCATGCACATAAATATAATTCAAATGGGTTTTACCGTGCATAGATTCTTTATGGTGATCGTAAATGATGCATAAGTGACCAGCCTGTGCGAGGAGATATTTGAATTGCAAGCGAGCCCGAGTTTTTTCAAGAGAGCCTGAATTGCAAGCAAGCCCGAGTGAAAAAGAATTGAATCATCAGTTTAGTTGAAGCTGCTGGTAATTGACTGTGCGGAAATTTCAAAGGAAAAATGGAGAGGAAAGGGCATAGGTCTGGGAAATGTCAGAGAACAGAGCCTGAAGGTTTGGACCTCGCACTAAGAGATGAAGGCGTGAAGAAAGCCTTCAAGGATGTCGGCTGTTGGAATTTCTGTGAGAAGCTGCAGGGTGGCCATGCTCAGGTAACAAAGGATTTTTCTTTAAATTTCACCGGTTTGAATTCTAAAGTTGCTATGTTAGAGGTTCAAGTGTCCCCGGAGGCAAAAGATAAAAAGAAGGCCAAGTCACAGTTGAAAAAATCAGTGAAGCCATTGACCATTAAAGAGCAGCCTCAGCCATCATCAAAAGAAGAGGCTAAGCATAAGAAAGCTGTACCTGGACCAAGTGAATCTGAAACAATGTCTAGAGCTAGGACAAGGAGTCAAGTAAGCAAAGAAAAAGGCAAAGCATTGGCTGTTGAGGAAAGCCTGACATCTAAAGCCAGCTTGAGTGATTTTCTTGAGGCCATTGAGTTTGAGCAGGTTGAACCAGTGCATATTGAACCAATGCACATTGATTTGACTCAATCGTCACCAGAAAGCACTAAGAAATCTAAAGCTTCAAAAAGACTGAGGTTTGATGAACCCGGTGATGAATTTGTCCTCAAACCAAGAAGACCTGTTACAAGAAAACAAGTAAGGGAAGCCTCTAAACTACCTAGAACAGAGGAAGTTGAAAAATTGCCTAGAACAGAGGAGGCAGAGAAAACCAAGCAGAAGCACATCAGTAGAACAATCATTATTTCCCAAGGAGGTAATGTTATAGCCATAAAGGACCAGCTGGAGGCAGAAAAGATTGAAATTGATAAGGTGAAGAAAGCCACTAGGGAGTTTGCAGTCAGATATGCAAATTATCGGAAAGCTGTGTTGAAAGGAAGTAAAAACCTAGTAAGCCAGGTGGATTCAGTAGCTGATGTCTACACATGGACGGTTCCAGCTCTCAAACAGGCCCAATTCATCAGAAAAATAAACATGTGTTTAAAGGCTGAGAACAAAGCCATGAAGAGGAGGATTGAAGACTTGGAATCACAGCTAGGTCAGTGGAAGAAGGTGGAAGACTTAAAGGCTCAGCTAGATCAATTAGCTGATAAATAAAGTTGCTGCTCAAAGAGAGGTATTGTTCTAAGTTTTGTAAAAATTTTGGCTTAGTTTCATTATTTTGAAGGCATCCAGACCCCTGTCATATAAAAAGGAGTTTTAGCAATTGGAGGTATAAGCAGTAAATACCTCAGAGCAAATGCAAACTGTTTAAACAAAAACAGCAGTTTCGTAGCGCGCTACGAAACTGCTGTAGGTGTTGTTTTTTAATGAAGACAAACAGTTTGTTGGGGGAATCAGAAAATTTTCAAAGGAAACATCTAAGGGACATTTAGGAGATCACATCAAGCTAGCATAACCATTCAAATGATGACAGGTGTACCTTTTTGTAAAGTGAAGTGTTTTTATCTCAAATTAAAGTTTTATTGTAAAGGCACTTTATTACCGGTCATTAGGGTTTGGAAAGAGTTGCATACGAGGAGTTTTGGGCTTGCACACCTGTTCATCAACGAAGCCTCCAGCACATTTGGAAATATGGTGATGCTCATTATTTTTGGGATATTAAAGAGCTGGAGACATGCTGCTACATTTTCGAAGAGGTAGTGGAAGACTGGAACCGGAAAAACAGGGGTTTTATCCTAATATTATTGAACCATCAACGCATCCAGCATCCAAAGCTAGCCTGGAACATTGAATCCTTTTCTCAGCTATCTCGGCCAAACTGAAAGGAGACAGGTGTCAAGGAGCAAGAAAGAATCATTCTACGAGGAGGATAGAATTAGAGTTTTAGTTTAATTAGGACTCTTTAAAATTCCAGTTTAGCGCTTATTGTATTTAATGAGTCAGTTAAATAGCAGATAGGGGTAATTAGTAGCAGTCATCGAGCTCCCCTCATGCTGGAGGAGGAGGCTCAAAGTAGTTAAGGATATGTTTCTATATATAGAGGAAACTTTGATGTAATGGGGGTTGGATATTTGAGAAAACATAGTTTATTTTGGCTTGTGTAAAAACTTATTTTCAGTAATACAAATGACTGCTTTTCTTCTCAGGATTCACACAGTGTTTCAAATGCTCAAGATATATGTAGTTTTGTTTTATCCTTTATGTTTTACAACTGTATAGATACACAATCACTCAGAATTCACTTTGCTGCTCTGATTTCCTGTGTGTATTTGTAAGTTGAGGTTTCTATGAGAGGTATTTTGAGTGTTTAAGCATTACATGCCCTGACTTCTATGAATGAGTAGTTTTATAGTTTGCTGAAATGATGATTAACTCCATGAGCCCAATGGAAGTCTTTGTAATGTCTGTCCAGCCAACATATGTGTTAAATTTACTTTGCAAGAGTTAGCCATCTCATCAAATATTTAAAATCAATAACCCTTTGAGAGAGCCCTCTCAGGCTAAGGAGGCTAAGCCTTAGTCAAAAGTCTGGTTTGAAATAGTTACACAGAGTCTAACTGATCAGCAGCCTTTCAGTGCTTGATTTTGTGATAACACAACTAAAAGCTGATCAGGAACAAAGGTCTCTACCATTCGACGACGATGACACCACTCATGAATATGATCTGATATGTGAGTGGAAGTAGTCTGTTTAAAGTTGGTAAGGAGTTCTGTTCCAGTTTCATACCTGATAGGTAATTTAAAGTGGGTTAGAAAGGTAGTAGCTAGAATGGTGAAGTTATCAAAAGAAGCTCTAGGCAATTCAATATACCATTTTGTAGCTGGACAAGTGAGCGTTATTTGGAAAAGACGAAGCCTAATTGAATAATCATTCAGAGTGTTTGATGAGCACCATAAATGAAAAGTCATTACGTGATTCGATGGGTCTTCTCCTGGATTTCCATTAAATTTTGGAATGTCAGATGGCACCGGCCACCATGGGGCATAAGCAATTGGATCATTTGTGATCCGGTTTAGATCTGGTAGTTCAAGAGTTGCTATGAATGGCAACTGCTGATTCAGGTTAGGTTGAGCATACCCCGGATAGGATGGAATTGCTTGGGCCATAGGTCTTTGCATAACACTGTACGACATCTGACTCTGGTATCCTTGATAAGGTTGTTGGACATAACCGATATAGGGGGGTTGTTGGTAACCATCTTGGAAACGTGGTTGTCCATAACTCACAAAGCCTTGTTGCCCAAATCCTTGGTAGGTTTGGTATTGACGAAAACCAGTTTGAGCTTGGGAGCCAAGTCCAAACTGGGGTTGGGACGACTGCTAGAATTGAGGTTGTTGATATTGCGCCAGCCACGATTATTGGACCGTCTACTGTTGCCCAGTATTGATAGATTGACCAAGTGTTAAGTTTTGGTATGTTCTATGCTAGAGCAATTTATTTAAATTTTCACAGTTAGCAATCACATCAACATTACAATAAACTGCAGATAGAACATAAATATAAAATCGAAGAAGACAAGCCAAGACAAGAGGACACAAGATATGGCGTGAGCCAAGGACAAACCCCACAATGTGTGGGGAAACCCTTTGATCAAATCTTCTTTTATCTTCAAAGATCAACAGAGAGAGAGAGAGTACAATTACAACAGAAGTCAACACTTGACTTGTCTAGATCTAAGCATAGATCATCTCCTATAATGATGAGATCAGTTGAAGACATTCTGCTTCAACTGATACCTATCATCGTGCTGCATCTGGTCCTCAAGCTGCACCCCTGCATATTGCACTAATCATGATTATCATCATGCTGCTCATGTCCATGATCTTATCCATCCTCATGCTTCATGCTGCCTATGCTGCCCATGATCTCAACATGCTTCATGTTGCCCATGTTGCCCCTGATCTCATCATGCTTCAACACAATTATACTGCCAAATGTATATTTGCCTTAGCTGCTTGCTATGGCTTGCAGCCTAGCAAAGCAGCTAGGCTATGTTCCAGATCACACATAATAGCAATGTCCTTATCTCTATGCCACTGAAGTGTATATACCTAGACAATATCATTGTTGTTCATTATATTAGGGCTGCATATGATTCATAATGAACAACGTATTTGTAGCTCCATGAACAGTGTAAATATAATCCATGATCACTGCATTCCGTATGTATATGACTGCGTTCTACAGTGTATATATAATTCATGATGACTGCGTTCTGTATATATATGACTGTGTTCTACAACGTACATATATATGTATATATATCTGCGTTGACATTCATATGAACTGCGGCATATTAACCTGCGTATATATATCTGCGTTGAGATTCATATGAATTGCGGCATATTAACCTACGTATATGTATCTGCGTTGACATTCATATGAACTACGGCATATTAACCTGCATATATATATATCTGCGTTGACATTCATATGAACTACGACATATTAACCTGCATATATATATCTGCGTTGACATTCATATGAACTGCGACATATTAACCTGCGTATATATATTTGCATTGACATACATATGAACTATGGCATATTAACCTGCGTATGGGTGCTTCAGCGTATCCATGTCTTCCATGAACTGCGTATGGGATAACTGCTCCGGGTGCTCCCTTTGACTGTGATCACTACAGCGTGTTAGGGTTTAGGGACAGCGGTGCTCCCTTTGACTGCGTTCATTATGCGTGATTGCTGCGTGTTCCCTTGCCTCATCATGTGACTGCGTTCACATTACAGCGAGTTCTCTTGCTGCCTTGACAACGTTCCATCCTGTGACTGCGTTTGCCGTGGTACATTTGTTGATGCGTATATATATAGAATTGCTGTGTTTTATTGACCGTATTCCATGCATATGTATGACCTGCGTTGCTGCGTATGACAACGTTTTATTGACCTTGTTGCGGCTTCATCACCTCAGGACTGTGATTGCAACTACACCTGCGGCTACCATGCATTGACTGTGACTGCACCATTATGTGCGGCCACCATTTATGTTACAACGTGTAAGAGCCCCATGATCTGCGTTGGTAGGTTTTCATGACTGCGTAGATAAGGCATCATCTTTTGGGCCAACGTGAGTTTCTCTTGGTGTCTCACTCCTCCAAAAACCCAAGACGTGGAGAGGAGGAGATCACTCAAGAATTGTGTCCAAATGACAGCCAATCCTCTTATATTTATACTAAAACGAGGATGATGAATAGACACGTCGGTTGGGCTTCTAGAGCCTACATAAGAGTTGGTCGGCTTGATAATAATTACATAAACAAAATAAATTCATATCTCCATAAATACTTATCGGAATCGGATGATCTTTGGATCAATCTTACACCTCTCGACGAGAGGGATCCAATGAAAATATCAGCTGCCATAAATAATCCGACCCACATGGAGTTTGGACCTAGTTGCCAATTTAACACCAAGTTTTGGATTAATTGTTCCACTGTATACTTTAGTTGTTCCAGATAAAGGTACACTAACCTGCGGTTGTTGTTGAGCCCCAGAAGCAAGCGGCTATTAAATAGCAACCCGAGAAACTGGAGCCTTCTGCCTTGAAACCTAGGGTTGCGAGGAAGAAGGAGCAGTTTGCACTGATTGAGATGCAACAGGTTGTGCTTATGATTGTGGCACAGTCGTAACAGAGGGTGTAGTGGGAGTATTAGACACAGGTTGAATTGGTTGTGTGGGATATACAACCCTTGGTTGTTCTGGAAATACTGGTTTCTAACCACTAGCTCTAACTCTAGTTTGACCTAAATATTGAGGATAACTCTCATATGGTTGTCCCTCGGAGAAGGGAGGAAACGGTGAATAGGCATACTGCTCACCATATGGCGGCATTCCAGTATTTAAAGGATACATCGGTCTTTGATAACTGGTTTGCCCAAATTGATACTGAAATGTAGGATCAAATTGCTGAGTTTCCATGTGAGAAAAACTAGATGGGACTCCGAACAGATAAATGGAAGGTGTCCATGGAGCAGAAGCAACCCCTAAGTGGGTTCCAGTTAGTTATTGGTAACCAACTAGAACGGAGGAAGCACCATATTGGTGTGACTTAGGTGTGGCGGCAAACATCGAAGGTGTGGCAGCAGAATATTATATTGTTGCTGCATCAAATGATACAGAGTGGGATGTTGAAGGTTGCTCTGACATGGTCAACTTATCCAAAAGTTGTCCTAACAATTCGACAGGAACTTGCGATGAAACAGGATTAAATGAAGCAAACTCAGGATTAGCAGGATAAAGGTTAATCCCAGTTCCAAAGTGAAACGGGGTGGTAGATGGATGATCCTCTACTATCTCCTCGATAGCAATCAAACCAGGTGGAAGAGGTTGATCGTCAGGTTCGTAAAAGATCTCTGGTGTAGAAGAACATGTAGTTCCAACAGTGGCATATGCAGGAGGGGTAGCAACTTCAGAATACTAAAATTCAATGTCTAAATGTTCAGGCAACTGAACTACAGTCTCAAGGGGAGGTTCAGATGTAACCTCGGGTTGGACTAGGTTTTTTTTGGATCAACTCTAGATGGAGTTGTTTCAGGTATAGAAGTAGTTACCGTTACACTAGGATCAGTACTAGTGTCCTTAGGTAACTTTGAAACTTCCTCTTGAAACGTAGATGTACCAGGAATAATTGGAGTAACTGGAGTCCCTGAAGTTGTTGGAACAGATGTTTCAAACAACTCAAATGAACTAGACTCAGTTAAATGAGACCGCTTTATCCAAATTGGTTTCGCTTTTGGAGGCAAAGACGGTTGACTCGCTAATCTCCTCGAATGACGGGGTTTTGATTGACTTTCTTCCAAGATTGCGGATTACTTGATCAACTTAAAAAATTAATGGGAAAGTGATGTTATTCCAAATTCAATTAATTTTAACGACACTTGGACACAACTTTGCTTTTTCAATTTTTAAGAGTCGAGAAAAATCTAAAGATGACTCTAGTCTCCTTCAATTTCTAATGAGACTGAAAGGATAAGTGCTCAGATGGAACTTTTATTTTAGAGAGTCGAAAAAGAATGAAAGTGACTACTCTGGAGAATCTAGACAAAGGGATTACCAAACCAATCAAAAAACTGCAATATACATCTTGGTGGTAAATTAAAGAGAAATTACCAAGGACTTATGTACGACAGTCAATCTTCCTGAATGCTATGTCCAGTGCATTGTGATCAATAGGGCGGCAGACTCGGTTTCCTATGGAAAAAGGATTTAAGCCTATTGTGGTCTCCCAATATATACACGATGGTACGAGGAGCACAAGTCCATGCTAGCACTTGTCGTATCATGGAGGAGGAATCACCCAACCTTCAATGAAAACGATAGCCACTAGTTTTAACGACGCTGGAATACGTCTCTTGCCTAGACCTCTAGATATGTTGCGTTAAGGTCCAAAGCGTTGTTAGGTTCATTGAGGTTCATTTTAAAGTTGATCTTTCTTAGAGTTTGCATTTCAATGGTTCACCGCATGATAATGATCTGAAATTCCTAAGATGCAATCTACTATGATAAGCAATCTTTTGTTTATTTGAACGATGAAAACCCTCACTACAAAGGATAGAGCATAGAAGTGCTTTTAAAAAAACAACAAAGAGCACACACTAATGCAATTTCCCTAAATCATCTTTTCGCACACATAAAAAATGCTAAATGCAAATGCATGTATTTGTTTTCACTTTCCTTAATGTGAAAGATGCAAAAAAGGAAAACTAAATGCAGCAAAGATCTAAAATATTGCACTCAAAATGACATTTTTGACAATTTTCTTCAAAAAGAGAAAGGAAGACTCAAAACGACACTTTCAATTTTGAATAAAAATGCTTTTGACACTTCGAATGTAAACAAATCAAATCAAATGCAACAAAAAAGTTCAATCGACTATCAATGAAAGAGGATTTTACAACATTTCACTTTTCGACAAAAAACTGAAGACTTTACGACACTTTTTTTATCGAAGCGATAAATCGATTAAAACAACTTTTCGACAAAGGATTGTAAATGAGGAACAAATACACAAAAACATTCACTAATCTAATGTAATTAAGGCTGATCTAAGTGATGCAAGGAGGCTTTAGTGAAGAGGCATTGTTCATATGTAGCAAAACAATCAAACAAAAACCGAAAACAAGCCAAAAACCCTCAAATCTTAGATGGGAAAATGAGCTCAGGCAATCATCGCACCTAGGCTTCACAGAAAACAATATGCATCACACTTTTTACACTCAGGAGGTGGGATGCATATTAGAACACAGTGGAAGACAGTGCGATGGTCTAGAGAGCGCAACTGAAAGAGGTTTTGGCTCAAATGTGGAGCAGTTTTCAATGAAATCAAGCTTGATTTTGAAGAACAATGAAAAGAAATGTATGATGGAATATCTTGAGAGGTTATTGAGCTACCAAAAGGGCATCTAGATGTGCTTGTAAGTGAAATGTTTAATTCATAAATTAAACCAGAGATTGATTGAAGCAGCATTCATCTACTATGCAATTGCAAAGCAAGAGCAGTTCGAAAGCTACCTGGCTGACTTCAGACTCTGTCTATAGTTTATCAAATTCGACATAAAACAATCATAACAATCAAACATCTGTTCTTCCCTAGTATGGTCGCCACTTTGTTATGGGCAAATTTAGTGTCTTTTTGAACGACTAACCCCTAGATTTGGTAGTGAATCTAGAACAACAGTTAAAGTAATTCCTTTTTCTTTTCCTTTCTGTAAACAAATAAGAGAAAGAAGAGAAAGGGACCAACCTAGAACTTTCACTTAATCCTTCTCCCCTTTGACCATTTGCGCCGATCCCTCCCGTACTTAACTTGCTTGAGAGGTACCTGCACACAAGCCGAGATAGTAAACCATCAAAGCATACAAATAGATCTGTTTACCAAACATGCTATAGAATCGAAAGTGTGAACACAACATACATTTCATGAACACATAAATGGAAAAAACATAGAACTCTTTATATTAATCCAGGAAAGATTACAACCCTTGAAGCTATGTTCAATTCAACATCATCATCTCAGCATCAAGCCCTCTTCACCTCATGAAATAGAAAGATCACACCAACAAGAATACAATGCTCTCTCCTCAATTACAAACTATCAACACTTACTTAAAATTCACAACATTCCAACCTTCTGATCTCTTGGATTGGAGATCCATTTATATATATTTGCAAGGGTGTGAGTCATCCTTGGGGTTTGATTGGTGTCATTCCACTTGTTACAATTGGTTTCCACAAGAGAGGGGATTGGAGATGATTTCCTAGTTCCCTTGTTCATCCTTGGGTGAATTTGGAGAGGCAAGTGGCACAAGAGAAGTTTCTAGAAGGTTCCATGAGCAACCAACTAACAAACAGTCCTGGAAAGTTGTCCATTCTCACCCATTGCACCCTATAGAAGGCCTAAATAATATACATCGCACCTTGATAGTGTACCATTCAGTATGAATTACAGTTTATCAGTGGAGCAGTCAGTATGGTCCATTTTAAGCAGCTTTTGGATGATTTCTGAAGTGGAGCTTTTGGGGAATGATGCACTCAGATGACTAGGTTCCTTTAGGGTATAAAACAACTCTTTTAGGGGTTGATGAGCCCTAGTTCATTGACATATAAGTTTGAGGTTTATGTGCCCAAATATGTCTATAACACTTTGTCATTTCTTTTCAAATCATGCTAGGCTCAACTTTGTGCTTCAACTGCTAATAACAATGCTTCAACTTTCAGATGGCCTCCTCCAGCGATCTAGGCTCATCGAACTCAATCCAATCTCTGTATGCAACTGGAAATCCACTGATGAATCTCTGAACCTTGGCCTTCTCCTCTCCGAGGTAAGGCATATATCTCAACAAGTCCAGAAACCTGCTAGTGTACTCATCTATCATAAAACCCATCCACAACTCATAAAACTCCTTAGCCTTGTCACCATAGTACCTCTTAGACAAGTACTTATTCTTGAAGAGTCTTTTAAACTTATGCCAGGTCAAATATTCCTCATTTATATCTTTGAAATTCTTCATGTCTTCCCACTAGATATCCACTTTACCTTTGAGACTGAAAGTGGCTATCTTTTCTTTCATGTTTTCAGAATAATCATGTAATCGGAAAAATTTATTCATAACAAGCAACCAAGTCTCTTCATATTGTGATTTCTTCATTTCCCCATCAAAGGTAGGTGGCTTCGATTTCTTAAAATCATTCGGAAAGTATCCCTTATCACTCCTCCTATAAGGATGATGACGATGACGATCATGATGTCTATCAACACCAGAACTAGAGTAATACTTGTGTCTATCACCTCTCCTATCGGGAGTGTCAAATTCCTTCCATCTTTGATCGTGTCAGATCTATATGACCTGCATCTACTAAGAGACCTACTACCAATTTCCCCATTAACCAATTTCCCCATTAGTTTTTTCCTCCTATTCATGGCTGATCCTAGGTGTTCCCTGTCACTGCAAATATGACAAACTCTGAAGTAATATTGCATTCACCTCTTCTTGTTTCTCTTGTGCCTGCATGATTTTGTCATTGTCTGCTTTACAACCCCTTATTTCTTCCTTTAGGCTTCTAAATCTATATGCCAAGTCAGAAGAGTGCCCCACACCATGCTGCTCATCTGATGCATAGGGAGATTCTATGTAGTCTACCACCTTGCTAACCATCTGATCTCTTTCCTGCAAGGCATACTATGTCAACTAAACTAAATCACCATAAATCAATGTACCTTAGCATAACTCGGGGAGGATACCTTGTCTGCAAGATCATCAAATCAACATGATGCATGTATAACATAACCATAATAACATATAGACATATATCAAATAAGTGCATCAACGCATAAACATCATTCTAGCTAGGGTCCAATCATCAATGCAAGGCCATATCAACAATGCATGCTATGACCTCCTGCATGACAACAACCATTACTCCATTGTACACATTGCCTCATGCAACTATCAACCTGCATAAGAAATGCCTAATAAACTACACATATGCATAAATGCATGTAGTCGAGCATAAGCAATCAATTCTTGTAATCAACCTACAAGACTGATACATGTAATCAAATAACCAAGAATGAAACCCAACATACAAGGATGTAATCAAGCTGCATATAATCATATAACCAGTCATATACTCTTGACGATGCATTCCATAAAATTGACATCAAGTTCCTCATGATAACCTTACTACAACCATGATCAATATGATGCAATGCAACAAGCACATGGAACACAAGTGTAAGAGATACACACGCAATTGACATGCATGCATGACCACACATCCCATCCAGTCTGAGGGGTGAACCATGATATGATAACAACTTGAAACACCCCCTCCTCCCAGGTCCACCCAAGCAACCAACTAGCCGGGCAAACATGTGACGAGAGAGGTTACTATAAGGAATTCAATCTCCTTGGTGACCTTAAGGAAATGGAATTGACTAAACTCATCAAAGACTCATCCACATCAACAACAACACCCCAGGAGACATGTCAGTCACTCGGACATCTTGTACCTGGGTCCCACTAATATTTTAAGCCTTTTAACCCAAATTCACTCTCATACTATGGAAAGACAACAACCAACAACCCAAAGTCACTCTCATAGGCCTTTGTGCCAACAATTGTGGATTTTTCTCAGCAGACCTATGCCAGCGGTAGCGAGATTTGAACCACTTTTCTAGCCCAGAATCCCGACCTCTGCCTAGAACTTGTTACAACCTTCAGAATCATTCAAAGACATTATAACAATGATGATAAATCAAAACCAACCTTAGGACTAGGCTTGAGCATCCCCAACTGGGACTGACATTCTGTCAAACACTTGGCATCAATGCAACCTACAGATCTAGGATACAAGATAGAGCATAAATGATTGAAAGAACTTAAGAAACATAGCTAGAAGGATCACCTCCTTCTCCATTGAACTATTATATCATAAATTAGGTCTTGCATCCATCCATTTAACAGTTACAAGTAAATACATGAAATAACCATGACATGAACTAGTTGTTTAACCATGCTTATAACCAGTATAAAACCATGTAAATATTAGAGATATGATAGCCATCAAATCTACATATAACAAGTGAAAAAGTAAGAGAACTTAGATTTTATTAATCATAGGCAAGTCCGACTAGGTTCGGGACTTCCACGTACCACCCGTTCATAGACACGGCTGAACCAACTCTCTCTTTCATCCAGTCACCCTCATGGCATATTCAAAGCATGAATGTGGGATCTCATCGAATAACCAATCTAAGAATAGCCAAGGGAATCTAGAGTTTAAACCACCTCCACCCTCATCAAGCTACGATCACACCAAAACTGGTGCTCTGATCACAACCGAACCAAACTTGGAATGCCATCCAGAATCCATCACTATCCTTGAGGAATTTTATATCTCCTTGTCTCTCATGCTTTACCACAATCCAAATTGGATCACTAGGCCCTAAAACAAGACCATTATCTGAGGATTTACCGCATTCCAAACCCGGATCACTAGGCCCTAAACTAAGACTTCTCCCTTAGGATTTACCATAGTCCAAACCCGGATCACTAGCCCTAAACTCAGACTTCTCCCTCAAGGTTTACCGTGTATCCCGCCAAAACTGGTCAAGGGATTCCTTGGCCTTTGGGATGGAACTTGAGACCACCTCAAAATCCATCCGGCAAACCAAAGCTCAAAAACCGAAATAAACATCCCAACATATCATGGCATCCGGAAAAAGGCAAGGCTAGGCTGAACACCACTATCATAACCCAACAAAACCATGCCACCGAAATTCAGATAACTATACACCAACATGAAAAGCCATGCATGATCAAACCAGCTAGGAAATTACACATGTAAAAGGTTACCTACAAGTATTCCTGCTGAAGCTGCTTGATCCTGCTTTTCCTTCCTTTCCGTTTGCTTGCTTTCCTTCCTTGATCCAAAGCTAGAGTGCTCCAAGAAACTCTAAGTGACCAAGAGTAAGATAGAGAGAAAAATGAGAGAGCTCTAAAATTAAACTGACCAAGCTTACCAACTGATCCTTAGAAGCCTTTTTATGGACGAGGCCTCTAATTTCTTCATTTTCCATTATTTTCCTTAAATTTCCTCCTCACATGCAACCTGTCGCCTTTCACCTTAATTTTCTCGTAATTTCATTTATTTTCATAAATAAATGTGCCAAAAATGCCTTTTTTCCTTTTAATGCCTTTGCCTTAGCCTTTGCCAATTTTCCTTAGCCAAAACACACATCTAGTGATGCCCACTAGGATATCTTTTCCCAACATTCAACTTGGAATAAGTTTCCCTTAACCATGGTCTTATTTTTCCTTTATTAACTTTTATTACATGAACTTTTCACTAGGGTTGTTACAAATGTGCCGTGTTCGACATGATTGACCTCATTGGATTGTAAGTTGTTACTTGTAGTCCTAGAAGTTGACATGCAAGTGACTTCCCCTTGTTTGGGTATAAGCTCCATTTGTTGTGTTGTGACAATGATAGGGCCATCATTGGTCATGCCTCTAAAAACTACCTTGTTGCCCTTTGGGTCTTGAAATTCCATTTCCATCGTTTGATAGTTCATTGTAATTCTTCCTAGCAAGTACAACCACTAAAATCCCAACACTGTGTTAGTATTTTCCAATTCTATCACATAAAACTCATTAGTAAGCGTATACTTTCCAAGAGTGACTCTTAACTGTGGAACTACTTGAGTGCATGTCATATGATATCCATCTGTGTTAATTTTTGCAACTGCGGTCAAATTCCACCTTGGACAACTCAAATGATTGAGATAATGATTGGATTAGATTCCTCTTTTCAAGAGGACCAAAATTGACCTAAATATCACCCAATTTGGTCAAGCGGAAGTTGAGTTATGAATTATTTTATTCATACATGTATTATGGAATGGGTTGGCCCTAACCACATGGGTAACTGCTTAACCCCAAGTGGACCCTCATGAAATCCTATAAATAGAAGAGACCTCAAGCTCATTTAGACACATTCAATCAAGCCATCTTCTCTTCTCTTATTGTCTTGGTTTGCACAGGTCTATTGGAGGAAAGTTCGCATAAGGGTTTGCAATCTCATGGTCGAAGCTTGCACTTATCTAAGGCTTTCTACCCTTGGACACTAGCACAAAACTGGGCATTTTAGTCCTTGGACGTTGGCACACAAGCCTATGAGAGCGTTTAGAGACCCATAGAATCTCACACAAAAGGTTATGAGAGCATCTAGGGTTCTAGAGGTAGATCTGGAGTTTTCGGTCCCTAAACGCTTGCATAGAGTGGTCTTGAGAGCGTCTGAGAGGTCTTGGATGCATGCACAATAACTATAAGAGAGCGTCCAAGGGTTTTTGAGTAGATCTGGTGAGTTGGTCTCTAGACGCATGCACATAATGGTCTGGGAGCATCTGGGTTGTGAAAAATGTTGGCATATAGTTCACAGAGAGCATCCAAATCTACTATAGACACTTGCACAACTCCTCCTCCCTACGTATGAGACTCAAATATGAGATTTTAGTATTCTAAAGTTTTTGCTCAGTGTTAAGAAGTGTTCGACATAGTGACAACAATATCCAACAGTCATCTACAGCCAGTGACAACATATTACAGTTATCAAATCATGGTTTTATTTTCAAGCATGGTTAGATATGATTCATGGATATCATAGTTGTTTTGTTTCATAGATAAAGTTATGGATCATTATACTCTCTTTTTCTGTATCATTTGATGGTGATCGAAGAAGAAGAATATTTACAAGGGCTTTCCACATAGTGGCTTTTTCCCTAGTCTCGAACCAATCCTAGTGTCTCTATGTGTGTGCATGCTTTTCTTCTATTGTTACTTTATGTTCCGCTACATTGATTATGATGATGTTTTTCTTTCTATATAATTGCATATGCTAATGGATAATGGTATAGATATGAATAATGTAATGATGATATGGGGTGAAATTAATGTATTATTTAAGAAATGCAATTATCAAAGAAAAGAGAAATGTATCCATATGAAAAAGTAACATGGTATCAAAGACGGGCTGAAGAAAAGCCATGGAGATCACCTCGATGGTGACACGTTTGATGGAAGCAAGAAGAGGATGGTGGAGACTTGAAATAATTCTAGGGTTTGAAGAAAACCCTAGGTAACTTGGTTATTAGGGTTTGATCGATTCTATGAGGATAGGGTTGGAGAGAAAACCCTAGTTTATGGAAACTACATGAGATATGGAACCTAGTATGGTCAATGAGAAGATCTTCAAGCACTTGTGGGAGATTTGATGAGCCCAAGATAGGATAATCCCTAGTGGACCTAGTTGGATACTTGAAGGCAACATTGGTATGTGGACCATGAACATTTATGGCTCTTGAAGATTGGTTCAAGAGGGAGAGGATCACCTCTCATTGAAGATAAGTATTTATTGGCTTATGATGCTTCTTACTTGTTAGACTTATAGATTTGATGATTATGCTTATTGCTTGTACTTCCTGCATATGTATTCGAGTATATGGATGCTTATAACCTCCTTAATGAGATGCGATGAGTAGATCCTTCTTGAGGATCATTTTGAGATGCATATCTGAAAAAAGAAAAGAGGTACTTGATGAAAAGATGACAAAGTGCTTCAAGAAGCCTATGTCTAATGAAAAGGTGCACAAGTAATACCACAAGGTATGCATGGTATGTTTCAACTAACGGCTCTGTAAACCATTATGTATGATGAGAATATCTCTTTCTTTAATGACTCATACATGCATATGAAAGTGAATTGGACATATGTTTCCTATGATGAAATTATGCACTTGGTGTTGAACATTTTGATCTTTTTGAATTCTATGAGGCTATCTAATGTTGATACATTGATACACTTGATGTTTGACTAACATCTATGATCTACTGTTGGATATCTTAATCCTATAAAGAAAGCTAGCACCTTGAATCTAGTAAATGATACTCTTGATAGTTGTCATGATGGATTTCATATAGAAGGATGTCTAATTGACTTATATACATGAGTCTGATGGTAATGCTTGTGCTAGGCATGATGAAAGCATATGGAAAGAGTGATTGACACTCTTATTGTTTTGATAAAGTTTTATTGAATGACCTAATTTGATCTCATTGGTCATGAAGATCATGATAACCTTGGTGTGAGAGGTATAAGTGTAAGACACATAAGTAGATCTATTACTAACTATGGTCATGTCCTAATGGAATATGGTTAAACTGAATGTCCTAACTTGATGGAGTGACTTGATAGAAAGTGCTATTGTGTTCATAATATTTGAGATATAATGTTTCATCTATCTTTTTCTTTGAGTCTAAATCTTTGATGAAAAATTTATGTCAGAATGATGATAGCCATGATATATATATGCTTATGATCTAAAAACATCTTTTGTTGCTTGACTCTAGTAGAGAAAGGCTGATGATATGAATGAAGATGAATGAAGTAGATCCCTAGTCAGAGGGAGAATCTCTTCTCAAGACTCATATTCATATTACTATTTGCATTGTGTTGTTGAAGTATGATTTATGTGCATATGACAATATTTATCTGTAGCAGAGTCTCATATATGAATACTGTATAGAAATTAGGGTCTCTTCTCCAGACGCAGTCACATATCTAGGAGATCTCGTCCCTGGACACACACATGCTAAGGTCTAGACAATTTCCAGGCAACTAAATATGCTCCCATGCTAACCTGAAGGGAGCGTCCAAAGGTTTGACTATGATTAACCATCATTTGAAGCTTTCTAAAGCTATCTGAATTCCAAATCAAAATGTTTTTGACATATTCTTCCTCTGTAATATGATTCCTTAAGTTTTTGGGTTAAATTATTGATCACATAATGAAGTATTGTGCATGAAACTGGATGGTCACCTGGAAGATGTCAGCTCCACAAGCAGAAAAAGCTTGAATGTTTGCCATAACATGTGTTATCCATGATAATGCTTAGGAATAGTTAGTGAAGTCTATTGGTCAAATTAGTTAGGGTTTTCAAATTTTCTCAAAATAAAGTTCATGATCATAGTATTTTTGGTCATCATGTCATGATGTGGGGTCCATGTAAGTTAAAAAAGGGTCAATCATAAAGGTTCAATTCCAAACTTCCATGTGTGTCGAGCTTATTTATTCATGATTGGCATTTTGATAGTTTTGCAGAAATTCATAGCAACTCTAGTTAGGTAAACCGAGGGTTTGCTACGAAAGTTCTTGACACTTCCATAGAGAATATGTCTCTTCGAATACCTATCCCGCTATGAAATTGTGTTGAAGTACACAACTGTGTTAAACAGTGGAGTAACGATCCTTTTTGTTTGAAAAGTGTGATTGGCCAGTCTTATGGTGGGTCATGTATGCACTTTATCAGTCTTTTGTCCATTTTCCGTACATATTGACACTGTGTAGATTATTGTTGCTAACTCATTCATTTGTATTTAGCTTTACTTCCATAAGCTTCACGCTTTCATAAGAGTTGGTTTGCTATCTCTCACACAGGTCTTGCTGTCTCTAGGTTAGAGTCCAACGCTGTCTAGCTGTCTCTAGGTTGATTTACAGGTGGTAAGAAGGTGACAAAGAGGAACCCTTCGTGTTGTAGCCATGACACACATAAAAAAATATAAAGGAGGTTCAGTGGTGCATTATGAGCCTATGGACATGAAATCACTGGGGCAATACCCTACCTTTGTCCAAGCATTTTACATCGTGGGATGCCTACGTTTTTTCCAAAACCTATAGGGTTTCCATGTGCAAATTGCCAAAGAATTTGTTGTAAACTTCACTGGAATAGAAACAAAAGTTGGTCTTCTAAACTTTGTAGTGTCCCTTGACACAATTTCCCGTGCTACAAAGATCCCTAGGTCAGGAGAAATGTGGTTTAAAGTCCAGAAGATCAAGCTACAAAACTGTGATGAATTTCTCAAGGAGGAACACAAAAAGATTGATATGACTGTAGGCATTCCTAGAACTTGCCTTAAAGAACATTTTTCCAAGCTCTTAATGGTCATCCATAAATATTTCACATGTGAAGGTAGATTTAACATGGTGTATCAATATCATTTCATATTGCTACTTCATTTCATAGGTAAGCAACCTCTAGACATTCCATTTTATCTATTTAGAAGTTTGGGAAAGATGGCAGACAAGGTCCAAGCCAAACCTGATGCAAGTGACACCTCTATTTTTCACCATGGCCTCATCAAACTGCTGGTTGTAGAAGAGCTAAATAGGCTAAACAGAGATTGGCTTACTTTCTTATTCTTGAGTGGCTATGAGTTAGATACTGCCACCCCTTCTAGGAAAACTCCAAAGGCTAAATCAATAACCCCTAGAGAAGAGAAACAACCAGAGGCAAAGAAACAACAAGAGGTAGAGAAACCTATAGTAAAGGCTTCCACAAGCAATGAGAGGAGGATGACTGAAAGACAGAGTAAAGAATAAAGTAAAAGGAAGGGTAAGATAACTGATATCCTAGAGACTATTGAGATTCAAGAATGCCCAATTGAGCAGCCTATAGAAGTGACCAAGATTGAAACTAAGAAGAAGAGCAAGAGGGTTAAGAAGTTGGACTTCTCACAAGAAGAACATGGTTTCATCTTTAGGCCAAGGAAACCTGTTACAAGGTCAATGCAACAAACTGAAAAGATGCCAAAAGTGCCTTTAGAAAAGACAGAGCCATCAAAGAAAAGGAAAGGCAAGGAGCCTGTACAAGAAAAAAGTGAAATAGAGGTTCTGCAAGAACAATTGAGAGAGGCTAGAAAAGAAGTCATTAATTCCAAACTTGAGTTTGAGGAGTGGCAAAGGGAGGTGTCAAAGCAAATAGATTTCTATGATGAAACTATAGAAAAATCCAAAAATATGATAAAGAGGACTTTGCCTTTGCATAGAATGTTGAAACACATGTACAAAAGGAGAAACTAACTAAAAGTAGATAGGAATAAGTTACAGGGACAAATCAAAGCATTAGAAACTCAAATTGAAATGATCAAAGCTGAGCTCTTAAAGAGAAATATCAAGATTATTGTTGAAATAGATGCTACTCCTTGAATATGGTAAAACTTTCAATTTTGTCTTTACTATGTTTAACTAGTAAATTCAGCCTTATGTATAGTTGAACAATGTATTAGAAGTAACAAAGAGGCACTAGAAACCATGAAAAAAAAACTCAGAAATTTGAAATTTTGTAGCAACTCCCCATAGTTAAGCTGAAAATTTGCTACGAAACTGCTGTAGCTTTTCATGGAGGAGAAAGCAAACTAAAAAAACATCAAAGGGAGTTCTAAGGGCATGCATTTAGCTTAAAAACATCAAAGAAAGTATCAGAATTTGCAAAAAGAGCAGAGGAGTAGCATAAACGCATTTTATGAATTTGCTACGAAATTGTCAAAACTATGTTTTTCTGCGTTTTGAAAGTTTTTGGACATCAAACAACGAGGCAACTAGATGGATTACAGGTCGTGAAAGTTTCCATATTAACTCCTACTTTACAGGGAGAACTCACATGGTAAAAACAAATATTTTACCACTCTCATCATAATATCCTATGCATGTAGACACAAATTTCATTTACATTTCAAAATAGTCCCTCATAACCACAACTGGAAATGATATAAAATGAAAAAAATCAGGACCTTTCATTCACATTTCAAAATAGTTCTCCATAACCACACAGACAATGATATAAAATGAAAAAACTAGGACCTTTTTCCAGAGCATCTGGCTTTACAATAAATTCAACATACTAAACATAAAGTAACAAATCATAAATACTTGGGAAATATTATGCCAACCTTTGATTAAATAATGCACTATAAAGTTCTCCAGATGCCAAAGATAGATAAATCCATTAAAGAATAAATCATGTTCTTTGCTTGTTTTCACATTTCTTTTGCTTTGGTGGTTGAAGAACCACTTTGATTACGACATAAAAAACAACCTTAACATTCTGTTGTGTTTTAGAACTGCATTCAACGTATGATGCAACCCCAATTTTCCTCTTCAAAATCTTCACCTTGTGCTATCGAGATTGGGGTTGCTCCGGGATGATCAGCAAAAAACTATTTTTATTTTCGTAAATCTAATTTTGTCCCCACCAAAATGATAGGCACAGATGGTGTGTAGTGTCTCAATTCTGGAATCCAGTTTTTGGAAATGTTTTTATAACTGGCCTTGCTGATCAAGGAGAAAGCCAGGAGGAAGACATCTGCACCTCTATAACTCAGGGACCTGATCCTATTGTAACCGTCTTGTCTCATCCTGTCCCAGAGGCCAATATTCGTTGTAATTCCATCCACCACTACATTTGCACTGAAGTTATCAAACACTATTGGTACATAGTCCGTTCGAAATGTGTTGCTTGTGTAGGAAATAAGCATGCAAGTTTTTCCCACAACACCATTCCCCACAGTCACACACTTAATAAATCGGGAAGTAATCATGGTTGCTCTGACTCTTCAGAAAAACTAACTATATTTTCTGGAACATTTCCTATCTAGTGGCTGAATTCACAAAGGTTGCTTAGCTCAGTTAACAACACAAACATGTAGTCAAAATTTTTAAAGCACCTAGTGCGATTACAAACTAGAAAGAAAATTGTTTCTCAAATTAATATTTAAAAGGCTGTCCTAGAGAGATTAACAACCATTAGAAAATGGAGCACATTTTGAAAAGAAACAAACAAACATCTCAATCCAGAACATCACAGTTGGGATCTGTACTCACAAAAACCAAATACTCTATGATTTGCTCACTCTTCTCACACACTGCAAGGCCCACCAAGTTCCTACAGAAAAAAAATCAATTTTGATAGTTAAGGGCCATTGTAAGAGACTTGGTGGTGATCCTGATAAAGTGCTAAACCCCCTTACAGACCCCAAAACCACCATGCTATTCTCACGAACATAAAAGTGTTTTGAATCTAAAAAGAGTTATCATTCTTACTGTTGTTATTTTGTGCCTATGTGTTGTTTCAATTTTTTTTGCCATTATTATGGTAGGGACGAGGCCATGGACAACCGGAGGGGCACCATGAATGGTGTTGTAACTGAACCTTCTAAGCCCTAAATTTCAAAACTTCTATTAGACACACTTGTATAAAAAAAATCACTTCCGGTTCAAGAGCAACAAGAGAAAAAGGTTTTCATCTCTACAACTTCTGGAGTAGTTGGACAACTTGTTGGTAAGATGCATGTGTGTTTTGTTGTTGGGAGTGATATAAGTGTATGATCAAAGGAGGATATTGCCAAATTTTGAAAATTAAAAAGAAACATATCTAGGACTCAAATTTGTTATCTTCATTGATGGGAATTGGATGTACACTAAGGTCGTTGTTTCTATTGAATGACAAAGATGCTCCTGCATACTCTTGCACACTTTGGCACACCATGGAATGTAGATCCAATTCTTACAAGTGCTTGGAACATTCTTATCCAAGGATGAAAATGTGTAGCAATAAAGCCAGTGAATCTTCATTTTAGTTATAAAAGTTCCAAAAATATTTTGCATGAGGTATCATTCACAAGTGATCTAGATCTTAGAAAGCAATATCCAAAGAGAAATTGTTATCCCTTTGCAAATGAGGAATAATTTCCAGCATTTTAGTGATAAGGATGCATAATTTCGAGGATTTATTCGTGTCTTATGAAACCCTTTTCAGGGGGTTTTCACTTGTTACTTTGAAGTGGACTTGGAACCAGATTTGCAGTCCTTTCACCTTCTTTTTCTAAGAGCTTATAATTGAAGCAAAATATGTTGATTTGCAATGCTAAGAGAGCCTACATGTAGCTGTATCATTGATATTTTGAAGACAGAAACCTGGTACAATCATAAGAGTGCGGAAACATCACATTTGGCAGTAAAAGCATCCATAATTATGGAAGGAAAAGAGCCAATAATATGTTCCAAAGAATGTCAACGGTATTAGTGTGCATGATAGTAATGAGAATAATACTTGGAGTTTGAAGAATTGCCTCCAAATCTAATTAATAGAGTAAGTCAAAGAATTTTGCTGCCCTGGATGATTAATCTCATGAGGTAAGTCCAAACGAAAAGAGTTATCCTCTTCATAGTGAAATTCACTTAATGTTTTTCATCCAGATATAAGTCTCTCTCTTGTGAAGGAGATTTGAAAGACATTGGTTCATTAAACACTACTTGTCAGCTTAATATAAACCTACACTTGGAAAAAGATCTTTTATTCCTTATCAAATGTGTAGATTGTCCAACTGCAGGATGTCTGATCCATATCAATATTTTTAGTCATTTCAAATTGAAGATGTAGCTACAGCTGTAGAACTACTTTGTTGACTGAGATTTAAAACAAACATCATAAGATTATTGATGAACTTCCTATCATGGAAACTGAAACAATTGAAAAAATGTAGAGTTATTCAGACAACGACATATATTTGCCTATTATAAAGGAGCATAAATTCTTCTTCAACAATTCATCTGTCCATCCATTGGGTATATGATTTTTAGTTTTTTGGAGTTTAAAACCGCTTTTATCTCCTCTTTGGACACCTCTCCCTCCAAGTCTATGTTCATTTCATCACTGATAACGCTGGGAAATAACCCGATAATTTTCATGATTTCACAAATATTTGCTGCCATTAGACTTTTAAAATGTTGCTTTCTCACTTCAACTATCTCCTTAAAAGACTTATTAACCCTAGATCTATATGGCTTATTGTTTTCCCAAATAATGTTAATGTTTCTTGTATGACTTGCGTACTTGTGAAAAAGTTTAGTATTCCTGTCACTTTCAGAGAACAAGATGGTTCTCCTTTTTAGCTTAGTTTCTTTTTCCTCTTTGGCAAGGTGGTTTGTTTTCCCTTCCAGCTCTTTGAGAGGATTGATTTCATCTTTCAAAAACACCCTTGCTTTATTATTATCAGAGGTTTTTAATTCATTTTTCGACATCCTTTAAATCTTTTTGAACAAAGCTTTGAGCTCAATCTGCAGCTTCACCTTTTACCCTTTTCAGATTGTCTATGAAATGCTTCATGTCTCTATCCTCACTGTTACTATCGTAATGTCTTCAATTATTGATGACCACAACCTTGGAATCATTTTTATTTAGCCAGTAAGTTATTAAACTTAAAGGGAGCTAGAGGCTTCTTACTCTTTGATTCAATTTGTAACAATATAGGGTGAGCTTCCCTAAACAATTTATGATCTCACTGTCTGAATCTAACATCAACTGAGTAGCAACAAAGGATTTATCTAGCCTTTTTGAAATTCTACTTCTGCCTTTTCGTTATTTCTCTAGGTAGGTGCTTATTTAATTGGTTCTACATCAATCAAATTTTGAACTTCAAAGAAATGACTGAAAAAGAATTTAGAAATGGGGTTTTTCTTGCTGCAAGGGCTCCACTGATTGTCAACTATGCCCTTTCCCTCCTCTTTTTTTGAAACCATGAATTTTCTTTAGAGTTATTAGAGTTTCTTCCAATGGAGACTTGGTGGTGATCCTGATCAAGTGCTAAACCCCCTTCTAGACCCCAAAATCACCATGCTATTCTCATGAACATAAAAGTGTTTTGAATCTAAAAAGAGTTATCATTCTTATTGTTGCTATTTTGTGCCTGTGTGGTTTCAATTTTTTTCGCCATTATTATGGCAGGGACGAGGCCATGGACAACTGGAGGGGAACCATGACTGGTGTTGTAGCTGAACCTTCTAAGCCCTAAATTTCAAAACTTCTCTTAGACACACTTGTATAGAAAAAATCACCTCTGCTTCAAGAGCAACAAGAGAAAAAGGTTTTCATCTCTGCAACTTCTGGAGTAGTTGGAAAACTTGTTGGCCAGTTTGCAAAGATGCATGGATGTTATGTTGTTGGGAGTGCTAGAAGTGTATGATCAAAGGAGGATATTGCCAAATTTTGAAAATTAAAAAAAAAACACATCTACGACTCAAATTTGTTATCTTCATTCATGGTAATTGGATGTACACTAAGGTCTTTGTTTCTATGAATGACAGAGATTCTCCTGCACACTCTTTCACACTTTGGTACACCATGGCATGTAGATCCAATGCTTACAAGTGCTTGGAAAATTCTTATCCAAGGATGAAAATGTGTAGTAATAAAGCCAGTGAATCTTCATTTCAGTTATAAAAGTTCCAAAAATATTTTGCATGAGGTATCATTCACAAGGATCTAGATCTTAGAAGGAAATATCCAAAGAGGAGTTTCTATCCCTTTGTAAATGAGGAATAATTTCTAGCAATTTAGTGATAAGGATGCGCAATTTCGAGGATTTATTCGCATCTTATGAAACCCTTTTTAGGGGGTTTTCACTGGTTATTTTGAAGTGAAATTGGAACTAGATTTTCAGTCCTTTCACCTGCTTTTTCTAAGAGCTTCTAATTGAAGAAAAATATGTTAATTTGCAATGCTAAGAGAGCCTGCATGCAGTTGTATCATGCAGATTCTGAAGACAGAAATATGGTACAACCATAAGAGTGTGGAAGCATCACATTTGGCAGTAAAAGCATCCAGAATTATGGAAGGAAAAGAGCCAATGATATGTTCCAAAGAATGTCAACGACATCAATATGCATGACAGTAATGAGAAGAATCCTTGGAGTTTGAAGAATTGCCTCCAAATCTAACTAATAGAGTAAGTAAAATAATTTTGCTTCCCTGGATGATTACTCTCATGAGGTAAGTCCAAATGAAAAGAGCTATACTCTTTATAGTGAAATTCACTTAATGTTTTTCATCCAGAGATAAGTCTCTCTCCTGTGAAGGAGATTTAAAAGAAATTGGTTCATTAAACACTACTTGTTAGCTTAATATAAACCTGCACTTGGAAAAAGATATTTTATTCCTTATCAAATGTGTAGTATGTCCAACTGCAGGCTGTATGATCCATATCAATATTTATGGTCATTTCAAATTGAAGATGCAACTACAGTTGTAGAACTTCTTTGTTGACTGAGATTTCAAACAAACATCATAATATTATTGATGAACTTCTTGTCATGGGAAATGAAATAATTAAAAAAAATGCAGAGTTATTCAGACAACAATGTATATTTTCCTATTATAAAGTAGCATAAATTCTTCTTCAAAAATTCCACTGTCCATCCATTAGGTATACAATTTTTATTTTTTTGGAGTTTAAAACTGCTTTTATCTCATCTTTAGACACCTCTCACTCCAAGTCTATGTTCATTTCATCGCTAATAGTGCTGGAAAATTGCGTGATAATTTTCATTATTTCACAAATATTTGCTGCCATTAAACTTTTAAAATGTTGCTTTCTCACTTCAATTATCTCCTTAAAAGACTTATTAACCCTAGAGTTACCTGGCTTATTGTTTTCCCAAACAATGTTAACGTTTCTTGTATGACTTGCGTACTTGTGAAAAAGTTTAGTATTCTTGTCACCTTCAGAGAACAAGATGGTTCTCCTTTTTAGCTTAGTGTCTTTTTCCTCTTTAGCAAGGTGTTTTTTTTCCCCTTCCAGCTCTTTGAGAGGATTGATTTTATCTTTCAAAAACACCCCTGTTTTATTATTATTAGAGGGTTTTAATTCATTTTTCGACATCCTTTAAATCCTTTTTAACAAAGCTTTGAGCTCAATCTGCAGCTTCACCTTTTACCTTTTTAGACTGTCTATGAAATGCTTCATGTCTCTGTCCTCACTGTTGCTATCATAATGTCTTCAATTCTTAATGACCACAGCCTTGGAATCCTTTTTATTTAGCTAGTAAGTGATTAAAATTAAAGGGCGCTATAGGTTTCTTACTCTCTCATTCAATTTGTAGCAATATAGGGTGAGCTTCCCTAAACAATTTATGATCTTACTTTCTGAATCTAACATAAACAAAGTAGAACCAAAAGATTTATCGAGCCTTTTTGAAATTCCACTTCTGCCTTTTTAGTTATTTCTCCAGGTAGGTGCTTATTTAATTGGTTCTACATCAATCAACTTTTGAACTTCAAAGAAATGACTGAAAAATAATTTAGAAATGGGGTTTTGTTCGCTGCAAGGGCCCCACTGATTGTCAACCATGCCCTTTCCCTCCTCTTTTTTTGAAACCATGAATTTTCTTTAGAGTTATTAGAGTTTCTTCCATTAGAAACTTGGTGGTGATCCTGATCAAGTGCTAAACCCCCTTCTAGACCCCAAAATCACCATGCTATTCTCACGAACAGAAAAGTGTTTTGAATCTAAAAGGAGTTATCATTCTTATTGTTGCTATTTTGTGCCTGTGTGTGGTTTCAATTTTTTTCACCATTATTATGGCAGGGATGAGGCCATGGACAACCGGAGGAGCACCATGACTGGTTTTGTAGCTGAACCCTCTAAGCCATAAATTTTGAAACTTCTCTTAGACACACTTGTATAAAAAAAATCACTTCTGGGTTAAGAGCAACAAGAGAAAAAGGTTTTCATCTCTGCAACTTCTGGAGTAGTTGGACAACTTGTTGGTCAGTTTGCAAAGATGCATGGGCGTTATGTTGTTGGTAGTGCTAGAAGTGTATGATCATGGGAGGATACTGCCAAATTTTTAAAATTAAAAAAAAACACATCTAGGACTCAAATTTGTTATCTTCATTGATGGGAATTGGATTTACACTAAGGTGTTTGTTTCTATGAATGATAGAGATTCTCTTGCAAACTCTTGCACACTCTGGTACACCATGGCATGTAAATACAACACTTACAAGTGCTTGAACATTCTTCTCCAAGGATGAAAATGTGTAGCAATAAAGCTGGTGAATCTTCATTTCAGTTATAAAAGTTCCAAAAATATTTTGCATGAGGTATCATTCACAAGTGATCCAGATCTTAGAAAGTAATATCCAAAGAGGAGTTGTTATCCCTTTGCAAATGAGGAATCATTTCTAGCAGTTTAGTGATAAGGATGCATAATTCAAGGATTTATTCATGTCTTATGAAGTTGTTTTTAGGGGGTTTTCACTTGTTATTTTGAAGTGGAATTGGAACCAGATTTGTAGTCCTTTCACTTGCTTTTTCTAAGGGCTTCTAATTGAAGCAAAATATGTTGGTTTGCAATGCTAAGAGAGCCTACAGGCAACTGTATCATGCAGATTCTGAAGACAAAAATTTGGTATAATCATTAGAGTGTGGAAGCATCACATTTGGCAGTAAAAGCATCCGGAATATTGGAAGGAAAAGAGCAAATAATATGTTCCAAAGAATGTCAACAATATCAGTGTGCATGATAGTAATGAGAATAATCCTTGGAGTTTGAAGAATTTCCTCCAAATATAGCTAATGGATTAAGTAAAATATTTTTGCTTCCCTTGATGATAACTCTCATGAGGTAAGTCCAAATGAAAAGAGCTATCCTCTTCATAGTGAAATTCACTTAATGTTTTTCATCTAGAGATAAGTCTCTCTCTCGTGAAGGAGATTTGAAGGACATTGGTTCACTAAACACTACTTGTCATCTTAATATAAACTTGCACTCGAAAAAATATATTTTATTCCTTATCAAATGTGTAGTCTATCCAACTACAGGATGTCCGATCCATATCAATATTTCTGGTCATTTCAAATTGAAGATGCAGATGTAGTTGCAAAACTTCTTTGTTGACTGAGATTTCAAACAAACATCATAAGATTATTGATGAAATTCTTGTCATGGAAAATGAAACAATTAAAAAAAACACAGAGTTATTCAGACATCAACATATATTTGCCTATTATAAAGGAGCATAAATTATTCTTCAGAAATTCAACTGTCCATCCATTGGGTATACGATTTTTAGTTTTTTGGAGTTTAAAACTACTTTTATCTCCTCTTTGGACACCTCTGCCTCCAAGTATATGTTCATTTCATCACTGATAATGTTGGGAAATAGCTTGATAATTTTCATGATTTCACAAATATTTGCTGCCATTAGACTTTTAAAATGTTGCTTTCTCACTTCAACTATCTCCTTAAAAGATTTATTAACCCTAGAGCTATCTAGCTTATTGTTTTCCCAAAAAATGTTAATGTTTCTTGTATGACTTACGTACTTGTGAAAAAGTTTAGTATTCTTATCACCTTCAAAGAAAAAGATGGTTCTCCTCTTTAGCTTAATGTCTTTTTCCTCTTTGGCAAGGTGTTTTTTTCCCTTCCAACTCTTTGAGAGGATTGATTTCATCTTTAAAAAACACCCCTGCTTTATTATGATTAGAGGTATTTAATTCATTTTTCGACATCCTTTAAATATTTTTGAACAAAGCTTTGAGTTCAATTTGTAGCTTCACCTTTTAGCCTTTTCAGATTGTCTATGAAATGCTTCATGTCTCTATCCTCACTATTACTATCGTAGTGTCTTCAATTCTTGATGACCATGTTATCACTCAGATTTTCCTTAGAAGTTATTAAAAGAAGGAAAGCATCCAAGGTAACCACAAACCAATCTTTTAAGTATAGGTTCCAGCCAACCTACACTCAGAAAAGGCTCTCTCTTTATGATTTAGCTTTGTTTTGATATGATCTTAGGCTAGTTCTTAATGCTTAAGGAATTTTTTTTGTTTGAGTGGTGGAATTAAGAAAATAGATGGGTAGAGAAAGTTTTCATGCCATTGGGCTATGGAGTCAACCGGGAAAGGTTTAATACGATCTGATCAATCACTGAGGTAGGAGTTCACAAGGTAGGCTAGCACAGTAGGGAAAAATCTATAGGTTTGAATGAATGAAAATCTTAACTAGGGCCAAGGGCAATGAAGAATCCTTAACAGGGATTAAGACGAGGAAAGGAAGTATGGTCAGTAGCAAGAGCAATGAAGAATCCTATACGATGGGCCAATAGGGGAAATTAATCACGATAGTAAGGGAGCAACTAAGGATTCCCAGACTAAGGAAATTTAGTAGAAAATATATAGTAAGCAAACAGTTAAAACAAAGAGCACTTAAGCTAATTTTGATGATATTATTCCTTGTTTGCTTTTTCATATTTATAAGAAGAAAATATGATTTTTTTTAACATGAAGAGATAAAAACATTCAGACTTGGAGAAATAATACTTATTTGTTTCCCACTATGCACAAGAATCGAGTGAAATGTCCTCAGCTTTATTTCATAATCCAGTAAATCAGTCCAGTCTTGAGTACAATAGCTCCTTAGATCCAAACAAAAATGTCTACATAGATGCTTTTTAATCCACACTAATTACTTCAACTTGTGAAGCATTTATACAAAATTTAATACAAAATATCTCATAACCATATAAGAATTATTATAGGAAACAAAAAATATCTTCAACATGAAGATAGAGACAGATGGAACACTGTTTGCTCACTCTCCCTTTATTTGTGAATGTGCTAGCTGCTGAATTTCGGATTTGGCTCCTACAATTGCCTTGGTAGTTATGTGCTGGATTCACTCTTATCTTTCACCTACTAATACCCTTTACCTGTGCTGATTGATCCTGTATTACCTGATTTTACCTGGAAGTTATCTTTACCCTATAGATTTACTATAGTAACTTATAGTAAATCAGTCAAACTAGTCCACCATTCATTATCTGGTAATTTTATTCTGATAATTTTCCTGTAAACTTCATCGGCTTTTGTATATTTGGAAAAATTTGGTTTGTTGGTGAACAAGTGCTTGACTTCATGTTCTATGTAGAACATATTTTCTAGGCCATCATAAAGTACGTTTCCTGTAGGCAATGCTTTTACTCCTGAGGAACTAGCTTGGGTTTTGGCTTGTTTATTCAATCTTTCAATATAATCTTCCTGTGTCATTATTTGTCATGTATAACCAGAGGACTAGGAAGTCCTTTTTCTCTCAAGATGCCAT
Organism: Pinus tabuliformis; assembly: GCA_031772625.1. Taxonomy (NCBI): domain Eukaryota; kingdom Viridiplantae; phylum Streptophyta; class Pinopsida; order Pinales; family Pinaceae; genus Pinus; species Pinus tabuliformis. Next base: position 658,228,542 of record CM062809.1, read on the forward strand.
ATTTTAACATGAATCTGTCAATGTCTACTTGAATGTTCTGACACCTTTTCTCTAAATTAAACATTAGGTTCCTTTTAGTAAGAACCTTTTTTATCTCAATAATGGTTGCTGTTCTGTCCTCAATTTATAATTCATCTAGCTAGTACCTATTTCTATTGTTTAAGAAATAAATCAACTAATTTGCTTCCTCAGGCTTGTCTCCCAGTTCTTCCTTTGTCTTTTGTATGGCTTCCATGGCTATTTTGACTAATTCAGTTTATTCAAAAATAACCTGAATGGAAGGTCGAAATCAATGATATTGGTCCAAAGAATATCCTTGATGTCTCCCAATGGATTTTCTAAAGTCAAACCATTTTCAAGGATTCCTATTCTTTCCACCATCCTTTGGTTTTTTTGAGCATCTTCTTTGTGCTATATTTGTGCAAGTTCACAACTCATTTCTAGACTTGTCACTTGCTCTTTGAGTTTCTTGAGTTTTATCGCCTGGATGCTCATTTGTTCCATAGCCTTAACCAATTCATTTTTCCTTTCCGTTGTTGTCCCTGTACTGGTCAATGTACCTATGGCTGATGTAGTGCCTATTACTGGAAATGTTGTTGCTAATGGATTGTTGGTGCCAAGGAAACTGCCAAGGTGGAGGGTACTGCTGTGGAAACTATAGGTATTACAGTCTGAGGAGCGGTGGCCAGCTCACTTTGCTTATACTGTATCAAATTCTCCAATTCCTTCTCAATTTCCTTCAATTGATCATTCCACTTAAGGACTAGGTCCATAAGTTCTTCCTCCTTTTGTTTTTCTAAAACTTCTGCAGTTTGAGGATGGTGAAGAGGAGGGATCTTGAGCTGCTTCTTTAGTGCAGATATGTCATCATTTTTCTTCTTCATCAGTCGCTCTGCTGCTTTCACATCCTTGGGATCATGTCCTAGCTCTATGACCAAGTCCTCCAAGGACTTTATTCTAGTGTCTTTGGCTTGAGAAGAATATTTTTCCAATTGAAGATGTGTTGATGTGTTATTAAATGAGCTCTGCAGTTGATGAGCTGTGATTGCTTTTTTGGTCAATGTGGAGTAGACCATTTCACTTGTTTTCTTATGTAGCTCTATTTGGTCAATAGGATGAATACCCTTTGCCAAAACTTCAAAATCAGTTTTCAAATAATCAGCCATTGACCTTGGTTGTTGCACAGTTGGCTTGAGAAAGCTCATCTGCATCTTGCCTTCCTTTATGTCAAACGCTGACATAAGCCTTGTTTGGTTTGTTGGAGCCATTATGAGATAATGAGCATAGGTTTGAGCCTTTCGTTTTTTGTTCCTTTCCTTGATTTCTTTGTACTTTTCTTTCATATCCTGGCTCTGACCAAAAGGAGCCCTGAAGGAAGATACCTCTGTGCTCTTTTGCCTTTCTAATGCAGGGACTTGTGAGGTAGATGGTGTACCTCCTTAAGGGATGGTGTGCATGCTGCCAGTTCTTTCTGCAAATGTATTGCCTTTTGTCTCCTCAGTGAACTCTTGCTAAGAAAATGGGTTTAACCTTTTCCTCTTAGCATAGGTTTGATCAATAGGTATAGTGTAAGGAGTGGCCTCCTCTCTGCTTCTTTTTGGATTTTTCGCCTCATTTAGAGGAGTCTGCAAAATGGGGGGATTGCTCATATTTAGTTTTGTTTGATTGAGCTCCTCTGAAATCTCAGGTAGCTATGAATCTTCTGCCTGCTTTGATGATCCTGGTTGGCCTGATGATCCTGGTTGCCCTGATGGCTGTCCACTGTGTTCCTGTGAATGTATTTGGGATTGTGTTTCTCCGGGCACCTGTACAAATATATCTTCATCAAGATTCCTATCTAAATCCATCAATACATTGTCAACTGCAACCTCTGTATTATCTTGATCTATCAAAGTGCCCTCCGCCCATTCAGATTGATTAGCATATTGTTCAATTTCTGGGATTCTATGGTGGATTTAAGGAGATAGCTTATTCTTTTTTCTTCTATTACACATGAAACTGTAGGGATCTTAGGTCCATATGTAACTTTGTTTTAATCTCAGTCCTTGCAGGATTTGATTTGCCTCCCTTCCTGCTTCTCTACTGTTACAAATGAATGGGCCCAATTGATCTTTTATTCTAAGTTGGGCTTTCTTCTTGGTTTTTACAAAGTGTACCTCATCTGAATTGATTATTTCTCTGTAGTACTCCAGAGAAAATAGTCTCATGGGGAGGGAATTTGGCATTTGGTAAGGTGGCAACTCACATCTGTAGATTTTGATTTCTGTATGGTTTTGGTACAAGTACCAATCCCCCACTCTGTACTACTTTGACAACTGTAGGACCCTCCTAATGTTTGCACTAATTCTGGGTGGAGGGCTTCCTAATAGCATAGTTGTCATAGGATATACAAAAAGATCTACGAAATCTATGTAAGAGTATTGAGAATCATAGTGATGGGTCACTGAAGTCTAAAAGATCACTGATCTGGGATTACCTTTGGCATCTAGCTTTTGGAGAGCCATTGGGAATCTATCAGCTTGAAAATACAGGAATAAATGGTACAGAACTGAAGAATACTTGAAAACTCTTTCATTTTCCAACCTCATGAATTGATAATGCATTTTGTTGGCAACATGGAAAATTTTAGGGGCTAATGTTCGCCCAGTGGGCTAATTTTCCATGATTTTTCCATAAAAACGATTCGCCAATTTCCAATTTTATAAAAGACGATTCGCCCAAATTTTAGAATATAAAATTATTTTACCTTAAAAATCGCCAACATTATATAGAGACTATATATAAAATAATTATAAATTTGATTAATTTTACAAATATATCAATAAACATTTATAATTTGCATATTAGGGATTAGTGAGATTCGCCAATGTTTTAAACTTCAAGAAAATTTTTCATCCTTAAAATTTTCCTTGGTTGGCAATAAACTTGGCATAGTCAAACAGGATGGCTAGTGGTTAGTCAAGAGAGTAGATTGACATGAAGGATATTATAATTTCATCAACAAATTCACTAGCGGTGTTGCCTAGCACACAGGATATCATGTCTATGATGTCTCGACCAAGGTTGGAGAATATAGTCCACATGTAAGGGGGAGGGTCCTTTGGGGTGTGCTTTTCTTCCCTAAGGAATGTCTGGAATAACTGAGCCAGTCTGGTCGATGTGATGGTAGGATATTTATTCAGCATATCTCCAATTGAAAGAGGGGTCAGACTTTGGCTTGGCTGTAACTGTAGCATTTGGTTAATGGATTCTACAGTTATAGTAAATAGAACTGACTGGTCAGGGGTTCTCACTGCCCTTTGAATAGGATCATAGTTCATGTGGCAGTAATGTATAATCTTTGGAAATATATGCACTATGTAGAACTGGTATTTGGGTAAACCTGATTCCCAAAGTCCAATGGAATCTGCTTGGTTTAAGTATTGGTCTCTATATTTGCAAAAGAATTTTAAAGGGGATTTTGAGACCGAGGTATCTTTAATCTGAAAGTCCTTGTCTGCAAGTGGAAAGTGGTCTAAATCTCTGTGAGGAGTTGTAATGGGCATAACATTCAAAGAGATTAGGGCTTCCATATTTAGTTCTTGTGGATTCAAAGGCGCGGGCAAAGGGTTTTAGGGAAATTGGCAACAATTGGTTTATTTCAGAGTATTTCAGGACTACCAGGTGACTAATTTGCCAAATTACTTAATATTAAATAAATTTAGCTCGGGTTTGGCAAGAAAACAGGGTTTCTTAGTGAAAGTGGGGTAAATACCTGGTCCCGACTATTTGAACGGAGTAATGGTGCTGGTGCACTATTTGCAGGAAGTGCACGGGTCTGCAAGGTGCTCTGGAGCTCATCGGCTTTGAAAGGTTGATGGTTGGTAGCAGGTTGACAGTTTGAATGTACTCTGCGTTTGCAACAAAATTATTCCCTTTTCCTCTTCTGAAGGAAAAATAATTTGGTGGAATATGCAAATCATCCTCCCTTAGTTATTTTTGGGTCTTTACCCTCGAATTTGGTTTCTCAACTTGAAGAACATAAGGTTTTTTCTTGGTAAAAAACAAAAATAATGAGTATTTTTGGTTTTATCTGCAAATTCAATGATTCTGGCGGGTATATTGGAAAAGAAATGGTTGGCGCCAGCTAACGGATGCGACATTTTGTCGTGTAGTGGAGGTAGTAAGCAGGAGCGATAAGCGGAATCTATCGCACCGCTTTTGGGGACTTGGCGATATTGGGAGAGGTTTGCCTGATGCCATTCATCGGGCGACACATAGAGGCGGGTGAACAGTGAAACTGCTCACATCAGGCAAGTAAAGGTCGGCATCGGAGGCTGCTCGATATGAGCGTTAGCCGTTGGATCTAAAGGGGTTAGATCGTAAGGTGATCGGGAGTGTGACTTGATTGGGGAGTTAATGGAGGGGCCCGACGGGACTTTAATTGCGGGTTAGGGCGGCTTAATGACGTCAGGGGTGATCTATTTGGAGGAAGGTTATTAATTAATCAGTGTTTGATTAATTAATCCCTTTTTTGTTTGGCAGATGGTTATGGCTCTTAATTAGTCACAAATCGACTAATTAATCCCTGTAATTATTTACTTAATATGGTTTATATTCCAAACCATTGGGGCGGGATACTTAACATATGGGTTTTTAATAAATATACGGGAAAGGCGTTTATTTCCTGGAGTTAAATAATATAAATAAATTAAAGTTAATATGAAATGGAAGCGGAAAAGCAAATTGAACTAAGTATAATGTATTGACATTTATTTATACATCCATATCATACTTAGGCTTAATGATTTTTGTGGGTTTTTGTGTAAACAAAGGGGTTTTATGTAGGGTTGATTACTTTTTCTAGGTAAATAATGATTTTACCTTAGGAAAAGGGATTTTTTAGGTGAGATGAATGTTTATGGAGGGAGTGAATGTATGTAAGGGGGTTGTAGTACTTAGACCTTGTAAGTTATTGGGCCGAGGGTCCAGTCCCTCCAGAAATCAGAGAAATGCTCTGAGCCCCTTTAACTTAAGGTTTTAGGTACTTTAATTATTGCTTATGGGAAATTAGTGAAAAGGTAAAATGAATGGGGAAATTAATCACTTGATTTTGTAACTGTTTCATTATCATCCATACTTTAAGCAGATTGATGATAAAAGGAAATGACATGATTTTATCCAATAAATCACCATAATTCTACAACCATCCAACTACTTACCCATCTACACATCCTACCATTTTTTCTACTCTTTATTAAGGTGCACTTAAATTGGCAAACCCTTATCAAAATTTTTCTTTTCTTTTACAATGGAAATCTATCTATGTCTATCCTTATTACATCCAAGGGCTTAGATTAAACTGCTAAGCTCCTTTTATTTTCTCTACCTATATACTTATCTGCCAAGATTAAATAGTTTGGTAAGATTTTATTCTCTATTACTAAGCATGAAATTGAAAACATGAAATAGCCAAGTTTACACTGTTTGACCATTCATGGATTGTGGCAAAGGTAACAAGCTGCACACAATATTTTTATTCTACACCAAAGTAAATGGCAGTGACATTTTGACTTGCACACATTCATGGTCCTTTTTATTTCTTGGGGTTCATTTTTCATCTTTTTGACCTTTTTCATTCTTTTTGTCCTTTCATTTTTCTTTTAGGATATACCATCTTCACATTTTTTTTTTTTTTTGAATAAGGAAAACATTTGCAGAAGCAAAGGTATGTACTTATTACAGAGATGAAATTAGTCAATCATAAATTATGACGCCTATTGGTATAGGAACATAACATACCACAACCTTGGAATACTTTTTATTTAGCTAGTAAGTGATTAAACTTAAAGGGGTCTAGAGGATTCTTACTCTCTGATTCAATTTGCAACAATATAGGGTGAGCTTCCCTAAAGAATTTATGATCTCACTCTCTGTATATAACATCAACTGAGTAGCAACAAAGGATTTATCTAACCTTTTTGAAATTCCACTTATGCCTTTTTAGTTATTTCTCTAGGTAGGTTATTTTTTAATTGGTTCTACATTAATTAACTTTTGAACTTCAAAGAAATGACTGAAAAATCATTTAGAAATGGGGTTTTTCTTGCTGCAAGGGCCCCACTGATTTTCAACTATGCCCTTTCCCTCCTCTTTTTTTGAAACCATGACTTTGCTTTAGATTTATTAGAGTTTCTTCCAATGGAGACTTGGTGGTGATCCTGATTAAGTGCTAAACCCCCTTCCAGACCCTAAAATCACCCACAACGTTATTTCTTTGATCTTGTATGATTAGATGACTTGAATATCTCATCACCTTTATTTTGTGAGGCCTCTTTAATTGGATGACCACCCAAACATGACAAAGAACAAATCCCTGCATCATCTTATGAAGCTTCTGAATACTGGATTTCATGTTTTAAATAATGGATAACTGGCATGAAGAGAATGCCACAATTTCTTGAAGCAAAAGATGGACCCAAATTCCAGTGGGGGCCTTAAAGTCCCCTAAACCTTCCTTAATGTTACAATTTTTTTTGGAACACCCAATAATGGAAGGGAATTATTTTAGTACTGTTTGACAGCATGAGGAATTGATAAAAGGGGACCTACCTTGAAAATTCACAGGAAAACCATGTGTTCCTTCAACCACTTTAGGACCACATACCTTAGACTAGCACTTATCACCTTCAAAAGCTCGAAGTTGGAACAACATTTGAATCAATAGTCTTGAGATTTGCTTGCCCTTTTTCTTCTACCTTGTCTAGACTTCAAACTGGCCTCCAAATTAGAATATGTGGACACCACCATTCATAATTTTTTCTCTCTCTACAATATTCCCACAGAAATGCATGAGAGCCAACCCAATGAAATGAGACTTTTCACTATTCAGAAGTCTAACTTCTAGTTTAAAATCCATTTTCCTTTGGAAATCTTAGTATCTGCAACCAATCTCAGTATTTTCATGAAGATCAATTTCTGCCAGCATTTTAATCACTCTCCTATCTTTGAAATTAAAAATTTTCTCCAAGGAGATAAAATTGACCTATAGCATTACTGAAAATTTCTAAATTCCTCCATAGCTCTAAAGGGAGCTTGAATCTATTGCAAAGATGTTTGTTCCTCTTTCTAGTGAACAAATTTGGGACTTTTCATGAATTGTGGGACAATTCCAACCCCATAACTATCAATTTATTATTTAAAGTTATACCCACAAGATTATAACCCACACAAGGAGAATTCAATTCCCATTTCAAAAAAACCTACAATCGACTTATAACATGCTATTTAATATTTTGTATTTCTTCGCATCCTCGGCTTGTGACATAAAGACGCAACAGGCTACTTTTCATTTTATATACTAACACTCCTAAACAATAATAAAGTATGCCCAAATCTGTCATTTCAAATTACCTATTCAGCTCACCTTTTGGTTTTTCAATTATCGAAGTTGTTACCTATATTGATGAGATCATCTACAACCAAGGCTACAATGACAATATCTGTTAGAGTTTTATCCATGTTACACTAAAAGTATTTTTTCTTCAACAACACTACAATACATTATAGTTTCCATTCAATGGAGAAGTGTACCTTGTAGCAGCCTTGGTCTGTGTGCAAATGGGTTGAATTCACAATAGACTTTATCTATTTTTTTGAGGTGTTTCTCCTTCAATAGTACTTCATCTCAGCATATCCTTTCAATCTACACCTTCAACAGATGCATACCACCTTGGGGTACATGCTACAGATTCTAGTTTTGCTGTGAGGGTATAACAACGATGAAAGATTCTTTTAGGCATCTTATGGTTGTTGTATACAAGCATGCTTGTCTAGTGTTTCCCAAACTTATATAGAGCCATATTTAATATACTTTTATAGTTTGACTTAGATGCTCACTTTTCTTAATTTAGGTGTTTTTCTTAGTACTATTATATGCACATATTTATCTTTAAGAAAAGTGTACAGTAGAGAAGGGTTCTATATTTTGAGCTGGGGACACTCTTCTAGGTAGGAGGCACTCTATTCTCGGGAGATTCTGTCATGCATGTTAGGTGATTTATCTTAGACAGAATTCCAATTCCCTGCCAGACAAGACACTGCTGGACATAGTTCCAAGTCCCTAAATTTTCCAAAAACCCACTTGAGCCTAGCTATCTAGATTAGAATCCTTTACATTCCAGTCATCTCTTGGCTGTGATTTCATAGAGAGATCCCTTTATGGTTTGGTAGGTCTAGCTACCAAACTAGAAACTTGGTCTGTGGTTACCTTCATCGATCTCCTCATCAGCCTGGGACATTGTGGAGGATAACATAGGGCATGACAACTAGGGAGTGCCGATGTGATCTAGTGAATGTAAGGTTCCCAAGTCATGGAAAAATGTAATGCTATTTATGAGGTCAAGACTACCAAGGTGTGTTAGGGAATGATAAGGCATGCTAACACGTGCCAGATAGTACGAAGACATGTCAAATAAGCTAATATGTGCCAATTTCTAAGACATGCCAAGATGTACAAGGGTTCCAAGTCCCTGCCTCCTCTTCTTCCATATGCTATCCACTTATGACATTTCCTTTGCAATATTTGGTGCATTTTCTAGTTATAGGTCATTTATAGGTTATAAATGTCTTCAGAGTTTCACTTCTAATTGAGTATTCAACTAAACATATTGATTCTCTTATACATAACTATTTTTCCCTCCACAAACTTTTCATAAATTCAATAACCATTAGGTAGGGACCTGCAGCTTCGATGCTGCTTTTCTTTTTTAGTAAAATATTGCTGAGACTTTAATTTATTGAAAGTTGTAGAATTTACAATTTATGAAGTTTCAAGGTCTAATTTTTAAAAGTATAATTATTTAAAGGGTGTTAGCTCAATGGAAGAACACCTTCTTTACAAGCAGGAGGTTGGTGGTTCGATTCCATCATGCCCCTGACATCCATATGGAATAGCGACGATAAATTATTGGTGATGAAGGCTCTTTTGACCATCACCAATGAGCTTTGGTGACATTTTTCGACCCTCACCAAAAATATGAAATGGTGACGGTCAATGAACGCCACCATATGTACACATCAATATTGACGACCCCCAAAGGTCTGTAACCATAAATCGTTGTCATTGATATGAAATGTGACGATCGTTGTCTGTCATTATAGTCATTATTCGTGACAAACCTTGAATGTCACCACAACACCTATACTTCTGGCAATGCGGCTTTTGGTGACAGTCAATGAACACCATATATATGCATCAATGATGACGACCATTAAAGATCCATCACAATAAATCATTGTTGTTCATATGAAATGGTGATAGTCACTATCCATCATTATAATCAATATTCATGACGGACCTTGAATGTCACCATAACACCTATACTTTTTGTGGCGCCACCTTTGGTGACGTTCAATTTTTAATGACTGAGGCTATGTTCCGTCACCATTGCTCATATACAATGGCGACGGTCACTATCCGTCATTATAAATCATTATTTTTGACGAACTTTGAATGTCACTACAACACCTATACTTTTGGCGACACCACCTTTGGTGACATTTAGCTTTTGGTGACGAAGGCTATGGTCTGTCACCATTGCTCATATTAAATGGTGATGGTCACCATCCATAATTATAATTCATTATTGGTGACTAACTTTGTATGTAACTACAACACCTATACTTTTAGCGACGCCAACTTTGGTGACGATCAGGTTTTGGTGATGAATGCTCTTTTGATCGTCACCAATGAGCTTATGGTGACATTTTTCGCCCCTCACCAATGTGATTTTTTCTTGTAGTGGTTCCTCCTCCTCCACCTCCTATAGGCCCTACCAGATATGCTCCTCTTGTCTTACCTGCTCAACTTCATGACCTACCACAAGGATATTCTACTAGAATAAACACTTTTGGAGGTGAGAAGGGAATTACTGCAGAACAACATGTTGACCAATTTAATGATTTCATAGACTTAGAGGAAGTGGATGACGAAGATGTTAAGATGATATTTTTGTACAAAATTTCATTGGTGAAGTTAGAAAATGGTTTAAAGCCTTAACCCTTAGAAGTATACAAGATTGGGATCCATTAGAAGACAATTTCTTAAGGAAATGGGGAAGTAAGGTGAATCCTATTCAAGCATTGACTGAATATAATAATTTGAAGAAAGAAAGTAATGAATCAGTGCAAGACTTTACAAAAAGGTTTAACAAAGTGTATAATTCCATTCCTGCTCATATAAAACCTCCCCCAGGGGCTGCCCAATTGCATTATGCTGAAGCTTTTGATTATGAGTTTTCCATTTTGCTAAGAGAGAGGGAATCTTCCACTTTGGCTGACATGCAAAATGATGCTGTTAAGGTGGAGGTTAACATGGCTGCAGCAAAAAGGTCAAAGACTGGGAAAGCAAGAGTAAAGGAGGAAGATCAACCTTCTTCATCTTCGGATGTAAAATTTGATAGCATGATGAAAACCATGGAAAAGCTTATGGACAGACTAACACTTGGAAATAATTCTCCTGTTGCACAACCAGAACCATAGATAAGAAACCCTAATTTTAGGAGAATTCAGATTCAACAAAGAACAAGAGAACAAAGAAACCAACTTGATCAGCAAGTTAGACCCCCTTTCCAACAAAATCTAGTTGATGAAGAAGAACTGTATCCAAAAAATCAAGAAGACATCATACATTGTTTTGATGAGGATGAAATAGGGATGTTTTTAACAAAAGAAGAGCATGATGAATTTAGTAATGACACATGTATTGATGAAACTGAAAAACAATCAGAATACCTGAAAGGATATCAACATGTCATTTTTGAGATGCAAAAATAATATAACTTGAGGAATAGGAATGTCCCTGTAGTTGCCCATAAAAATAAGCCCAACAAAGTAGATGGTCCAAAAGATGTTGAACAAAAGAAGGATGCTCCTTGGAAAGAAATTGAAAAAACTCGAATGGTTTTTAGCCTTGAAAATGATATTTCAAAAATAAATTTTGTTGTCCCCTTTCAAGAAATATTAAGGGATATCGAATACAGGAATCAAATTGTGAAAATGCTTAACACTTAGGCTGGACCCTCTGATAGTCTAACTTTGCAAGAAGATCACCCTACCATTTTCTTAGGGCCACGAGTGGAAGATGAGAAAAATAAAAAAAATAAAAAAATACCACCATTCTATGTGAGTTTAAATATTCATGAGATGACATTACATAATGCTATGTTAGATTTAGGAGCATCTCACAATTTAATGCCAAAGGTCATCATGGAAATATTGGGCTTGGACATAACCAGACCTTACAAAGATTTATTCTCATTTGATTCTAAGAGAGTTCAAAGTATAGGCTTATCAAATATGTGGTGTTTGGTCTAACTCAAGTCTCTGCTAAAACTATAGTGTTGGACATAATTGTAGCAGCTATCCCACTGAAGTTTGATATGTTGTTGTCTAGATCATGGGCTGCTAAAATCAAGGGAACCATGCAAATGGACATGTCCTATGCCACTATCCTTATTTTTGGAGAGAAGAGAAGATTATATCAACAGTCTAGAATGGCATATATGGTCAACAACAAAGACAAAGCTCAAAATTTCCCAGTTTATACAGTGGAAATAGAGTTAGGATCCTCCATTCTTTTCAATGGCATCACCAGTGAAACATAAAATCATCAAAAATAAAATCAACGAGCTGAAGAAATTGACAGAGAAGGTTGGTGGAACATGAGATTTGATGGTTCTACTGGAAGAGATGGAGTTGGTGTAGGAATTTGGATAATCAACCCAAGAGATGAAAGTAAGTTTTGATATTACAAGATCAATTTAGATTGCACAAATAACATGGTAGAATATGAAGCTCTAGTTTTGGGTTTAGAAGTTTAAAAAAACTTAGGTGCTAAAAAGATTTCAGTTTTTGGTGATTTTGAGTTAGTCATCAAACAAGTAAATGACACCTATCAAACCAAAGATGTTAGAATGAGAGCATACATAAATTTAATTCTTGAATTGCTGGAAAATTTTGAAGAACACAATTTCACAATCATGCCTAGAGAATAGAATGGTATTGCAGATTCCTTGGCTATTTCAGCCAACCAATTTACAATTCCAACTCATTCTAGCAAGAAATATGAGATTGAAATTAGACATAGGCCAACCATTCCTGATAACATAAAAATCTGGCAGGTATTTGACAATGATCAACAAGTAAAAAATTTCCTGGAATTGAAAGAAGAGTTTGAAACTACTCAAGTCGATCAACAGAATATGTTTGCTGAAACCAAAGCTGATACAAAAGTCATCCAGCTGAAAAACAATTGTTTTCCTAAGGGGCTGATTCGTCTTGGAAAATTATTTGACCAGAATGATGGAGCCAAGAATCCTAAGATAAAATCTGATGATGAAGAGGTTGAAACCTATAATCTTGGTATTGCAGAAAATCCTAAGCGTGTCAAGTTGTCCAAGTACTTTTCTTTCGAGGTAAACTAGAAATATTTTGATTTGATCAAGAGATACATAGATGTCTTTGCATGGAGTTATGTAGATTTGAAAAGTTATGAGCCTAGTATCATCCAGCATACAATACCAATAAATGAAAAAGAAAATCCTTTCAAACAAAATCTGAGGAGGATTAATTCACTGCTTATGCCAATGATTGAAAAGGAGATTAAAATGTTGTTTGAAGCAAAGATCATAGTTCCATTGAGGTTTTCCAGTTGGTTGGTGAATTTGGTACCTGTAAGGAAGAAAAATGGAGAGATAAGGATATGTATTGATTTTAGAAACTTGAATAAAGTATCAATAAAAGATAATTATCCTTTTCCAAAGATGGATCACATACTGCAGAACATTGTAGGATCCCAAAGGATGTCAATGTCAGATGGTTTTTTAGGCTATAATCAGATACTGGTGCATCCTGATGACCAAGAGAAGACAACTTTTACCATGCCCTGGGGAACATTTATGTATGCCAAGATGCCCTTTGGACTCATGAATGTAGGAAAAACTTTTCGCAGGGCCATGGATATTGAATTTGCAGAAGAAAAGGACAAATCTGTGGTTTTATATTTGGATGACATCACTGTGTTCTCAAAGAAAGAAGAAGAACATCTCAAGCACTTGGAAAAGATTATTCAAAAATGCAGAAAATTTGGTATTTCTCTGAACCCCACGAAAAGTGTTTTTTCTTTGACAAATGAAAAGTTATTGGGTCATATAATATCAAAGGAAGGGATTAAAATTGATCGAAGTAGAGTTGATGTTATTCAGAAGATAGATCTTCCCAGAAACATAAAAGAAATTCAATCTTTTTTAGGTAAGGTGAATTTTGTTAGAAGATTTATTACTAACGCATAAATTGTGAAGCGTATCACCAAGATGATTAAGAAGGACTACAATATTAAGTGGACAGTTAAACATTCTTTTGAAGAGATCAAGAAGGCTCTTACTCAAGCTCCAATACTCATAAACCTTGATTTTTCAAAAGAATTTCTAGTTTTTACATTTTCTTCAGAACATACAATTGCAAGAGTATCGTTGTAGAAAAAAGAACAAGGAAATGGACAACGTATTTCTTTTTTCAGTAGGACACTTGGAAATTCTGAATTGAAGTACAACATTATGGAAAAACAAGCTTATTCTTTGGTGAAGGAACTTAAGGATTTCAGGGTATATGTCATCCATTCACACATTGTTGCTTTTGTACCTAATGTTGTAGTAAAAGATATATTAACCCAAGATGATCTAGATGGTAAGAGGAGTAAGTGGATTGCCACTTTACTGGAATATGATTTGGAGATCAGACCTAAAAAATTTGGGAAAGGACATGGACTGGCAATGATGATGACTCAACAAAATTTTGATTATCTAGACATTAATTTTATAACAGGAATTTTAGATGTGATTGCAGATGAAGAGCTGATCCCTGTTGAAGAAAAGTTCATTATGTCATACTAGTATAAGGATGTCATTTTTGTTTTACAACATCATATTAACTCCTGAATTATCAAAATTAGAAGCCAGATTTCTCAAGCTGAAATATATGAGGTACTGTATCTTGAACAAAAGTATGTATTAGAAAGACACATGTGGAATACTTGTTAACTGTCTACTAGAGGATGAAGCTGAGGAAATTATTGAAGAGTTTCATAAGGGTGACTAGGGGGGTCGTGATTATTGGAAAGAAACAATGAATAAAATACTTAGAGCAGGGTTTTACTGGCCTTCGATGTTCAAAGATGTGTATATGAAGATTGCTGCTTGTCATGAATGTCAAATATTTGATGGAAACAGAAAGCTTCTCCCATTACCTCTAAAACCCATATTTGTAGAAGCTCCTTTCCAGCAGTGGGGGCTAGATTTTATTGGCAAGATACATCCTACATATTCAGGCCAACATCATTGGATCCTACAGCCATTGATTATTTTACAAAGTGGATTGAAGCAGTTCCTACAAGACAATCCACAGACTCAATAATCATACAATTTATGGAAAATAACATCTCATCTAGATTTGGTTGTCCAATGAATATCATCACTGACAATGCTCAGGCCTTCAAATCAAAGAAGCTGGTAAGTTTGTGCAACCAATATAATATCACCCTTTGTGACTCTACAACCTATTACCCTCAAGGTAATAACCTAGCTAAGTCATCAAACAAGAGCCTAGTCAGAATTATCAAGAGATTTTTGTAGGAAAACAAGAGGTCATGGCACTTGAAACTTAAATTTTCTTTATGGGCTAACATAATTTGTACTAAAAGCTCCATAGGAGTTTCTCCTTATGAGTTGGTTTATGGAACTGAAGTTGTGTTCCCTAGTTCTCTTGGAGTTCTAGTGATGAAATTATTATAAGGATTGGAGGAAGAACCAAATGCAATACAAAGGAGGATCAATCAACTAATTGCTTTGCAGGAAAAAAGAGAAAAAGTATAGACCAATTATCAACAATCTCAAAATAGAGATAAAAGGACAATTGACAGAAAGACACAAGAAGAGAATTTAAATATTCATGATGTGGTTTTGAAGTGGGAGGCTCAGATTGAAGACAAAGGAAAACATGGCAAGTTTGAAAACATCTGTAAAGGGCCATACAAGATTGCAGCCTACCATAGAAATAACAAATTTATATTACAAGAGATGGATGGTCAACTATGTAATGGAGGACCTATCAGTGGCAAGTTTCTCAAGCATTACTCCTCTTGATTTAGTCATCTCGAAGAAACACCATTGTATATATTCCATTTTTCATTTTCAAATTTGTAGGTGTGGATGATCTCTTCAACAAGTTTGAGCCCAAAGTGAAGGCCATAAGAACTTGGAGATGATATCATCAGTTTTCAATTTTCAATTTTCAATAAGGTAACTGCTATGTTAATTCTTTGCTGCACCAAAAGGGCACAAAATCCCCATTGGAGCCACTGTTATCCATGATAAATCTTCGGAATAGTTTGTTAAGTCTATTGGTCAAATTAGCTAGGGTTTTCAATTTTTCTCAAAATAAAGTTCATGATCATAGTGTTTTTGGTCATCATGTCATGATGTGGGGTCCATGTAAGTTCAAAAATGGTCAATCATAAATGTTCAATTCCAAAATTCCACGTGTTTTGGGCTTATTTGTTCATGATTGGCATTTTGACAGTTTTGTAGAAATTTGTAGCAACTCCAGTTAGGTAATCTGAGGGTTTTCTACGAAATTTCCTGACACTTCCATAGCAAATCTGTCTCTTCGAATGCATATCCTGTTGTAGAATTGTGTTGAATTACAAAACTATATTAAACGATGGAATACCGATCCTTTTTGTTTGAAAAGTGTGATTGGTCAGTCTTATGGTGGGTCACAGATGCACTTTATCAGTCTTTTGTCCATTTTCTGTACATATTGACACCGTGTAGCTTCTTGTTGCTAACTCGTTCATTTGTATTTAACTTTACTACCATAAGCTTCACACTATCATAAGAGTCGGTTTGATTTCTCTCACACAAGTCTTGTTGTCTCTAGGTTAGAGTCCACTGTTGTCTAGTTGTCTTTAGGTTGATTTTTAGGTGGCAAGAAAGTGACAAGGAGGAACCCTACGTGTTGCAACCATGGAACCCAGAAAATAGTATAAGGTTCAGTGGTGTGTTATGAGCCCATGGACATGAAATTGCTGTAGGAATAACTTACCTTCGTTCAAGTGTTTCCCAACGTGGGATGCCTACGTTTTTTCCAAAATCTACAGGGTTTTACGTGCACATATTTGCAAAGACTTTGTTGTAAACTTCACTGGAACATAAACGAAAGTTGGTATTCTAAACTTTTCAGTGTCCCTGGACACAATTTCCCATGCTATAGAGATCCCTAGGTTAGGAGAAATGTAGTTTAAATTCCAGAAGATCAGGCTGCAAAACTGTGATGAATTTGTCAAGGAGAAACACAAAAGGATTGATATAACTGCAGGCATTCCCAGAACTTGCATTAAAGAATATTTTTCCAATCTCTTAATGGTCATCCAAAAATATTTCACATGTGAAGGAAAATTTAACATGGTGTATCAATATCATTTTAGATTGATACTTCATTTCACAGGTAAACAACATCTAGACATTCCATTTTATCTATTTAGAAGTTTGGGAAAGATGGTAGACAAGGTCAAAGCCAAACCTGATGCAAGTGACACCTCTATTTTTCACCACGGCCTCATCAAACTTTTGGTTGTAGAATATCTAAATAGACTAAAAATAGTTTGGCTTACTTTCTTATTCTTGAGTGGCTATGAGTTAGATACTGCCACCCCTTCTAGGAAAACTCCAAAGTCTAAATCAACAACCCCTAGAGAAGAGCAGCAACCAGAGGTAGAGAAACAACTAGAGGCAGAGCAACCTATAGTAAAGGCTTACACAAGCATAGAGAGGAGGATGACCGAGAGACAAAGTAAAGAACAAAGTAAAAGTAAGGGTAAGCTAACTAATATCCTAGAGGTTATTGAGATTGAAGAAAGCCCAATTGAGCAGCCTATAGAAGTGACCAAGACTAAAACTAAGAAGAAGAGAAAGATGGTTAAGAAGGTTGACTTCTCACAAGAAGAACATGGTTTCATCTTTAGGCCAAAGAAACCTGTTACAAGGTCAAGGCAACAAACTGAAAAGATGTTAGAAGTGCCTTTAAAAAAGATAGAGTTGTCAAAGAAAAGGAAACGCAAGGAGCCTGTACAAGAAAAAAGTGAAATAGAGGTTCTGCAAGAACAATTGAGAGAGGATAGATAAGAAGTCATTAATTCCAAACTTGAGTTTGAGGAGTGGCAAATGGAGGTGTCAAAGAAGATAGATTTCTATGATGAAACTGCAAAAAAATCCAAAAAATTGATAAAGAAGACTTTGCCTTTGCATAGAATGTTGAAACACATGAAAAAAAGGAACAACTGGCTACAAGAATACATGAATAAGTTATATGGACAAATCAAAGCATTAGAAACTCAAAATGAAATGATCAAAACTGAGCTCTTAAAGAGAAATCTCAAGATTATTGTTGAAATAGATGCTACTCCTTGAATATGGTAAAAATTTCAATTTTTCTTTACCATGTTGAACCAGTAAATTTAGCCTTATGTATAGTTGAACAAGGTATTAGAAGTAATAAGGAGGCACTAGAAACCATGAAAACTAAAAAAACTCAGAAATTTCAAATTTCGTAGCAACTCCCCATAGTTAAGTTGAAAATTTGCTACGAAACTGTTGTAGCTTTTCATGGAGGAGAGAGAAAATTAAAAACATAGCAAAGGGAGTTCTAAGGGCATGTATTTAGCTTAAAAACATCAAGGAAAACCTCAGAACTTGCAAAAAGAGCAGAGGGGTAGCAGAAAAGTGTTTTTTGAATTTGCTACTAAAGTTTGCTATGAAACTGTCAAAACTCTGTTTTTCTGCATTTTGGAAGTTTTTGGACATCAAACAGTGAGGAAAATAGATGGATTACAGGTCATGAAAGTGTCCACATCAACTCCTACTTTTCAGGGAGACATGTCAGCAAGTCAACCAAGTCAACATCCACGTGGCATGAGACACATCATCAGCTCCAACACATTCAGAAAATCAGTTGGGTTTGATAAGCTCTATCAACAGAATTCAGTTGAGTTCATTAATGTTGGAAGAGTCCTACTTGTATTCAAATTGTGAAAAACCGAAATCCCTAAGATTTCTCAATAGGTGTCAAGTAGGATAAGGTCTCTAAACTAATTGACTGAATCTAGCCCCAAGTGGTAGATTTTTGTAATTAATGATATGATGGTGGTCTTACTCTATATATTTGTAGTTTCTTGACTCTGAAGGGTTGATTGATAATGTGAGAAGCTGACTCTATGTAAACTTTTGATCCAGCTAATATATATTGCAGCAACTCTGTTTTTATACCTGAGACTCATGTTATGGCTTTATGTGTTCTTATCATGTTTTCTATGTTGCTATCAATGTTCATAGTATTTTGATTACTTGGAATTCATGTCAAGTGCTCCAACTTCCTTCATTTTCTATGTATGATTGTGAATGTTTATTTGACATCAGTTTTAAAGCCATAAATGCCTTAGTTTCCATTAAACATTGTTGTTTGCCAATGATTTTCTTTTATTTGACTCCATGCCCAATGGTGGTAGCCATCACATTCTCCTTCACCTATAAAACTACATAAAAAGAAATCAGAGTTAGCCATCTATAGTTTTGAGTTGATTAAAGTGAATTTGATAAGTATTTTGAGAGAGCCCTCTCAGATTGGAAGGGCTAACTTCCAGTCAAAGTGGTTTGAAATAGTTATGCTGGGTTGAAGGTTGACACAACCCAACCCTTTTAGCTCAGTGATAACAACATGAACATGCTGATTGAACTTGTGTTTGAAGGTGTCAGGGACATAAATATAGATATGTCACTATGTTTGTGCTATAAGAGGTTGGCATGATTTGGCTTATTGGTATATATGAACAGTGTTTTGTCATGATGCTTGACAATAACTTTGAATTGATGATTGAGATATGCTTTGACTATAGATCTCTCTATGATAGAAAATTTGGACTTGACCTAATGTCTAATGATCTGATGTTATGCGGGCATAATGAATTATGTGAATATTCAGAAAAATGATTTTGTATTGGCCTCCTTGTTCCTAGCACAATGGTTGAAGTAATGATAGTTGTGATTCAACATGAAAATGGAACCTACATGACTCATCCTTGGTGTATGCATTTGCACCTAGTGACATAAATGAATTGTAATATGATAATAAGAATGACTTGATCAAGTTCAGATTGATAATGCATCGTTGATGACAACTTGTTAGCATGATGAAGTCATGATTTGATATGATATTCACCTGTCGCCTCGTTGGTAGTATTAATACTATGATAATGGTGACTTTAGTAGTGGTTGTGATCTGGCTTCTAAGATTTGATAAGCTGACTCTGTTGATGTGATGGTACAAAATTGAGTTATGTAACGCTGATTATGTTGGCTTAGCAAGGAATTATGCTTATTGCAATCCATATATGTCTATATTTGACAGTTATCTGATGAAGTCAAGACGATGAGTTCCAAGGTATGGCTTTGATATTGATTATGGTTTTGGTTTTATAGCCTGATTATCTAATTGTGACTGGTGATGATCATTTAACGATCTAAATTAGAGGGCTATGTCTTTTGAAGCCCGAAATGATTTATCATGGCATGATGAATCGATTTCTAGAATCTCGGAAAGAAATTCCATATTGAAAAGCTATTGGAAAATGTTTTTGAATAATGAAAATGTAAATCCCTGGATACTCCGATTTGTAGTTCAAGATGTTTTTGAACTTGACATGGCATCCGATAGTTGTTTGAAGCATTGATGTTTCATTTTGAACGTCCATATATATATAGATAGATATGATGTGCATAGAACTTGAATAAATTCATGATTAAGCTGCTTCATTCACAAAGAGTTTCCACCAAGCATGCTTTGAAATATATGCATGAGGTGTTCTATTTTTGAGAGTGAGATATCTCTCCTATGATATGTGACTACATGGATGCATTTTTGTTAATAAATATTGTTGTTAAACACATTTTAATCTTTCTTTAGTATGAGATCTACCATGATATCTTGGATGAGAGGTCCATAATACGATTGAGGATGAGTACGATGTTGCTAGCATGGCTAGCTATGAGGTAAGATGAAGAAGCTCCTTAGAGAGCTATCTGAGCATGATCTGGATATGACATGGATACATTGAGATCTGATTAGCATAAAGTCCCATATTTATAGTTGGGACCAAGATACTCACATATATTTAGACATTGCAGTTGTTTGAAACAAGCTCAGGCTTGTGGTTGGAACCACCTTGAGAGTGAGGATGATTATGGTATCCGTTTGTGATTTATATGATTATTTATGTTCTGAAATGATATTTCATTTGATGTTATGTATGAACAAGAAACAACTTCTATTGAGATAAGATGATACCAGATATGAGTATGATGAGAGCAACACTAATAAAGGACACTGATCCAACTCTTCCCCCCTGTTTGAGCTCCCAAGGAGAGGAATTAAAGGAGAATGGCTCCTAGGATTGAGGGAACTATGGATAATAAGGCATGACCCCTATATGTTACCCATAGGGTTGAGGGTGCTTCTCCCCTGTTTGTTCTTTGCAGAATATACCCTAGTTGGCATAATACTCACCAACATGGCTTGTTGGGAATAATGCTCCTTGTTTGGCCAATGAGTTGAGAGTGTACTTGAGGTGTACAACGCAAGGTGATTATGATGTAGGTGTTCTACCACATGACTATGCACAACCAATGAGGTCCATCTTCGTCGGTTTATTTCATCAGGCCCACCAAGCGAGAAAGGATCAAAGTTTTTTGGAAGATCAGTAGGCAATAGGATCAGGTTGAGGGTAAGCTCCTCGATGAGATTCCAGCTTGAGGGTAAGCTCCTCGATGAGATTCTAGGGTCGATATATTCTTCCCTATGTGTTTGTATACCCTATTCCTAGATATGGGGTTCCATATGTATAACTCCCCCATGAGATTCTGGGTTTCCATGTGCTCCTCGATGTGGTTCCAGGTTGAAATGTGTTCCCTGATGATATTATCTTTGATGATGATCAATGCTGATATTCCAGGAGTAGCCCACTGGCACATATTCCAAGTTGCATCCTCATGGGTAGAGGGTGGTATCTTAAGCTCCCCTCCCGTAACAAATTCTTCTTCTTCTAGATCTGAGAATGCTCAGTATATGAGCAGGAACAATTAAGAGTTAATCAGGAATAAGAAAAGGAAAGATTGAGATGCACAATGATAATTTGTGATGATGAGACACTTGATGTGGACATGGAATGATGACTACATGAAAAATATGATCCGTGATGATACGTGATGACACTTGAAGATTCCATAATGGCATATTGATTGATGGACATATATTGGCATGTGGAATTCTCCCTAGTTGAGAGAGAGTGTTAATTTTTGCAACTGTGATCAATTTCCACCTTCAATAACTCAAATGACCAAGATAATGATTGCATTAGGTTCCTATTTTTGAGAGGACAAAAATCGACCTAAATATCACCCAATTTGGTCAAGCAAAAGTTGAGTTATGAATTATTTTATTCATACATGTATTATGGAATGGGTTGGCCCTAACCACATGGGTAACTACTTAACCCCAACTAGACCCTCATGAAAGCCTATAAATAGGACACCTCAAGCTCATTTAGACACATTAGATCAAGCCATATTATCTTCTCTTATTGTCTTGGTTCGCATAGGTCTGTCGGAGGAAAGTTCGGACAAGGGTCTGCAATCTCAAGGTCGAAGCTCGTTGTTGGGCCCCTATAATACTAGTGATTACCCAATTACTATTGTAGTTATACCCCTTATTAATATTTTTGTGCCCCTATTGCCCCCATATTGTTATTACTGTGCCCCATAGAATCCCTCTATTGTTATTTTTGTGGCTTTATATTATTATTGTTAGGTCGGCTGGGTTATATTGTGACTCCTTAGACTCCTATATATAGAAATGAGGTTTTGTCATTTGTATAATCGAAGAATTATTCATTTATGTAATGTAAAGGAGGTTTCCCCCTCAAAGAGGCTGAATTCTAAGGCGTTGATCTATCTTTTCTATCTTTTCTTGAGCTGGTTTCATAACATTTGGTATCAGAGCCTTAGATTCTAGGGTTTCGCTGCTCCCAACAGGTCATCGTGGCATTTTTGCTATAAATTTTTTTCTGAAATGTTTCAGAAGCTAAAACAAAAACCCATTTGAGAAGACATCGTGCTGAATCTCGGGTCCAAATTTCAGAACTTTTTACACTATATTTTCGGAGATATGATCTGAGGAAGTTGGTCTTCTTGCAGACTCCTGAATTACATTCTAAACATGTGACATGGGGAAAATCGTCATAACTTTCTTTCTGAGCATCAGATTGAAATTTCGTAAGAAGGTACAAAAAGAGGACAGACTATAGTTTCTTTTATGTATTTTTTTTAGAGTGAAAGGTTGAAACAGTGATTCGTGGCACGTCGTACAAGTTGGCTCTACGGAACTAGCCTATAAGCAGGTCACTGTGGGAGATTTTGCATAACTCTTCCTTGGAGAATCCAATTTGGATCAGACTGGTGGCATTGGAAAGAGGACGCAGAAGGCTACTATAGGTCACAATTTCAGAACTAGATGATTCAAAATTACAGAGATACATCAGATTCAATATTAGGCTTCTACGAAGTGAAAAAAACGTGTGTAGTTTTTTTTTAAATTTTTGCATAAGCTTGGTTTGAAGGAATTCAAAGGGCATAGTAAAGCATTATTATCAGTAACTGATGCCCCAAGGAAATAAAATGCAAACACCTAGTAAGAACCTGAAAGCTCCAGCATGACTCATGAAGAAGAGGAAGAAATGCTACATGATATATCAAAATTACAAGAACAAGTGCAACAAATGTCACGCTCACAAAAGCTAACAGAAGCTAAGATAAATGGCGTGGAATCTAAGATAAATGGCGTGGAATATAAGATAAAGGGCATGGAAGCTAAGATGGATGATTTGAAGATAGATTTGAAGAGAGACATGGCAGATTTGAAGACAAATTTGACAAATTTTCTACAAGAAATACTTACTAATGGTGAAAAGCTTGTAAAGGAAACTCATGATGCGAACAAAAGAAATTTTAATCATGATTCAATAGACTCTAATGTTGGATCAAAGACCCACCATATTCCAAAAATCGATATGAGGAATTTTGATGGCAAGGATCCTGCAACATGGATATTACAGATGGAGCAATTTTTTGATCTCAATAATGTGAAAAGCACACAAAAGGTACGTATGGAAACTTTATATTTGAAACCAAATCAGTTTGTATGGTATCAATGGCTTTGCTCTCGTAAACAATTTATCACTTGGACAATTTTTATGGAAGAATTGATAGCACATTATGAGGATACAAAAAGCAACGCTTTTTTTAGCCAATTGATAAGTCTCAAACAAAAGGGTTCAATAATGGAGCACATTAAGGAGTTCCAAAAATTGAACATAAGGGTAAAATATATTCCATAGGAGCATATGATTGATGTTTTCATAGGGTCTTTAAATGATAATATCCAACATGATGTTCACCTTTGGGAACCTGATTCATTAGAGAAGGCATTCAGGTTAGCAAGAAAAATGGAAAGCAAAATTATGGCAACCAGGAAGCATACCACTCACAACTATAAAGACGGAAGTGTTTTTGCCCCTAGTCTTCCACAACCTATAAGGTTGACACCTCAACAATTGGAAGAAAAAAGAGCAAAAGGGCTTTGTTACAGTTGTGATAGCAAATACACTAAAGGTCATAAGTGTGTTGAGAAGAAATTATTCTACATAGATTGTGAAGAGGAAGAAGAAAAGGTCAAAAGAAGAGGATATACTCCAACAACAAAGCCTAGATGAAGAACAAATAAATCCGACCATATCTTGTAATGCATTGGTGGGAATTACCACTCCTCAAACCATCAATATAGAAGGACAAATCAAGAAGAAAAAGGTAATAGTGTTGATTGATTCAGGAAGCACCCACAATTTTATTCATTGTAAGGTAGCAAAAGAATTGAATTGCTTCCTATATCCAGCACCAGAGTGTCAAGTGATGATTGCAAATGGAGGAACAATAAATTGCACTAGAAAGTGCCATAATATCAAGCTATCCATGGGAGAATATGTATTGACTAGCCCAATGCTTTCCATTCCAATGGGAGGTGCTGATGTTGTACTAGGAGTCCAATGGCTACAATCCTTGGGTACAATAGCTTTTAATTTTCAAGAACTTTTCATCAAATTTTCTACGAAAGGAAAGGAAGTTGAATTAAGGGGTATTGCAGGGAAACCATGAAAGATAATCAGCTCTAATGGTATGACAAAGCTTCTAAAAAAAGAACAAAGAGGTGTAATTGCACAATTATGTTCGCTAGATGTTTCCACATCGGAATCATCTATTTCTCCAGATCTCCAAAAAGTCCTGGACAATCATTCCAAGGTATTTGAGACTCCCAAAGGTCTCCCACCTATGCGTGATCATGATCATGCTATTCATCTGATTCCAGGAAGTGTTCCTCCAAACATCAGGCCGTACAGATATCCCTATGTCCAAAAGAGTGAAATTGAACGTATGGTTGCAAAAATGCTAGAGGCTGGTATAATTCAACCGAGTCAAAGTTCTTTCTTTGCTCCAGTAGTATTGGTGCACAAGAAGGATGGATCATGGCGCATGTGTTCGGATTATAGGGAGCTCAACAAGCTCACTATTAAAGATAAGTTCCCCATTCCTGTCATTGATGAATTATTGGATGAATTGCATGGATCAATTTACTTCACCAAATTGGATCTTCGTTCAGGATATCATCAAATCAGAATGAAGACTGAAGACATTCCAAAAACAACATTTAGAACTCATGAGGGTCATTATGAATTTTTGGTCATGCCTTTTGGCCTTACCAATGCACCTTCAACATTTCAAGGTTTGATGAATTCAATTTTCAAACCATTCCTTAGAAAATTTGTGTTAGTATTTTTTGATGATATACTAATCTACAGCAAGTCTTGGAAGGATCATGTTGAACATGTTGACAGGGTGCTACAACTATTGGAGGAGAAACAATTATATGCAAAAAGATCCAAATGTTTCTTTGGAGTCCAGGAGGTGGAATATTTGGGTCATATTGTATCTCATGAAGGAGTTAAGGTAGACCCTAGAAAAATTAAAGCCATTAAGGAATGGAAAATCCCCACATCCATAAAGCATCTGCGAGGATTCTCGGGTTGACAGGGTATTATCGCAAGTTTGTTAAGAATTATGGGAGAATAGCAGCACCTCTAACAACATTATTGAAGAAAGATGCATTTTCATGGACTCCGGAAGCAACAAAGGCCTTTGAACATCTTAAAGAGGCAATGTGCCAAGCACCGGTCTTAGCTACACCGGACTTCACAAAAACCTTTATTGTGGAATGTGATGCTTCAGGAAATGGAATTGGTGCTGTTCTAATGCAAGATGAAAGACCCATTGCTTTTGAAAGTCGTCCAATCAAGGGAAAGTTTTTAAGCAAAGCTATTTATGAGAAGGAAATGTTGGCAATACTCCATGCACTTAAGAAATGGCGACCCTACCTAATGGGAAGACACTTCAAGGTAAAAAATGATCATGATAGCCTTAAATACTTTTTAGAACAAAGATTATCCTCTGAAGAGCAACAAAAGTGGGTCACAAAGATGTTGGGTTATGACTTTGAAATCATCTACAAAAAGGGAAGCAAAATGTGGTGGCAGATGCACTCTCAAGAAAGGATGAGGATGTGGAAGCATTGTTGTGCGCCATTTCTATTATCCAACCAGATTGGATAAACGAAGCAAGGGAGGAATGGAAGAATGACGAAGAAGTGTGGGCACTTATTCGAAAGTTACAACAAGATTCCAGTACGTCTGATACATTTAGCTGGCAAAATGATTCGTTATGGTACAAAGATCGCTTATACCTCTGTAAGAATTCCCAGCTAAAACAAAAGATTCTTATGGAATTGCACACTTCTCCCTTAGGAGGGCACTCAGGATTTTTAAAAACTTACCACAGGGTTAAGAAGGAATTTTTTTGGGATGGCCTTAAATCAGATATTCAAAAGTTTGTGGTGGAATGTTTTATTTGCCAACAAAATAAAGTTGAAACAATTAACGTTGGGAGGAGGTTTCAATGGATTTTATCACAGGTTTACCCAAGTCTGAGGGAAAGAGTGTCATCATGGTGGTAGTTGACAGACTTACCAAGTATGCACACTTTTGTGCATTATCACATCCATTTAAAGCCAGTACAGTTTCTACTGCATTTATGGAAACAATTCAAAAGCTACATGGAAACCCAAAGATTATTGTAAGTGACAGAGATCCCATTTTCACTGGAAATTTTTGGACAAAATTATTTTCTTGTCTTGGTACTCAGTTAGCTCATAGCTCATCTTATCATCCTCAATCTGATGGGCAAACTGAGATAGTAAACAAATGTTTGGAAGGATATCTTCGTTGCTTTGTATCTGATAAACAGACACAATGGGTCAAATGGTTGCCTCTGGCTGAATGGTGGTATAACACTTCCTTCCATACAACAACAAAAATGACCCCATTTATGGCACTTTATGGGTATCAACCACCATCCATCACATCATATTTAAGAGAAAATTCTAAGGTTCAGGCAGTGGAACATCACATCGAACATCAACAACAAGTCCTCCAACTCTTAAAGGATAACCTCGTGTTGGCACATAATAGAATGAAACAACAGGCAGATCAACATCGCAGTGAAAGAAGTTTTGATGTAGGTGATTGGGTATTCCTACGGCTACAACCATATAAGCAAATGTCCCTCAAGCAAGCTAAGAAGGATAATAAATTATCACCAAAGTATTATGGTCCGTACAAGGTGTTGCAAAAGATTGGTACTATGGCATACAAATTGGAGCTTCCTGCAGCTTCTCGATTGCACCCAGTTTTCCATGTTTCATGTTTAAAGAAGGTTATAGGAGACAAGCTCCCAGTTCAAACAATATTGCCAGAACTTGACGAGGAAGGAAAAATTATATTGGAACCGGAAGCAGTCACAGAAACAAGAACTCGACAGCTACGAAATCGATCAATTTCAGAGTATCTTATCAAGTGGAAGAACTTATCTGCTGAAGATTCCACATGGGAGGATGAGAATTTTATACAGAAGTATCCAGAACTACTCAAGCGTTGAGGACAACACTTTTTTGAAGGAGAGGGGCATGTTGGGTCCCTATAATACTAGTGATTACCCCATTACTATTGTAGTTATACCCCTTATTAATATTGTTGTGCCCCTATTGCCCCCATATTGTTATTATTGTGCCCCATAGAATCCCTCTATTGTTATTTTTGTGGCTTTATATTATTATTGTTAGGTCGGCTGGGTTATATTGTGACTCCTTAGACTCCTATAAATAGAAAGGAGGTTTTGTCATTTGTATCATCGAAGAATTGTTCATTTATGTAATGTAAAGGAGGTTTCCCCCTCGAAGAGGATGAATTCTAAGGCGTTGATCTATCTTTTCTATCTTTTCTTGAGCTAGTTTCATAACACTCGCACTGATCTAGGGCTTTCTAGCCCTGGATGTTGGCACAAAAATGGACATTTTAGTCCTTGGAAGATGTCACACAAGCCTATTAGAGCATCTAAAGACCCATAGACACTGGCACATAAGCTTATGAGAGCGTCCAAGGTTCCAGAGGCAGATTTGGAGGCGTCGTTCCCATGCACAAGAACTATAAGAGATATTCCAAGGGTTTCACATGCACATAATGGTCTAGGAGCGTCTAGGATACCATAAGCGCTGGCATACAGTTCACAGAGAGAATCTAGGTTTGCTATAGACGCTCGCACAACTCCTCCTCCCTACTTCCGAGGCTCAAAGATGAGATTTCAATATTTCGAAGCTTTCGCTCAGTGCTCAGCACAGTGACTGTAATATGTTGTCACCATGACTACAATTCATTCAAATGCAATAAATTCTTCGTGTGATTCAGTTTGAATTCCTTAATAAAATTTTCGCGCGATTCATCATGGCATGTTAGTCCCTATAATACTAGTGTAGCCCCTTATTGTTATTTTTGTTCCCATGTAATCCCCATATTGTGATTATTGTGCCCCATAGAATCCCACTATTGTTATTGTTGTGCCCTTACATTATTATTGTTATGTAGGCTTTAACTATATTGTGATCCCTTAGACTCCTATATATAGAAATGAGGTTTTTTCATTTGAATCATCCAATAATTGTTCATTTATGTAATGTAAAGGAGGTTCTCCCTCGAAGAG
This sequence comes from Pinus tabuliformis, assembly GCA_031772625.1. Lineage (NCBI taxonomy): Eukaryota > Viridiplantae > Streptophyta > Pinopsida > Pinales > Pinaceae > Pinus > Pinus tabuliformis. Next base: position 658,256,879 of record CM062809.1, read on the forward strand.
GATAATTTTAAAGTCATTAATATATCTATATGTGACTGGTTGCATAACCTTTCGTATCAGAGGTTTAGATTCTAGGGTGTTGCTTCTTCAAACAGGCCATCATGAAATTTTCGCTATAATTTTTTTTCTACGAAGATTAAGAAGTTGAAATTGCAAGCTCATGGAGGAGAAATATTTGTGAACTTCGTGTACAAATTTTAGATCTTAACTCGCTAGATTTCCGAAGATATGATTTGAGGAAGTTAGGGTTCTTGCAGGATCCAAAATTCCATCTCAAACATGTGACCTAGGTAAAATCATCATAACTCTCTCTTTGAGCATCAGATTTGCATTTCATAAAAAGTGACGAGAAGAGAATAGACATTAGTTTTTTGAGTATCATTTTCAGGGCCGAAGGTTGAAACCGTGACACATGGCAATCTGTACAAGTTTTCTCTATTGAACCAGTCTATACTCAAGTCAACTTGGGAGATTGAGCATAACTCTTTCTTGAAGACTTGTTGCGGCCTCTAAATTCTGTTGCTAAAACATGGGAGATAGCCACCCGGTCCGGACCTTAAGACAACTCCTTTTCCATTTAAAGTGGTGGCTTCGACTGGGGATAATGGGACCAGTTTCCGAGTGTGGGTTTTAAGATGAGAGTGGGTGGTTCAAGAGTACTTTGCGATAGAATAATGATAATCTAAGTGACCTATTCTATAATGCAATTTCTCTAACTAACTTATTCTAATATAAACCACAATATTCCTATGTGGTATGAGATCTACAAAGATATATGTTTAACATGTGATAATAAATATTGAACACAACTAAACAGAGATGATAACGTAAAAGATAATTCCTTTGAATAAATAGTTAGTCAAAGGAATTTATAAAATATATTGCATATATGATGAGTTATATATGAAAATCACAACTTCAACTAGGCATCATACAAAAGTGAAATTAACGCTTAACGAAAACAATAAATATCACATATAATTCATGAAAGTAAAGTTTTTCCACTAATTAAATGTAAATAGAATCAAGCATACACAATAATAGTACCATATGTGTGAAGTCCTTCTCATTTGACAAATGACATAGACCAACTTCATTCTTCAAATCAAATTGTCTCCCAAGAATACAAAAGTGCATCAACAAAGGAAAGTATTTTGATATCTAAAAGAAATGATCATGTTCCATAATTTCACCAAAGCATTCACCAACTTACAATAGTGAATTCTTTGCAAATGTTTTTGATAAAATTCTGGACCCTCCTCTAAATGCATGAGAAGGGTATAAATACTATTCTAACTGAATGTGCAAAAATAGATTATACAAAATTTGAGGAGGTTTCAAACAACCTTCCTCCTAATTAGGTAACTAACTCCAAAAATAAACAAAGGCTAAATAAACAAAACTAAGAGGATGAATTGCTGTCTGCTAGCTTGTCCTTTAAATTGCAAATATCAGTCATTGGTTGAATTTGAGGACGTGCCCCGAAATGAGTCCTGAGCTATCCTGTGAAGATCGCATCAGTGAGCGGTGGCAGCATCCTTTGAGTGGTATGAAGGGAACAATTGAGAGTCATAGTATGGCTATGTGGCTTAACAAGATACTGCCAATACGAATCCCAGTTGGTCATCGTTAGTTTTGTAATTGCCTCTCTTTGACTCCCTGCCTTTTATTTCTAGCCTTTATATAGAGCAGTTAAATCAAGCATTTCTTTCATATTGTCTTCTTTAATGAGATTGGTGGCGAACAGGATGTGATTCACTTCTTTGATGATATTCTTTGATACTTTGGATGCCCTTGCGACCGCTAGCTCAGCCTATTTGAGTCTAGCATCCCAATATGTGAACAAAATGTCTTTATGATTTTCCTCAATCTCGGGTAGATTGGCTTTCCTTCCATCTTCTGTTTCCTTCCATTTGATGAACTCAGATATTCTGGTGTTTAAATGGTTAAACTCCGTTCTCTGGTCGAATGCCTTATTTGTTAACTAGTCGCTAGTAGTAAGATAGGGAGTAATGTGTGACATCTTCTGGTAGAAATACTCCTGTTGTTTCACCAGAAGGGAATTTAATTCCAGGGCCTCTTTAATGAACTCCTCAGTAGTGGGAAAATCCTTGTATCTTTCCATGGATTGCTACATTTCCTGGAGTTGCATATTTTTGGTCGATATATCAACTTCATGGCTTATTTTTAGGACCTCCATGTCTTGCTGCAATTGTGATAGTTGCTTAGCCACCTGCCTGTTTGTGCTTGCTTTCTCTATCTCGAGCTCTTGTTTGAGCTGCACAATTCTCTCCTCTTTCTCCCTTAGTAAAGTAGAGACCTCAGTAGCCTTGTCCATAGTGGCCGATGCGTATGCTCTAGTGAACTGTGATATTCTAGTCAAGTTTTTGGCTAGATTGAAAGAAATGTCATTCCAAACAATTTCCATCAGCTCGTTTCCAGGTGCGAATTCAAGTGTATCTACCCTTCTCCTTTTTCTCTGCCTTCTAACTACAGCCTTGTGGAGATGGCTATAGAACACATCAAGTGGAGGTATTTCAGTTACTTTCATTTTTTTTTTGATGTGGATAGAGCAAGGATAATTTCAGTATGCTGGGATGTTGTTGCTTGTTCCTCCATAGGTGTGGATTGTTCACCGACAGACTTGGGCTTTGTATCCTTATGAAAATGCAGAGAAGTTTTGCATTCCTCTAGGTATTTGAGGATTTGGGAGTGCCTTGCAATTTATGATTAAACTGATCCCACTCCTGCTCCAAACTACCACCTTTGGCCTATGAACTGATCTCTGTAGTTGGGGAGCTCATCACTTGTTTCTCAACTGACTTCCTGCTGAACTCAGCTATGTTGTCTACGTCTTGGGGTTTCCCTATGTTTGGTGCCTTCTTAGTGTTTACCTGAGAGTCTACTTGATGTCTAGGACCTCCACTATTAGCAATGACACTTGGTGTAGACTTATCCTTGGGCTTTAATAGATGCATTGGGATCACATGGAGCCTCTCATCTCTGAATTCCTAAAATATTTGAAAATCTTTAGGTTTCAAATTCGCCTTTGCTCATTCGAATGCTTATTCGAAGGATACAACTAACTGTAACAAATCCTCAAAATGATTGTCTTCATGATTGTATGGCTTGAGCTTTACTCTAGCAGTGACATTATATGCCACTTTGTTTGGATAAAATTGCCTCTTATGCAATGTATGAAGCCTGAGGGCTTCCATATGTGCTGATTCCTTAGTAGCACGAACAAAATTAGCTAAAGAAAAAGAATCGCATTTGATAGGGAAAATGGGCCATAATGACTTCTTGTCATCTTTGAGGACTTTAGTCAGGCCCCTTCCCACAGTCTAGTAGGAAATCTCTCTTGCTAATAACTTATCAGAAACATATAAAGGAAGGATGTGTGGATTAGTTGTGCTACCAAAAACCCTAATTTAGGTGAACCACTCTTCAATGAAATACTTGCCGACAACAAGAATGTTTGCTGTGGCTTCTTGGGAAAACTTAGGGGATTTCTTATTGAAAATTATTTGATATAGGGGCAACACAACAACATGGAATATCTTATAGAAGTGAGGTATGTAATGCGATTCCCATATTTGTTTATGACTGAGATGGATTGGGTAAGGATCTTGTAAGGTCCATTTCCAACCCATGGTTGGAAATGTCGTGCAAAAACAAATAGCATCCATAATGTAGGCACTAAAATAGAAGGGAGGAAGGTTATCTAAAAAGGAGGCTTTCTTCTGTCGATATTTGGTAATGGTGGTGGCTAGGTTGTCAGATAGGATGGAAGGCCAATTCATGATATGGGAATTAACACAGGCATCAATTATAGGAATCCATTCTATTGAAAACATAGTATTATTGGGTAGCATTGTAGATTGTTTGGGCTATCCAATAATACGAAGTTTTCAATAGAAAGGATTCCTATGATTGATGCCTGTGTTAATTCCCATATCATGAATTGGCCTTCCATCCTATATGACAACCTAGCCACCACCATTATCGAATATCGACAAAAGAAAGAATCCTTTTCAGATAACCTTCCTTCCTCCTATTTTAGTGCCTACATTATGGATGCTATATGTTTTTGCACGAAATTTCAACAATGGATTGGAAATGGACCTTACAAGATCCTTACCCAAGAGGGGCTATAACATACATACCCGATTTGTTAGTCCTTGTAAGCTGCCACACAAGCCTATTAGAGCATCTAGAAACCCATAGACACTGGCACATAAGCTTATGAGAGTGTCCAGGGTTCTAGAGGCATATCTGGAGGTGTCAGTCCCTGGATGCTCGCACAGAGTGGTCCTGAGAGCGTCTGGGAGGTCTTGGATGCATGCACAAGAACTATAAGAGAGATTTCAAGGGTTTCACATGCAGATAATGGTCTAGCAGCATCTAGGATACCATAGACATTGGCATACAGTTCACAGAGAGCATCGAGGTCTGCTATAGATGCTCGCACAGCTCCTCCTCCTTACATCCGAGGCTCAAAGATGAGATTTCAATATTTCAAAATTTTCACTTAGTGTTCATCACAATGACAACAATATCCAATTGTCATCTACAATTAGTTACAACATATTACAGTCATCAGAATCAGGTTTTTTTTTCAAGCATGACTAGATCTAATTCATGGATATCATAGTTGTTTTATTGCATATATAAAATTATGGATCATTGTACTCTCTTTTTTTGTATCATTCGATGATGATTGAAGAAGAAGAATATTTGCAAGGGTTTTCCCCATAGTGGGTTTTGACCTAGTATTAGACCAATACTGTTGTCTCGATGTGTGTGCATGCTTTTCTTCTATTATTCCTTTATGTTCTGCTGCCTTGATGATGGTGATGTTGTTATTTCTATATAATTGCATATGCTAATGGATAATGGTGTAGATATGAATAATGTAATGATGATATGGGGTGAACTTAATGTATTATTGAAGAAATTAAATTATCAAAGCAAAGAAAAATGTAGCCCTCACTTCGAAACCCTCAAATTCCTGGATGAGGATGCCTCTCTTGACCACTACATCTATATCACTAAAGTTGTATGTTGCTCTACCATTGATCAATGCTATGACACACTACCATTGTATAACACCCTTGACTTTGAATGTCTGATATTTGGGTACTCCTGAGAGAGTGGCAATGATACCTCCTTCAATTCTCAGAAGTGGATTCCACATTGGTTTTGGGGGTGGTGTTCCATCATTAATGCTAAAATCCTTGCTTGGTAGTTGCGTTGTATCACTCACACTATCATTATCGCGGAGTACTTCAATGTAGTGAATCTTCGCTTTTCCCAAGCATTGGTGACCTAGTTCCTCGAGCTCTTTGCATGTGAAATTATTTTTTTCGTCTAAGCTCGTTTTGAGTCTCTTCATCTAGTTGATTCTTCTTAGTTTTGTTCAGAGATATATTCTTGCCCTTGTCCTTTGGAATGACTAATGGCTCTTTGGTGTTACACCTCTCATATCTCGAGTCTTCTTGATGGCATCCGGAAGGTTCATGGGATTGAATGGCTCAACCCAACCTTGTAGGGGTTCAGTTAATGCCTTCATGGAAATCATGACTAAACGTTCTTCAGATATGTCTATCACCATGACTACAATTCGTTCAAATGCAATAAATTCTTTGTGTGATTCAGTTTGAATTTCTCAATAAAATTTTTGCGCGATTCATCGTGGCATGTTAGTCCCTATAATACTAGTGTAGCCCCTTATTGTTATTTTTGTGCCCATGTAATCCTCATATTGTTATTACTGTGCCCCATAGAAGCCCACTATTGTTATTGTTGTGCCCTTACATTATTATTGTTATGTAGGCTTTGACTATATTGTGATCCCTTAGATTCCTATATATAGAAAGGAGTTTTTTTATTTGAATCATCCAATAATTGTTCATTTATGTAATGTAAAGGACATTTACCCCTCGAAGCGGATAATTTTTAAGTCATTGATCTATCTATTTGTGAGCTGGTTGCATAACATTTGGTATCATAGCTTTGGATTCTAGGGTGTTGCTTCTTCAAACAGGCCATCATGTAATTTTCACTATAATTTTTTTCTACGAAGATTAATAAGCTGAAATTGCAACCTCGTGGAGGAGAAATCTTTGTGAACTTCATGTACAAATTTCAAATCTTATCTCGCTAGATTTTCAGAGATATGATTTGAGGAAGTTAGGGTTTTTGTAGGCTCCAAAATTCCATCTCAGACATGTGACCTAGGGAAAATGATCATAACTTTCTCTCTGAGCATCAGATTTGCATTTCATAAAAAGTGATGGGAAGATAATAGACATTAGTTTTTTGGGTATCATTTTTAGCGCAGAACGTTGAAACCATGACACGTGGCACTCCATACAAGTTTTCTCTATTGAACCAGCCTATAATCAAGTCAACATGGGAGATTGAGCATAACTCTTTCTTGAAGATTTGTTGCGACCTCTAAATTCTGTTGTTGAAACATGGGTGATGACCACCTGGTCCGGACCTTAAGACATCTATTTTTTCTGTTTAAAGTGGTGGCTCAACTGGGGATAATGGGAATAGTTTCCCAATGTGGGTTTTAATATGAGAGTGGGTGGTTCATGAATGTTTTGCAATAGAATAATGATAATCTAAGTGACCTATTCTATAATGCAATTTCTCTAACTATCTTATTCTAATATAAACCTGGGTATTCTTGTGTGGTATGAGATCTACAAAGATATATGTTTAACATGTGATAATAAAGATTGAACACAACTAAACATAGATGATAACACAAAAGATAATTCCTTTGACTAAATAGTTAGTCAAAGGAATTTATAAAATATATCGCATATAGGATGAGTTATATATGAAAATCATAACTTCAACTAGGCATCATATAAAAGTGCAATTAACACTTAACGAAAACAATAAATCTCACATATAATTCATGAAATTAAAATTTTGCCACTAATTAAATGTAAACAGAATCAAGCATACACAATAATAGTACCAAATGTGTGAATTCCTGCTCATTGGACAAATGACATAGACCAACTTATTTCTTCAAATCAAATTGTCTCCCAAGAATACAAAAGTGCATCAACAAAGGAAAGTAGTCTGATATCTAAAAGAAATGATCATGTTCCATAATTTCACCAAAGAATTGAAAAACTTACATTAGTGCATTCTTTGCAAATGTTTTTGATAAAATTCCGGACCCTTCTCTAACTGCATGAGAAGGGTATAAATACTATTCTAACTAAATGTGCAAAAATAGATTATACAAAATTTGAGGAGGTTTCAAACAACCTTCCTCCTAACTAGGTAACCCACCCCAAAAATAAACAGAGGCTAAATAAACAAAACTAAGAGGATGAATTGTTGTCCTCTAGCTTGTCCTTTAAATTACAAATATCGGTCATTGGTTGAATTTGAGGAGGTGCCCCGAAATGAGTCCTGAGCTATCCTGTGAAGATGGTAGTGGTGAGCGGTGGCAACATCCTTTGAGTCGTATTAAGGGAACAATTGAGAGTCATAATATGTCTATGTGGCTTAACAAGATATTGCCAATACAACTCCCATTTGGTCATGGTTAGTTTTGTAATTCCCTCTCTTTGACTCCTCGCCTTTTATTTCCAGCCTTTATACAAAGCAGTTAAATTAGGCATTTCTTTCGTATTTCCTTCTCTAGTGACATTGGTGGCGAACATGATGTGATTCACTGCTTTGATGATATTCTTTGATAATCTGGCTACCCTTTCGACTGCTAGCTTGGCCTATTTGATTCTGGCCTCCCAATATGTAGAGAATGTCTTTATGAGTTTCCTCAATCTCGGGTAGATTGGCTTTCCTTCCATCTTTTGTTTCCTTCCATTCGATGAACTCAGAGATTCTGGAGTATAAATCGTTAAACTCCATTTTCTGGTCGATTGCCTTATCTATTAGCTCGTCGCTAGTAGTCAGATAGGGAGTAATGTGTGACATCTTCTGGCAGAAATACTCCTGGTGCTTCACCAGAAGGGAATTTAATTCCAGGGCCTCTTTAATGAACTCCTTAGTGGTGGGAACATCCTTCTATCTTTCCATGGACTGCTGCATTTCCTGGAGTTGCATATTTGTGGCTGATATATCAGCTTCATGGCTTATTTTTAGGACCTCCATGTCTTGCTGCAATTGTGCCATTTTCTTAACCACCTGCCTGTTTTCTCTTGCTTTCTCTATCTCGAGCTCTTGTTTGAGCTGTGCAATTATCTCCTCTTTCTCCATTAGTAAAGTAGAGACCTCAGTAGCCTTGTCCATAGTGGCTGATGTGTATGTTCCCGTGAACTATGATAGTATAGTCAAGTTCTCATTCGGATTGAAAGGAATATCCTTCCAAACAATGTCCATCGACTCTTTTCCTGGTGGTAATTTTGGTGTATTTACCCTTATCCTTTTTCTCTGCCTTGTAACATAACCCTTGTGGATAGGGCTATAGAACACATCAAGTGGAGGTATTTCAGTTACTTTCAAAACAATTTCCAATGTGGGCAGAGTAGGGATAATTTCAGTATGCTGGGAAATTGTTGCTTGTTCATCCATAGGTGTGGACTGTTCGCCAACATGCTTGGGCTCTGTATCCTTATGAACATGCAAAGGAGTTTTGCATTCCTCTGGGTATTTGAGGATTTTGGAGTGCCTTGCAATTTCTGATTAAACTGATCCCACTCCTACTCCAAACTACCACCTTTGGCCTCTGAACTGATCTCTGTAGTCGGGGTGCTCATCACTTGTTTCTTAGCTGACTTCCTGCTGGACTCAGCTGTGTTGTCTACGTCTTGGGGTTTCCCTATGTCTGGTGCCTTCTCAGTGTTTACCTAAGACTCTACCTAAGAGCTAGGACCTCCATTATCAACAGTGACACTTGGTGTAGACTTATCCTTGGGCTTTAATAGATGAATTGGGATCACCCGGAGCCTCTCATCTCTGAATTCCTAAAATCTTTGAAAATATTCAGGTTTCAGATTTGCCTATGCCCATTCGAATGTTTGTTCAAAGGATACAATTGATTATAACAAATCATCAAAATAATTGTCTTCATGATTGTATGGCTTGAGCTTTACTCCAGTAGTGACATTATATGCCACTTTGTTTGGATCAAATTGCCTCTTAGGCAGTGTATGAAGCATGAGGGATTCCATATGTGCTGATTCCTTAGTAGCATGAACAAAATTGGCTAAAGAAAAAGAACCGCATTTGACAGGGAAAATGGGCCATAATGGCTTCTTGCCATATTTGAGAACTTTAGTCAGGCCCCTTCCCATAGTCTGGTAGGCAATCTCTCTTGCTAATAGCATATCAGAAACATATAAAGGAAGGACATGTGGATCAGTTGTGCTACCAAAATGTAGATGAACCACTCTTCAATGAAATACTTGCTAGTAGTAAGCAGGTCTGTTGCGGCTTATTAGGAAATCCTAGAAGCTTTCTTATTGAAAATTATTTGATATAGGGGCAACACAACAACATGGAATATCTTATATAAGTGAGGTATGTAATGCGATTCCCATATTTGTTTATGACTGAGATGGATTGGGTAAGGATCTTGTAAGGTCCATTTCCAACCCACGCTTGGAAATGTAATGCAAAAATAGATAACATCCATAATGTAGGCACTAAAATAAAAGGGAGGAAGGTTATTTGAAAAGGAGGCTTTCTTATATCGATATTTGATAATGGTGGTGGCTAGGTGTTACACAACATTTTGTCACTGTCCCTATACTCCCTGTTCCTTGATCCTGGAAGACCTCTATAGTGAATCTCGCATGCTTTTCCTTCATGAAGAAACTCCCATTTTTTCCCTCTGCATGAGTAGATCAATTCCATTTTGCACCATTTCCCACGAAACTTCTGTTTTTCCCATTTTACAAGACCGACGCTAATGGCATTTGTCTTCCCCGAGCTGACGTGTAGAGATTAGCACTACTCCTCACACCGACTGAAGTGGCTGAGATGTGTTTCAGTTGTGCTAGTCCTATCATGGAAAGTTTTTTAAATTAGAGCTAAAGCTTCCAGATTTAGAAGCTCTGTAATGAAAATTTGGTAAATGGTTTGGCCGGATGGTGTCGAGGATGACAGTTTGGGCTCCTTTTCCATATAATGATGGAACTACCTCAAGGGATAAGTCCTTCTCCCATGAGAAGAGGATCCATCTCCCATCCATATTTCCTATATAAATCTCCCTTCTTCCCAAGCACAAACTAGTTGCAGTTAATAGTTTTTGGCAGAGTTATTGTTGAGTGTTGATGCTATTTTGGAGTAGACAAGCAAGCTATTACTAGTTGTAGCTATCTAGTTGTGTGAGGGAGAAGTATGTTTGGGTTTGGAGTGAAGCCTAACGGGAAGAGCTTTTAAACTATCGTTGTTTGAAGCCATCATGGAATGCTAGCAGAAGTGTGTGGGAACTTGGTCTTGTTAGAGGAAGACTGCAACATCAATACAAATGGTTGTAATCTCTCTTTGATATTAATATATGAAACTATTGATTGATTTCCTACATGTTTTGTAATATTACATATCCATATATTAATTTTTCTTGACTTGTTAAGTAGGCTGAATTTCAATTTGTCTATTATTATGTTTGTATGTTGTTGTTGTTTACTTGTTTTAGGAGCTTGAAGAAGGAAGCAAGAGATAGCTGGAGTGAGCAAGTGAGGACATCATGAAACAGGAAAAGAGACCAAGAGGTAGGTCCTCTTGATTGATTCTAACCTAAGGAAATCTTCCATAGAATGTATTTGTTATGGCTAGACCCATTATTGGGCTAGAGGAATACGTTCGTGTTTGCACTTATAATTTTACTTCACCACGAATTGGCGACTCCATTGGGGATCCCATATTTTTTTTTGTCTTGGATTTTATGATTTCATGAGAACTTTTCTAGTTTCACGTTTTCCCTTTGGTTCTGTTTTTTCTCTCCTGCTTACTGGCCTAAGTCTAAAATTTATAGTAATAGATCTGGTCCCTGTTTTGATTTTTTATTTAATTTTTCCTTAGTTATCTCATCCACAACGCTTAATCTGCTGACAATCGCGTCGAAAAATGCGAATTGCTGAGGAACAATCGCACCAACCAACCTCTGGCGCTTATTGTCAGTTAGGCAGTCGCGCTGATGCTTGTAAGTAAAGATTCGGACTTGACCCCAATCTTGGCCAGTGTGTTTTTCTCTTTTGTTTTTTACTCCATAAGCTTTTTGGACCATTTTCTCCCTGATCAGAAAGCTATTTTTCATTTGGTTTTGCTTGCTTGTTAGCTTGTCATCTTTCAGTTTGATTGATTGAGTCATTGAGTGGCCAATGACACTAGGGCATCTAGTTGGTCACCCATTCAGCAGTTTGTGAACTCACTAAGTCGGGTTGTAGGTGCGTTTACTCTTTGCATTTGTTTTTGGTCCCTTTTTACGACTTTGACCTCTTTTTGCACAAGTTTGAAAAAAGTTTCGTTTACTTGCCTAAACATTTCTTTCCGGCACATATTACATTGTTGGCCTTGTGTTTGGTGAAGTCGGTGTTTCATTAATCTGAATGAACTTCTATTTTCATGTTTTCATCTGCTTGAAGATCTCCTTGTCTCGAAAACTTTTTCATTGAAAGATTGTATGCGAAAATTTTATTTTGTTATTTCATGAAAAAGTATGAAATTATAGCTTGTTCCATCATTATGTTACGATAATTTGCATCTTTTAAAAGACTAGAATTGCATCAGTATTTGAAAAAGGAAGATAATTTTTCGTTTTGAAAGGACTAATAGAATAGTGGTTGTCAAGAAATTAGGAATTGGAATGCATTTTTCATTAGTTTATTTTTTGAAAAAAGTAAGGTAGTGAAAGGTCATTTCGTTTTCAGTTGCTTGCTTGTTTGCATTTGATCGAGTAGTTCCTACCCTCTCTAGTGTAGGCATTTCATCAAATTGAAAGGGTCTTGTCTCATTTAGTTGCATTTGAGGTTTTTTGAGTAGCATCGCTAAGACCTGAAAACTGAAACTTAACTCAAGATCAACTCTAAAATGAATTCAATTAACCTAAGGGGCATTTGAAACTTAACGCTTACATTTAGTGGTCTAGGATAGAGACGTGTTCTGACATCTTTAAACCTAGCAGCTGTCATTCTCTTCGGCACTAAACAACACTAGTACGGACTTGTGCTCCCCATACGACCGCATATATAAAGGGAGACCCCACTAGGTCTGCAACCCTTTCTCTGTTGGAAGCTGAGTCTACCGCCTTGTAAATGTGATACCCCGAACACAACATTTAGGGAGATTGCCTGCCTGTACTTCTCAGTTCATTGGGTGGTATTCTACAGTTCACGATTGCCTAGTAATCTTGTTTACCTAGATAATCTAGAGCAGTCATTTGGTCTTTTTGACTCATTAAAATAAAAATATCATTCGAGCACTTGTCCTTTCAAGCTCGTTTCCAATCGAAAGTGATAGAGCCATCTTTGTTTCTTTCTCAACTCTTAAAAAATGAAAGAGCGTTAGTCTTTTATGTGTCTTAATAATTAATTGCCCATGATCCAAAACATCCTGTTAGTCTTTTTGACCAAATTGTGAGTTCCCTTAAAATGACATTTTAAAGCCTTGAAGTTATTTTTCTGTCAACGAAGACAAGGTCATCGTGGCTCAATCATCTGGTTCACCCAATTCCTCTTCCTCTCCTCTGTTTAAAAGATTATCTAAGGAGTCGTTTCATGAGTTATCAGAGTCACTCGAGGACCAAAATTTTGAACTCACAATTGTTTTGAGTGTTCAACCATTGTCATCTCGTCCTCCACCTACTTTCAATACAGGGTCATCTGCTAATCTTGGCCCAAAATCTCTGGACAATCCCGTTCAAACTCCAGAGAACTCGCTGACCATTGACGATTAGCTTGGACTGGTTATCTATCCTCTGAACCCTCTGTTTGATGTTGTTGAGATATCACTACAACATCCTTACAGTCCGTACGACCAATCGAGTGTCCTTTGGAACTATCCCCCAGTACACGTTCGACCATTCGTCGTCATTTGTTTTCAAACATGGAACCCGAAGGCGATGCTCCAGTCACATCTCTGAATGAGTTCGAAGTTTCTACTCCACACACTGTTAGGTGAAAGAATTGCAATTTAATTTTCACCCTGAGGGTTTCCCTTATTTGGAAGGTATTCCCGCTAGTTTTCCACCCAACTATGTGTCTTTGGGGCACTTAGTTTCAGGCACACCTAGTGCCTCATCACTCTACCATAATCCTGTATGGGCGTCAGGTGTCAGGCCTACGTCAGGTCCATTCATCATGAACACAACTTCCCAACAGGTTGTTACTTCAGTCTCAGTGCAACCCACCATTCTGAATACTCTTGTATCATCGATCCCAGTTACATGTCAGTCACAACCAATAGTTTCAAAGATTATCTCTATCAATTCCTCTGTCCCATTAGTTAGTGGCCATATTGTGCCACTGCCTAGGGGGAAAAACTTGAATGTTTCTATGGTGTCAGGTGCCACTAATGTGAGTGGCTCACATGCTTGGTACAAACTAGCCCTCTTTCGGTATTATTTATAACCCTACTGATCCTACCGGATCGAGCAATTTCTAGTACCAACAGGTTCAGAATCCCATTGGTCCATCTGGATCGAGCAATGTTCAGTATCAGTAGCATTATGGGGCTTAGGTCCAATACCAAAATCCTTACGTTCCATATGGTTCTCAAGGATTGGTTTATCAACCTTACACCCACCAATCTGGGCAGTACATCCATCCTGGCTATGACCAGATTCAGTTCAACAATTTCTTGAGCACTATTCAAGTACCCTTGAACCATCAAGGATAGCCTTTACAACAACCAAGGAAACCTTTGTTACCACAAGGGCAACCTTTGTTGCAGCAAGGGCTCTCCGCACAACAGCAAGGGAAAATTATCCCACAACAAGGTCACCTACAACAACCGCAAGATCAATCCTTACAACAGTTGCAACAAGGGCTCTCCGCGCAATAGCAAGGGAAAATTATCCCACAGCATGGTCACCTGCTACAACTGTAAGGTCAATCCTTGCAACAATTGCAGCAAGATGCACAACAGTAGATGAAATATGCCTCACACACCTCTCAACCCATACCCTTGCAGGGCCAACCTCTGCAAACCCTAGGAAAAATTTTGCAATTGCAAGGTCAACCCTTGCAACAACAAAACCAACCAGGGCAACGACAACCCTTGTATACATACCAAAAAGGTCAACCCTTGCAAGGGTAGGGTCAAGGTCAAGTCTTGCAGCAGCAGGCCCAAAACCCTCTTGTCCTAGGTCAATAGGTTCAGAATACTGTTGGCCAAGGGCAGTAGGTACAAAACCCCTACATCCAAGGGAAACAAGTGTATCAACCTTATGCCCAAGGACTGCAGGTCTAGAATCCTCTTGTTCATGGGCAATAGGTTCATCAACCCTATGTTCTAGGACAATAAGTCCCATATCCATATGTCCAAGGTCAAGAGGCTCAATAACCTTTTAACCCATACGTTGCCTATCAACAACCTATGCCTGGATAGTTTCAAGGCATTCAAGGTCAAAATACTCCCTATGGTTAAGGTAATCCACAATGGGGGCAACCTAAGATTGCATATGGCCAAAATCCCCCACTGTGGGGCCAAAATCATTACCAGTAGGGATGGGATCCTCCCTATGGGCCTGCTTATCGACCTCCCATGCCTTTTAACACTCAATTACCTTGGATACACTTGAGTTGTCAGATGTATCACGCCTTACTAATGATTTGATCCTTCATTCGCCATACTGGCCTCCAGTGCCGTCCAAGATACCAAGTGATTGCCCAAAGTTTGATGGAAAATCTACGGAAGGTCCCTAAGCCCATGTGATGAAATATCACCTCTGGTGCTCGTCGAACTCATACGTGGACGATTCCATTCGTCTTCATATTTTCTAACGAACCCTCACGGGTGTTGCAACAAAATGGTACATCGAGCTACCTCGAAGTACTTACCATGACTTTAATTCGTTAGCCATGGATTTCCTCACGCATTTTCAGTTTCTGGTTCACTATGAAACTGGCACCTATTTTCTTACATTGCTTAAGTAAGATACTGTGACACACATCTCTGATCATATCCATGAATGGAGACGTAGACGTCGCTTAATCAAATTCGAGATAACTGATGAGTTTCTTACTGAATGGTTTACCAAATCATTCGTAGCTCCAATTTCTCACAATATAGCTATGGGTGGATGCGTCACTGGAGAGCAGGACATCGCTCGTGCCCTATACTTGTATCTAGTTTAATCCCAGTCTAGCACCTTATACGAGTTATTACCCAATGCTCCGTGGCCATCATCCAATCCCGCAGCATCAAAGTCACCAATTGTTCCTCTCGTTGATGGAGTTATTGGTTTAGTATCCCAGACCCCTGCTAAAACTTCTTCCAAATAGAAGGCGGTCTCCAATGTTGCTCCTAATATTTCATCTCAGAATCCACCTGGCCCTGGTAAAAGGAAAAAGAAAGGCAAAGGAAAAGCTAAATCCGATGCCCCGAAATAGGGTCCTCCCAAAGCGTCTGTTGGCGAATCTTCACAACAGAAAGAAACGTATCCCTGCCTCATTTGTGAGAAGGATCACTACACTAAGGATTTTCCTTAATGATCCAAAGTTAGTCGCCTGCTCAAAGGGACCCCTGATGTCCTCAAAGATCCATTTCCGTCTCAGCAGACCCAAATGGTAGACCAACCATAATCTGCTTCCTCTAGATCTCAGATGTTCATGATGAGCACGCCCATTAATGTGGCTACCCAATCGAAAGATTATCAAACTCCAGCTCCAAAAGCTGGGAAAGAAAAAGAAGTTGCACCTTCTTCTTCTACCCTGAGTTCTGGCCCTCTGCAAATTGAGCGCCCTAACCCTACTTCCACTATGCGGCCACCCTCTCGAGGCATGCTGTGGAAATCCTCGTATAATCCCAACGCCCGAGTCGCTCAACACTACAATATTGTTGAGGATTTGGCTCAGGCGCTGTCAACCATGCCAGCTCTCGAGGTACTCCAAAGCTTCCCATCGTAGAAGCTATCCTTGCTGTCAGCTATCGGAGGCATCAATCCCATTGATTCTAATTTAATATGTTTCGATCTAGAGAACCATGTTCCACGACTCCCTCATCAGATTGCCTTTCTTATCCAGGTAATCATCAATTAGAAGACCATCCACCGCACTGTCATCGATGAAGGTGCTTCCACCTGCATCATGTCAATTGCACGTTGGAAGGCTATTGATTCCCCTGCACTGAACTAGTCTCCGAACACTTTGGAAGCTTTCGATGGGCGTGATTCGCAACCCTTCGGTGTCTTACCTAACCTTGCCATCACCTTGGAAGGCAATATAGTGCAGGTCGAAGTAGAAATTGTTGACGCCAATCTCAATTACAATCTTCTACTCGGCTGAAGTTGGACTCATGCCATGCATGCCGTGGCCTCCTCCTTGTTCCGTGTGATTTGTTTTCCCCATCAAGGGAAAATTGTCACTGTTGATCAACTGTCTTTCTTTGCCTCTTCCTCCTCGGATGGCAATGTTCTGTACGTCAAGCACTCTGGTGCTCCCTATGAGAGTGTGGGGGTAGGTCTCCTCAAATATTTCTCCTTAATGGGAATTTTTCCACCGCCACCTTCTCATGTTGCCTCTGTCAACGTGATCTCAGTCAAATCTGATCCCTGGTTCATATCTACACTAGATCTTGTTGATACTTGGGGTGAGGTTATGCTGCTTAGTCCCGCGTAAGTCAATTACATGGAAATTATTTCAGCTTCGAACTATGCATCCTCTAATTCTCATATCTCAAAGACCTCTCTCGATATGTACTCTCAATCCCCCTAGCTTGGCACTTTGGAATCATCTGATCCCTTAGCCAAGACCTTCCTTGCTGATGAAGGTATCATGGAAATCATGTCTCTTGAGGAACCACCATGGATTGATACTCATCATTGCTCCTTGTTCCTGCCTCACCCAGTGGTCATGTCTACTATTTTCGAAAAGTCCTCTTCTCCCTTTCTGCCATCGACTATTACTCATGAAGTATGGTCGGAAGGAAATTTGGGCAATATTACCCAAACGATGCCGATTGAAATTTCTGTTAAACCCGGTGTCATTGAACATGTTCATATTGGGGTACCTCATTCTCCGGATGAGATCAAGACATATACTCATCTATTTCAGGAATTCTGTGATGTGTTTGCATGGTCTTACATAGAAATGTCTGGCATTGATCCCAACATTGTGGTGCATGAAATACCAACATATCCACACGCGAAGCTCGTTCGCCAATGGCTTTACCCGGTGCACCCTAGGAAGGCCACTACTATTAAGGGTGAAGTCGAAAATATTCTCAAGGCTGGGTTCATTTATCCCATCCCCCTTACAGACTAGGTGTCCAATATTGTCCCGGTGACTAAAAAATAGGGCGCAATCTGCGTTTGCGTGGATTATCAATATCTTAATCGTGCCTATCCTAAAGAAAACTATCCTACTCCATTCATTGATCAAATCATTGATGGATGTGGTGGGAGCGAGATCTTTTCATTTATGCACGGATTTTCTGGTTATAACCAGATTAATATTGAACCAGCCGACCAAGAAAAAACAACCTTTATCTATCCATGGGGTACGTTACCATACAAGAAACTCCCTTTCAGCCTCAAAAATTTTGGGGCCATGTTCAACGAGTAATGTCCTACGTGTTTCATGATATTCACAACATTGTCTAGCCTTACTTGGATGACATTCCTGCCCATTCTCGTAAGCACCAAGATCACCCAGACCATCTTTGACAGATTTTTCTACGCTGTAGACACTATAACATCAGGTTAAATCCACAGAAATGTGTTTTCTGCATGGAATCAGGATGACTCCTTGGCTTCATCATTTCCAAGGACGGTATTCACCTGGATCTGCTAACCCCTTCCATCTTCACTACATCGACTCTAGAGCCTGCAAGGAAAGGCCAACTTTCTCTGTCATTTTATACCCAACTACGCCAGGCTAGCCACAGGATTTACCTGGTTGCTTAAACAAGGAATGGCTTTTGCATGGGATGAGGTGGCCCAAAAATATTTTGATGATCTTAAGGTTGTCTTCATAAATGCTCCTCTGTTGCATCTACCAGACTATTATTGAGATTACTTCCTTTACATAGCTGCGTCCCCTAGAACCATTGCTATGGTTTTGGTCCAAGACGACGACGAAGGTAGCAAACACGTAATCTACTACCTTAGTCAGAATCTCCTTGACACAGAAACACGTTATGCACATGTCGAGAAGTTGGCTTGGTTGCCGTTCAGGCTGTTCAACGCTTTCGGAACTATATCATTTTATGTATGACTACAGTGATTTTTGAATGCAATACTATGACCTATATCCTGACTCGTCAGTTGCTAGAGGGAAAGTATTCTAAATGGATCATTATCCTGCAAGAATTCAATTTGGTCTTCACTATGGCTAAATCTAAGAAGTCACTTGTTTTCGCTGAATTGATTTTTTCCCTTCCCTCCAAAGCTCTCCCTGGTGGTGCAGATGAACAACTTCCAGATGAGACCCTTTTCCTGATTAGCACCCTTGATCCACGGTACGATGATATCATCGTGTATCTCCAAACCTCCACATTCTTATCCGCATTGACCAAGGATGATCGCCGAAGGATTTAACATCATTCCTAACCCTACCATATTATAGGCGATACTTTATACTATGTCAATGTCGATTTAGTTCTTCATCGATGCCTTATGATTGAGGAAGTTGAAAAAGATCTCAATGATTGCCACTCTAAGGCATGTGGTGGTCATATGTCTAGTTATGCTACAACCCAAAAAATCCTTCTCGCTGGTTATTTCTGGTCGTTTATCTTCAAGGAATGCATTGTTGCTGTCCATGAGTGCTACAAATTCCAAATTTACCAATGCAAGATGCGCGCCCCACTCACTCACGTACACCTTGTCATTACCATTGGTCCCTTTTCCAAATGGGGCATCAATTATATGACATGTATCCCTCGTTCGGCCGAGGGGCATGGTTATATTATTGTCGCTGTGGATTATTTCAGCAAATGGGCTGAAGCGATGCCTACATATTCTATAGATGCTAAGACGGTGACTTAATTCCTTTTTAACCATGTTATTTCCAGGTTCGACGTACCCCAAGCCATTATCACAGACCATGGCTCCCATTTTAGAGATTACATGATGGCAAAACTGACATTTGTATTGGGCTTGCCCCATGATGGCTTGACCCCATATTACCCTTAGGCCAACGACCAAGTTGAACCCATGAACAAGGTTTTGGTCACCATGCTTCAACGTACTATTGGGATGCACAAGTCAAATTGGCATCTCATGCTCTTTTCGGCTTTGTTGGCCTGCCAAACTTCAACCAAAGACGCAACTAATTTCACACTATTCCAGTTGGCCTATGGTTTAGAAGCAACATTGCCAATTGAATGCGAGATTCCTTCACTCAAGTTAGCTGTTGAACTCCTCCCCTAAACATCACCCCAAGAGGAACGCCTCTTATATTTAGAACGACTGGACGAGACTCACCGTCTCATTGCCTTGGTCATCGAAGCACAAAAGAAACAGGTCAAATCCCATTTCGATCAGTCGGTCTCCCCTCGTGCATTCTCTGAGGGTGATTTGGTCATGTTATACGACCAAGCTAACGATAAGCAGGGGGCAGTTAAGTTCAAACCTATGTAGCATGGGCCCTATATTGTAAAACTTGTTTTGTAGAAAGGAGCCTATGAGCTATTGATTATGAAGGAAATCCTCTTGATAAGCCCTAAAACGGGTTTTACCTCAAAAAGTACTATTCTTAGGTCATCTTGCATGGTTACTTATGTACATTAGTGTGTGATTCATTTTTGTACAACGTGGTTTTGTATGATAGTTTTCAAACAACTTTCTTGTTTACTATCCTTTTCTTGCTTTGCAGATGTCTGTGACTTGTCATGTTGGTTTCACTGATGGTGCTTGCTGTAGTACCTGGAACCTATCATCCACTGCATGGCCTATCTATGACCCTAACGGTGAGTTGATTGACCTTCAAGGTATCTACCTACGTCGCACAACCAACAACATTGTTGAATACAATGCAGTCATCGAACTATTGTGAGAAGCTGTCGCTATGGGCATCAGAGAATTGGTTGTCAACCTGGATTCACAGCTTGTCGTCCTTCAACTCAACGAGCAATATTCCGTCAGGAACCCTAAAAAATTATGAATGTATCTTCGTATCTGTCTATTGGAATGGCATTTTGATTATATTACATATCATCATATTCCTAGGCGCATGAATACATTGAAAAATACATTAGCTAATTACATATTGGATAGACATTTACAAAACATGTAAAAGATAATACAAACCATTTGTGCCATAATAGATAGGAAAATACAACATATATATATATATATATATATATATATGGTGAGAATGTTTGATACATAAGAACCCCAAAAAATAATATGTGTGTCTACAATAACATTAGTGGCTCGCAGGCCTCATACATCCGTGGCACGTAGGCCTCAAAAAATATGTAAGTGCTGGACCTAGGAACTACTCAACATGGTGGTCATGGTAGCACGAGACAACTCATGCAACATGACTTAGCAGTCAGTGGATTCGATCTGATACTCCCACTGTGTGCCTCTGGTACCGATGGGGCATGTCTCATATCTGAGCATACTCTAGGATACCATCAGTTAACCCCTTGAGGTTCCTCATGATCTCCTCGTCGTTGTCCCTCCCTTCCTGATAAGGGACGACAACATCGATAGGGTGGGGGACGTGCCTGGCTATTGGGGACATCCCAACTAGCTGTTCTGGTCCAACGCCTGCATAAACAAGAGAAATGTTATAAGCATGCATAGACCAAAAAAATTGAAAAATATCAAAATTAAAAATTTGATTCTTTTACCTTTGTCATCGAAGTCCTCTCCATCTAGTAAGGGCATATCTGGATCTCCATGGGAATTAGTGCCACTGTGTAGAAAACCTATGATAGTTTAACCCAATAATTAAATATAAATTAAAGCAGAATACTATAACCTACTTCTACTATCAATTTGCGGAAGCTTAAAGATCGAGTTGAACAATATAACCAGAAGAAGAAGAATCAATGGCACAACACACATGAAAATACTTTGGGTAAAGCCTCAACTAAAAACCCCACACTTTGTATTATCATACATGGTGGAAATACATATGAATTATACAAAGCCTTAGCTCTCATAGCTAGCCATCGCTCAATACAATCCTCATAGATGCTCACAGGAAATATTGGCTTCTCTCCAGCCTTCCTCTCTGTCCTCCAAGCTCCTATTTCCTTGTGTTATGGGCAATTTTAGTTTTTCTTCAAACGACTAACCCCTAGACCTAGTAGCAAGTCTAGAACAATAGCTAAAGTAATTCCATTTCTTTTCCTATAGCTAACAGATGAAAGAAAGAGGAACAAAAGAACCAACCTGAGTCTCTCGCTCAATCCTTCTTCCCTTTGATCGCTTTTGCCTCTTCCTTCCATACTTAACTCGCTTGGAAGGTACCTGCACATAAGAGACATAAAACCATCAAAGCATTGATATCGATATGTTAACTAAACATATTATAGAATTGAAAGTACAATATACGTCACATGAACACATGAATGGGAAAAACATAGAACTCTTTATTGATAGAGGAAGGATTACAACCCTTGAAGCCATGTTCGATCCAACATCCTCCTTCCAATTTCAAACCATTCTCACCTCATGGAAGAACAATTTTACATGATAACATTACTTTCTCACAAGTCTCTCTCAAACAACATTTACTTAGCCTAAGAAGCTCCAACCTCTCCAAGCCTTTGAATGGCTCTTCCATTTATAGCTGAATGGAGGGGGTTAAGCCATTAATGTCCTTCATAAATGCTTGACCATTTTTGGGAGGTGGTTCCATGGAGGAAGGGATAATGGATTAAGGTTCATTCGTCTCCTTCCTCATCCAAATGCGAGCCCAATCCATCTGGAAACTTCCAGAAGGATCCATTGGATGAGGAATCCAATGGATTCATTTAAAAAATTCGATGAATCTCGATCATCGCAGGTGAAACAAAGGCTAGGTGCGATGCATAACACCCAGACAGTGTAGGTTCAACAATGCATTGCAGCCTGATAAACGACCATTTGTGCTGATCTCTCTAGGGGTATTTTTTGGATGAATGGTAACATGAAACTCTTGGGAGGCAAGTATGATGTAGGTTAACTTCATTAGGGAATGAAAACAACTGAATTAGGGGTTGATGGACAATAATAATATGGATATGGAAGTTGGGGTTGATGTGCCCAAATTTTCCTGTAACAGTTACCCCCTAAAGCATGAAGTCAAAAATAAACATGTCGAGTGAGATGATTTACCACTTGGAGAGAAGGTTTCAAAACCGAAGGAGACCTACATCAATTACAATACATATATCATGATACTTTTATTTTTTCTCACAATTTAGCTGAGGGAAGGCATACCCATACTCAGCCTATAAACTTTCATTACATGTACAAATATAGTTGTCTACAGATGTAGACCCATGAATGGATGATCATGAATGTAAGGCCATTTTTACATTTGATATAGTACTCATGAAAAATATATTGCAGCCCGGATGGATGAAACTAGATGCGGGGTCTTCAATCTCGTCCAATCTTTCACTCAATTACAAGTCTAACCATGTGAATAGATGATCTGAAGTCGAACATGGAGATACATCGTCTGATTACCAGCCAATGATGTAAGCCATTAACAGATGCGAGAGAAATCATCGATAATGATAATGACCCTCAAGGTACTGCAGTACATTTCACAAGATGTGAATAAATGATTTGATGTCAAACACCATACAAAGTCTTTTGGTCGAAGGCCAGTAATGTCAACATATCGCCGAAAGTGAGAAACCTGCCATTGATGTATGCAAGCCTCAAGGTACTGAAGGGGTGTTTCTAAGTCAACTTCTTTAGATTCTGGGTTTGATCCCCAGCGGATTCACCATTTTGTTATGGGCAATTTTAGTGTTTCTTCAAACGACCAACCCCTAGACCTAGTAGCAAGTCTAGAACAATAGCTAATGTAATTCCATTGTTTTTCCTATAGCTAACAGATAAAAGAAAGAGGAACACAAGAACAAACCTAAGTCTCTCGCTCAATCCTTCTTCCCTTTGACCAATTTCACCACTTCCTTCCATACTTAAATTGCTTGGAAGGTACCTACACATAAGAGATAGAAAACCATCAAAGCATAGATATCGATCTGTTAACTAAACATATTATAGAATCGAAAGTACAATATACATCACATGAACACATGAATGGAAAAAACATAGAACTCTTTATTGATAGAGAAATGATTACAACCCTTGAATCCATGTTCGATCCAGCATCCTCCTTCCAATTTCAAACCCTTCTCTCCTCATGGAAGAACAATTTGACATGATAACATTACTTTCTCACAAGTCTCACTCAAACAACATTTCCTTAGCCTAAGAAGCTCCAACCTCTCCAAGCCTTTGAATGCCTCCTCCATTTATAGCTGAATGGAGGAGGTTAAGCCATTAATGGCCTTCATAAATGCTTGACCATTTTTGGGAGGTGGTTCCATGGAGGAAGGGATAATGGATTAAGGTTCATTCATCTCCTTCCTCATCCAAATGCGAGCCCAATCCATCTAGAAACTTCCAGAAGGATCCATTGGATGAGGAATCCAATGGATTCATTTTAAAAATTTGTTGAATCTCGATCATCACAGGTGAAACAAAGGCTAGGTGGGATGCATAACACCCAAACAATGTAGGTTCTGCAGTGCATTGTAGCCTGATAAAGGGCCATCTGTGCTGATCTCTCTAGGGGCATTTTTTGGATGAATGGTAACATGAAACTCTTAGGAGGAAAGCATGATGTAGGTTAACTTCATTAGGGAATGAAAACAACTAAATTAGGGGTTGATGGAACCTAATAATATGGATCTGGAAGTCGAGGTTGATGTGCCCAAATTTTCCTATAACACCTTGCGTTATTCCTTGTGGATGATTAGCCTCTTACGAAGTGGAAAACCAAGCCTTCAAAACTACACAATCCTCAAGGATGAATCCTTGACTGCATGCATGAGTTTTCTCCATGAGAAAACACATGCAACTAATAGTACACTATCCCTGAACATTAATCTCAACTGGGTCTTTCTTAGAATAGACATGCATGAGTTTATGATGAGGGAATCTTCAGTTAACTGGAGTAGCACTAGTTGAGTGCATTAATGCATCAACTGACTGTTAACTCACTATTAGTTCCTCAAATGGTTTGGAACTAATTTAACTGGAATTAACTCAGTAAACTAAGTTAACTAATTACAACTCAAATATAACTCAATCATATCTCCTTAATTTAAGGGATAACTCTTGCATGACTTCAGAAAGACTTCTAACTTGAATTTCTCCAACTAATTAATTTAAAATAAATTAATTAATTATCTCCAAGTAGTTGTTAAGACTAAATTCGATTTTAATTCACAATTTAATTCAAGGACAAATTAAATTGGAATATTCTTGTTGCCATATTTCAACACTCCCTCTCAACAAGAAAGGGATTTCTTCCACCCCGATCCTGTCTATATGGAACTCGAATTTACACTTTGACAATGCCTTTGTCAAAATGTCAACATCTTTCTCCACTGTCGAAATGTACTGCAACAACATGATCCTCTCGACCTGTGAAAAGCCATGGGCAACAAATCTTGCCTTATGCTTCTCCACACTACCATCAGCAGCTTTCTTTACCCTGTAAAGCCATCGGGAACTCACAACTGACTTGTTCTTCGGTATCGGAACCACGTCTCAAACACTATTACGAACTATGGAGTCATACTCCTCCACCATAGCATCAACCCAAATCTGCTGCTGCACTGCTTCCTCAAAGGAAGATGGTTCGGTCTCAACACATTCCCCGACAAGGGCCATGTATCCAGTGTACCTCTCAGGTGACCTCCTCTGTCTGCGCTAAGAAGATGGTGCTCCCACATTCTCTCTCATATCCTCCAAAAAATTGTCAGCTTCTCTTGTGCGCTTCCATCCATCTCTGAAGACTCTGCTTGAGTGGATGTCTCCACTCCTGGAACCTCTGCATGTGCTTGTTCTGCATAAGCCTGAGGCTCCTCCTCCTTAGGAACCAATAGTTCCTCCACAGCCTGTAGTTGGATCTCCCTCTCAAGGGAAACTCACATGGCTTTCTTCTCATCAAACTTGAGATCTCTGCAAACCACTATCCTTTGACTAGTAGGCAAGTACACCCTATAGTTGTGAGGTGTATTAGTGTACCCCACAAATATCCCCAACTCTATTGTTAGCTCAAGCTTCTTTCGTGCATCCTTTCTCACATTGAAATATACAGATGAGTCAAAGATCCTGAAGTGACCCACATTTGGCCTCTTACCAGAGAAAGCTTCCTCTGGTGTCTTCATCCCAAGTATGCGATGCGGGCTTCTATTATGAAAATAGACCATTGTGTTGCATGCCTCAACCCACAAGTGAAGTGGTAGGCCTTGTTCATGCAACATTTCCCGTGCTGCCCCTACAATAGTTCTGTTCTTCCTCTTGACCACCCCATTCTGCTGTGGGTTATGAGGTGCCATCAACTCTCGTTTAATTCCTTCCACTGCACAGAAGTCCTTAAACTCTTGAGAGACATATTCTCCACCATTGTCGCTTCTCAAGGCCTTGATCTTCTTCCCTGACTCTTTCTCGACCAAAGCTTTGAACTCACAAAACTTTGTGAAAGTTTGGTCCTTCTTCTACATGAAATAAATCCATCATTTACGAGAATAGTCATCAATGAAATCACATAATACCTTTTCTTTGCTATGGATGCCATCGAGAATGGTCCACAGAAATCGATATGAACTCGCTCTATGATAGCCTCTGCTCGACTATCTCAATCATGAAAGGAAGACTTGGTGTACTTTCCCAAGGTACAACCTTTGCATGTGTCAACTTGCTCAAGTTTACCTTTGGGAAGTCCTATAGATATATGCTGCATTATCTTCAAAGCCCCATGATGCAAATGGCCCAACCACCTGTGCCACAACTCGCCAATGTCTTGGCTTTGCACCAATTATGCTTTCGTACTCAATGCTGCACAATAATCTACCTCTAGTTTATAGAGATTCTTCACCCGAATCCCTATCCTCTTGGTCTAACCCGTGGCTATGTGTCTTAGGAATTCCTTTCATTTACTGAAGACAACATCATAGCCTTTGTCCTCCAACATCGCCACTGATACCAATTTCTTCTTCAGTCCAGGCACATACATCACATTTGTTAAGGTAAGAGGAGCTCCATGCTCCCTTTGAAAAGAAACTGTGCCCACTCCTGAAACACTATACCTTCCGTCGTCACCCATCTATATGTGCATCTTGAGGTATTTCTCCTCCAAGGCATTGAATAAATTTTTATCACCAGTCATGTGGAATGAGGCTCCACTATCAAGATACCAGACACAACGCATTATCGATGACACCATGCATGCGATGAGGGTAAAGTCCATTTCAAACTGAGAGGCTAATGCCTCACCTTCCGATCCTTCTGAGGATCCCTTCCTGGACTTCTTCAATGGACGATTAGTCACATAATGTCCCATCTTGTGACAATTAAAGCATCTTACTTTAGACATGTCACTCTTCTTCCCTCCATGAGAAGAATTAGATTTGAAATGGGAAGCCTTCCCCTTCCCTTTCCTTGCCTTACTTGATAAGGTTAGATTTTCTTCATCATCATTCTTGGAGGAAGAACCATCTCGTGTGCTCCTCCTGATCTTCTCGTGTGGGAATCCTGTAACACACCTATAGCAACATGTTTTGACCTGCAATGATAGCCTAGCCTAGTTTTGGAGTAGTTTAACTCCTCAGCTTGGACTCCATGACTAGAAGTGCCACCTAGACTAGTCCTTTCACTCATTTTCCTTCCTACACGATCAAATAGCATTAGCTCTTTCATTTCTGAATTGAGAAATTAGAACTTTATTTAATCTACAAATGTGAATTAGATAGTCAATGCATGCATTCTTGAATTATGAAATGGTAGAATAATCTTATGTTTTCAAGTAACCCTGATAGCTAGATGATTGAGTGCAAGTTATCATAGTTTCCTTTCTGCAAATTAGCATAATATTTGTGTCATTTCATAGCATTTACAAGTTAGCAACTTTCATTTTTTGAGTTGAAAATCATTTACTTTCTCTGCACTAGGACTAGCCTTTACATTCTCCTTTCAGTATGTAGACTCCTTTCAATTTAGTAGAGGAATGTTCTGGAACCCTAATGATCAAGTGACCCAGTTGAGGGTGGCATGAGTATAATGATGCATCTATTGTGTATATAGCAATCTGACCTCCAAGTTTGTACGAAATCTGGGGTTGATAAAGTAAATTTGGTAGACTTGGGAGCTGCAACATTCTTGTTGCAATACTGAGACTCATCATAGTCCTTGCTGAAATAAATAAATATCTCGACCACTTACCTAATGCAACAAACAAAATCTAACAAAAACATAAATTTAAAGTTAAAAATTGAAGGAAGAACAAATTTGCATGAATGGGTCAATAAAATATTAGAAAATTTCTATAGGGAGCTAGAAATATAAGAACACATTTCTATTGAAAAAATTCAAGAAATGTTTTTCGATGATTTTCCTGATAGTTTGTTTTCCACCATACCTACTTTATTGCATAAATTTCTCCTTGATAGGGGATTCGTTCATATAGTCTAATAAAAACCACCCCTGCAAACTTCAATAAACCATAACAAAAGTAAGTGGTGGGTTGAATGCAAGAAGTTTCTCGAACCTCGGTGCATAAATACAAAAGAAGCATGGGATTATTTCTTGAGAAAATGAAAATGTTTTCTAGATTCACCCTCATTAACCAGGAGTAAGTTAGGTTGGCAATGGTGGGGGAAGAGGGGGGGTAAATATTTTTGAGAAATAAGTCAGAAAATAATAAAAGAGAGAAGTAAAAGTAAATCAAATGTTAAAATGAGTGAAGACGGTCAAATGAAACAACATGAGAATACACACTTGATGAGGAAAACTAATGGAGCACTTAAGCACATAGACGACACTACAAACAACTAACCGAGGTTCGAAAATTAGAAAGGGATAAAAGGCCGAAGAGGAAACAAGAAATAAGGGATGAAATATTTAATTAGAGATTAATAACTAAAGAAGTTCATGAGTGTGAGAGTGATGATGCACAAGACTTCTTTTTAGGTAGCATACAACACTTAGAGTTGATAGGAATAACATGTTTTTCGAGAATATTTTTCGGTGGAAATCACATTAGAAAACTTTTATTGACGCATTTCGAACCAACAAGTGTGGTTCATTGTTAAGACAAGTTGAAGAATCAGATCATGGCTGCATGTTAAATAGGGAGAGCAGATCTTCCAACAGCTATATTTGACTAGGAAACGACTATATTGGACTGGGCAATTTGACTGAGAAACGACTAAATTTGACTGGCCAACCTGATTGGACCGAGGGAAAGGAAAAGTTAAAAAATTATTGTTATATATATTACCAACATTTGAATAAAGGTAAAGTTTGTATTTAAAAATTAAGAGAATGAATAAATTAGTTATTACAAGGCCTTTTTCTCCAATTATAATCATATAAATAAATGGTTAGTTAATAATTATGAAATTTAGTTTTTTGTTATATTTATTACTAAAAATGGAATACTAATTAAATATATATGTATATTATGAAATAGCTATATATCAAAAATCTTAACTCATTAATATAGATGGAATAATATGTAAATATATACTTTCCGGATTGAATATAAATATTTAAATAATTAGTTACTATGTAAGTTAGTTTCTTGTAATATTATTATCATAAAAAAAATACAAGACCCTAACCTATTAATCGAACTATATATATATATATATATATATATATATATATATATATATATATATATATATATATATATATATCCACTAATATGGAATACTAATTAAATGCATACATGGTGCTTAGTCTTCTCTGCATCGCCTACTCTGAGAAGAAGTAACAGTCTACAAGTAAGCCATGGTAGGCATGTAGACAATATGGAAGTAAATGAATTTGGGCGAATAATTTTGTGTTTCCCTGTTGCAAGAATATCAAGTAACGTTATTAGATAATTCCTCTAGCAAAGACTCCATATTAATTCATATCAATCCACAATTCGGTATATAAGAGAGAAACATGGAAATTTGAGATATATTCTCGAATTTGAAATTCTTGTACTCAACCAAACATGGATAGACAATGAAGAAAATGAAAATATGCTTATTCATATATGGAACCTAACAAACATAACCCCCATGTCACAATTATTATATGTTGAAGAAGAAAGAAATAAGAGTCGAGAAAATGAACGAATGCAAATGTGTAAGAACTAGTTCATCAAATATATAAATACATGGTGTCAAACCAATGATAATTTCACAATTTCCATAGGAGTAGAAAATGATGAAAAAGAGAGCACCCCATGTACAATTCACTCACCAGAAATTGAGGTCGAAAAATTAGAAAAAGTAGTTCAGTTGAATGACCATAAGAAAATAGAAAAAATTCCATCACCTCAAATAAAAATGGGATTAAATCACACCCCCCCTCTTTGAAGGCAACAAAGACCCTAAAAAGCACTAGTTTGTCCATGGAAAATTATAGATAACCAACAATATTATAGCTGCAGATTGCACACCATCCTCCCACATCTTTCCAAGTAATTGGCCAAAAGCGGTAAACATGTGATGAGAGAGGCCACTATAATGGATTCAACATGCTTAGTGACCTTAAGGAAATGGAATTGATGGAAAACATCTACCAAACCTCCCACAACAATAACAACACCCTCATGAGACATGTCAGCCACCCAGACATCCTGTCCCTGGGTCCCATTGATGTTTTATGCCTCTTAACCTCTGGTCTCTCTCATGCTATAGGCATGCCATCATCTAGAGACCTCAAGTCACTCTCACATGCTTGTCTTCTAGCGTCTAGGGACTTTTCCCAACAGACCTGTTCTAGAATTTGCAGAATCCAAGGCATTGTTTTTAGTGGTGCTTAGTCTTCTCTGGAGAAGACTAAGCACCATACACATATGCACATTTGTTAATCCAAAAAATAAAAGGATACAGTGTCCATATCAATCAATAGGGTAATCCAGAGGATCACACCTCCACCCTCAAAGTAGTACTAGGATTTACCTCCTTCCTAGGAAGTCTAGAATCCAATACCACAGTCAAACTGCATTCAATGTTCAACATTATAATCCCACGCCACTTGTCCTCTCATTGCACATTTACGGGCTCATTGTCCGAGGGTACACTCCCAATTTGCATCTGATTCCATCTGACAATGTTAATGACCAAAAAAATATATTTGTGACCTTTCCTTCTGTGTTACTGAGTCCCTTGGGCAATCCGGTCACCCCTTTCCATGCAGTCACTCACCTTCCAAGTTCCCTGACATCCCCTATCTTGGGTTATCCATCCCTTGGAAATACTTCCTCGCATCGGAAGATACAAAACCAAGGCATATCCCTGCCTCAAAACCATCATACCAGTCATAGCATGCTCATGGAAATCAATGGACACCATTGGGTACCAGTGTCCCATAATGGCCCTGCTCCTGTAGTGCTTTACCAGCATACTGTTGTCTATTTTAATTTATTTCATTGCTGCTCCTAATTCTTGCAGTCGATTTTGGCCACCCAACCGGGCATGTTCACGCATTCCTGTTCCAAGCACATAATTTCCATTAGATTCAAATTAAATTGAAATAACTTCAAATAATGTCTCATCGGTCGCTCATTAGTAAGGTACACCAGAATCATACATCACATGTAATCATCATAGACTAGAGTCATAAAAATAATGTAAACTTTGAAACGGGAACTGATACTTGTTTCGTAGAGATAGCAAAAAAGTGACCCGATTTTGAAAAGGGGTGATGTAGAACACACATGTTTCTTAGAGCAAAGTTTTTGGCACTTTAAATTTTTTTCCTATATATTGTGTTTAAGAATGGTAGTGATTTTCATGCTAATTTAAAAAAGTGATAATTCTGCATCAGGGCCTTTTTTTAAAAGACCTATTTTTTGACCTTAAATTTTCTAATGTATGAAATGTAAATAATTATTTTCTTAAATTTAATAATTTTTGAAGTGGTATTCTTCTTCACATATATATATATATATATATATATATATATATATATATATATATATATATATATATCTATTTGTAGTGAGGTTTTTATTGTTTTTCATATTTAAAGAGAAGGTTGATATT
This sequence comes from Pinus tabuliformis, assembly GCA_031772625.1. Classification (NCBI taxonomy): domain Eukaryota; kingdom Viridiplantae; phylum Streptophyta; class Pinopsida; order Pinales; family Pinaceae; genus Pinus; species Pinus tabuliformis. The sequence goes on from CM062809.1 coordinate 658,288,274, forward strand.
TTGAATTTTCAATATTCTGCATATTTATACATCGTTAATTAATTTTTCAATCGACACGAAATAATTGTCTCTAAAAAACAATAAATTTTAACAATTGACATAAAAATAACCATTTTTAACATAATTATAACTAAAAAACTATACGTTTTGATAACTTTTTGTAATTTTTTGCTAGAAATGACATGTCAAAGTCACAATTTTAATAGGAAGAATTTAACTAAAAAAGGTTAAATAATATTTTTTTTATGAATTTCATGTAAGAAATAAATAATAATCACTGTTTTTTTCAAAAAATAATGATTAACATAAAAATTGATGCGAAAATCACATAATACGCATAACAACCTTAAGTGAGTGCTTATTCTTCTCATAAAATGTCAAAGTCAAAACATTACAAGTATAACTAATTAATAGTTACAAAACTTGAGCTTGATTTCTAAGCATAAATTAAATTTAATAAACAATGTCACGTAATCCAAACTCTTCGTCCTCTAGAGTTTCATCATTGTCTTCTTCCACAATATTTTATGCTTCATTTTGCTCATTTTCCTCTTCTAATGGATCTTTGATGTCTGCGAATCTCCCAATGTATGCCCTTCCAATCATTCCGTGTAATGGTGGTTGGGGTTCCTTTGCCTTTTTTTCCACACGTGATTCATTAAAGTCCCCTTTCCTCAACCCAATTTCTTACATTTCATCTGGAAGAAATTGAAGAGCATTAATTCTTTGTTGAATAAAATTGCACTGTATTGGATCTTTTTCAATGGCAATGCAATTTATTCCTTTTTGAAGGCAACTACTAGTGTTGTACCTAATTATCAAGCACAAAAGAAATAATGAAGTAAATTAGTACAGTGACATATAAATTAAGCAATAACATATTGAAATTCAATTCCATATAATAAAACTTACCCCAACTAGAAAATAAATCCAGAACCCAACCTCCCTCATTTGAACATATGTCTATAAGATAGTTAATCAATAACTGTAGTTTTGATAAATGTTAACTGTCTCTCATTTTTCTTCTTTGTCTTCATATGTTATTTTTCTCACAATAGCATCATAAGTCATTATTTGGCTATAACTCTTTCCATCTACCCGATTAAAAATCATAGACATATAGCTATCATCTTTTGCCCAACTATCAACATGGATGAACTCTAATCTTTCATAAATAGTTGATCTTCACGGTTAAGAAGATTTAACTTTTGCCTGTAACATGAAATAGTAAAAGTTCAATTTACTTATACATAAATCAATTTTTTAACAATAATCTGATATACATTTTAAACGTCTTATCATGTAAGATGCATCCTTGAATTTGTTTTCCCCTTGAAGCTTGACAATAATAATCGCCCCGCCACCCCCATGGGCCATTGGGTCGCCAGGGTGGGGTGATTCCCGGAGTCACCTCGCCACCCTCGTAGGTCGTTGGCGTGCCGGAGTTGGGCGGAGGGCAAGGTGATTACCAGAATCACCCTGACACCCCCGCAAGTCATTGGACCGACGGGATGGGGTGGAGGGTGGGGTGATTCCCTAAATCACCCCGCCACCCCCTTGGGCCATTGGGTTGCCGAGGTGGGGCGAGGGTGGGGTGATTCTAGGAATCACCTTGCCACCCCCACAAGCCATTGGGCCACCGAGGTGGGGCAGAGGGCAGGGTGATTCCCGGAATCACCCTAACACCCCTACGAGTTGTTGGGCAGCCTGGGTGGAGCAGAGGGCGAGGTGATTCTCAGAATCACCCCACCATCCCCGCAGGAGATTGGGTCGCCGGGATGGGGCGGAGGACAGGGTGATTCCTGCAATCACCCCACCACCCCCGTGGGCGGTTGAGCCGCTAGGGTGGGGCGGAGGACGGGGTGATTCCCGGAATCACCCCACCACCCCTACGAGATGTTAGGCAGCCGGGATGGGGTGGAAGGCAGGGTGATTCTTGGAATCACCTCGCCACCCTCGCGGGCCGTTGGGCCACTGGGGTAGGGCAAAGGGCAGGGTGGTGGTCCATTGGGCGGTTGGGGTGGGGTGATTCCTGGAATCACCCCGCTACCCCCGCAAGCCGTTGGGCCGTCGGGGTGGGGTGGAGTACGAGGTGATTCCCTAAATCACCCTGCCACCCTCGCGAGCCGTTGAGCCGTCGAGGTGGGATGGAGGGCGGGGTGATTCCCAGAATCACCCCACCACCCCCATGCGTGGGACGGAGAGTGGGGTGATTCCCGGAATCATCTCGCCACCCTCGAGAGCCGTTGGGCCGTTGGGGTGGGGCAGAGGGTGGGGTGATTCTTGAAATCACCCCGCCACCCTAGCGAACCGTTGAGCCGCCACGGTGGGGTGGAGGGTGGGGTGATTCCTAGAATCACCTTGACACCCTTGCAGGCCGTTGGGCCGCCGAGGTGGGGCGGAGGGAATCACCCCGCCACCCACACGAGCCCTTGGGCCGACGAGGTGGGGCGGAGGCAAGGTGATTCCCAGAATCACTCCACCACCTCCACGAGCTGTTGGGCTGTCGAGGTGGGGAGGAGGGCGGGGTGATTCCTGGAATCACCCCGCCACCCCATGGGTCATTGGGCCACCGGGGTGGGGTGGAGGGCGGGGTGATTCCTGGAATCACCCCCGCGAGCCATTGGTCCGCCAGGGTGGGGCAGAGAGCGGGGTGATTCCAGGAATCACCTCACCACCACTGTGGGCCGTTGGGCCATCAGGGTGGGGCGGATGGCGAGGTGATTCCCAGAATCACCCCACCACCCCCAGGAGCCATTGGGGCACTGGGGTCGAGTAGAGGGTGGGGTGATTCTCAGAATCACCCCACCAACCCTGCAGGCCGTTGGGCCATTGGGGTGGGGTGTAGGGCGAGGTGATTCCCCGAATCACCTCGCCACCCCCACATGTCGTTAGGCTGCCGAGGTGGGGTGGAGGGTGGGGTGATTCCTAGAATCACCCTGCCACCCTCGCGGTTGTTGGGCTGATAGGGTGGGGTGATTCTTGGAATCTCCCCGCCACCTTCGCAGGCCGTTGGGCCACCAGGTTGGGGCGGAGGGTGAGATGATTCTTGGAATCACCCTGCCACCCCCGTGAGCTCTTGGGCTGCCGGGGTGGGGTAGAGGGCGGGGTAGAGGGTGGGGTGATTATCGAAATCACCCCGCCACCCCCACAAATCGTTGGGCAGCCAGGGTGGGACAGAAGGCAGACTGATTTCACCACCCTCACGTGTCGTTGCGCCGCCGGGTTGGGGCTGACGGCGGGGTGATTCCCTTAATCACCCCGCCACCCCCCTCAGCTGTTGGGACGTCGGGGTGCAGTGGAGGGCACGGTGATTCCAAGAATCACCCCGCCACCCCTGCGAGCCGTTGGGCCACTAGGGTGGGGCGAAGGGCAGGGTGATTCCCGAAATCACCCCACCACCCCGGCGAGCCGTTGGGTCGCTGGGGTGGGGCAGCGGGTAGGGTGACTCCCGGAATCACCCTGCCACCCTTGCGAGCTGTTGGGCCGCTAGTGTGGGGTAGAGGGTGAGGTGATTCTTGGAATCAGCCTGCCACCCACGCAGGCCGTTGGGCCATCAGGGTGCGGTGGAGGGCGGGGTGATTACTGGAATCACCCCACCACCCCACTAGCCGTTGGTGTCACGCCCCCAATTCTTTTTTCATTAAATTGGTCGGGTGCGGCACCGCCTGAGTAATTAACATCTTCCATTGTTAGTTTAATTTACGAACTACGCCTTAACATTCATCATTATACATGAATAACATATTAATGTGCAAAATCCATTAATATCATAACAATATTGAATAGCAGCAAGAACACTTCATATGCAATGTAAATCTTTTATTATATGAGAGGTTAATTTTACAAATGACTGGGAGTATAACTCAACCGGCGTTACACCCGAGTCGGGTGCCCACCCGTGCAAGACCGCACGGTGGTCTCACCACAACCCAACAATAATACACAACACAAGTCTTTTGCCAAGATGGGTGGGCGTGCCCGTGCATGACCCTTGCCCAAGATACAACCGAAACTTGCCTAAGTCATTTGGCGGGCAACGCCTTCGAACACCCTCCACCCACACCTCAACCGAGCGGGCGGGCGCTTGACCTGCGCCTCTGCTACTACGACTTTCCTCCCTTCTTCGTACCTTTCTCTACGCTTGTTGATCGATGGTGCGATGAAGGGAGGAAAGCCACAATGGAGGAGCTGGTCATGCGCCCGCCCGCCGGGCAAGCCTACATGAGAGTTCACATGGAAGATAGCACTCGGTTGAGGTGTGGGTGGAGGGCGTTCTAAGGCGCCTGCCCACGAAATGACTTAGGAAGTTTCGGTTGTATCTTGGGCAAGGGTCGTGCATGGGCATGCCCGCCCATGTTGGCAAAAGACTTGTGTTGTGTATTATTGTTGGGTTGTGGTAAGATCACTGTGCGGTCTTGCACGGGTGGGCGCCCGACTCAGGTGTAATTCCGGTTGAGTTATACTCCCGGTCATTTGTAAAATTATCCTCTCATATAATAGAAGATTTACATTACATATGAAGTGTTCTTGCTGCTGTTCAATATTGTTATGATATTAATGGATTCCACACATTAATATGTTATTCATGTATAATGATGAATGTTAAGGCGTAGTTCGTAAAGTAAGCTAGCAATGGAAGATGTTAATTACTTAGGCGGTGCCGCACCTGGCCAATTTAACGAAAAAAGAATTGGGGGCATGATAGGACTTCATCACATACCAGCTCCAACCACCTGTCAAGGTGTGCCTCAATACTTCAACACCTGAACCTGTTCACGAGCTCTGATACCAACTATCATGACCCCAATTATTTTTTCGTTAAATTGGCCGGGTGCGGCACCGCCTAAGTAATTAACATCTTCCATTGTTAGCTTACTTTATGAACTACACCTTAACATTCATCATTATACATGAATAACATATTAATGTGCGGAATCCATTAATATCATAACAATATTGAACAACAACAAGAACACTTCATATGCAATGTAAATCTTTTATTATATGAGAGGATAATTTTACAAATGACCAGGAGTATAACTCAACCAGCATTACACCCGAGTTGAGTTCCCACCCGTGCAAGACTGCACGGTGGTCTCACCACAACCAAACAATAGTACACAACACAGGTCTTTTGCCAAGATGGGCAGGCGTGCCCATGCATGACCCTTGCCCAAGATACAACCGAAACTTGCCTAAGTTGTTTGGCACGCGGGAGCTTTAGAATGCCCTCCACCCACACCTCAATTGAGCGCTGTCTTCCGTGCGAACTCTCGTGTAGGCTTTCATGGCTTGAGCGTGACAGTTGGATTAGCTACCCAACTAGTTCAAACATGGGGTTCAGATGTGCACGGAGAGATGTTGGCATCAGGCAGGCAGAAAGGATGATAGTTCATAGGATGGGATGACACATGATGGAGATGGTAGTTCTAGATATGTTGCAGGGATGTTTGCAGTATGTAGAGGAGTTGATATCATGGACCAAGGATGAGACAGTTGTTGATGTTGATCTTGGTAAATGGCTACCAGGATGGTATGTTGTCGAGGACGACAATGACTTCAGGTGGAGGAGGATGTAAGGACCTGTGGTTCCTTAGCACGCCCACCCGATGTGCGACCAAGTTCGGCGATGAACGAAGGTTGGAGGAAATGTGCGAAGTGTGAGTCCTTGGCAAGTGCGATGAAGACATGTTATAATAATGCATGGAGAAGGGTGAGTGAAAGATTTATAGGCGTGGGGAGCGAAGGCTCAACCCACGAGCTGACCCTCATGTATTTTAGTGGAAACGTGTTGAAGTGTTGGCCAAACAACACAAAGGCAAGAGACCAAACGATATGTGAGGGCGTTTGCAAGTCGACTTGGGCAGCCAAGACTTGCCCAACGCATCGTATAAGTAAACATGCGATGAAGTTTCATTTGGACAGCAGGAAAGTCGCTCAAGTCTTCTACGAAGAAGTGCGAAGTAAAGGGCCGCAGCAAGAAGAGAAATGTGTAGGTCGTATGCACCCAACTCTTGGGCAGCTCATTTAGGTAGCACGAGTCTTGAACGAAGGCGAGAGGCACTGGTGCATGGGTGAAGGCGTCGGGCGCTCGGTTGACATGGGTTCTTGGGTAGATCGAGTGAGCACCTGCTCATCGTGCAAGACATAACACAGTGGAGTTTGGTGTGACTGCCATGCAAAGGAGATGAGGGTGTCTTGGTGACTTGGTGGAATCGCTCGCCCATCGTGCACAAGGTTCGGTTGTGAAGTGCGAAAGGCAGCTCATGTGAGGGCGCGCTCGCCCGACTTGGGCAAGGAATCTTGGTTATCACACGGAAGTGTGAGAAGTTGTAATTTTGGCTAAGTATGAAACTTGGTGTTTCTAAGTATACTTGTGAAGCTTTGTAACATTGAGAGATTGTATAATATATTGTATTCAGGCAAACTCATTGTTCAGGGAGTTGCCCCTTCCTTTATAATGTGCAATTGTGTTCTTCATTTATAATTGTTGATGATAATGAATGTGTATGGGTGTTCATTGGTATAAAGGAAACATAATAATTACTTGGTTGAGAAACACAAACTAAGTATGACAAGTGGTTAGGCGTAGTCCATGAACATAATTATTGGTGAAAAGAAATTTTTTGGTGGTGCCGCACCTCGCCAAGAGCGGTTGAAAGACTACCGTCATCTCTGGCATCATGACTGCTGGGGTGGGGCAGAGGGTGGGGTGATTCCCGGAATCTCCTCGCCACCCCCATGGGCCGTTGGGTCACTGGGGTGGGGCGGAGGGCGGGTGATTCCCGGAATCACCCCACCACCCCCGTGATCTGTTGGGCTGCCGAGGTGGGATGGAGGATGGGGTGATTCACAGAATCATCCTGACACCCCAGCGGGTTGTTGCACCGTCGAGGTGGGCGGAGGTTTTCTGCAGCCCTCTACCCCACCCTGGCAGCCCAACAACCCGCAGGGGTGGCCGGGTGATTCCCAGAATCGACTCACCACCCCTCTGGCCATCAGGGTGGGGTGGAGGCTGTCTATAGCCTCCACCACACCATGGCGGCCCAATGACTCTTGGGGTGGTGGGGTGATTCCCAGAATCACCCCAGCATCCCTGCGAGCTGTTGGGCTACTAGGGTGGGGCGGAGACTGGGGCGATTCAAGAAATCACCCCGCCATCCCGCGGGTCATTGGGCTGCCGAGGTGGGGCAGAGGGTGGTATGATTCCCGAAATCACCTTGCCACCCCCGCAGGCTATTGGGCCACTCGGGTGGGGCATTGGGCTGCAGAAATCACCCCGCCACCCCCGCGGGTCATTAGGCCGCTAGGGTGGTGCTAAGGGAATCACCCCGCCACCCCTACAGGTCATTGGGCCGTCGGGGTTAGGCGAAGGGTGGGGTGATTCCCGAAATCACCCCGCCACCTCCGCAGGCCATTGAGCTGCCGGGGTGGGGTGGAAGGCGAGGTGATTCCTGGAATCACCCCACTACCCTCGTGGGTCGTTGGGCCAACGGTGTAACGACCTGCAGTTCTGGGCGCGCAGGTGGAATGTGCGTGTGCGTGGGTAGCTGCGATTGGGTGTAGTGTGAGCTCACAACTTGAGGTGCGATGTTATGATATGCACATAAGACGAGGGCGAGCATTGGTTCATACGCATGAGAGCATGTGTTAAACGTTATGGAGGCCGACCTACAACTTAAGGCAAAGCCGACATATAGTTGAGGCATTTGCGATGGAGTAGGGGCTTTGGGCGAGTCGGCTGGGCAGCCAGGACTATGCCCTATGATTGATATATATTGCAGTGTGTTGGATGGCATTTGGACATCAACTCATCACTCAACATCATTTGCTCATGTAGGAGAGGCACAAAACTACAAGGTGGACGCACAAGAGAGGAGAGGCGCAGATTTGGAGGATGCGCTCGTTCTTGGGCAAGGCTGCACAGAGTTAGGTGTTCTTCTTGGTTTTGGGTGAAGGTGAGGGCAGGAGCGCCTGGTGGTTGGGTGAGGGCGTGCACGGTTGTGTGGCGCCTGATGGACGATTGAGGCATGCACGGGTGTGTGGCACCCGGTTTGTGCGATGACTTGGCGCGGGTGTCTTAGCGACTTGGCTGAGCACCCGCCTGACGTGCAAGTGTGCATGGTGACTTGGTGAAGTGTTGAGATTGTGAACGGAGGCGTGTCTCGGGTAGAGGCGCCCATGTGTGGCGACTTGGAGGTGCGATCGAGTTGGGAAAACAACACGATCGTGTGACAAGGTGAACGAAACGTTGGTGAGTCGTGCGGTGACCGTGCAGAGGTGCCGACGAGCTAGGCAACCAAGTTTTGCCTTGGATTGTAAATTTGGCTAAGTATGAAACTTGGGGTTTCCAAGTATACTTGTAAAGCGTTGTAATTATTGTATAATATATTATTCGGGCAGACTCATTGTTCATCAAGTTTCCCCTCCCTTTATACTGTGCAATTGTGTTCATCATTTATAATTGCTATTGATAATGAATGTGTATGGGTGTTCATTGGTATAAAGGATAACATAATAATACTTGGTTGCGAAACACAAACTAAGTAGGAGTAAGTGGTTAGGCATAGTCCACGAACATAAGTATTGGTGAAAAGAAAGTGTTCGGTGGTGCCACACCTCGCTAAGAGCGGTTGAAAGACTACCGCCGGCTTGGGGGCATTACAGGTGGTATTAGAGCAGCTGATTTGGGCATTGAAGGTTGAAGCTGCTACACACCTTCACCGAAGTGAAGGTGGTATCAGAGCAGGGTTGCTCGTGACGAAGTGAAGATAGTGAAGTTGATTCAGGGTTGAAGAAGCTTGACAGGTGAAGACAGTGAAGCAGGTACTTGCAGGTGAAGGAAGTTGTTTCACACACAAGTGGAACAAGGGCTAGTTCAGGTTGTAAGCATCTTGGTGAAGCTGTTGGATGGTCGAAACTAGATTGCAAAGAAGAAGGAAGCTGTTAGCAATGGCAGCTGAATCTCTGGTTGGGTCTAGTCATGGTGTGTAGGATGCTACTATAGCACTTATGGAAAAAGTGTTGGTGAAGATGGAGGACTTGGAAACTTCCTGGAATAAGAAGATGGACTTGTTCGATAAGGAGCAAGAGGCCAATTCAAAGATGAGGGAAGAGCTCGAGGAACTCCAGACTGAACATGAGTACACTGATCTTATGTGTACACAACTTGAAGTAAAGGGTTAAGGAGGTTGAAGAGGCAAGAGACCAAGGTCTTGCAAAGATCATCAGCTTGCGAAAATCTCTTGACGAAGCTAGAGATGAGATCGCGGTGTTGAAGAAGGCCGTGAGGCAGAACTCAGGTGGAGGAGCGCCTCATGTGAAAGTCAAGGAACCAGAATCTTACGATGGTACAAGGAGTGCAAAGAATCTTGGCAAATTTCTATGGGACATGGAGCAGTACTTGGAATGATTGGGTCTATATAATGATGAGACGAAGGTCAAGGTAGCTGCTCAGTTCTTGACAAAGGATGCTAAGATGTGGTGGCAAAGACGGATGGATCATATTGCCAATGGCAGTGCTGGTGATGTTACTTCGTGGGATGAGATGAAGAAAGCTTTGCAGACCCATTTCAGTCCTCAGGATGAAATATGGGAAGCAAGGATGAAAATTAAGTTCATAAAGCAGACAGGGAACCTTCAGACATATCAGTGGGAGTTTGCAAGTGTGGTTCTGGAACTTCCTGACATGGCAGAGAGGGACAAGGTGTTCAACTTCATTATTAGGTTGAAGCCTTGGGCACGCAATGAAGTGAAGAGGCAGAGGATTAGAACACTTGAGGAAGATTTTGCTGCTGTGGATAGGTTGGTGGGGCATTATGATGAGAATTCTGATGATAGGAAGAAGAAGTCCGATAAGCCAAAAGAAAAGAAGAAGGATGATGCTTCGAAATTGAATGATAATTCGAAGACGAAGAAAGCCTTGAAGTGTTGGATATGTGCTGGGCCACATACGGTGAAGAACTACCCTTCTAAACCGAAAGTGGCTGCGATGGCACAATCTAATGCGAAGAATGAAGAAGCTTCTATGGGGATGATGCAGATACTTGGTGCTGCTGCTACTACGGAGGTGGTCTCTCAGAGGGATCCTGAGAGGAACATGTTAGAGTATGTTCGGATGAAGGTTGGAGGTGCTGATATACTCAATATGGTGGATAGTGGGGCCTCTCACAACTTCATGGGTGAAGATACTACGAGAAGAATTGGGCTGAAATTTGTACCAGTGAAGGCACAGATGAAGACAGTGAAGTCTCCTCCTAATAATGTTCTTGGTATAGTTGAAAAAGTGGACACAACACTTGGTGAGTGGATAGGGAAGGTCGACTTCACTATAGTGTGGATAGATGACTATGAGGCTATGCTGGGAATGGAATTCATGAAACAATTTGATGCTATGATTGTTCCACATTTGAGGAAGCTGTACATTTACGATGGAAGGGAAGATGTACCCATTGGTGTACCAACCATTGGAGTGACAAGGCCTAATTGTAAGTTGGAAGTGATGCAAATGGAGGACGAGAAGTGAATGGAAGACATGAGTAAGCGGTTGTCCACGGTTGAGACAAAGCTTACTGAGCAGTCATTGGTCATCAGGACACTTTCAGATAGTATCTTGGATTTGTCAAAAAGGCTAGAAGTGGTCGAGTATGATGATGATGATGAGGCATATGTGAGGCCGAATGTCTGGGGGGAGGATCAGGTCACTTATCTACAGAGGATGGAGATAGAGATCCTGACAAATGGATTGAGTTGATTAGTGAGGGTGAGCCTTCAGACTATACTCCCTCCACATCTTCTTAGATGACATAGAAGATGGGGCTCATTGTTAGCTGATCATGACAGTGAGTCCTTAAAACAGGTTGAGCAGGTATGGAAGATGGTGCAGGGATGGCTTGGCATCAATCATCGTGACATGTTGCAGATGGGATGGAGTTTCCATGGACCTGAACATGGTGGTGATATTCTTGGTGAGTCCGAGACGTGGCAAAAATCTGAGATAGATTGGTGAAGGCATAAGGATGTTCACTCTCATGGCTTGAGCATGACAGTTGGATTAGCTACCCAACTAGTTCAAACATGGGGTCTGGAAGTGCACAGATAGATGCTAGCATTAGGTAAACAAGGAGGAAAATCCACAGGATGAGGATGACACATGGTGGAGATGGAGTTCTACATATGTTGCAGGGATGTTTGCAGTACATGGAGGAATTGACATCATGGACCAAGGATGAGACAGACATTGATGTTGATCTTGGTGGATGGCTACCAAGATGGTATGTTGTCGAGGACGACAACGATTTCAGGTGGAGGAGGATGTAACGACCTACAGTTCTGGGTGCACAGGTGGAACGTGCGTGCACGTGGGTAGCTACGATTGGGCGAAGTGCGAGCTCATGACTTGAGGTGCGATGTTATGATATGCGCATAAGAGGAGGGTGAGCGTTGCTTTATACGCATGAGAACATGTGTTAAACATTATGGAGGCCGACCTACAACTTAAGGCAAAGCTGACATATAGTTTAGGCATTTGCGATGGAGTAGGGGCTTTGGGCGAGTCAGCTGGGCAGCCAGGACTACGCCCTATGATTAATATATATTGTAGTGCATTGGATGGCATTTGGACATCAACTCATCGCATTCGCTCATGTAGGATAGGTGCAGAACTACAAGGTGGACGCATAAGAGAGGAGAGGTGCAGATTTAGAGGATGCGCCCGTTCTTGGGAAAGGCCGCACAGAGTTAGGTGTTCTTCTTGGTTTTGGGTGATGGTGCGGGCAGGAGCACCCGGTGGTTGGGTGAGGGCGTGCACGGGTGTGTGGCGCCCGACGGAAGATTGAGGCATGCACGGGTGTGTGGCGCCTGGTTTGTACGACGACTTGGCGCGGGTGTCTTGGCGACTCAGGTGAGTGCCCGCCCGGCGTGCAAGTGTGCACGGTGACTTGGTGAAGTATTGAGATTGTGAACGGAGGTGTGTCTCGGGTAGAGGCACCCGTGTGTGGCGACTTGGAGGCATGCCTGAGTTGGGCAAACAACATGATTGTGCAACAAGGTGAACGAGCGTTGGTAAGTCGTGCGGCGACCGTGCAGAGGTGTCGACGAGCTAGGCAATCGAGTTTTGCCTTGGATTGTAAATTTGGCTAAGTATGAAACTTGGGGTTTCCAAGTATACTTGTAAAGCTTTGTAAACTGTTGTATAATACATTATCGGGAAGACTCATTGTTCATGCAGTTTCCCCTCCCTTTATACTGTGCAATTGTGTTCATCATTTATAATTGATGTTGATAATGAATGTGCATGGGTGTTCATTGGTATAAAGGATAACATAATAATACTTGGTTGTGAAACACAAACTAAGTAGGAGTAAGTGGTTAGGCATAGTTCACGAACATAAGTATTGGTGAAAAGAAAGTGTTCGGTGGTGCTGCACCTCGCTAAGAGCGGTTGAAAGACTACCGCCGGCTTGGGGGCGTGACAATCGGGGTGGGGTGGAGGGTGGTGTGATTCCTGGAATCACCGCGCCACCCTCGCGAGCCGTTGGGCCACCACGGTGTGGTGGAGGGCTGGGTGATTCCCGGAAGCACCCCACCACCCTCATGGCCCGTTGGGCTGCAGGGGTGGGGCGGAGGGATGGTTAATTCCCGGAATCACCCCCCCACCCCTGTGGATTGTTGGGCCTCCAGGGTGGGCACCCTCCGCCCCACCCCGGTGACCCAATGGGGCAGGGTGGGGCAAAGGGTGTGGTGATTCCCGAAATCACCCTCCCACCCCCGCGGGCCATTGGGCCATTGGTGTAAGGACCTGTGGTCCGTGCGACGGGCAGGTTGACTCCACCGTGTGAAGGAGACATGAACGAATGTGTGCGAAGTTTCTTGGAGACGAGTTTATATGAAGTTGGGCAAGTTGAGAGGGCAGTCCCACGAGTTGGGCGGGCCGACCCTCCACTCGGGTGAAGGCAACATGTTAAACGAGTCGACTTGGGCATTGGGCGTGGGTCGGCCGGGTGACGTAACCCGCCACCGGCCCATATATATTGGAGGGCGTTTGGAGACAAATGACCATCATTCGGCCAACACAAGTTCGGTTGAGGAGTTCTGCAGTGCGTGGATGAGCTTGCACAATGGGCAGAACTCAGGTGAAAAACTTGTGCAGAAAAGTCGGGTTAGAAACTTGGGTGAGAAAATCAGGTGAAAAACTCGGGAAAAAAACTCGTGCAGGAAAATCATGCAGAAAAATTAGGCGAGGTCATCGGGCAGAACTCAGGCGAGGTCATTCAGGCAGAACTCGGGCAAGGTCGTTTGAGCAGAACTCGGGTGAAATTGTTCAGGCAGAACTCGGGTGAGGTCGTCGGGTAGGAAACTGAGGCGAGGTCGTTCGGTCGAACTAGGTGAGGTCGTTCGGGCGAGCCGGGTGAGGTCGTCGGGCGACCCGGGTGAAGTCGTTGGGGCAAGCTGAGTGAGGTCGTTGGGCGACCCGGGTGAAGTCGTTCGAGCGAGCCGAGTGAAGTCGTGTGGCAACCTCGGTGAGGTCATTCGGGCGACCTGGTTGAAGTCGTATGGCGACCTGGGTGAAGTCGTGTGGCGACTCGGGTGAAGTTGTTCGGGTGAATGAGTTTGGATTAATGGGTGGACACACAGACGGGCAGCCAGGTGAGGGTGCGCCATGCACGCTGAAACGAAGAATTGTGCAGATGGGCGACTTGGGTAGGGTGCACTGTGCACGACGAAATGGTGGAAACAATGAAATGTTGGAGTTGTGAACAGAGGTGTGACTCGTGTGGAGGCGCCCATGTGTGGCGACTTGGTTACGACGAGGCGCGCCCAAGTTGGGAAAACAACACGATCGTACGACGAGGTGAACGAAGGGTTGGTGGGTCGTGCGGTGACCGTGCAAAGGCACCGACGAGCTGGACAACTGGGTTTGCCGAAGTTGGAAATTTGGCTAAGTATAAATTTGGGGTTTCCTAAGATTTAACTTGTACTTATAAAAAGAAGATTATATATATTGATTCAGTTAGACTCATATTGTAGGGAGTTGCCCCTACCCTTTATATTGTTGTGCATTTCTATTGTATAATGTTGTTTATGTGAATGTTATGGGCTTTCAATGTATAAAGGACAAAGATAATACTTGGTAATGAAAAAATAAACTAAGTATGGAATGTTAGGCGTAGTCTATAATCGTAAGTATTGGTGAAAAGAAAATGGTTGGTAGTGACGCACCTTGCTATAGTGCGGTTGCAAGAGTACCGCCAGTGTAGGGGCGTGACAGGTGGTATCAAAGCTGGTGAACTAAATCAAGGAGTTGATTCTACAAGATCGAAGAATTGGCAGGGAGTTCAAGTTTTGCAGGTGAGAGGTGGAATACCAGGGTGATTCAGGTGAAGGGTGAAACAAGTTTAGCAGAGGTGAAGCCTTGTGCTTGGGCCAAGCTGAATGACAAGGCATGGCATGTTTGGAAGAATGCTAAGGGAAGCTCTTGCTTACCTTATACAGGTTGAAGCGGTTGAAAGAGGAGAACCCACGGATTTGAAAGGAACTTGAAGTCTTGGAAAAGAATGTTGAAGACGAACTTCTTCAACTTGGTTGGAAAATGGAGCAGGATGAAGTTGCAGATTGTGCTAACAAGGAAGAGGAAGCCGTTATGATTGAGGATTTTGCAGATGTGACCATGATGGAGGATGAACTTGAGATTGATCAAGTTGGACCACGATCGTGCAGTTTGCAAACATGGATGGATGAGGATACTCACATGGAGGAGCCTCATGATGATGTAAGTACTATTGATACTTGTGTTTCATTTAAGCATTTGGTAGATAGACTATATGCAGGGAAGAGTAAAGTCAGTTTATCGATTGAAGGGAGCATCTTACCATGGATGTCTATGATGAGACCTTGTATGGAGAAGCAAGGATTGTTGACTGTTGCAGGACTTGTTGGGGTTGTTTGTGACCTTATGGTAGAAGGTACAAAGGCCCATGACAAGGGAGGAATATGATGATCGTTGTGGAGGAATGGGTCATGCTTTAGCCACATGGAGAATTAGCTAGTACCTGACATGACTCGTGGGCAGATTGGAGGGCACACACTTGGATATGATGATACTTGGGTGGACTTCCCATGACCGAGACCAAGAGAAAGTCTTGGTGGAACCTTTAGTGGGGGAGCTATGATGGAAGGGGCTCATGATGATGATGATGTGGTTGGGTGACTGAGTTCACTAGACCGAAGATTGCAGACATGGATGGGGATGACTGATTGTTGTGATGGGTCTACTTGGTGGACGACATGGGCAACTTAGTCATGGACATCAGGATGGAGACATGGAGCATGGAAATCTTATGCAGGGACATTATGCAGGAGCACTTGTACAGGTGTCATTTATGGTCATCCAATAAGGAGTGCCAAGGCAGGGATGTTATGTAGGTGGATTTGCTAGTGTTACATGGAGATGTTTTATTTATGAGCCGATGGAGAGGTTGTGCACTCTTGTACAACAAGGCCATGGACTTGGATGGAGTTATGAGTAGACTATGAAGCATTCCTATTACATGGAGAGCTGAGGCATCTTGCAGAGACCTTTGGACCAAGACTTGTATGCTTGTTGAGATGTTGGTTGGAGATGACTCATGGAGCTCATGATGACATGAGGTTGTGACTTTTAGGGACTTCAGATATGGTGGACTTGGAGGATCTGATGCATTGAGGAGCTGAGGTCAGAGACTTTGATGCAAGATGGGATGCATACTTTCAAGTACATGTATGGGTGTAGCTTGGAATAGTGACTTGATGTGGAGGATCGATATGAGACACTTTGGAGTGATGGAGTTACAACGATGATGATGCCTTGGTTGCAACACTTGGGCATGGGTTGAGCCCAGACTTAACCACTTTTGACACATGGGAGCTGATTAATCTATGATCATAGGTAGCACATGGGAGATGAGTCAGGTGTATACTTATTTCTATTGCAGACTTGAGGGATGGCACATATAGATATGATGGAGGTTGCTTCATGGACTTGAATGTGGCACATCGAGAGTTGGAGTTTGATGAGATGATCTCTTCACTTTGAGGAGATGGATGTTTTGCAAATGGATGATGATGTTGGATAGAAAACATCATGGACAACATGTTGCAGATGAGATGGGGACTACTTCATGGACCTAAGAATGGCTTACTTATATGGAGATGGATTCTTGATCGAGTTGATGATGTGGCGGGATGTTCAAAGAAACGACTGATGATGGCATGAGGATGTACATTCTCATGGTTTGGGCGTGACAGTTGGATTAGCTACCCAACTAGTTTGAGTCATAAGGGCATGCAGTGTGCAGAGATGTGTTAGCATTTGTTGGAGTATCATGGCAACAGTTCACACGAGGATGATACATGATGAGGTCAACACGATATGTTGTAGGAAGCTTGTAGCTTGTGATGGAGGGGCCAACCTTCCATGATGGGGCACAACATGTGTAGATTGTGACAGGGTGATTGATGATCATGGATTGAGAAGATCTTCCGATATATGACATACCGATGGAGTATATGCATTGGTATGGATATCTTGGTGACAGGTGGTTGCCGGGATGATATATTGTCAAGGACGACAATGATTTCAGATGGGGGAGGATGTAAGGACCTGTGGTCCGTGTGACAGGGAGGGTGACTCCAACGTGTGAAGGAGACATGAACGAATGCATGCGAAGTGTCTTGGAGACAAGTTTATACAATGTTGGGCAAGTTGAGAGGGTGGTCGCACGAGTTGGGTGGGCCAACACTCCACTCGGGCGAAGGCAACATGTTGAAAAAGTTGTCTTGGGCGTTGGTCATGGGTCGGCCATGTGACATAACCCGCAACCTGCCTGTATATATTGGAGGGTGTTTAGAGGCTGGGGTGGGGCGGAGGGATGGGTGATTCTCGGAATCACCTTGCCACCCCTACAGGCCATTCGGCAGCCAAGGTGGGCAGAGGTTGCCCACCCCGGTAGCCCAACGACCTGTGAGGGTGGCGAGGTGATTCTGGGGATCACCCCCCCACCCCAGGTTGCGCCGTATCCCTACAGCCCAATGGCTCACGGGGGTGGCCGGGTGATTTCAGGAATCACCTTGCCACCCCCAGCCTCCACCCCACCCCAGTGACCCAACAGCCCACGAGGGTGTCCGGGTGATTTTGGGAATCAACCAACCACCCCCACCAGCCTTTGGGCCACCAGTGTCTCACCCCTAGGCCTACGGTAGTCTTTCAACCGTACTTGGAGAGGTGCGGCACCACCGAACACTTTCTTTTCACTAATACTTATGTTCATGGACTACGCCTAACCACTTGTCCTACTTAGTTTGTGTTTCTAAACCAAGTAATTATTATATTTCCTTTATACCAATGAACACCCATACACATTCATTATCAACAACAATTATACAAGAGAACACAATTGCACAGTATAAAGGGAGGGGCAACTCCTTGAACAGTGAGTCTATCAGAATATATTATATTAATCAAATTTCCAATATTGCAAAGCTTCACAAGTATACTTGGGAAACACCAAGTTTCATACATAGCCAAATTTACAACTTGTCACACCTTTGTGTGTCAACCAAAGTTCCTTGCCCAAGCTAGGCGAGCACGCCCTCACACGAGCTGCCAACCGACTCCTCAACCGAACCTTGTTCCAACGAGCGGACGACCTACCCAAGTCACCCTTCACAACTTTCGCACGACGGGCGAGCAACTCACCCGAGTCACTCGAAGACACCTCTGTTTACTCCTTCGCATGGCGAGTAGGCAACTCACCCAAGTTTCCACCCACGCCTTTCACCCGAACGTGGGTGCCTTCACCCACACCCTTCACCCGATGACTAAAACCTATGTGATGTCACCGTGTAGTTCTACCCGTGAGCGGGCACATAGACATGCGCCTCCGCTCGACCTCCTAACACGTCTTTTCACTTTTCCTTATCACTGTAGGCTCTTTCGCATTCCTTGATCGAATGAGTGAGTTAGAATGTGTTAATTTGCTCCAACATCGAATACAATATATATGCTCCACGGTGTGGCCATGCCATCCCTTGGCCAACATTTGTTTCATGTCAAAGGACGCCTTCGTTTGTCTTTTTGGTTGGTCGGCCCATCGACCAACGCCCCAACTTACAATCTTTCCACCATCGGCTCGTCAAGAGTGAACGCCCTCTTCCATCCTTATAAAAATACATGACTCGCTCCTCACTTGTACAGAGGCACGCTCCCAAGTGTGCGCTCTACCATTTTTTCCAACTTGTGCACTCATCCAAGTCACACTTCACATTAGTAGACGAGTCAAGAACCGAAGGTACTTACATTCTCCTCCACCTGAAGTCATTTTCGTCCTCGACAACATCCACCATCCAGGAAACCATCATGTTCACCAATATTTTCATATATGAATAGTCTTATCCATGATGTCAACTCCTCCACATACTGCAAACATCCCTGCAACATATGTAGAACCACATCTCCATCATGTGTCGTCCTCCCATGTAGTCTGCTGGCCATCGTCCTGATTCTGACACACATCTGCACACTGGTACCCCTCATGACTCAAGCTAGTTGGGTAGCTAATCCAACCATACACCCAAACCATAAGAATGCACATCCTTATGCCATCATCAGTCTTTCCCTGACTTCTGCTACATCTCGGACTCATCAAGTCTGCTCAACATCCCATGCTCAGGTCCATGGAAACTCCATCCCATCTGCAACATGTTCGGTCCATGGTCTTGTTGTACAAGGAGTGTACAACCTCTCCATCGGATCATACAAACACCTCCATGTCACATCAGCATCTGCACAACATCTCTGCCTTGGCACTCCATAGAATGTCCATGAGTGACATCTCTATATATGCTCCTGCATCATGTCCCTGCATAAATCATGCTCCATGTCTCCAACCTCATGTTCATGACTCTAGTTGTCCATGATGTCTAACCCATGTAGACTCATCCCAACATCTGATCATCAACATCCAAGTCTACAAATTTGTCATAAAGAAGCCTCCTCCAAGGCCCCTTATCAAGGTGGTGTAGCCCCTTCCCATCAAGGTCCCTGCACCAACCCATCTCCAAGGTTGTCTATAGAGAAAGGAGGGCCAGGAAGTTTCCTCCCTGACTCTCATCTACCCATGTATCAGATTGATATTGTGTCCTCAAGTATCTATGCATAGCCTCAACCTCCTCACATGTGCATCCAAGCTCACCTAGCTTGTCCTTTGTCAAATGAAAGTCATATATGCCCATAGAATATCTACAAAAGTCCACTATGCCAGTCGGATCTCTACCTGCATAATCCTCTCCAACCACTGCTCCTGAAGTAGTACTCAGACTCCCTTCATTTGCAACTCCATTGTGAAGATCATCAGTAGAAGATGTCTCTGACAAGTGCTCCCTGATCCATGAGATTGATCTCTCACTCCCTTCCTTCTTCCTCGCTCTTGCAACTAAGTCAATCAACTTCCCTTCCTTTTTTGTGCGAGTCATACTCCCAAGTCCTCTTTGCTCCACATCCTCATGCTTCACATTCAGATCTTTGGGATAGAAAGTCATAGAATTCATTCTTGGTCGATATCCCAAGCAACTCCTTCTATTCATCAGAACCAACATAGTTCTTCCTCCAGCTGTGATCAAGAGAATGTCCCGGTCCACCATTGGTATGGCTTGGGCAAGCTTCATGAAATCTTGCCCCAACACCATATAATGATAATCCATGTCCACAATCCTCAAGTCCAATCTTCCAAAGCACGATCCCACTCTCACCAAATTGTTCTCCATCATACCAATAACAGCTTTCATGGTAGAGTTGACTGCTTTGAAAGCACTCCATTCCCTCTCCATTTCAGCTTTCTTCCCAAAATACTTTGCTGCCTTCCTCCTCAAGAAGCTATTTGTAGCTCCCATATCCACCAAAGCTACAAATCTCTTGCCCTTCACGGTCACTTGCACAAAACTCAGCTTCAAGGCATCACCTCCTTCTGTCGGCTTTATCTTGTGTCTCAGATCAACAAACTTTTTCAAAAACTTGGCCTCAGAAGTGTCCAATGGCTTGTGCTCCAATCAACATTCCTCCTAAGGTACTTCACTTCCTTGCTTGGTTCTTATAATCAATTCGATTCTGGCTCAGCTTTACTTCCTTCAAGCTTGTCCTCCATCGCATCTTGCTTAAGTGCACCAATCAAGTGCCCATTGACTACCTTCATGGAACTAAGCTTCCAAACATCCTCTAGATTATTACGGTAGTGAGTCCCCAGCCTGTCAATGTAGTCAAGCTCATCCTGCTCAATTACAACAACCTTCTTATCAAGAAGTTTCTTCTTCATCTCGTCTTCAAGCTGCTTGATTTCGGTCTCCACCATGGCACTTTTCCTCCTGAACTGGGCCCTTTCATCCAAGAGCTCTTGAAGATCAAGTCCATTATGTTGGATCTCCTTGTCAAGTTCCTTGAGTTCAACATCCGTCGTACTTTCATATTGAAACTTGAGTTCTTCAAGTTCTTCCCTTAGCTTCGAACAACTTTCCTGAATCTTCATATTCTCAGCCTTCATCGAAACCCATTCAGAACTCCATTTCGTCATCTATTCCAACACTTTGTACCAGAATACTTTACCTGCATTATGGCTAGACTCACCCTTCAATAGGTTCATCTACCATCTTTTCCATTTTAGCCTCCACATTCACCAGCTTCACCAAATTCCCTGCAAAGCATGAACCAACTCTTGTTCCACTTCTGTGAAACCAACTTCCTTCACTTGCAAGTACCTGTTTCCACTGTCACCAACTGTCAAGTGTATATACACTCGCTTCTCCCAACTCCCTGCAAGACTTCTCCAAGTCTTCAGACTAGCTTTGATACCAACTGTCACACCCACAGGCCTACAGTAGTCTTTCAACCATACTTGGCGAGGTCCGACACCACTGAACACTTTCTTTTCACCAATACTTATGTTCATGGACTACGCCTAACCACTTGTCCTACTTAGTTTGTGTTTATCAACCAAGTAATTATTATGTTTCCTTTATACCAATGAACACCCATGCACATTCATTATCAACAACTATTATAAAAGAGAACACAATTGCACAGTATAAAGGGAGGGGAAACTCCCTGAACAATGAGTCTACCCGAATATATTATATAAATCAACTTTCCAATATTACAAAGCTTCACAAGTATACTTGGGAAACACCAAGTTTCCTACTTAGCCAAATTTACAACTTTTCACACCTTCGCGTGTCAACCAAAGTTCCTTGCCCGAGCTGGGCGGGCGTGCCCTCACATGAGCTGCCAACCGACTCCTCAACCAAACCTTGTTCTGACGGGTGGGCAAACTACCCGAGTCACCCTTCACAACTTTCGCATGGTGGGCGGGTGACTCACCCAAGTCACCCAAAGACACCTTCGTTTACTCCTTTGGACGGCAAGCGGGCGACTCACCCAAGTCTCCACCCACGCCTTTCACCCGAACGTCGGGCGCCTTCACTCGCGCCCTTCACCCGATGACCAAAACCTGTGCGATGTCACCGTGTAGTTCTGCCCGTGAGTGGGCGCATAGACCTGTGCCACTGCTCGACCTCCTAACACGTCTTCGCACTTTTCCTTATCACTGTAGGCTCCTTCGCATTCCTTGATCGAATGAGTGAGTCCAAATGTGTTGATTTGCTCCAACATCGCATACAATATATATACTCCACGGTGTGGTCGTGCCATCCCTTGGCTGACCTTCATTTCATGTCAACCGACACCTTCGTTTGTCTTGTTGGTTGGTCGGCCCATCGACCAACACCCCAACTTACAATCTTTCCACCGTCGGCTCGTCAAGAGTGAACACCCTCGTCTATCCTTATAAAAACACATGACTCGCTCCTCACTTGTATGCACACACGCTCCCAAGTGTTCGCTCCACCATTTTGTCCAACTCATGCGCTCATCCAAGTCGCACTTCGCATCGGCGGACGAGTCAAGAACCACAAGTCCTTACAACTGGGGTGGGGTGGAGGGTTGCGAACAGTCTCTACCCCACCCCGGCGGCTCAACGGCCTGTAGGGTGTCGTGGCGATTACGGGAATCACCCCGCTACCCCGCAGGTTGTTGGGCTGTCGGGGTGGGGTGGAAGGTTGCGGACAGCCTCCGCCCCACCTGTTGTAACATGCATTTTTTGTTACCTTTAATAGTTATGTTTCATTCAATAATCACTTGAAAATATATTTAAAAAAGATAAGGCAAGAGGGAAATGTAATAAATTACATATCGAAATCAAAATCGCAAAAGAAACAAGTGTTAAAGAATCGGCCCATTCGATCAAATCAAATTGCAATATAAATAATTATATGGAGCCATAACCAATATGTATATATGTGTGTGCGTGTGTTAGCAATACGATTAGATCGCAATCGCAAAACACAACGGGCATTCATATGAAGTATTACCACGGGAATCACTGATCGCCGATTGCAATAAAGGCGTATCTTGAAAACTGTGCAAAGGCTTTGGAAAAGGCGGAATTACACATTTTTATATGTATTTCTATTATACAGGATTATAATAGAAATAAGCAATGAACGGGTCGGACCCGAAAAGATATATATTACATTAATAATGCTGGCGGATCCGCAATAACATAGAGCGCCTTTATATATATATATATATATATATATATATATATATATATATATATATGGGTTTCACCGATTGCGATATGCGATGGCCGGACCCGATATTACATATATTATGTTTAATTCTCCCATCGGGTCCGCGATCATCGCATAACGTTAATATATGTATATGACTTATGCCAATTGCGATTTGCGACGGCAATCCAGATCCGAAAACTATATATTTTGTTTTATAATTCCGACGGGTCCGCAAGGCATACGAAAAGGCAGATTTAAAGTTACAAGTGGGATTTCTGGTAGAGTAAAAGTGGTAAGTGGTTTTTAGTGGAGCTCACCCGATCCCACTTATCGTTTGACACGTAGTAGCCGGGTGGAGAGAGAAAACAACCCATTTCAGGCAGGTATTCTCTGGGCTTATGTCCCACCCGAAATCTTTATAGACCGTCTGATCCGAAAAGCACAGATCTATGGTGGGGATATATCGACGGAAAAGGTATGCCTCGATAGTTGTAAGGAGCCTGTATTAAAAGCAGAAAAAGCATGTTTTATGGCATATTTATATTATAAAAGGTATATAATAGAAATAGTGCAAATATGAAGGATTTATGCGTAATTCCAAAATTATGTTGATATAACCATGGAAAGCGCTGATTGCGATATGCAATGGGATTCCAGATCCAATCTAGTTATTAAACTGGATTAATTCTTTTTCAGTTCCGTTTTTGCATGCTTTGCATTATTTTTGCTGTGTAAAAGGAAAAATCATTGTTAAAGCCGAATCTAAAGAGGAAGGTAGTTGGGCATGTTTTCTTTGTATTTTGGCCAATTAAAATGTATCGGATACATGCGTAAGCCCAGGTTTATACAATTCAAACACAGTTCATTATGATTAAAACGGATTAAGGCATATATAGAGGAACTCGACAGTGGATTAACAAAGCCGAAAAGTCAGCAGTCATAGTCATCTTCTATGTTCAGTTATCTTTTGTTATTTTATGTTCTTTGAGATGTCTTTACCATATGTGTAATATTTCGTAATAATTCTTACTTCAGATAGTTAGAGAAACAGTTTTAGTAGTTTGACAGTTTCAGAGATCAGCAACTATTTCACAATGTATAAAAAGAGGAAAATTTACAGAGAAATGGTTGATGGTTCGAATTTTGGAGAATCCGGAGACTAGGCCACTGTATTCTTGATATCATCGTTGATTAATGAAAGAATCAGAAGTTTCCATGAGTTTTTGGGTATAATTTTGTAACCTTCTCTGTCATGTGCCATGTTATGTTTTCTTCTTTCAAGTATAGTAATGAAGTTGTAGGTCTTTATTTGCTTATGTAGATACAATTAAAATTCCTTAAAAGAGCGCTCCTATACTTGAAGTTTCCACCTTCCTTTCTAAGCTATATATAATAGTTTATGTGAAAGACCAGCATATTATCTTTAACTTCTCCAAGAGTCACAGATAGTAGTTTTTGTGTTAAGCAGCATATTGTCTATGATTAAGTTCTTATTTTCATAATTCTTCTAAGTTTCAGATAGTAGTTTCTGTGAAAAACCAGCATATTATATTTAACTTCTCCTTCAAGCTCTCTTCACTCATCATTTATATCTAGCAACAAATGGCATTTTGAAATGTTCTGGTCATACATGTATTAAGGGCTAAAGACCAATTTTTCTAGGTCCTTCATTTGAGAACACAACAAACAATAAGTGATAGTAAATAATACTTATTAATGTCTTAAGCACAATTTCTCTATAGCCAGGAAATTGGTTTCTAAGGTATAACACCACCCCGGTGGCCCGATGACCATCAGGGTGGGGTAGAGGGTGGGATGATTCCCATAATCACGCCACCACCCCCGCGGGTCATTGGGCCATCGGGGTGGGGCGAAGGCTGTCCGCAGCCCTCCGCCCCACCCCGGCAGCCTAATGGCCTGTGAGAGTGGTAGGGTGATTCCAAGAATCGCCCCGCCAACACCGTAGGCCATTGGGCCACTGGGGTGGGGCGGAGGTTGTTCGCAACCCTCCGCCCCACCCCGGTGGTAGAACGGCTCACAGGAGTGGCAGGTTGATTCCCAGAATCACCCCGCCACCCCCGTGGGTCATTGGGCTACTGGGGTGTGGCAAAGGGCAGGGTCATTCTCGGAATCACCCCACCACCCCCAGGGACCAATGGGCCGACAGGGTGGGGCAGAGGGCGGGTTGATTCCCGAAATCACCCCACTACTCCCGCGGGTCGTTGGGCTGCCTAGGTGGGGCAGAGGGCTGTGGACAGCCCTCTGCCCCACTTGCGTGGCTCAATGGCTTGCGGGAGTAGTGGGGTGATTTCGGGAACCAACCCACCCTCTGCCCCACCCTAGCGGGGTGGGGCGGAGGCTGTGGATAGCCTCCGCCCCACACTAGCGACAAAATGGCTCGCGAGGTTGGCGGGGTGATTCCCAGAATCACCCGGCCACCCACGCGGGCCTTTGGGCTACATGGGTGGGGCGGACGTCGAGGTGATTCTCGGAATCTCCCAGCTACCCCCGTGGGTCGTTGGGCCACCGGGGTGGGGCGGAGGCTATCTGCAACCCTCCGCCCCACCTAGGTGGCCCAACGGTTCACGGGGGTGGTGGGGTGATTCCCGGAATCACCCCGCCACCCCCGTGGGCCATTGAGCGACCGGGGCAGGGTGATTCTCAGAATCACCCCACAACCCCTGCGAGTCGTTGGGAAGCCAGGGTGGGGCGGAGTGTGGGGTGATTCCCGAAGTCACCCCGCCACCCCCACGAGCCGTTGATCCATCGAGGTGGGACGGAGGGTGGGGTGATTCCTGGAATCACCCCACCACCCTCGCAGGCCATTCATCCATTGGGGTGGGACGGGGGGCGAGGTGATTCCCATAATCACCCCGCCACCCCTGTGAGCCATTGGGCCGCCGAGTGGGGTTGAGGGCGAGGTGATTCCTGGAATCACCCTTCCACGAGCTGTTGCACTGCCGAGGTGGGGCAGAGGGCGGGGTGATTCCCAGAATCACACTGACACCCCGCGGGTTGTTGGGCCGCCGAGGTGGGGCGGTGTTGTGGAAATCACCCTGCCACCCCCGCGAGCCATTAGGCCACTGGGGTGGTACTGAGGGCGGGGTGATTCCCAGAATCACCCTGCCACCCCTACAGGTCGTTGGGCCATCGGGGTTGGGCAGACGGTGGGGTGATTCTCAAAATCACCCCGCCACCTTCGTGGGCCATTAAGCTGCCATAGTGGGGTGGAGGGTGGGGTGATTCTTGGAATCACCCCGCCACCCCCACAGGCCGTTGGGCCGTCAGAGTGGGGTGGAGGACGGGGTGATTCCTGGAATCACCCCGCCACCCCTGTGGGTCGTTGGGCTGTCAGAGTGGGGTGGAGGGCGGGGTGATTTCCGGAATCACCCTACCACCCCCTTGGGCCCTTGGGTCGCTGAGGTGGGGCGGAGGCTATCCACAACCCTCCACCCCACCCGACAGCTCAATGGCTCGCAGGGTTGGCGAGGTGATTCCCGGAGTCACCTCGCCACCCCCGCGGGCCGTTGGGCCGTCGAGGTGTGGCGAAGGGTAGGGTGATTCTCGAAATCACCCCACCACCCCCGCAGGCCGTTGGGCCGCCGGGGTGGGGCGGAGGCTGTCTGCAACCCTCCTCCCCACCCTCATAGGATGTTGGCCACTAGGGTGGGGCGGAGGCTGTCTATAGCTCTTCGCCCCACCCCGGTGTCCCAATGGCCCACGTGTGTGGCGGGGCGATTCCGGACAGCCATACGCCCCACTCCAATGGCTCAACAGCCTGCAGGTGTGGCGGGGTGGTTCCAGGGTAATCAAATTTTAATGTATTTCAGATCCCATTGTTTTATCTTTATGGTTATTACTAAAGCATGTTGAATTTATACTTAGGGAAGAAAAACGCTATTCTACCAAAAACATTAGTTTGTTTTTTTCCTCTAAAACAACTGTTTTTTGCACATAAAATTCAGTTTTACTAACATTTTTTAAAAATGTTTAAAATTGACCCTAAAAAAAGACAATCGTTCCAGTTTCAACACTTTTTGTTTTCAGGGTGTTTTTTGCACAAAAATTTCGTTTTCACTACCATTTTTAAAACATGTTTAAAATTGACCCCTAAAAAAAACCATCGTTCCAGTATACACACTTTTCATTTTTAGCACTGTTTTTGATGTTTTTTGGGGGTTTTTGGCCATAGTTCTTGTTTTGAGTTTATAGTTCCCGTTTAAAAGTTTACATTGTTTAAACACATGCATAATAAATCTGAAATAAAATACCAATACTTATCCTTTAATCAATCCTTAGATTCTACCTTTATCCTTATTTCGTTACACTCTGGATTGGTTGCCACGCCCAACAAATAACCAATGCCTTCTCCTCAACCGTGTGCACATATCCATAGTGTGTATCACACACATACAACCACACATGACATACAACATTATGTAATACATGAATCTACACCTAACACACACAACACATACACTTGAACCTAGTGTATAATACAACACAATACATACTCCTATGTCTGGTGTACACTACCACACAATACATACACCTACACCCGATGTACAACATAATACATACATCTACACCCAATGTACAATGCCACAAAATAAATGTACCCACATAGAGTACAACATAATGAATACGCATGTCATGATACCCTGGCTACACAATGTGCATACATAGTAACATATGCCCTCAACATAGCATGTTTAACATGCACACAATACCACACGTATACCAGTACCATCTATACACAAAACCACCTATGCAACATGTGCAGCACATCACATGTACACGACACCACCTGCACAACGTGTATACAATGTGACATGTACACTACACCATCTATAGAATGTATACACAATACCACATGTACATAGTACCACGTGGATGACATGTGCACAATATTAAATGTACACAACATCACATGCACAAAATTTACACAACACCACATGCACACAACACCACATGTACAACATGTACGTGGCACCACATGCTCACAACACCACTTGTACAATCATGCACACAACATCATATGTACATAGCACCATATGTACAACATGCACATAGCACCATATGCATGTAGGATTGCATATCCAACATGTGCACAACACTATAATATATCTGATCTGAAAATATATTAATAAACCCAGAAATAACAAGATCTAAATATAGAAATGCTTCACTTTATTAATCAAACCCTTAAGGTAGGGCAACACCATACAACTACTCCTTAAAGAAGGATAGCACTGTACAAGTCATATGCATGTTCATACAATATTCCTTGACCTCTCTCAATGGGGAGTTTCTAGCCTCTATATAGGCCTCATACGTACAATCCCATGGGTCATTACCATGGTTCGCTCAATACCATCTATCTAATGCAATGGGCTTATTACATTATTGCTAACTACTCATGGTCCCTTACATGATATGGGTTAACCACTTTATTTATTACTATGGCCCATCACATTATTACATTATTCCCTTGGGTACCTCCCTATGTACCCCATACTATTCCCCCCTACGTATACTACATTCCACCCCCCTTAAACATGTTTTGCCCCCGAAACATAAGAAGAACACAAATAATAAGATCTACTCAAAAGAGTAGTCCACTAGTACCATGCACATGCATCTAGCCATCCCAGAGAAAGGTGAACCCTTGATATTGTTGGTGCCTTGCTCGCTTGAGATGGAAGTTGACACTGGTGGCTCTTCTGTGTTGATGTGTAGTAGGTGAACCCTCGATCTAGCTGGTGCCTCACTTGCTTGAGATGGAAGTTGACCCTCACAGCTCTTCTGTGTTGATGTGTAGTAGGTGGATCGTCGCCCATATCTATCTGTCATGCAGGGGTTTTTGTCCGTGTGGTTAATTCGTTTCCATCTTGTAGGTTGTTTTCTTGCAGGGTGATGTGGGTGGTGATATGTTGAAGTTTTAACCAACAATGTATTTTTCTTTAATTCACCACCTAATGGAGCCTGATTGGTATCTGTTACATGTTGTGGCGTCTATTGTTGTTTCTTATCTTCCAATATTACTTCAACTACGGATTCCGTACCTGTAACATTTTCTGCTTCAGCATCCTTGGACTCTACCTATTTTTCTCATACCTGGTTTGATGTTTGTGTTTGTTTGTCGACCATCAAGGGCTCATCATATGATGTGTCAGTCCCTGGAACATCTTCTGCTTCAGCTTCCTTGGACTCTACCTGTTTATTGATGGAAATATATTGTAATGTAATTTTCTTCTTTTTATACCAGAGCTTCAGGAATTTCTTTTGCACATTGTTATTGATAGTACCCATAGATTCCATCCAAGGGTATCTCAAACAACATCCACATTAGCCATATCTAAAGCATAAAAATCAGGATGCAATACATACTTGTCCATAAAAATCTTCAAATATTTATAAACTTTCACCTCCTCATTATTAACCTGTGTGTTCCATTTGTTTTGCTGGAACTTGCAATTTTTTGCCAAATTGACATTTATAAGGCTTTGCTTGCAACTCGAATTTATAGATACAATGATCTTCTCCTTTTGATACATCCATGAACCTGCAATAAGGAGATACTAGTAGAAAATAACCCCTTACATGTCTCATTCTCCTGTTTTCTAGCATGAGACCATTTGTCTAAAAGGACTTTTTCAAATTATTCATCTGAAAGTTTGTACAACTTCTTTCTGTCAAGGGAGCTCCACCATATGGAAACTTCATTTTTCAAACTAGGCCATACAAAAAAATTTCACTGTTTTTCCCATAATGACTTTTGCTTTTCTATGAATTCTTCAATAGTAGGACCATTATCTTTTCCTGTAAAATATAGAACCGCCATGAAGAGGGTTTTGAAAAAAAATCACTTACTTGGCGAAAATTTGAAATGGCCACAATTTAGTCAATATTGCTCAGAACCCTATTATGACCTATTTTCAGAAATGGAACAACGATTCTACATCTTCCCATCTGATAGAAATTCTGATCTAGTCACTAGAATTTCAGATTCGTGCTGTAGTTGTCCCGCTGTCACAACAATTTCTGAAAAAGAAGTTGATTTTAAATCAATGCTATCTCCCTCATTCGGACTTCAATTTGACCGATTTTTTTTTGAAATTGAGTATTTTTTCACAAAGAACCCAAATATTCAATTAGATTCTACAAATATTTCCCAAGAACTTCCATATATGTTCTACAAACTCACCGCCTTGAAAAATGTTTGCAACATAGCTGATTTTTAAATTAGAGATATCTCCCTCATCCAGACTCCGATTCGGCTGATTTTCTTTTTCAAATTGGGTATTTCTTCGCAAAAAACCCAAATCTACAATTATATTATACAAATATTTCCCCAAAATATACATATCTGATATGCAAACTCGTCGCCCTGAAAAATGTCTGCAACACAACTGATTTATAAATCATCGATATCTCCCTCATTTGGACTCCGATTTGGCCGATTTTTTTTTCAAATTGGGTATTTTTTTTTTCAAAAAAACCCAAATATGCAATTAGATTCTACAAATTTTGCACCACAAATTACAGATCTGATCTGCAAACTCGCCACCCAAAAATATCCTGCAAAAAATAAAAAATTTCTCCGCTTTGCCCAAGAAAGTGCTCTGATACCAGTTGTTATAGATCTGACCTGAAAATATATGAAATGATACCAATATACCCAATAACTGTAAATAATCACCAAAAATAACAAGATCTGAATATATAAATTCTTCACTTTATTAATCAAACCTTAAGGTAGGGCAACACCATACATTCACTCCTTAAGGAAGGAGAACGCTCCACAAGCCATATGCATGTTCATACAATATTCCTTCACCTCTCTCAATGGGGAGTTTCTAGCCTCTATATAGGTCTCATACATACAATACCATGGGTCATTACCATGGTCCCCTTAATACCATCTATCTAATACAATGGGCTTATTACATTATTGCTAACTACTTGTGGTCCCTTACATCATATGGGTTAACCACTTTATTTATTACTATGGCCCATCCCATTATTACATTATTCCCTTGGGTACCTCCCTCTGTACCCCATACTATCCCCCCTAGGTATACATACATCTACACCCGATGTACAATGCCACAAAATACATGTACCCACACAAAGTACAACATAATGAATACACATGTCACGATACCCCGACTACACAATGTGCAAACATAGTACTGCATGCCCACAACACAACATGTATAACATGCACACAATACCACATGTACACCAGTACCATCTGTACATAAAACAACCTACGCAACATGTGCACCACATCACATATACACAACACCACCTACACAACATGTATACAATGTGACATGTACACTACACCATCTATACAACATGTACACAATACCACATGTACATAATACCACATGGATGACATGTGCACAATATCACATGTACACAACATCACATGCACAAAATTTACATAGCACCACATGCACACAACACCACATGTACAACATGTACATGCACCACATGTTCACAGCACCACCTGTACAATCATGCACACAACATCATATATACATAACACCATATGTACAACATGCACATAGCACCATATGTATGTTGCATATACAACATGTACATAGCACCTTATGTACACAACACTGCATATCCAACATGTGCACAACACCATATGCACACGACACTGCATGTCCATCATGCACAAAGTACAATCTGCGCACAACACCGCATATTGATGAGCCTCATCATTGGGTAACTATATGGGCCTTAATTCACCTCCTATCTTAGTCAAACCAACTTTTATCACAACTTATTACATGTTTTTTATTATATTTTTTTATGAGATGAGTTAGAGTTGGATATTATTCCTAGTGGACTAATATGCATTGAATTTGGGATTGAAGGAGAAAATCAAGGAATTTTGGCAAAGACTATGGTTAAAACTCGAATGGGACAAGGGAGAGGGATTGTAGGAGGTAAATCCTCCTCATTTACTTCTCCCCCATTTGAATATTCCTCCATTTATCACACCAGCTCGGAGTGCAAGCAACCAAGTCATGAGGATTAGAAGGCAGTCGAGCAAGTGAGAGACAAAGAGCTAGTTTATCTCGAGTTTGGGAGCCGAGCCTCCCTAATTTTAAGGAATTCATTGGGGACTTCAATTGTATAAGTAGAGAGGCCTAGAGCCTCATTAGGATTCTAATTTTTGTTGCAAAACTAAATTATTTTCAAGCTCCAGACTTGTGGAATTTTTATTGATGTAATTTCATGTTTTGGTAATAAGAATGAGTTTTGTTATGAGCCAGCACTGAGTTAAATCAAAGGGATGAAGCTTTTGGGTTAGCGCCCAACCCTAGTAGCCAAGGCTCCTCTTCCTTGTATCTGTATGTTTAGATTAGTCTCATAGCTTCATTGTTAATTTTCCTTTAGATGTATTTTCATTGCAAGTAGTGTAGATTGGATTGGTTGTTTATTAGTTTGCTTCCATTTGTGCCTTACTTCAGTAGCAAGTTAGTAGGGATAAAAGGAGCACCAAAAGGTTTTCAATAGGTGTCTTGGCCTCATTTCCTCCCTTTGGGATCATGATTTGAGGAAGGGACCCTTATGCAGCCCCAAAAACATAGATTTCTATTTCTTGTATGAGATTTAGAGTTTATTGTATTTAAGTTAGCATTTGTTCAATTTTGAAAAGTAGGATTTCATTGCAATCTCTTCTATCTTCGCGCTTGCAGTAGATCTCATCCATGCTTTCATTCCTTTCAACAACTTTTCTCATGCATAATGTAGGCAGTTAGTTCATTAATTCTGCTTTTACAGCTTATGAGAATGCTTCTTGTTTACATATCTTTTTGGAAATTATACATGTTTTATGCAAAGTAGGTGATTTAGGAGTAGACAAAGACTTCATAACCAGCAACCACCTTCCACTTCATCCACCATAGTCATTCCTTGTTTTCACCATTGCCTTCACTAGTTTTCATCATTTTACATAGAAATTATTCCAAGCACATTGAGCGAATCCAACCATATTCTATCCTTGTTGTTGACTTCTGAGTGATCCTAGACCTTTTCTCACTCCATTCCACCCATCAACCACCTTCCCTAAGCCTTCCATCACCTCCAACACCTCCCATTTTTCTCTCGGCTGTATCTTGTAGGTTTACAAGGAATCCTATAGGTTTCTAGTACATCTTGTATGTTTTCCTGAAACGACCTATTTTGAGGTCGAATTGAGGGAAAACCTCTAGGAAGCCACCAAAGGTCACCCAAGGGTATCCCACACCATCCAACCATCTCCTAACCCTTCCATCCATCCTCCAACATCCTTAATTCACCTGCCACATCACCAAAAGAAATTAGTTTGCATACTTGATTTTGCATGAAAAGACAAAAACAGATTTATTTCAGTCCCTTTACTTGCACATTAGTGATGTTTGATGTTGTTTACTTCCATGCTTAGATAGTAGCATTTGGTTCATGTTAATTTAGCATTATTGAAAAGCATAGTTTCTTGGCAATTAATTAGGAAATGGTGTGATTTAGCATTGAATTTCGGTCTTTTTCATTATTGCAGTAGAGTAGCTCTCCCTTAGAGTAGACTTCCCTTTCTTCCATCAAAAAACCAAGATTCTTCCATAGAATTTCGTCTTGAAAACCCCAGTGATCTCTCGTCAGATGAACAGTGACAAAAGGCAGAACCATCACTTTTACTTGTGTATACAACACTATCACCTCCAAGTTTGTACGAACCCCGGGTTGATAAAGTAAAGTTGGTAGCCTAGGAGTTGCAGTATTATTGCTGCAATACTGGCGCTCATCACTTTTTGGCGTCGTTTCCAGGGAGGTGTCTAAATAATATGTGATTGCTTATTCTTTCTTCTATTTCTTGTCTCTAATATTTTACCATTAGTTTATTTCTGCAAAAGTAATTTAGTTGCTTCCTTTTTCATTTTACCATTTTTTCTTTCCTTTCCATTTTGCAAGCAAGATTTCAATTCAACAGGTAGTTTTTTCATTCAGTCAGTAGTTTTCATTTAATCAACAATTTCAATTTCGCAAAGTACTTTCAAAGTTTGAAAAAAAACACAAAACCAAACCAAAAACATTTCCTTTCATGCCTCGTAGGAATAGGGATAACTTAGGGAATTTTTTGCCAAATATCCCCACTGCATCAAACAACCAACGTTCCCTCTTCTTCGGTGACTATGAACTGGAGGAACCCTTAGGTGAGAAACTTGGCATATTTGAAGGACATACAGGGGAAGAAGAAGAAGAAGAACCCATTCCTACTGAACCAATGGCTGAAAACAGAAATGACAAAGGGAATAGAGAGAGAGTCGAGGGTGCCTTCCCTATCTGGGAAACCAATGGGGACACTAAGATGAAAAATATAAGCCCCTCTGCCCTACATCATTTCCATGGCTTGACCACAGAAGATCTCAACACTTTCATATTTGAGTTTGTTGTTATATGCCGAACCTGTGACTATACAAATGATGAGAAGAAGTTAAAACTATTTACATCTACCCTCAAGGATGCAGAATTGTGTTGGTTCATGGGTTTACCTGGGGATAGCATCACAACTTGGGCTCAGATGCATCAAGCCTTTAACAAAAAGTATCAAGACTACTGTAGGTAAAAGGATACTAAAGAGGAAACTTTTAGGATGACCATAGGTAATGATGAATCCCTAAAGGATTATGAAGAAATATTCCATCTTAGTTACAAAAGGGCCAGGTGCACACTGACCTTGAGTCACTAAAGTTGGTCCTGCTTAGGGGATTAAGGGAAGATTTTCTAGATACCCTACACTTGTTAGCAGGAGGAGATATCTACCAATTACTCTATGAGGATATCAAGATTGTCTTTAGAAACCATTCTAGGACAGTTAGGAAAAAGGGTAGGGGTAGTCAACCTATGGTCAGTACATCCTCTTCCAACTCATCCATCAAGGGTGAAATTTGAAACATGTTGGAAGATTTAAATAGTAAGATGTTGCAAACCCTTGCCTTACAAATGGACAATATACACATTAAGAGAAAGTAGGAGGAAGAAAAGAGAACCTTGGCCATTTTTTGTCCTAGATGCACCAAGAGGAACCCTAGGAATGAATTTCCATTGAATTCTATTTAAATTTCTCAGTCTGTGAAGAAAACCACTCAAAAAACAAGTGCCCTTCTTTTCCTGGACTCAAAGTTGTATATCAAGGAGCTGAAGGGGTCAATGAACAACTCTGCTACATAAACCAAAGGAGACCTCATGGGCCTAGACCATACCAGCATGGCATGCAAGGGTCATCCCATGCATATTACAACCCCAACCAGACCATATCCATACCTTCTTGGGGACCCCCTGCTCATCCTTCCTTGTCTACACCTCCTCCTTGGTCCTTTGCATCTCAGTATCACTCCTAGCTAGCCAGCCAGTCGTTTCAACCATATGCTCCGCCAAAACCTCAGTGGAATGCACCACCCCAAGGGTGGAGGCCCCGATACAACAATGTTATAGCTTTATTACCTCCACCACCTGCCCAACCATAGTTGTTACACTCTGATCCACCCAAGAAACCTCATATGCCTACCCAACCAAATCCGAACCTGAACAACAAACATGCTCAACAAGTATACATTGGAGAGACATCATATCCAGCTTATGTTGTGGAAATCCAGGAGATTAACATGAGATTTGGGAGAGTTCTCCCAGATAACCAACCTCCACCTCCACCTAGGGAGGTTGAGGAAGAAAGAGAGGAAAGAATTCTTAAATTAAATCCACCCTTTCCTGAAATATTAACCCAACCACTCTAGCCTACCCCAGAAGAGACTGAACTTTTGGGAGAATTGAAAAATTTATGTGTAAATATTCCACTTCTCCAAGCAATAAAATATGTGCTTATTTACAACAAGATGATTAAGGAGAAGTGCTTCAAGTTTCCAGGGAGGCAAAGAAGAGATGCCCCTACCATTAATGTCATTGGACAATTGTCCGACTTAATGCTGGGGTAGGTAATCTGTCCAAAGTATTTGGACCCTGGAAGCCCTGTAGTAGATGTGCACATCAATGGCACCATTGTCCCACACACTTTGATCAATCTTGGGGCTGCCATTAATGTGATGACCAAGAACACTGTTATCACTTAGAACTAAATTTTTTTTTTTTGCATATAATCCTTTGTCCTAGTTCAATGTCAAAAGTCTGTGTCAAATTGTTTTCGTTTTATGTTTCTTACTTAGGGTTGGAGCTTTAAAGGTGTTTGATTTAAATTATACTCGAATCCTATTGGTCCTCCTCCACCATCATGGTTTCATAAGTCATGTCTTGTCTTATCCTAGTCACCGATTCTTTTCGTGATTTCGCAGCGTAATCTCCTATTGGCCAGTTTCGCAGCGTAATCATTGTTCAGCCATTCCGCAGCGCGTTATCGTTAAGCTGTTTCGCAGCGCATTATTAGAATTCAAAACTAACCACGTTGCGAAATCGTGGATTCGTGCATTTCGCAGTGAATCTTTCCCAAAGTGTCAAGTCTGTTGATGAGTCACCAATTATGTCCTCTCATGTCAGTTTGTGTACCTCCCGTAGCATGTCTAAACGCTCATTAGTCTCTACTCCACCAATAGATTTGTTGAAATGCACAGAAATATCATTCCAATGGATTTTACCGTGCATGGATCTTTATGATGATCGTAAGTGATGCATAAGTGACAAGCTTGCATGATGATGTATTTGAGTTTTCAAGCGAGGCTGTTTTCAAGCGAGCCTGATTACAAGCGAGGCCGAGTTAAAGATAACTGAACCGCCATTTCAACTGAAGCTGTTGGTCATTGTGTGTGTGAAGATTTCAAAAGCAAAATGGAGAGGAAAGAACACAGATCTGGAAAATGCCAGAGGACTGAACCTGAAGGTTTGGACATAGCATTGAGAGATGAAGGCGTGAAGAAAGCATTCAAAGATTCCGGGTGCTGGAACTTTTGTAAAAAGCTGCAAGGAGGACATGCGCAGGTAACCAAAGAGTTTGCTTTAAACTTCACCGGTTTAAATTCAAAAATAGCTATGTTGGAAGTTCAAGTGTCTCCGGAGGCAATAGCTGCCGTAATAGAGATCCCAAGAGGCCGACAAGAATGGTTTAAGAATTTTAAGTTTGATATGAATCCATGCAAAGAGTTTTTAAAAGAGGCATATGTGAATGAAGACCTAACAAAAGCAGTGCCCAGAAACTATGTCAAGGAGCATTATGCCCTTCTTCTCACCTGTATTCAGAAATACTTGACCTGTGAAGGAAGATACAATAAGGTCTACTCTTATCACTTCAAGCTGCTTTTACATTTCACTGGGAAAGCTTCCATAGACATTCCTTTTTACTTATTTCGCAGTTTGAGTAAAATGTGTGATAAGGTGCAGCTGAGGAAAGAGAATTGTGAAACCTCTTTGTTTCACCATGGTTTGGTTAAATTGTTAGTTTTAGATGGCCTCCAGAAGATAGGCAGAGACTGGAATTCGTTC
The DNA here is from genome assembly GCA_031772625.1 of Pinus tabuliformis. NCBI lineage: Eukaryota > Viridiplantae > Streptophyta > Pinopsida > Pinales > Pinaceae > Pinus > Pinus tabuliformis. Next base: position 658,325,423 of record CM062809.1, read on the forward strand.
ATTTTCATGGCTGGTTTCCAAAGCAAAACTGGCCTTACTCCACAACCAGTTAAAGAACAACCAGTCAAAGAATTCACGATAGCTGAGCTTCAAAAAGAGGCAAGAGATAAAAAGCAAGCCAAGTCACAGCTAAGAAAACCAGTGAAGCCACTGATCATTAGAGAACAACCTCAGCAATCAACAAAAGAAGAAGCTCAGCATAAGAGGACTGTACCTGAAACAAGTAGATCTGAAACAGTGTCAAGGGTAAGGACAAGAAGCCAAATAAGTAAAGAAAAAGGTAAAGCCATAGCTGTTGAAGAAAGCCCAGTATCTAAGGCGAGCCTGAATGATTTATTGGAGGCCATTGAGTTTGAGCAAATTGAACCAGTGCATATTGATTTGACACAGTCATCACCAGAAAGTACCAAGAAGTCTAAGGCCTCAAAAAGGCTGAAGTTTGATGAGCCAGGTGAAGAATTCATTTTCAAACCCAGAAGACCTATTACAAGGAAGCAAGTAAAGGAAGCCGAGGAATTGCCCAGAACAGAGGAGGCAGAGAAAATTAAGCAAAAAGACACAAATAGAACAGTCATCATATCTCAAGGAGGTAATATTATAGCTATAAGGAACCAGTTAGAAGCAGCTAAACATGAGATTGCTAAGGTGAAGAATGCCACTAGGGAGTCTGTAGTCAGGTATGCAAATTATCGTAAAGTTGTATGGAAAGGAAGTGAAAACCTAGTAAACCAGTTGGATTCAGTAGCCGATGTTTACACATGGACAGTTCCAGCAATCAAAGAGGCCAAATTCATCAAAAAGATAAATATGCATCTAAGAGCTGAAAATAAATCTATGAGGAAGAAAGTTGAAGACTTGAAGGCACAGCTAGGCCAGTTAGCTGCTAAATGAAGTTGCTGTTCAAAGAAAAGTTTTGTTCCAAATTTTGTCAAATTTTGCTTAGTTTTATTGTTTTGAGGACATGTAGATCCCTGCTATATGTATCAAAGATCAAAAGGAGTTTTGGCAATCAAATGTCTAGGCGGTAAATACCTCAGGGCAAAGACAAGTTGTTTAAACAATTTAGCAGTTTCGTAGCGCGCTACGAAACTGCTGTAGGTGTTGTTTTCAACGCAGACAAACAATTTGGTAATATGTGCGGAAATTTTCAAAAGGAAACACCTAAAGGATATGTAAGATACCAAATGAAGCCATCACAACCATTCAGATCAAGACAGGTGTACCTTTAAAAGGTGGAATTCTTTAACTCAAGTTTAAAGTTTCTGTTATAAAGCCACTTTATTACCGGTCATAGGGTATTGAATGAGTTGCATACAAGGAATTTTGGCTTGCACACTTGGCCATCGATGAAGCCTCCAACACATCAGGAACATGGTGGTGTTCTATATTTTTGGGTTATTAAAAGGGCTAAAAGACATGCTGTTGTATATTCGAAGTTATGGAGGACTGGAACCGAAAAGCAAGAGATATCACCTAACATCACTGAGCAGTTAAAGCATTCAGCATCCAAGGCCAACATGGAGCATTAAATACTCATCTCAGCAATCATCTCAGCCATCTCAACCAAACTGAAAAGAGACCAGGTGTCAAAGAACAAGGAGGAATCATTCTACGAAGAAGATAGAGTTAGAGTCATAGTCAAATTAGAACTCTTTAGAACTCCAGTTAGTACTTATTGTATTTAATAGTTTGTTGCAAAGCAGATATGTGTCATAAAAAGTAGTTATTGAATTCCCCTCATGCTGGAGGAGGAATCTCGAATTAGGTAGAATAAGAATTCTATATATAGCTAAGACAGTGATGTAATGGGGGTTGGATATTTTATAAAACAGAGGACTGTTTTGGCTTATGTAAAAACAAAGTTCAGTAATATAAATGACTGTTTTACTTCTCAGGATTCATAAGGGATTTTCTTGTTCAGAATGTGTGATGGTATATTTTCTTTAGTGTTCTTTTACAGTTGTACAAATGCATAATCACTCAGAATTCATTGATCATGCTCTGACTTCCTGTATGTCTTTGTAAACTGTGGTTTTATATAAGTGGTATTCTGAACATCCAAATGTTGAATGCCCTGACTTCTATGTAAGGCATCATCATTGTTTGCTGTAGTATGTTTGACTCCATAGGCCCAATGGAAACTTATGTAATGTTTGTCCAGCCTTCATTATTTGTCAATGTTATTCACAAGAGTTAGCCATCTTATTAATAGTCAAAATCAATAATCCTTTGAGAGAGCCCTCTCAGGCTAAGGAGGCTAAGCCTTAGTCAAAAGATTGGTGTGAAATAGTTACTTGAAGTCTTCCTGGGTTGCAGCCTTCCAGGGCTTGATTTTGAGATAACAAACACCATGCTCAAGCTCAACCTCCAAGGTTCATTGAGGAAGACCACAATAATTCTGCAACTTGCAGACCACTCCACAATGACCCCTAAGGGGATTGTGGAGGATGTGATGGTATCCATTGACTCTTGGGAGTACCCTGTAGATTTCCTAGTTCTCCAGCCTAAGGATAAGCTTACTAGTTACCTTCTCATCCTTGGGAGACCCTGGTTGGCCACCACCGATGCTTACATCAGGTGCAGAGCTGGGAATATGACCATCAAGAATGGTCATATGTCCAAGCAGTTAGTCTTATACCCTCCTGCTCAGCCATCTCTAGAGCATGATTTACCTTTATGGCTGGAGGAGGAAGAAGATGAAGTTTATTCCACCCAACTTTAGACTTTAGGAACAACCATGGTAGGAGGACAGTAGGATGAAGATGATTTGATTGAACACCTACTTCAAATTCCAAGTCTTAGTACATTTTCCTTAGAATATGTAGTAAAGGAAACCCAGAAAAATCATCCAATTGACCTATGCTTGACTGATTCCAACCCTCTCTGTGTCAAAACCATAGAATTCGGCCCTGAGAGAACCTTGAAAATCAATCCATCTCTTTTTGATCTCCAAGAAGAGAAGTTATGCAACATGCTAAAGGAACATCTAGATGCCTTTGCTTGGAGTTACAAAGAAATGAAAGGAGTGCACCCCTTAGTGTGTACTCACCACATATACATCAAAGAAGGTTGCAAGCCAGTTTGACAACCCCAAAGGAGGATGAATCCAACTCTTAAAGATATAGTCAAAGAAGAACTGCAAAAATTGTTAGATGCAAGATTCGTTTACCCTATCTCTAACAATGAGTGGGTCTCTCCTTTTGTGTTAGTTGCAAAGAAAAATAGTAAGTGGAAGATTTGTGTCGATTACAGGGAGTTGAACAAAGCCACAAAGAAGGACCATTTTCCTTTACCTTTCATTAACCAAGTGCTAGATGGCCTGGTAGGGAAATTTTTTTTCCCTTTCCTAGATGGATTCAGTGGGTACAAACAAATCTATATCAGCCCAGAAGACTAGGATAAAACCACCTTCATGTGTCCTTTGGGTACTTTTGCCTATAGGGTCCTTCCTTTTGGCCTATGTAATGCTCCTGCCACCTTCTAGAGAGTAGTCCTGAGTATTTTTTCCGAGTTAGTCCATGATGCGGTGGAAATTTAATGGATGATTTTACACCTTATGGCTATGATTTTCAAGAGGCTCTATCCAGCCTAGGCAAAGTACTACACAAATGCATTGAAATGAACCTATCTCTCAGTCCCAAAAAATCTGAATTCTTGATGACTGTAGGGACCATGATAGGTCAATCAATATCTTAGTAAGGACTACAAGTGGACCTAAACAAAATAACTATCATCCAAAGGGTTCCACCTCCTCAAAAGCAGAGAGATGTCAGAAGTTTCCTAGGGTTAGCTCGATACTATTGAAGGTTCATAAAGGACTTTAGCAAGTTGGCCTCTCCTTTATTTGGTTTGTTGGCCAAGGACTCTGAGTTTATATGGTCAAAAAGGTGTCAAGAGGCCTTAGACACCCTAAAGGACAAGTTAACCACTGCACTGATTCTCTCAGGACCACATTGGGCCCTTCCTTTTCATATTCATGTTGATGCCTCACACAAAGCCATAGGAGAAGACCTAGGTCAGATAGATGAAAAATTTCCTTATGCTATCTACTTTATCAGTAAGAATTTGTCAATGGCTGAACTGAACAACACAATGACCAAAAAGGAACTCCTCGCTGTTGTGCATTCATTAAACAAATTTAGGCATTATCTTACAGGCTCTCAAACATTTGTACATACTGAACATGCTTCAATCAAATATTTAATGAATAAACCAAATGTGAATGCTCGGATTATAAGATGGTTAATTTTATTACAGTAGTTTGATCTAACTATTGTTGATAAGCTTTGTAAGGAAAATGTTGTTGCAAACTTTTTGTCTAGATTAAATTTGCTTGTAGGTGAAGAAGGAATGGTTGATGACCAGTTATTGGATGATCACTTATTTGCTATTTCAGTTCTCTCTCCATGGTTTGATGATACATCAAACTATTTTTTATCTTCACAGTTTCCACCGAACTTGTCCTCCAAAGAGAAAATCAAGATAGTAAGGAAGAGCACCCCCTTCACTTGGATTGGGGGCAATCTCTTCAAAATTGGCCTAGATAAAATCTTGAGAAGGTGTATCATGGAGGAGGAAGTCTTTGACATCCGTTTGACTTGTCATGATGGGCCTTGTGGAGGTCACTTTGTAGCAAAGATGACAACATTCAAAGTGTTACAAGCAGGCTATTATTGGCCCACTCTTCATCAGGATGTGAAAAGATATACTAGTCAGTGTGATTAGTGCCAAAGGATGGGAAGGTATGCTCCAAGAGATGAAATGCCTCTATAGCCTCAAGTGACTTTCGAGCCATTTGAAAAGTGGGGCATGGACGTCATTGGACCTATTGACCCTCCTTCCAAACAAAAACAGTATATCATTGTGTGCACTGACTATCTGACTAAGTGGGCTGAAACTAAGGCAATTAAAGCACCAACAGAGGAGAAAGTAGCTAAGTTCCTAACAGAGAATGTATTCTACAAATTTGGGTACCCTAGAGAGCTGGTCATAGAGCAAGGCAACCAGTTTACCTCCAACATGATTGAATACTTGCTCAACTAGCACAAGATCAAGCATAGAACCTCCACTCCCTATCATCCACAAGCTAATGGACAAGTGGAGGTGACAAATAGAGCGTTGGAGGGCATCTTGACCAAAGTGGTAAGCAGCAACAAGAAGTATTGGGCAGATAGATTGGTTGAGGCCACCTGAGCCTATAATACCACCTGCAAGACCACCACTGGATTCAAACCCTATGAGTTGGTCTATGGGAAAAAGGCTCTATTGTCTAGTGAATTTGAGTATAACACATTAAGGATGGAAGCCCAACTAAATCTAGATCTTCGCAGTGCATAAGAAGAGATATTTCCCCAGTTGAATCATTTAGATGAGTTTAGAATGTAGGCCCTTCTACATACAAAGATAATTCAACTTCGGAGGAAGATCTGGCATGATAAGAACATCAAGGAAAAGAAATTTCAAGAAGCTGATTGGGTCTTTTTATATGATTTCAGGTATAAGGACTTCAAGGGAAAGTTAAGGACAAGATGGCTAGGACCTTATGTTGTAGAAAGATGGCATGATAATGGTGTTGGGTGTGGAGCCTGATTATCTTCTATAGTACCGGCATATTGGACCCCAGTTCAAAATGGGGCGGCAATGCCGCCCGTAAAATAATCGCTGCCGTGGGGGGTCCAGGGGGGGCGGCAGCGCCCCCAAAGCTAAAAACAGCTGTAAAATTGCCTTGTAAAAGTATAGTAATTTCTAGTCAATCTGGGCCGTTCATTAGGCGGATGATCTGACGGTAGAACTTATGTTTAGTTTAGGGTTTTTTGCCCTAGAAGGCAACCCCTCTCTTTATATGAGGGCATTGTATTTGAGGCTGTGAGATAGATGTGTATTCGGTGAGCGAGAAACATAGAGGTGAGACTGTGAGAGAAAACAGAGGATATTACAGCGGTTTTGCTGTAGGTTGTATCTCTTCATTTTTCTGGATAATAGAAAGGAAGGACTGGCTGTTCGGGGTGGACGTAGCCCAAACTGGGTGAACCACGTATATCTGTGTCTCTCTTGTTTTGTGCGTTTTCTGTGTTTATATTTCTGCAATATTTTATGTGTTCCATTGCTCCGTAATATATAATTTTCTAACAAATGGTTCGGTATAGATCAAAACCATAGATGAAGAGGCCATTCCTTTATTTGTTAATCGACATCGTTTGAAAATTTACAAGAGACCATTGTCAAAACAAGAATTCATTGACAGTATCAATAAAATAGTGATGGTAGTGGAGCAAGTTTCAGCTCCTACCTCATCAAATCGTTGAGAGAAAAAAAAATAATAAGGACTCAGGTGAAAACCTCCATGTGGCGCCTGAGACCCACTATTGGGTTGAAAACCTCTTGGGGTGGCCCAATGGTGTCAATAAAAAATAAAAAATAAAAAGAAAAAGAAAAAATGAGAATAAAAAGATCCCTTGGTGAAAACCTATCTTGAGGTGCCTAGGGAAAACATATAGGATGAAAACCTCTCAGAGGCAACCTAGTTGTTTTCAAAAAAAAAAAAGGAAAAAGGGAGAAAAATCATGAAAATTTCTATTTTGTAAGTCAACAAGAAGGACGATCAGAGAGAAAAGGTGGATCACAAAGAGACCTATTTCACTCACATTTTTATTTTTCCACTCATTTTCATTCATCACTCTACAATTTCTTTCATTTTTTCCACTCCTTTTCTTCAGTTTGCAAGGGGACTGTGCTTTCTACAGGATCCCCTGTAAACCTACAAGATGATCCTGTAGGAATCACAGTGACCCTGAAATCCTACTGGATGTGACCCTAGGGAAAAAAATTACCTGCTATGTCAATAAAATAGCACCCCTGCATTCACCCTTAAAAAAAAAATCAGTTTCAAAAAACATTTCACAGTCTTCAAAAAAAGAAGGAAAAAAAGAGCATAAGGGAGCATTACCTGAGAATTATTCACACTCCTAGTCTCCCTCTCCATCCATGTCACCATCCTCAAAATCCAAAAAAAATGTATGATTAAGAGTTCTGAAGGAGAAGCAACTATAGGACATCCTATAGGAAATCCTGTAGCAGCCTATCCCACAGAATACAAATCATAAGAATAGCAAGCTTCCGGCATGATGATCCAAGAGCAGAAGGAACTCCAAAGCAGCAACAACACCATCATATTCAACACCATGTACCTACACAATAAAATAATCATCAGAGAACAACAAAGAAAATGAAGAAGAATAGCATACAACCAATACACAGAACAAGCACCTCTAGTCTTCAACAATTGCAACAAGGTATTAGTACCACAAGTAATTATCCCACTCACTCTCTCATGTGCATAATGTAGTCAAAAGATGTAAAGGTTACAAGTAAGTTGGTTTATAAGCGAAAGGTGGCTAGTTAACTTAGTCACCTTCAAATTCAACCAAGACAAAACAATTTGTCCTCTCACACATGGCAGCAGTCAACTCAAAATCAGAAAGAAGAAGGGAAAAAGAAGTTAAGGCTATAGAAGCATGAAGTGGGAGCTGATTACGAGGAGTGGGGAATGATGAGGTGGTTGTGGGGACCAACTGTCCAAAAATGGAAACTGTACCTCGGCTACTAGCACACCACCTCACCCTAAATGACCATAAGAGGAAATAATAGTTGTCCTGTGCATTCATGTATTCATCTCCTCAAGGCTCGCTCTCACAAGTCACCCTCATGACTAGGCAACCTACAGAAAGAAAAACTCCATCGTTTTTCTTCACGCGATTTCACAGGAAATCCTAGAGGATTGCACATAGGATTCCTATAGGATACACAGAGACAATCTATAAGATAGGCTGAGTGGAGTTTCAGAGGGGAAAACATGGGGATTGGGCACAACAAACATTATGAATAGGTAGGCTCTGTAATTACATCCCTCTTTCTAAGTAAATCAAACAAAAAATCCTCTAGTTTGAGTGAATTTGGCAGCTGTGCAAGAGAATTGTCCACATAGTCATTTGAGTTTTTTACTTTTGCATTTGAAAATTGTATCAACCATCTCATATCCTCAAACTTAACCAACCAAGATGACAGGAGGGTTTAATATAAGGGAGCCCATTAACATTGTGAGAATCCAACAACACCCTGAGGTGCTAGAAATATTCACAAGGCATAATTGGATGGGGTATTTAGAAAACTTAAGGGGGTATGATGATGAGGTGGCCCGATATTTTTATCTCTCCATTGTTTTGGTAAGAGGCCTCTCCATAGAGCTCACTCTTGAACTCATAAATAGAGTTACCACACTTCCCCTAGGAGTACCATGGAGGAAAGAAGACAAAGGAGATAGCCAGATTGCCAAAAGGAAATTCTTTTTAAAAGGCGAGGAACCCATCGAGGAAAAGAATGGAGTAAGGAGAGCATGTCTGTCATATCCCTGGAATGATGTGAGATACCAACTTATCAAATACATATCATGTGAGGGTAGGTATAGTGTGGCCTATGGCTATCATTTTAGGCTTCTTGAAGAGTTGAGATTTAGAGCAGAAACACCCCCTCGCCATAGGCTCAACATACCATATTTCCTACTGTAATAACTGATAGACACAAGCATCAAGGTGCAAGAGGGAAATTCCCAACAATTATCTCACCATGGGTTAATTAGAATCCTTATTGAAGATTCCCTCCAAAACCTCAGAATTCCTATACAATGGTCAGATTTCGGAGACATGCAGGTAGAGGAGGACATCAAATCTCTCACATATGATGTTAGTCCTACTGTCAGTGGAAAGGATGAGGAAGAGACTAAAGTAGAGGAAGAAGAAGTAGAGCAGGAAGAAGAAGAAGCAGAAGGAGATGAAGATGAGATGGATGATGAAGAAGATGAAACAGATGAAGATGAGATGGATGAAGAAGAAGAGGAGAAAGAGAAGAAGGATGGAAGTAATCCAGTGTAGGATGCAAGCTAAATATATGCCCTATACCTCAAGGGGTAGTGGCTGCAGTTCTAGATCAATACCCTAGCACAGAGAGGCACCATGCCATTTCAAGACTACATGCAGTTCATTGATCTTTGTGATCAGAGCACACTAGAAGATAGGGCCAAGATGTCTGAGTTTTATTTGCATAACATGGCCTTAACATACATGAATGTATGGGACCCTAATGCCAAGCTGGGAGATTTATAGTTGTTGGCTTTGGCATCATGGATGAACCATGATGAATCAAGCGCTATAGAGATGAAGAAGATATTGGAAAGAGAACAAACTGAACCTCTTATGATCATATATGAACAGTTATATCCCATGACCCTCATCAGTACCCATAATTTGATTTCAAATGATCCTCGTCTTGCACCCAGGTATCTTGCTACCCAAGAGCAAGCAATTTCACATTTTGAGGACATGTTCGTGTTGTTAGGGGATGATATCATACATACTTGCCTGAGGAGATGGAACACATTTCCATACAGATTAAAGATAAGAGAGTACCACTCTCCTCAAATATTGAGAGAAGCACTAAACAGGACACCCATGTACAAGCAATCTATGCAAAGGATGAAATTCAATTGGATTGGCTTGAATCTTAGTCCACCACTACTCATAGGAATTCTAGAAGGAAGGAAGGAAGAAGAAGAAAAAAGGCAGTGAGAGGAGGTAGAAAAGAAAGCAGGCTTCTATGAACAATAAGAAGAAACCACAACAGAGGCATGGGATGTCAGGAAGGCCACAAGAGCTATGAAGGATATGGATATTGATTGAGTTGCTCAAAGGATGAGCAACAATTTTAGTAAGGGGGTGATGATGAGCCTCATCATTGGGTAATTATATGGGCCTTAATTCACCTCCTAGCTTAGTCAAACCAAATTTTCCCACAACTTATTACATGTTTTTTTTAATAATTTTTTATGAGATGAGTTAGAGCTGGATATTATGCCTAGTGGACTAATATGCATTAAATGTAGGATTGAAGGAGAAAATCAAGGAATTTTGGAAAACACTAATGTTAAAACTTGAATGGGACATGGGAGAAGGATTGTGGGAGGTAAATAATCCTCATTTACTTCTCCCCCATTCAAATATTCCTCCATTTATCACACCAGCTCGGAGTGCAAGCAGCCAAGTCATGAGGATTAGAAGGCAGCTGAGCAAGTGAGAGACAAAAAGCTAGTTTATCTCAAGTTTGGGAGCCGAGCCTCCCTAATTTTAAGGAAGTCATTGGGGAATTTAGTTTTATAAGTAGAGAGGCATAGAGCCTCATTAGGATTCGAATTTTTGTTGTAAAACTCTAAGTTATTTTCGAGCTCCAGACTTGTGGAAGTTTTATTGATGTAATTTTCTGTTTCGGTAATAAGAATGAGTTTTGTTTTGAGCCAGCACTGAGTTAACTCAGAGGGTTGAAGCTCTTGGGTTAGGTCCCAACCCTAGTAGTCAAGGCTCCTCTTTCTTGTATCTGCATGTTCTTATTGGTCCCATAGCTTCATTGTTAATTTTCCTTTAGATGTATTTTCATTGCAAGTAATGTAGATTGGATTGGTTGTTTATTAATTTGCTTCCATTTGTGCTTTACTTCAGTAGCAGGTTAGCAGGGGTACAAGGAGCACCACAAGGTTTTCAGGAGGTGTCTTGGCCTCATTTCCTCCCTTTGGGATCATGATTTGAGGAAGGGACCCTTATGCAGCCCCAAAAACACAGATTTCTATTTCTTGTATGAGCTTTAGAGTTTACTGTATTTAAGTTAGCATTTGATCAGTTTTGAAAAGTAGGATTTCATTGTCATCTCTTCTATCTTCATTCTTACAGTCGACCTCATCCATGCTTTCATTCCTTTCAACAACTTTCCTCATGCATAATGTAGGTAGTTAGTTCATTAATTATGCTTTTCTAGCTTATGAGAATGCTTCTTGTTTAAATAGATTTTTGGAAATTATACATGTTTTATGTAGAGCAAGTGCTTCAGGAGTAGACAAAGACTTCATAGCCAGCAACCACTTCCCACTTCATCCACCATAGTCATTTATTGTTTTCACCATTGCCTTCACTAGTTTTCATCATTTTACATAGAAATTCTTCCAAGCACATTGAGCGAATCCAACCATCTTCTATCATTGTTGTTGACTTCTGAGTGATCCTAGACCTTTTCTCACTCCATTACACCCATCAACCACCTTCCCTAAACTTTCTATCACCTCCAACACCTCCCATTTTTCTCTCGATTGTATCCTATAGGTTTACAGGGAATCCTGTAGGTTTCTAGTACATCTTGTAGGTTTTCCTGAAATGGCTTTTTTTCAGGCTGAATTGAGGGAAAACCACTAGGAAGCCACCAAGTTCACCCAATGGTTTCCCACACCATCCAACCATCTCCTAACCCTTCCATCCATCCTCCAACATCCCTAATTCACTTGCCACATCACCAAAAGAAATTAGTTTGCATACTTGATTTTGCATGAAAAGGCAAAAAGACAAAAATAGATTTATTTCAGTCCCTTTACTTACACATTAGTGATGTTTGATGTTGATTAATTCCATGCTTAGATAGTAGCATTTGGTTCTTTTTAATTTATCATTATTGCAAAGCATAATTTCTTGGTACTTAATTAGGAAAAGGTGTGATTTAGCATTGAATTTCGGTATTTTTCATTATTGCAATAGAGTAGCTCTCCCTTAGAGTAAACTTCCCTTTCTTCCATCAAGAAACGAAGCTTCTTTTGATTCCATAGAATTCTGGCTTGAAAACCCCAGTGGTCTCTCGCCAGTTGAACAATGACAAAAGGCAGAACCATCACTTTTATTTGTGTATACAACACTGCCACCTCTAAGTTTGTACGAACCCCGGGTTGATAGAGTAAATCTAGTAGCCCAGGAGTTGCAACATTCTTGCTGCAGTACTGGTGCTTGTCACATATCGAACATGTACATTGCACCATATATACCCAACACTGTATATGCAACATTCACACACTACTATTTACACCACCTTGTACATAATCATTACATAAACAATTGTACACACACTATATATACACAACATTGCATATGCACACCATCACAGATGCAACATGTACTACATATACAACATATGCACAATAGTGGTACCACACATCCAAAACCACATTGTCTTTACCATTGACCTTACTTCCAATGTCATATCCATTCTTGTCCTAGCATGTCGCAACACATTGTTTTCATTTCAATGATATATCCTTTAGCATCACCTATGATAACATAAACATGGGCATAATACAAGCATACAATATCAATTCATATCCACATCATACTGACCTCATATATTTGTCATGACTATTCTTCCCACTTGATTCCTCATAAACTAGGAACCTCTTCATGCCATTCACCTACATAAGAAGTCATTCCTCCACAAGTATGATTCTTGATAACCTGTCAGATAGTGACATAGATACATGGATACATACATACATAAACATTAGCATAAAACAATCCTCATCCCATGCATACACACATACATACGTATATAAACATCAACATGATCATGATCACAACATAATTACTAGATATCATAAGCTCAACATTAGTGGAACTCCCTTTATCTGTGCACACCATGCACAACATTGAGAACAATTGTTCCCAACATAGTCAAGTCATCGGATGCGTCAAATCCATTTCCTTCACCTTTCGTCTTATCTTTCTCATCACTATACTGCCACTATCCATTTACACCAATGGAACAAACCCATCTAACCGATTATCATAGTCTTATGTTTCACTACGCTTATTCATGCACTGAGCTTCATCCAAGCCTTACATTACCTATCGAGTACAAAACATCTCTCCTCGAACTCCATTAAATTTCCTCTTTCCCAAACCAACTCCTAACATTCAAAACAAAAAAGGCACGAACAAGAATAAAACTAGAAGAAAACCATGGAAAACCAACAACAATACAACACCACAAACAAAGTGCCATGGCCATGCACAAGATGCAAAAAAAATGCAATCAAGCACATTAAATCACCAAAAGTCCAAAAGCACAATATTGACAAAAAAAACCATGACTCAATCCCCATGGTTCCCAAGGAAAGCTCAACCTGAGCCTTCTTCAAGATTTCATGGCAACCTCTCTTCCCATGCAACTCCCTGCATCGTACTACCATAAACACATAATTTTTAGTGCATAAGTAAACATTATAATACACTAGTTACCTTACCTTATTGTTCCAAGCACATTTCCTTGTAACTGAACACATCCATTCCATCTATCAAGGGAATCCAATTCCCTTGACAGATCTACCTGTAACTAAAGATGATTTGATGTACATGTCAAATAAATGTTCATGCATCTAGCACATATCCACATAATGTCAAATAATATTAAGGTTAAGAAGGCTTCCTCTATGCAAGTAACTCATTCATTTGGAATTAGGGTTTCCAAACATAGCCAAAATAATTCTTGCCCAATTCCTTTCTTTGATTGTTTCCTTTCTTCTATTGGGTGTTACTATGCGTTTTCACGTCACCCAGCTGTTAGTTATATAAACACTTCAACTATTACCTTGTCATGCTAATACCAATCATGTTTCATGCACTCTTTACACATGTCAAACACATGTTCCAAATATCAAGACAACATGTATATTAATTTGAAATCAACCTTTACGAAGACTAACAATCATGTCATAATCCATAGTCAACTCATAGTCATTAGATATAGTACTACAATTGTCACCTATTACCCTCAAGTACATATAAACTATCTCAACAAATATGCGTTAGTACAATCGTCTTAAACAAGATCATTTAAACACATACTCATATTATGCAATTCATCAAACATTCAACTACATATATATGACATAATAGACACCAACACTCAGACACCAAATAGATGACATAATCAAACATCCAAGTACAAAGTAGACGACATAACGAAGCTCATACCTTAATGTATCTCAAGGGAGGCTACCATGTCTTTGTAATCAAGCTAGGTTAGTGAGATATAACTTCACAACATATCAACTCAACCATAAATAAGATCATGATATCCATAGTAGTCACTAGCTAACATGTTCACATCATAAGCTCATAAACATTGGTCGTTCATGCATAACAATCACATATTAAAAGTTAGTCTAGATTAGTACGACATAACATCGCAAATAAGTCGGCTCATACCTAAATTTCATAACCCTAACCATCTACATATGCCAATCCAATTTATTATGATGCATTTAACATAAATATCTTAATGTAATAACCCTAATCGTCAAGTTACTAGCATAAAACCACAACAAGTTATATATCGTTCTCATTAACAACATATAACCTAATCATCAAGCTAACTATCATAAACAAAAAGAACTCAACCTATAACATACTTCAACAAAAACATATAACATATAACATAATCATAACAAGGTAACCTATGCATTTTCATCAACAATATATAACATATAACATAATCATCAAGTTATATAACATAAAACAATAATAGCAATGCATACAACCACATGTTACTATCATGCGTGACTACCCAACATATGTGCAAATGACTACACTAAACAAATAACATCTATCATGTATGTAACATCAATAGACATGTACCTAAACCTAATGCATATACCAATCATTAACCTTCATAACTGAATGCCCAACATACACACCTGTATGACGACATTCTCTTGCCCCTAGGTCCAATGTTGCAACTTCACTTTGATGATCTGCGTCTCATTCTCTATCTCAGCCAACACACTAGCATCATAACATACCAATAGCATCATGATAACCTAATTGCATGCAATGACCTCATGTACAACAACCTTCACCATGACAATGCATGCCTAACAATGTGTAGACACTAACATGTGTAGCAAATGCATATACAACCATACACTCATGACCACACATCCCACAATAGAACCATCAACCTTCACATGGCCACATCACTATAACCATGATCAACACCATGCAAATGCAACAAGAACATGGTCTACAAACATAAGAAACACATATGCAACCAACATGAATGCATGAAAAACACATTCACCCAAGGTGAGTGCAACCAGACTCTGATACACCCCCTCTTCCCACATCTACCCATGTAACCGGCCAACCAGGGAAAACATGTGATGAGAGAGGCCATTATAAGGGATTTTAACCTCCTTGGTGACCTTAAGGAAATGGAATCGACGGAACACATCAACCAAACCTCCCACATTAGCAACAACACCCTCAAGAGACATGTCATCCACTCAGACATCATGTCCTTGGGTCCCACTGATGTTTTATGGCTCTTAACCTCTGGTCTCTCTCATGCTATATGCATGCCAACGTCAAGAGACCCGCAATATCTCTCACAGGCCTGTGTGCCAACGTCCAAGAACTTTTCCCAGCAGATCTGTGTCAGCGTCTATGGAATTCAAGGCACCTTTTTTAGTCCATAATTCTGGCCACTGTCTAGAACTTGTTACAACTTCCTGAATCCATCAAAGACATGATGACAAGACTAAAAAATCAAAAATCAACCTCAGAACTAGGCCTGAGCATCCCCAACCAGGACTAACATTCTGTTAAACACTTGGCATCAATGCAACCTATAGGTCTAAGATACAAGATAGAGCATGAATGACTGAAAGCACTTATTAAACATAACAAGAAGGATCACCACATTCTCCATTGAATTTTTATAACATCAATTAGGTCTTTCATCTACGATCTTAACATTCACAAGTAAATACATTAAATAACCTTGACATGAACCAATCAATTAACCATGCTTATAACTAGCATAAAATCATGTAAATATCAGAGATATGACAACCATCAAATCCACATATAAACAAGTGAAAAAGTAAGATAACTTAGCTTGCATTAGTCGTAGGCAAATCCGACTAGATTCGAGACTTCCACATACCGCCCAACCGTAGACATGGCTGAACCAAATCTTTCTTTTAGTCAGTCACCCTCATGCCATATTCCAAGTGTGAATGTGGGATCTCATAGAACAAATAATCCAAAAATAGCCAAGGGAATCCATATTTTAAACCACCTCCACCCTCATCAAAATTTTATCACACCAAAACGGGTGCTTTGATCACAACTGAACTAAACTTGGAATGCCATCTGGAATCCATCACTATCCTTGAGGAATTTTTTGTCTCCTTGTCTCTCCTAATTTCCTTTATTTTCATAAATAAATGTGTCAAAAATTCCTTTTTTCCTTTTTAATGCCTTTGTGTTAGCCTTTGCTAATTTCCTTAGCCATAATAACCCCAAGTGACACCCCACACCAGGATGTCCTGCCCAACATTCAGCTTGGAATACGTGTCCCTTATCCATGGTCTTATTTTTCCTTTATTTACTTTATTACATGGAATTTTCACTAAGGTTGTTACAAATATAATTATATGGCACAATTCGCAATATCTCTTTGGAAGAGAGCTCCCACATGGTTATAGAACCAAGCTAGAAAGAAGATCGATATCAAGAATAGTTTCTTCTCCTTATCTAAAGCTCAAGATGTTAAACAAAAAGTGGATGAAATAGTCATGGAGTATGATAAAAGGTTTAAATATTTGTTAATTTAAATACCTTACAATATCTATGAAGCCCTACTAGTTCACTACTACATTACTGGGTTATTACAAAATATCATAGGGCCATTGAGAATGAATGAATTTTCATCGTGTGAAGAAGCTCTAAAAGTGGCCCAATGAATTAATACAGATGAAATCTGATAGTCAAATTCCCCAATGGTTAATAAAAGTTTAGAATAAAAAATTGAATCACTACAATAGTCATTGCTAACTTTATCCTTCTATAAAAACAAATTATGGTGCACCAACTGTAGGAATTATAGGCACACCAAATACAACTACAAATTTGTAAATTATTTCGATCGTGATGTCTGATGCGTCTAACAAGGCATATTGTGACATTTATCAGACTTCATCAAGTAATAACACTAGAGAGTTCAAATATAAGTTAAGGAATGTAAAACTTAAATGGTGTGCCATCTGGGAGGATAATGCTCATTCTATACAAGAATAATAGTTCAATGGTAAGAACAAATCTAATTACCATAGTAACTATCACACTCAGGGATCTGATTATTTTAGTGACCTAGCTATATAAGGAGGAAGAGGAAATGGTAGTGGAGGATTTGGTGGAAGATGAGGTGGATACAATGGATGAGGTCTAGGCCAAAGTCTTTAATATAAATTTATGAAGGAAAAAAATGAAATACAAATTTAAACAAAAATCACAAAGATATAATGAAGCAAAACTTCAATTAATAAAGAATAACCACTAAAATTGTTTACATACAAAAAATAAACAAACTAGCTCAGGCAATGGTAACTTATCTCTAAAACGATATGTGATGGTTAAATGCCTTATGAATTGTGTTACAAATAGGCTCAAAGGAATTTTTATCAAGAAGAAGCATTGAGAAACCCTAAACATCCAAAAACCTAACCCTAGGAGATGAATCACCAAAAGGCATGGGGCCCGATGGGGTTAGTTGGAACGTCAACTTCCCGAGATCGTAACTTTGGCACATGATCTCCATTTGTCATGCACGATAGCCCATTCGAATGGTATATCCCCAAAAAATTCCATTTAGGGCCTCAAAATGGCTTTAGAATTTCAAGACCCAAAAATTGCCAGAACTAGAAAACTATCGAAATAAGAAACTGTGTTGAAAACAAGAAATTTATAGAAAACAGTGTTGGGGGTCCAAGTGGAATAGGTGGTGGCCACCAATATCCACCTATATCAGTCATTATCAAGGAAGGATCCATTTCTTCATGAGATTTGTGGAAGGCCACACTATGCCTAGTTTCCCTCTAAAAGATAAAATCAACTTAATATTTTGCAGCATGTACGGATTAGGAAATCACTCTTTATAATATTCCCTCAAAATACTAGAAAAATATTGAACAAAAGAGCTATAAATATTCTTCAGGCTATCCCAAAGCAAGAGGTTTTGAACTAAAAATTCCTCCATGTTATTACCATATCTGGATATGGAAAAGATAATATTTTATGAAATCGACAAGTTCCTCAACCTTCTAAAAACACTGCCAATATCTTGACATGAAACAACATAATGATACAATGGAAAAGGTAGTAGAATTTTTTCAGAAATGAAACTGGAAAATAGAAACGGATGAAGGATAATATATTAGAGGAATTTTTGGAATTATTGAAAGAAGAGTAGTCCATTGGTAATTTGATTGAAGTTATCCATATATTGAAATATTACAATGAGGAGAGGAATGAATGTAGAAACTTGCGCGCCAACTATTTCAAGGTAAGAAATTTGATGATTAAGATCCTCAAGTAGGCATTTGAATAGATGGATATGATCAAACACATTCTATTAGACTTAAAATCACAAGTGAACATTCTTTCATGAGAAACAAAGATAAAGCTAGGAAGGCCAACTCACCAATGAATGACTAACTACCTCAAACTAGTAGATCAAATATTCATCAAGCCCATCAAAATGATGAAGCAATTAAAAACATCATTTATTGGGATTCTGAATTTTGTTTACTTTGAGGTAATTGACTTACTCAATCGAATACTAATATATACATCTTTGGTCAAAAGACCATGGAGTCGAAGAATAAAGGCAACAATTTCTCTAGAATAAAGATAGAATAAAGTTGAAGGGAACCAAGAAAAATATTATAATCGCTTTTGAGCTCTGAGAAGGAAATACCTCAGTTGAAGTGTGAGAGGATGATATAGAATCAAGGAGGTTATATCAAATACTACTTGAGGATATAGATAATGTGCATCACAATGTGTTTGGATAAAAAAAATTAGGCTCCCCTCTCTCCATAGGACAAAATTTAGAAACTAAGCTATACGAATGGAAAATTGAGAATCACAAATCTAAAGTGAAGAAATGTTGGTTGATCAAAGTTTTGGAAAATAAGAATGTTAAACAGTTCTTCACTATAAAATCAATACCCATAATTCAAGAAAGAAAACTGAAATAAACTCCTACACTAATGCCTTTCGAGTCAAGCAAGGATTCTAGTGCTCCATTAAGGTTTAAAGAACAATCTTCCCTTTTAAATCATATCAAACAAGTGACTAAAGAAGTAGGGGAACGTGGAAGAATGCAAAGCTTAGTTCAAACTTTTATTGGACAAGCCTCTTGATCGCAGGACACCCATGCTTCTAAAATCCAGACCTAGACAAAAACAATGACATGTTTTTTCAAAATATTTGGAGCATGGAAGGTGTCGACACAAGTGAAAATTCCAATTTTCAAGCTAGGAAAAGACCCTATACAACATATTAAAATATGTGATACAAAATGGAAAAGAATTATTCACAAGGATGAGAGAGTATGGCCGCACATGTTTCCTAATACTCTCAATGATTTTCTAAACAAATGGTATAAGCTCAAATAATCCCAAGGGTACTCACTCCAATGGAGCAAGCTAAATAATAAGTTTATTAAAGATTTTGAATCCTAACTAGAGGAGAAAGATTTGGTTGAGATAACTCAACAAATAAGATAATTTTTGAAATAGAGTCTCCTACCAAACAAAAAAAAAAGAGGAGGAACAACATTCTACTCCTTGTTGACTTCTACATGTAATTATGTATCATGGTTGTCATATAAAAACATATCCAAATACTTGGAAATGGATAATATCCATATTTTAGGACAAATATTTTGCTGGAAAAAAGGACCATTTGAAGAATCTTAAAAATTCAAAACACTACTTATAGCCACTAAGGAGGAGAGTAAGAAACCCGACAAACTAGACTTTCCACTCATTTATTAGGAAATAAAAACCAGAGACCAAAAGCTCAATGAGTCAAAGGATCCCAACTGAATGGATGTGGAAATCAAAAGTAAAGAACTCGATATTTCAAACGATGACCAACCATAAAAGAACGAATTGGAAAGTATTGGTCAAATAGACAAGAAAACAAATTTATTGGCTTAATTAAATAATATAAAGGTGTATTTTCTTGTGACTACAAAAAATTGAAGGGAATTGTAAAAGAAATGGAGGATATGAAAATCAACCTCATTTCAGGAACTAACCCCATAAAGAAGAGACCATATAAATTATCTCACAAATGAAGCTGAACAAAATAAGAATTTGTGTTGATTTCCATAGCCTGAATAAATTGACAATAACTGATCCATTTCCAAATCCATTAGTAAACGAGATTAAATGAGGTAGCAGGGCATGCATTTTATTCATTCAAAAACTATTTCTTAGGGTACAATCAAGTACCCATTGTAAAAGAAGACTAGGAAAAAAATAAATTTGTTACATAATTTGGCTCTTTTGCATATAGGGTAATTCCTTTTGGTTTAAAAAATGCACCAACAATTTTTTCTATAATAATAGTCAAAACATTTCAAGAATATATTTACAAAACTATGGAAATCTATTTTTATGATTAGACTGTGTATACACTACTAAAGGATCATGTCCAATGGTTAAGGCTCTTGCTAGAAATATGTAGACAAATTCAATCATCTCTTAGTATTAAGAAGTGTATATTTGCTACTCCAAAAGGAATATTTTTGGGCATGCAGTATCTAAGGATGGGATCAAAGTCAGTATGGAAAAAATTAAAGTGATCCTCAACTTAAAACCCCCCATCAACCAAAAACGGACAAAAGTATTTCTAGGGAATATGAGATACAACAGGAATTTTACTCAACATTATTTTTATATAGCCTTTTCGATCGATAAATTATTAAAGAAGGATATTCTATAGATTTGGACTAAAGAATGTGACAAGATTTTTTAACTACTCAAAAGGAATTTAGGCGAAGCACCTTTATTAAAATTCCCCAACTGGTTGAAGAAGTTCCATGTACATGTCGACACATCTAATGTGGTAGTCAGGGTTGTACTAACACAACTTGATAATGATTTCATAGACCATCCAAATGCTTATGATAGTCAAAAATTGAATAACGTTAAAATGAATTACTCGACAATGAAAAGAGAAGCACTGGCCTTGATATTTTCCCTCCATAAGTTTCACCATTACCTTCTAGCCAATTTTTTTATATTTTTCACATATCATAAGGCTTTAAAGTCTATCATTAATAAACTAGTACATCGAGGTTGAATTTGTCAATGATTACTATTATCCCAGGAGTTTGAATTCGAAGTAATATCCTGATTGGGAAAAAATAATGTCATGCGTGACCATCCATGTCAATTAGAGAAGGGGGTATCTACAGAACTCAATGACAACTTGCTTGATGCAAACCTATTGAAAGTTCAAGGAATTCTTGTAATTTTTTTAGATTTTCTTAGTTCATTGAAATAAATCACTTGATAGATTATCTCAAAAGAAAAAATAAAACCATAGTTATAAAATTAGCTCCATTTTCACTGATCAAGGATCATGTATAAAAAATGGGAATCGGTGAGATAATGTGAAGTTGTATTTTAGAACATGAAAGGAAGATTATTTTAGATGCAACTCAGAAAGAAGGTGCTAATGGACATTATCTAGGAGATATGACATCAAGGAACAACATACATGTTGGATTATGGTGGTGAACCTTATTTTGAGATTGTCAAACAAAAGTCCATAAATGTGATATTTGTTAAAGGCTAGGCCGACCATTGTCAAGAAACATTATTCCACTCCAATCCATAAACCTGACCTTACCATTTTAGATTTTGGAAATCGACTATACTATTCCATTTCCCAAAAGGGTTAAGAGGACGGTTGAAAAGTATATCATTACAACAGTGGAGTACTTAAAAAACTGGGCAAAATCTAGTCCAGTTGAATCTTGTACAAAGGAAATAACTGCTAAATTTATCTACAAAAACATATTAACTATTTGGCTTTTCCCTTACTCTAATTAGTAAATTTTTTTCGAAGGAAAAATTCAGCAAATTTCTATTAATAAAAATGAAAAGTTACATAAAGTAGAAATTGTCTGAGGGGACCATTGTATGTGCTTGACACACATATAGTAGTAGAGTTACAAAAATAAAAATAAAAAATAAAATTATAAATTGCCAGATAAACCACACTTTTCTTTTTTTCCTTTTTTCTTTGGACTTTCTTCCAAACCCCAACTGATGGAGCAGTAGTAACAATTTCCAACTCATTATTTCTTAGAGTGTTTGGAGCTTCCTTATCTGAGTATGAGCTCCACGCTAATACTACAATCAAAACAATGTTACAAAAAATATGTGATTGAGTATAGGAAAACAACAATATATCACACACAAGCCAAGGATGCAGTTGAATCATTTAACAAGACATTATATTCAACATGGATGATTGGGATGAAAAAATATCAACAATTCTATGGGCATACCAAATGACATACAAACAATTGACTAGATATACACCATTTAAATTAGTTTATGGGAAAGAAGCAGTAATACCATTACACTATACGAAAAAGGATACAAGCATATCGACTGTGCTGAAGTATGGCATTAAGAAATTTGAAGAGGAATGACTTCACCAACTATAATTATCATAGGAAGACAAACAATATGCATTACATGAGAAATAAGCAAGAAAAAATCAACAATAAATAGTGGCATGATATAAATTTACAAAAAATGAACCTGAAAGTGGAAGACTCAACACTACTGTATGATAATTGAATAAAGGGGAACCGAAGAAATTGGAAATTGCATGGCTTGGCCCCTTTGTGATTGAGGATATACATTATTTAGGAGTAATACAACTAAGAACACTTCAAAGACAATTATTTGAATAACTTGTAAATGGTGTATGACTCAAAAAGTATATCACTTAACAACGTCAACATGAGACTGGTAAAAACCTCTCTGAGGCACTAGGAACATGGACTAATCTGAATACAACATTGTGGAACTATAGCTAACCGACTAAGTGTGCAATACCTTTTTTTTAAGTTAATCTCATTCATTAAAAATACTAAATAGAATTATCATCAAAAACTAGAAAAGTTAGTACAATAACAACCACGCCAACAAATTAGTACTATTAACCAGAAAGAACTTACAATCATATCAAGAATTAACTCAATGCAACAAATCGAGGAGAAGATTTGAGAAATTTCTTAAATAATAAATAATATGAAAATTCAAGTCGACATTGACAGCCACAACATCATGAAAGGAGGAATGATCAATGACATAGATTTGGAGAATAATTTAGAAAAAGAATTTGACTCAACCAAAAGGAGAGAAGAAAAAACAAAAGTTGAAATGCAAACTGACCAAATGGCTACACCCAACAAGGACACCATGGTCGACGGAGACACCAAATCACATTTAATAAATATTAATGAATTGCTATTTTAAAAAAAGCGAACCAATTATAAGAAAATATAATGACAACTCAACCACAGGCTTTGTGTGAATTTAGAGTAATGGAAAAAGTTGTATTAACGTGATGAGACAAATTCGAAGGCAAGCCATGGATGAAATTAATGGTGCAGTTTATTCTTTGGCTATAAAACCAAGTGAGGAACTAGACCCACCCACTATTGTTTTCAAATTTTTAGTGACTGCAATTTTGAGGTCATTGAACAATCCATGGATGAAATTAATGGTGCGGTTTATTATTTGGCTATAAAACCAAGTGAGGAACTAGACCCACCCACTATTGTTTTCAAATTTTTAGTGACTGCAATTTTGAGGTCATTGAACTTCTAGAAATTCCAAGTTTGATGATTTCATATTTAGAGCTTCTTGAGTCTCTACGAGGACAACAATTCCAAGAAGGCTTCAAGATGATAAGAAAATGAGTCCAATTCCAGGTCGAAGAGATCCCAAGAACCAAAGCATTATTTGATAAGAGAATCACGAAGGTATTGGCGGTTTGGATCCATAATATAAAGAAAGCTAAAATGGATGAACCCTTTTGGGAGAAACATTTCAAACTCTTTAAGAAATGGGGCATACTCGACAAGAAGTAGACTATGATTTCCGTATCTCCATCAAGTCGGAATCAAGGATTATTTGGGTGCTCTCATGGTCGTAGACTTCTAGGGCTTAAAATAAAAAGCCAAAAAAATCATTATCACTGGATATCATGATGGCATCTTATGATTGGAGAGGGAACTACGCATTTCGGTAAATGTTATTTATAATATCATTGATCTACTTCACACAAGGGGCAAAGTATCGAAGACTGTCAACCATGCCACATGGATTAAAGAGCTCATTGGTGGAACAACAATGAAGAATTCGAAAGGTCTAATTATTAATCAATTCCATGACCCCCATGTAAAATGGGCTTGCATTATTGTTTCTTTATGCTTTACTCCAGTTGGTCGAGTGTTCGACGTAAAACTAGACATTTAGAAGCCATTGGCTAAATACCAAGGTCGAGTAAATAATACAATTGGGTGGACCATGTCTTTGACATGTTGAAAACCAACTTCAACGAATGCTACAGCTCTGGTAAGGTCATTCGTTTCTCGTCCCTTTTGATATGGCTCGCTATGATGCATGTATCACTAATCGGTGAAGCAAAATTTACAAGAAAAAGTGTCCAATTGATGAATAATTATAAGGTATTTTCACATGGGTGGTTGGTGAGCTAGTCTCACCATAAGAAATTTTTAGGAATTGTAGGATCAATTTGAAACTTGCGTCAAATAGATGGAGGTTATACCAACAAATTCGACAAGCATTACCTAGTACTTCACATATACAATTGGGCCTCGACATGATGAAGGTTTGGTATGTTGACTCTAATGACATTCAACCCAATGAGCTTTGATACCAACCTTTGACTCAACAAATTTTTGATGGACTAAGTCGACAAACAAATACAATCTTCCCCATTTTAGCGATTGTTTGGGAAACTATTGTAGCGGCTACAACCACCCTCCAAATTTTTTCCTTAGCTTCGTTTTAGAGCCTCCCTACCAACCATCCTTTGCAACATATCTTACACTGAGTAAGTATATAGGCCTCAACTGAGTTTAAGTGGCATGTTAGCATGTGCATGTCAACTTGTTTGTCTCCCACCGCAGGTTGTCATTCCAAACTTAGTCAATTTTCTAGTTGAGGTGCTCACCTAAAAAAATTCACAATTTTGGAGGGGAACTAGCCTTCCCTCAAGAAATTGTGCAATCCAGCTGGGTTGCCTGCTAGGCTCTAGAAATGTGCAATCCATCCAGGCAACCTTCCCTCTGGAGAATGCACAATTCAGCCCGGCACTGGGCTTCAACTTAGAAATTGCACAATTCTCACTGATAGCCAAGGCTTCAGTCCAAAAATTGTGCAATGTATGAGGGACAACCAATATTGCTCAGCCCAGAAACTGTGCAAATTTCATCCACAGGTTTGCAAACTGGTGCATGTGCTTTCAGGTTGATCGGTTCCCTCCAGCACTGAGCAATCTTTATTTGCATGCATGGGCTGCTTTTCCCCAAAAAGAAAAAAAGCAAAAAGCATCCCTAGATTTTAGGGATCTATTTTTAATAGCTAGAGGTTACATGCAAATATCGTTTTAGAAACTTCCCTCCAAGTGTCGCTTTTTCCTAGATTTGTGGCATGCACGTCATAAGCCTCATCCTTATCAAAACTTATTTATTCAATGTTGCAAAGCTCATTCCTCACATCGACCTTGGAGCTCTGACATCCCACATCGCATCAAGGATTATTTGGCACATCTAGCTCAACTTTTTCTGGGTAAGTCCATTTTTCATGTCTTTTGTTGCTTTTCTATTGCCTTTTGTATTTCACCTTGTGTGAGTGTTATTTTCTTGGTTTTGTTGAATGCCTTCTGTTGTTTTAATGCATGTTAGCTTGTAGAAGCATTGTTTCAGTTTTTCATTGTATCTCACTGTTGTCGCATGCATGACACTGTTTCTGCACTAATGATCACCGTTGCAGCGACTCGCTTCACACACATCCTAATCAGAAAATAATCCTAAATGACTTTTTACTCAAAAATGAAAGTCAAAGGATGCTTATGAAAATAGTCCCATTACATAGATCTTTTCAATCTGAATCTAATGCAATTTGAATGGGCTAAAATGAACTTCGAATGAAGAAGTTATTGTAATAAGAAGTTTTCCCATTATCCTTTGAAAAGGAGGCAAATTCTTATAAAAATGGGCTTAAGGCCTTATACGGAAAAATCGCATCAGAAGGGTTAAAAGGAGGACTTAGACCAAAGGTAGAAGGATTCCGCCGATAGCGATCTCCGACATATCGCATTGGAGGTAGGCCTTAGTGCGATATTGGGACCCAGGCGGAGCCGATTGCGATATGCGATGATCAGCATCGGCGATCGGCACAGTCAAAAGGAATACCCCTGTGGCCGTTGCGACAAAGATAGTGGGATATGTCGATATAGCGATGGGGCCGATAGCGATACGCCGATATCGTCGAGCAGAGATCGACGATCGGTGATCCCTGATACAATGGGCCAATGCACATCACGATAAAGCGCAGATGCGATAAAGATTGTAGATGCAGTTTCATACCGTTTGAGATCCGGCTTGGCGCCCGATAGTGGGTTTCCTTTTTATTTTCGTGTATTTGTCAAATTCATAGGTTTTAAGCATTTCGCCTTGCGACACGTGATATGCGATAAAGAGCCTGGACCCGATAGAATTATGGATGTGCTTTCATAACTTTTGAAATCCGGATTTACGGGATTTCTATGTATTTCCCGTGTATTGGGTTTTTTTGGCCATACGCCTATGCGATTGCGATTTGCAATAGAATGGAAGACCCGATGGGTTTATAGATGCGATTACATATATTTGAAGTCCGATTGAATGCTCCATGATGTGTTTTCCAGTGTATTTTTGTTATTTGGCTATTTCGGCCAGAGGAAGGCAAAATGATCAAGTGGCCATGCCCGCTAGTTCCTTTCCATGTGTAAATGGATTCTTGTAAAGAAATAGTCGGGTTCTTCAATGATGGAGGACTGTAACCAATGGGTTACAAAGACACAGAGAGCTCAATTAATAGGGTTGTTGAAGGTTGTCGAGATTCGCTTGGAGGTAGAGCGAACCACTGATAACACAGAGCCAGAGCCGAGAGCTAGAGCTAGAGCAGGAGCCAAGAGCCAGAGCCAGAGCCAAAGCCAAAGCTAAGAGCCGAGAGCCAGAGCCCAGAGCCAGAGCCGAGCATAGAGGCATAGCCACCAAAGATTGGAGGCAAAGCTGTAGAGCCAAAGAGCTCAAATGGACTTCTAAAGAGCCATGAAGCTGCAATGAAGTTCAAAACAGCAAAGAGGTCGAAATGATAAAGCTGTTGTTGGTGACTATTGTACTAAATACAGAAGAAGGATTTCAGAGACAATACAAAATTTTGAGGGAGTCAGAGAGGCCAGAAGCTCAAGAAGCTCAAAGCACTGACTGAAGGAGTCAAGTCCAGAGAAGCCTAGATCTGTCTGTAGCTAAAGGACAACTAGCGGGATAAGATGGTATTCTAAACCCATAGGTTTAGTTGTAAACCAATGGAGTTGAGTGTGGAACTTGTAAAAGAAAGATTACCATAATCCTAAAGAGCCTAATCGAGTTGATTAGAGCTCAAGGAGACGTAGCCCAAGACATTCGAATGAACTCCATATTAAGCTTGTTGTCTTATGGTTTGTTTACTTGCTGCATCTTGTTGCTATGTGTATGATGTTTATTTGTTGCACTATTTCGTTGTTATTTGCTACATATCAGTTTTAAGCAAATAAACTTAAAGCTCATAAACAGTTAAGGACAATCAAAAGCATACACCTATTTCAAGTCTTTTAATTCCACAAATTGTCAACCATAAGCTAGATCTTGGAAATTGTTTAAGTTTTGGAGCGGGAGAGGTTCTTGTAAGCTTGACAAGAAGCCTTTAGTGCCCCATTTCACACACATCCTTTTTCCCATTTTCTAAATCCTACACTCATTGTTTGCATACATGATCATTCACTCTTGTTTACACGCAGCTTCACCATGCATTCAAACATTTTCATGTTTTCAGTCGCCCATTAGCAGGTCTGGGCTACCTTGGCCCATACTTTGCCTTGCCCAACCAGTAATGTGCATTTTTGAGAGTGAAGGCTCTACCTTCCTCCTAGAAAATGCGCAAATCTATCCAGCACTAGCCTCAAGGATTTCTTTTTATAATACTGGAAGGCAATGCCCTGCTCACCCCAGAAATTGTGCAATGTAGTTTGCTAGGTTTGCATGTCATTGCTGACTAAAACTATGCATTGCACAGTTTAAGTCCTCAGCAGACTAGGCTGGACTATGCATTGCACAATTTCAACATTCAGTTAGCCTCCTAACATCCTAGACTCTAACTTGCATAGTTTTAGTAGTCAGTCTCCCAGCCTCCTGATGAAAATTATGCAATCTTCCCAGTTAGTCACCCGGGTATGTTGCATGTCAGTCCTCAAATTGGTTTTGGTTTTCAACTGACATATTTCTTGCCATGAGTGTTGCCATGTCTCTAGGTATTTCAGGTGTTCGTCTATCTCTCAGCAATACAAGTTCAATGGCCTCCAAGAGAGCACGGTCAAAGGACACTGTTGGAAGTGCAACTGGAGATGTAGTTGAGCAAGTGCCTATGAGCTTACCTATCTATGAAGACACTAAATTTTTCATAGACAGATATATCAAGATTAAATAGCAAGATATCAATGACACCTTCTCAAGCACATTTAAGGAAGATCTAGAAGACCACAAGGTCTATGTCAACATTCACAAGTTTGGCTTATACCGGATTGCATGCAGGCATCTCACGTTTCTATGTGCGGACATGATCCACTGGATTGTCTGATACACTGATCCTAAGAAAATGGCATTGAGAAGTGCCAATGGAACACAACATGCTACCTTCAGGGCGAAGGGATTTCAGGAGATCTATCACTTGTTACAATTAGTGATTACAATGGAGAAACCCTTTAGTAGACTTAGCAGCGATGCAAACTCAAGAGATATCTTAAAGAGCTGGGTGAAAGAGCTAGCCAAGTTCAGGACAACACCCAACCTGGTTTACAAGATGAATATACTGCAAAAGGCATATCATTACTTGGTCATATTTTCATGCCACTTATATGGCCAAGAGAGCACAAAGACCTTCCTGCAGAGTTGGGTGATTACATTGGACCAACTGGCCAGTGAAGGAAGACCTTGCAACTGGTCTGACATGTTGGCTCTCAAGTTGAAGGAACATGTGACAGAATTCTAGCATCCGCTCAAGGGTCAGCAAGCAGGGATATACATGTTCGCTTACATTCTGGATGTAATATGTGCTCGTCAGTAGTTCCCAGGCTTGATTTGGGCATGGACACCTTTGGAAACCTCCATGCAAACTTATTCTAGATTGTTCTTTGAATGTAGCTTCCGCGGAGTTATCACACAGTTGTCAGACCAGTTTTTCACCCTAGTGTACAAAATGATATTTGAGCAAGATCCACCCTAGATTTCGCAGGCAGTGATGGAGGCATTGACCGACATAGTAGATTGGTATTCCTCACCCCTTAGCACCCTCATACGAATGCAAAACACAAAGAATGCTCCACATGTTTTACCAAAGTTTTCCATGGAAAAACTTCTCATGCAAGAGGTGTCATATCACATCTCGACAAGGTTGTCAGCAAGACTACAGAGGAAAAAGAAGGCACCTTGACCCACTCTTCCTTTGCAAATCAGGCTGTATGAGATACAAAATCTCAAGCATGTTGAGGCCGAGACAGAGGAATTCAAGATATTCACCTTCGGTACTAGAAGTTTCAATCCATATGACCCACATTGCTTGGTGAATGATCATTGTTCGAGAGTGTCGTTTCCTTAGATCCATGGGGCATGTCATTGGCCTGAGGAAGACCCATGGAGTTACTGCTATCACTTCTCCAAGCTTAATGAACTAGTCGGCATAGCTGTAGAGTGGTTAGCAAAGAAGAGGGAAGAAACATCTCAAAGAGAACCATCATCAGCAGTGGCATAGGGTAGTAGACCTGTGTGTGACAAGGGAAAGAGAAAGGTTGTTGATAGCACAGAGGCATAACAAAGCTGCAAGTTCAAAGTAGATCCACTTGTGTTAAAAGCAGCTTTGGAGATTGATGCTAAGAGGTGAAAGTGCGACAAGAGGATCGCGCAAAGGCTAAGAGAGAAATAGAGGATGGAGGAAATAGAAAAGGAGTTGCAGGAGTTGAAGCAGCAACTCCGAGAAGAATAGCAGCTATGTAGAAGAGACAAGGAAGCGTAGCATAGACAAGTATAGCAAGAGGCGTAACATGCATAGATTGATGAAACTATGCCCATACAATTTATAGACTCATCTGAAGATCAGATAGGGTGAGAAGTTGTAGGAGTAGGACTTCACTTAAGAGATTGAATAGATGCTAGAGCAGATGGACACAAATATGGTCAAGCCAGAGTCAGATTAGGATACTGACCTCATGCCTCAGAACTAAGAGGTCACCCCACTGGCTTCACCACATCCAGAAGTAGAGCAATTCCCAAGTGACAAGGAGACATATAGATCTTTGAAGACAATACAGAGGCAGAGATGCACAACATATATTTCGATGAGTCACAACATAGAGTTGCGCAGTCGCGTAGAGTGCCCACTTCGAATGTTCACATGTCTCCTACGCAGTTTGAAGAATGAGTGATCGTATCCGATTTTCGCAAAAATCCAGTAGCATTGGCCAATGTTACCAGAGCATATGTTGAAGCCACTAGCTCGAGTGTTCGATTCTTGATAGCTGAGAATGAGTGCATGGCTAAGGAGTTACAAGTAGCCAAGCAAGGAGGAGAATAGGTTACATCATCCACCAGAGCAGAGTTGAAGAGAGCGATACTGGATGAAGTATCATCCCTCAAGGTAGTCATGCAGATGTTGTATTCCAGATTCGTCACCATGCATAAGTCAGTTGTCCATCTCAACAAAGTCCGACTGGAGATTGACATGTATTTTGATGAGTTGATGCATGTAGCCACCATCACAGACTTGGAGATCAGCGTAGACACTATGCATCAATATGTTGTTGGTCTGGCTGCGCTCAAGATTATGATGCACATGTTATCATATAAGTTGGACAGAGGTGCCAAATCAATGTACCCGGATGCAATGGAGGTAAGAGTTCTCTTTCAATAGGATGTCACCATTGAGCACGTAGACACCATCACAGACTACCAAAATTGGCATTATTTTTCCACCATCATCATCGTGAGGATGTCAAAAATTTGGTCTCCCCACAGCTGTCAGAGTCTTAGTGATAGCTTGCATGGCTTTCTCAAGCCTATTTTGTCTGACATGGGTACCTGTGCAAATTGTAATGTAACATCTTGTAAAAGTGAGAGACCAAGTGTTGATAGTAGAGTGTAACATTCATGTAGTTGATGAAGAGTCATGAGGGTAGGTGAAGAGTCACAAAGGGGAATGTCAAGGGTCACTGAACCCTTTACTATTTATAGAACCTCATAACTCATTGTACAGGCTTTTGGGATCCAAGCTTCTGATAGGTGTATATTAGAGAAAGCTTGGAGCGTGTTGTAACGAGCCTTGGCTTCTCCACAGTGCAGAGCTAGTATATCTCTTTGGAGGAGCATGCGAAAGTGACTATAACATTCTGCTATTGGGACCAGTGGTTGATCATAGTTGTTTGTATGATTGGATCTTTCACTTTCTTAATATAACAGAGCCAACACATCTCATGCATATGTTGTTATTGTATTTCAAACACCTTGGTTACTCTAATCATATATGTAGTTATTGTTTACGCATGTATATATGGACTTTTCTATATATCTTTGTATGAATCTTATCAAGATGTGTTTTTGGTTTAACCATCACTTTGGATCGTTGGCTAACCTGCTTTCTAGTTTGTGATGTATCTCTGCTCATGTGTTCCCTTTCTAGCTGTGTGATATCATAGGTTTCTAAGGGGTGCACTCATACCCCATTCTATGCTTTAGATCCATTCATGAACCTTCCTTGACTTTCCGTGCATATCACACCCTTGCTACCAACAAGGAAATCTTACTCACCTTGGTGTGCAACCACAGTCAAGGCGATACCGTACTAACCCACTGTTGGGACTCCTACACCAAACGGTTTGAGGTCTAGTTCAGACTTCCTACCGGGGAGATCCCCTGACATGTTGGCGGGTCTATCACCATCAACTGAAACCCACGCTGAAGTTTTCCTACCACTTACAAATGGGGAACATGAAGAAGAGAGGGAAGCTAAAAAATATACAACACCTTTCAGGTTCAACTTGTTGACCCCCTTTCCAGAGCTCTCCAAGAAGCCAACGAGCAAGGAGACTGAAAAAAACAATCAAGGTAAATGAACAAGCAGTCATAATAAACTAATAATAAGTCTTAACAAACATCACCCTTGAAAACCCAAAACTATATCACTGCATGGACACTATACAAAAAAAGGAGTTAGAAGAAAAAACAACCAATGGCACATATCCATGAAATCCAAGGAAGACACGAGAATTTTTTGAATTATTAGTTGACCCAGACATCTTACAATCATTGGGCCATGCAAAAGAGATTTTTACTAAAACTATAAAATAGAAAATGTAGGTAGAAAAATATCGAGAAAATCAAAAATAAACAATGACAACAAAAACGAGTGTCCAAAGGGGAAAAACACCATAAAAATTGACTCAAGGTCAGTTTAGTGGGGTGAGAAACATAAAGAATAGATCCTTGATGTCGTCCATACCTCAGATTCACCACCAATCACTCCAACACATGTTCTAGAGGAGAATGGTGGGAAACAAACACAAAATGAAATACATGTCAAGACCTAGGAAATCTCTTGAGAACATGTTGAACTAGTGGACCTAGGAAAGGACACTCTAGTTAAAGTTGAATTAGAGTTAAGGGATACACACAACACACCATAGAATTAGGGGGAAACTATTCAGTTGACCTCAATCGTAAAATTTTCCTAGACAACAAGGATAGGATCATTAAAAAGGACGCTTGAGTGGAAGATGCAAAGAATCCTAAAAATCCTAAAGTTCAAGATTAATCTAAATCGACTTCCCTTCCATATGATTTGACGTATGCATCTAAAATACTTATTTTTTCTTGTTTAGCATATACAATAAATGAATATAGAGGGAGATGGAAAAATAAGTTGACTGATAGTGATAAGTTATGAAAAAGGAAGCAACAAGAAGAGGAGATTTAATTGCAATGTATGTTTCTGTTGACTGTGCTGGATCGACCAACATGTCAAGGGAATCTCGCCAGTAAGAAGTCCCAATTAGACCTCAGACCGTTTGGTGTAGAAGTCACAGTAGTGGGTTGTATGGTAATTCCTTAACCACGATTTCACACAAAGGAAAGTAAGAGAACTCTGCCAGTAGCAAGGGTGTGATCGCTACAGTGAGTCAAGGAAGGTGCATGAGAGGTTCTAACACAGGTGGGTTGAGATGAGTGCACCCCTTAGCAACCTATAAAAATACTTAGCTGGGAAGGGAACACACGAGCAAAGATACATCACAAGTTGGAAAGCAAGTCGCAAGTAATCCAAAGTGATGGTTAAACCAATAGCAAATCTGCAATAAGATTCATATAATTTCAAACAAAACAGTTCATACACAACTACATAAGTTAAAAAACATACATTGCTACAGCAACCGGAATAGTCCAACAACAATAACAACATATGCATGAAAACGTGTTGGCTATTATTATATAAAGAAGTGTAAGTTCCAATCATACAATACATCCATGTAAACCCGCTAGCCCCAATAGTGGAACGTTACAGCCACATCTTCCAGCTCCTCCAAAGACATGTACTAGCTTTGTGCAGTGGAGAACCCAAGGCACGTTACAATATTATCCAAGCTCTCTCCAAGGTAGTCTTATCGGAAGATTGGCTGACCAAAAGCCTCTAAAATGAGTTATGAGGGACTATTTATAGCCAAGGGTGGGGTGACCCTTGACATTCCCCTTTATGACAGTTCAACTACCCTCATCTCTATGACTGTTACATCTGACTATTGACATTTGACTTACACTTGACATGACGTTACATTACAATGCACATGTACTCATGTGAGACAACATGGCTTGAGTAAGCTATGCAAGACATCATTGACACTCAGTCCATTGTGATGAGACCAACTCTTCGGCATGCTTGTGATGGTGAAGGTGGTGAGCTGATGCCAAGCTTAGTCGTCTGTGATGGTGTGCATGCACCTCATGGTGACATCTTGCTGAAGCAAACTCTTGCCTCTATTGCAACCGGTGCATTGGTTCGGCTCCTTCATCCAACTCGTCTGCTAACATGCACATGGTCTTCTTGGGTGCAGCTAAATCGGAAACACACTAATGCATAGTGTCCATGTTGATCTTCAAGTGTGTGCTGGTGGTCATGCGCATCAACTTGCCGAAGTACATGTTCAGCTCTAGTTGGACTTGCTTCTTGTCTTCGCCTTGGTGAGTGTGATGAATGGGTTGAATTGCATGCGTGCGCATAATTACGTGCATGCTACTGAATCCTTTGCATGTGATCAACAACACTGCTCACCATGCCTGCTCCGTGCCAGTTGCTAGGATGGATCTTTAACCTGTACAGGCATAGTTTCGTCTGTGAGTGCATGTTGTGCCCATTGTTGTTCTTGTTCCTGCTGCAACTCATTCATCTGTCTGTGCAGCTGCATGTTCTTCCTTGAGTTGTTGCTTTAGCACTTGAAACTCCTTCTTTTTTCCATTCTCTATCTTCGCACAATCATCATGTCACATCGTCACCTCATAGCCTGAGTCTCTAAAGTTTCTTTGATCATTAGTGAATCTGCTTGATCTTGCAACTTTGTTCTGCCTCTGTGTTGTCAACAACCTTCCTCTTGCATTCATTCCATTCATTGCATTCGCTACATTTGTTGCGTTCATTGTATTTGTTGCATTCATTGCGTTCGCTGCATTTGTTGCATTTGGTGCATTCGCTTTGTTCACTGCATTCGCTGCGTTTGCTGCATTTGTTGTGTTCGTTGCATTCGTTGCATTCAGTATGCTACCTTCAGCTACTGTTCATGATGCTTCTCATTATGATATCTTGATGTTATTATCTACGAACAACTTGATATCTTTGTGAGTATGAAATCTCATAGACATTTGACCGACTCCATCTCCAGGTGCGCTCTGAACATTGTC